>OX422141.1:95765171-96965171 GCA_949129095.1 Volucella bombylans | reverse complement strand
CTGCAAACCTGTCTTCTCTCCTTATCAGCACGGTTTCCTAAAATGAAGAGCAACAATTACAAATTTAACAAAATTCATTTCTACTACTCTCTGTGCATTGTAATTGCTAATGATTTTAGCGAAGCCTTCGATAAAATTTCGCACGAAATAATCCTTCTCAATCTGGAAGCTTTCGAGTTCCAACTTGGGTTCATCTTGTGGATCAAATCTTATTTGACAAACCGTCAATATAATGTTCTTCTTGGATCTTCTGTTTCTGATCCTATTGTACCTCAAGGAAGTCACATCGGTCCTCTGATATATACGTATATACAGATTTCAATATCAAAGAATGCCGCATTGTCATCTCTGCTGATGACATGAAAATCTATAAACACATCCCTCTATCTCTGACTCTCAAGCCCTACAAAATGATGTGAATTAAAATCTGGTGCGAAAAAATTTGTTGGAGCTTAATACTAGCAAATGCCGAACTATAACTTATTCGCGTAAACGTGTGCCATCACCACCAAGGTCCTATTTCATCGGCAATGAATTAATACCCCCGTCACCTTACTTCGCGATTTAGGTGTTATATGCGATAAAGAAATCAATTTCCGGGTGCATATTGATAATATTATTAACAAAGCTAATGCTTCACTAGGCATCATTAAGCAATAATCCATGGAATTCTCTAACCCATACGCCACTAAATCCCTTTACCTTACATTCGTTAGGCCCATACTGGAATAGGCTAGCGAACTGAAGTTATTCAATCGATTTGCATTACAGGGTCTACCTTGGTCAGATGTCTATAACTTGCCTCAGTACAGCAATCGTTTAAAGCTAATTAAATTTCAGCTCCTCAAACCAACCTCCAACCTGCTCCAAATAATTGTCCATTAATACCAATTCACGCAACCTTAGGTCTGCACCCTTCTTCCACATCAACTTTCACCGAACCGACTACGGCTGTAACGAACCTTTGACCAGAATGCTTTGAACTGTGAACAACATGGGTAATGGGTTTGATTTCAATCATCACCAAAACCAGTCTTCGAAATTCCCCCTCCCAAGCTATTTGATAACTTGCCCTAATAGTAGTAGTCTAAGAGCCCGCAGCAATTTTTAGGTGTGAAAGGTAACCAAAAAATAACCAGATGAGTTGAACGCTGGTGTAAGCACTATGTTAAAAACAAAAGTCTTGCAGGAAATGGTCACGGCTTTAGTGAGTAATAGTGTGCTGAAACTCTTTTTTTTTTTCAAAATTGAAATAATTGATATAACCAGTGAATGCTAATTTCATTGTATAGGTATTTTTATTCGATCACAGAAATGTTGGTCCAAGACGTTTCGAGTGTGGCAACGCTGTTGCCGGATCGTTTTAAAATTAAAAAAAAAATGTTTTCTTAATATTTGACATACCCAAGTGTTAATCGATACTAAAGGTAGGAAAGCAATGCCTCATAAAAGATATGAAGGTCCAAGACCATTTGAACGTGGCATACACTCTGCCAGACTATTTCGAAATTCTAAAAATATCAATTTTTGAAATAATTGTTATAACCAAAATCGGAGTAAACCATAACATTAATAATACTCCCCTGATTACAAATTGGTGGGTCCAAGACCATTTGAACTTGGATTACGCTCTCCCAGATCATTTTAAGATTCTGAAAAAAATTGGTTTTCGAAATACGTACAACCAATCTTTATATTATCATTTTTGAAATAACACGACCATATAACCAAACAAAATACACACCAAAATATAGGCTAACGACACCTAAATGCGTATCTGTAAGTCAAAGATGATTCGGACCGACTTTCCCAACAACAGACCAGCCTAAAAGTTTTCAACCCAAAAAAAAGAGAAATTAATTGTTGCATATACATATGTATATACATACATGTTATTTAAAGTTAGAATGTGTGCTCAAATTTTTATTCAAATATGTGTGTGTATACTATAATTATAGGTATGTTAGTATGTTAGTTATCGCTTTCATCAGAAGAATCACAAGATGTACAAGTAAGCAGATTTTCCTCACTTTCAACAAGGCCGTCGTCATTATTGCTCAGCATTTCCTGCAGTGTATCCGGTGCCTCCTTGCCATCAAATCATTTAACTTGGAATAAATTCTGTCTGAGCTTCCAACCACTTTCAGCTGGTGTCAACTGAATTGCTTAGTTCTTTATGGCGTTTTTCCAATCACAAGATATGTAGTTGCTTCTTTTTATGTGTTGCAGAAGTGTGGCCTTATTTGAGGGTAATAGGCTGCCTTCAAAATCTAAAATATACGAAATTGAAGTAGAAATACGAGGGGCGTTCAATAAAGGAAAATGCGAATTCAATTTAAATTGTTTTTATTTTTCAATATAATCTCCCCTAACATCAATGCATTTGTTACATCTTGAGATAAGCTTTTTTAAACCCTCAAAAGTTCTTCATCATCCGAAAATCTTTTTCCACGAAGACATTTTTTCAAATCCGGAAACAGAAAATAATGACTAGGGGCAAGGTCTGGACTATAGGGTGGGTGTTGGATTTCTTCGAAACCACAATCTCGCGCAGCAGCCTTGGAAACTCGCGCCGTGTCTGTTCACACGAGCGTTGTCATGAAGAAGCAACACACCCGCTGCGAGTTTACCCTGTCTTTTCTTTTTAATTTCCTCCCGCATATTATGCAAAGTGGAAGCGTAGGATGTGGCGTTGATGGTTTCACCTTTTTTTTTTGTACTCAATGAGCAAGATTCCCTTTGAGTCCCAAAAAACTGTGGCCATGAACTTCCCGGCAGACGGAGTGACTTTGAACTTCTTCGGGGGGTCTGTTCCTTTTTTATGCCACTGCATGGACTCTTGTTTGCTTTCAGGGTCATAGTGGTGGACCCATGTTTCGTCCCCAGTAACAATTCGATCCATAACACCGTCCGCGTTCTCACTACACATCTCCAAAAGCTCTCTACAAAATGAGATTCTCACTTTTTTCTGAGGCGCTGTGAGCATTCGTGGCACCCACCTTGCACTGACCTTTGAAAGGTTAAGATGGTCATGAAGAATGGTGTGAATGGTACCAATTGAAAGCTTGGTGATCTCTGCCATCATTTTCACCTTTATTCGGGCATCCTCAAGAACAAGTTTTTCGACTTCTTTGATGCTTTCTCCCGTACAAGCAGTAGCCGGGGCGCCGGAGCGGGGGTCGTCTTCAATGCTCTCTCTGCCTCTCTTGAACTCACTTGACCACTTTTGCACAGTTGATAATGAAGGTGCGGAACCCTGGTAAACAGCCACCATCTCTTCATGAATAGTTTTTTGACTTTTTCCTTGCTTAGTGAGAAATTTAATTACAGCGCGATGCTCAATTTTCACTATCATCGTCTCAGTTGCCATTATGATTCTGTTTAACTAGAGATAAAACGCGAATTAATAATCACATTTATATGAAATTTTACATGAATGCACTAAAATAATAGTATTACTTGATAAATAAGTCAATTTATATATACAACCACAGCTTCACCCCGATACCGAGAATATGCCCCTCGTATATAAAGAAGTTTAACCTTTCTAGAGAAGTACTTACTTTTAATATTTTTAAAAATTTTATCTGATGTTGGCTTACAGGTCTTGTAGAAAATTTCATATCTGGCATTATCCACAGAGAGAGCTTTGGTTTTGTAAATTTCACAGACGAACTTTTCGAGTTTCGATATGTCCACTTCAAGGACGATAAATTCATTGCCAAGCTTGCCAAGTGTTTCCTGCAAATCGAGTCTCTTTCTTAAAATACCGAAGCGCTTAATTTTTCCTTTGTTAAAAAAACAGTCCAGAGTCACATCCTGTAAAGCTGTGAAATCCAATCAAAACAGCAGAAAGTGTGGGTCCCAGTTCCTGATACAATTCATTGATGTTAATGTATCTAAATGTGTTCTTAGTAACTGTTCCCACTTCAATCCATGCTTTTGGATTGTTTTTAAGATACGGAAGATGATAGTGCTATTATGAGCATGTCTGTATCTGAAGATTTTATCGCAATTGAACTGTTTCTGGATAAAAATGACACATGTAGTAGCATGCGAGTATCTGCCTCTTCCTGTATACTGAATAAATCCTCGCATTCTTCTTTCAAAACTTTCTCTTTGTCAGTCTTAAAAAGAAAGCATTTAGTATCGTCATTTACATATATTTCTTTCTTACTTTCCAACATTAGGGTAAATATTCAATATGTTGCCATTCGGAGGCTAGAAATGAATTAAATCTCCTTTTAAACGAGCTATTTCTCAATGCTTTTAAAAAATTAACAGGGCGTTTCTGGTTTCTCTTCATTGCGCTATATTCAGCATTATTTGGTGAGCAATTACGTCTATCTCGCTCAATGTCTTTTATTGATGGTGATATCAAACGATCGAAAACAATGTGAATATATTTTGCATTCATTCGACAGATTTTTTTTTAAATATGCATTGCAATTTTTTCAAAAGTTGCAGGCAAATCACCTAGAGTGTGTAAAAGAAAGAAACCATCAACTAAAATGGCATCAATTTCATTTGGAGGGGAGCTTACGCTGCCATTTGTCAAATGTTTTTGGAACATGGATTTATCAGCTCTTGCCATTGATCCATCCAAATGGCCCATTGCCTGAGGTATAGGAGTTAAAGGGTATCTAAAAATGTCTTTAATGTCAACCTGATTTTCGGAAGCAATGTATAAGATACGTCCTATTAAATTCCTTTCCATTTGAAGCTGAGAAATCTTATTTATCGACTTTGCTTTATTTTCATACGCAAAATTTTTTATTTCTATTCTTGAAATTCTACTTTCGAAACTTTTTTCATCCATTATGCAATCATTTATAAACTTATCTCTCTTATTTGCACCACTTTTGCTCAAAGTTAGCAAAAAATGTTCTGTTTCTTTTGAAACACATTTTCCGGTACAAATATTAATGAGATTTTTCTTATTTCCGGTATCTCTGAATGGGTTGCTGAAGTTTGCAATTACAGGCGCATCTATACAGGCGTTTTCCTTCCATTCATAGTTCTCCCGATAGATCTCGTAAATATCCATTTTAATACAATCCTTCCATCGCTGCCTCGGTTTTGATATAGTTATATTTCCTTCCGGCTTGCTGATAAAGGTTCTGTGAGCAGCCCATTTTCCCAATTATTTAGTGTTTCCTATTATACGGACTTTTCGTATTGTAGATAACAAATATGTTAGTTATTTTTTCTGGGTTGAAAACTTATAGGCTGGTCTGTTGTTGGGAAAGTCGGTCCGAATCATCTTTGACTTACAGATACGCATTTAGGTGTCGTTAGCCTATATTTTGGTGTGTATTTTGTTTGGTTATATGGTCGCGTTATTTCAAAAATGATAATATAAAGATTGGTTGTACGTATTTCGAAAGCCAATTTTTTTCAGAATCTTAAAATGATCTGGGAGAGCGTAATCCAAGTTCAAATGGTCTTGGACGCACCAATTTGTAATCAGGCGAGTATTATTAATGGTATGGTTTAGTCCAATTTTGGTTATAACAATTATTTAAAAAATTTATATTTTTAGAATTTCGAAATAGTCTGGCAGAGTGTATGCCACGTTCAAATGGTCTTGGACCTTCATATCTTTTATGAGGCATTGCTTTCCTACCTTTAGTATAGATTAATACTTGGGTATGTCATATATTAAGAAAACATTTTTTTTTTAATTTTAAAACGATCTGGCAACAGCGTTGCCACACTCGAAACGTCTTGGACCAACATTTCTGTGATCGAATAAAAATACACTATACAATGAAATTAGCATTCACTGGTTATATCAATTATCTCAATTTTGGAAAAAAAAATGAGTTTTCAGCACACTATTACTCACTAAAGCCGCGACCATTTCCTGCAAGACTTTTGTTTTTAACATAAGGCTTACATCAGCTTTCAACTCATCTGGTTATTTTTTGGTTACCTCTCACACCTAAAAATTGCTGCGGGCTCTTGGTCTATAGTTTTTAATGTTAGTTGTAAGTATAGTTTTTAAGTTATATCTTTGCACTAGGCATTCAGTAAACTATCCGGGGTTGACCTGGGCCTCAATCAAAAACCAACACATTGCACTGGTGGGTTGTGGCAGCAATCGTGGAAGTAGTGATTCGTATTGCACGCATATACCGGCTTAATAATTATGGCAAAAGGAAAGACACCAATCCTCTAATCCCTGATTCTCCCGTTCCACCCAAGCCCCGTACCAACGCGTTTCTTTCAACTTAACCCCAACCATCCATATTATCCCTTCTCAACCTTCTACGTCACCAATACCATCTAGCAACTCGTTTCCTATCTTCGACTTTAAAACAAGAGCCAAGTACCCTAATTTTATTAACTCCCATACTCTAAACCCCACATCACATCCCTCGCCCAATCCTCCCCCTCTTCTCCTCCACTGCCCCTATTTGTGATCCCCTTTTTCCCACATAGTTAAACTAACACAGCAAACCAATTACACTACAGAAAGTCGTTAGGCTGAGAGTCAGCAAGATATATATAGATATTAAGGGTGGCAGTGGTGTAGTGGTAGTAGCAAACGCTTCTCACTCGGAGGGTCCAGGTTCGAATCCTGCCCATAGCAAATCAGTTTTTCATTGTGTAATTGGAACTCAGACAAAAAAATTCTGCGTGTGAAGGCATAACACTGACTCGAAGATTTGGCTGTTATAAGAGTTTCAAGCAATGAAAAAAATACTGGGAATTATATCTCGAATCACTCTGAGCGAAGAAAAAACTCTCCGTCCTATTCGGACTCCCACCCCTGGAGAGCAAACATAGAAACCAAACACACCTGAGTTTCAAACCACTACAAAAACAATTTTCCTTTCTCCTCCTTCTAACTTTCCGCCCGCGCCCAGGCAACAGTAAAAGGGTATCTAACCCCTTAGGCGCCCGTAAATTATAAAAAAAAAAAAATATGAAAATATGACAAATCGAACTCGGTCTGCTACGAAGGGAATACCAAAACTAGCCTCCCAATCGACCCTATCAGTGTCAGGAACCTTTATGGCAGGTACCACGAGATTTTTAGCATGTCCCATCAGAAAGTTGCGGACGACCTTACTGCATTCGGCCACTACGTTCACTTTAAGCAAGTCTCACAGCGGAGACGAGCCGACCGCGATAAATTTTTTCGTCCATACCTTTCCTCCCTTGCCAGCACTTAAACTATTCCGCCTCACACCTCAACCCCACAACATCGCTCTTACTTTTTACTACCAAAATGTGAAAAATCTTCTCTCTAAAACCAATGCTGTTCTACACCAATCGCATGCTCTTCCCTTCGATATTTATGCCCTGACTGAGACCAATTTGTGTTGATTCCCCCTGTCGAGGTGTCCTACTGGCTATCCACAACAGACTTGACTCTTCTCTCATTACCATTTCTTCTTCCTCTAAACACGACTTTGTCGCAATAAAAATAGCACTCCCCTTCAAGTCCCTTTACGTTTGTTGCTACATTCTACCAGCTCAATTGACCATTTAGTTGATCTGCCTGACTATATTGACGATATCCTTATTTTCTGCGACTTTAATCTTCCTTAGCTACAGTGGATTCCATCAGATGATCAACCGTTTATCAAAAATCAGTAATTATCTTAACAGATCCCCGTTTAACTTTCACAACGTCAGTAAAAATAACGCCCTATACATTTTTTATAGAGAAATATTTAATTCTTTTTCCCTTTACGTTCCGATTTTCCGCATTAAAACATCATCTTTTAGTTCTCCCTGGTATAATCGCAAGCGTCGTTGCTTACAAAATAATGGGCTATTTTTCTTTGTACCAGATCCTTTTCGGACTATTCCAACTATCTCGGTACTTATCTTCATTTCACCGAATTTTACGATTCCCTTTACCAGCGCTGCCTTAACAATGCGCAAGTCAAACTTATAAATGAACCTAAGTTCTTTTTCCAATTTTTTAACGACAAAAGAAACTCCAATGGTTCACCTCCACTCACCATTGCCAACTTATTTGCCACCTTTTTTACACAATCCTTAACTACCAACTCCTTTGTATCAGATGCATCCTGTTTTAGTTACCTACTGAACTTCTCTCTCACACATTAGACCCGTCTTATATCGAATATAAGTTACACTAACTTAATGACGAATTCACAACCGCCCCAGATGGCATCTTCGAAAGTATTTTGTATGAACCTCTCAGCTTCCAATGCAAATCACTTATTTCCCCTAGACAACATGGCTTCCTGAAGGGTAGGTCAACCACCACAAATCTCGTTGAATTCGTATCCTTTACCCTCTCAGCCGACGATACCAAATTAAAAAAACAAAAACATGTAATAACCCCATGACTCCTTCCTCTTTCAACAAGACCTTGATAGCTTCTCGATCTGGAGCCTGAAAAATTGTTTGGAACTTAACCCTCGACTCGTGTACTGGGGCACTCAAGAGAAAATTTCAAATCGAATTTTAACGTATTTATTGGTCTATGGCATGCAAAAAAGGGATGATTTCCTAAAGAATTCGATGCTCAAGTACATAAAAACAACAGTTGAGCTGATGTTGTATTTAGTTTTCGTGTCTCGGAGCTATAAAAAAAATGATAGTTATCGTGTACCTGGGGACTCAGTGCCGAGAATTTCTCAGTATAGTGGTTTTCGAGATTTGCTCTCACAGAAATTTAAATTTTTGAAAAAAAAATTATATTTACAACAACAAATATATGAAAATAATCGCTGAAATAGAAAAAAATGAAAAAGGACCTGCACATCCATTCATTTTTATTACCTAACTCTCACTTCGCATGTGGCGAAGCATAGCACTATACCCACATCTTTATTGAAACCATTAGATTGAATGATGTTGAACAGGAGTTTTTAGATAATAATCTACATGCACTTGATCAGCAAAGTGCTTATTCAGAGGACTCTGAAGATTCTGAAGCAGATATTGATGAAGGAGAGCTTTCAGAAGTTGACCCTGATTATGTTCCAGATGTGCCTCTTTCTGATTTGCGTGTTGAACAAGTAGGCGAAGACTTGCAACAAGAAGAAGAAATACATTGTATGCAAATTGAATCTGGTGAGCGGCATCAAGAGGATTTTCGGGAGGATGAACCTATTCGACCAAACAGAGGAATACGCTACACAGCTAGGAACTTCCGTCATTCTGATATTTGGTGGTCTATGCCAGATGAATTTCAGAAATCCAGGGCAATAAATGGATCAAAACGAACGAAAGAGACATCAGCCAAGATGCAAACAAATATTTTCAAAAAAAGCGGATGCGTTTAGATGTTTGATAAGCCAAGAAATTATTGAACCCTATGGTAGAGGGCTCATGAAGACTGATAAGCTGGCAGCTTTTAGATATACTTGGGACGTATTTCAATTAAATCTCACTGCACTCTATCATCTATCAAAAGAGCTTACTATAGACGAACAACTAAAGGGTTTCCCAATAGGGACTTGGAAACTTTGAATTTAATTTGTGAACGCACTCTTTCACTAATCATCAAACTGTCACTGTCAATTTATTCAGTAAATTCAACATTTTCATCATGGTAAAGTACATGAATGAGCAACGTCTGCAAATTATACAAATTTTCTACCGAAATTTGGAGTCAGTGACTGCAACTTTAAGAGCGTTAACTCCAATTTTCGGTCGTAATTCTCGCCCTAGTAGATAATAACAAGTTTAGTGCAAAAATGAGCTTACATATTCGTTGTGTGATGTTGCCGTGTCAGTGAGACAACGGGTTGGTCGAAGTGTCGAAAATATCGCTGCCGTTCAGGCGTCCGTAGCAAACGATCCAAATCAGTCAATTCCACAGCGTTCTCAAGAATTGGGCATCGCTCAGACCACATTATGGCGTATTTTGCGTAAGGATCTTGGTTTACACCCATACAAGATCAAGCTGACTCAAGAATTGAAGCCGATGAACCATTTCAAGCGACGTACCTTCTCCGATTGGATTCTGGATGAGATGCACCAAGATGATGGATTTCATCGCAAAATCATTTTCAGCGACGAAGCTCATTTTTGGCTCAATGGGTTCGTCAATAAGCAAAATATGCGTTATTGGTCGGGTGAAAATCCACATGTGCTTCATGAATCACCACTTCATCCACAAAAAATAACTGTTTGGTGCGGTTTGCATGCCGACGGCGTTATTGGGCCATATTTTTTCGTCGACGATAACGATCGTCACGTTACTGTGAATGGTCAGCATTATCGCGCCACTATCACCGATTATTTTTGGCCCGAATTGGAAGATATGGACTTGGACGACATTTGGTTTCAACAGGATGATGCCACAAGCCACACAGCACACGCTACAATCGATTTATTGAAGAGTAAGTATGGTGAGCGTGTTATCTCAAGAAATGGGCCAGTCGATTGGCCGCCTCGTTCGTGCGATTTAACGACGCTTGACTATTTTCTGCGGGTCTACGTTAAGTCATTGGTTTATGCTAACATGCCGACGACGTTGGAAGAGCTCAGAGCCAACATTGAACGCGAAATAGCAGCCGTTTCGGCCGAAATGTATGGCCGAGTCGTTGAAAATTGGGTCCAACGAATCGACCGCTGCAAACGTGCCCGCGGTGGCCATATGAACAAAGTTCCATTTATAAATGTTTGGATTGTACTTCAAGCCGATAATAAAGTTTTTGAAATATCTCAAATGGTTTGCGTTTTATTTAAAAAAAAAAGTTGTCAAGTCCTTATTGGAAAACCCTATAGTAGCTACCAGAAGCAGATGTTCATTTCGGAAATATATGCCTAAGTAAATATATGTTGAGTTGTAGATGCCAAAGCTAATTATCCTCTGCAGGGAAAAATTGGTGACGATCTTTCGGACGGCATAGCACACGGCCATGTGATGCATCTTTTAAAAGGTTTTTTGGACGAAAATTTTAACGTTATCACCGACAATTTTTTTTTACATCTGTGCCATTGGCTTTAGAGCTAGAAAGTAGAAAAACTATACTAGTGGGCACAATAAGAGGCAACAAACCACAATTACTAATGCAGTTTACAAAAAATGACAGGGAATTCAAAAGAACTCGGGAAAAATTTAGTTCAATTTACTGTTTCTCACGGTGCATGCAGTTAGTTAACTATGCGAGTAACACAAAAAAGAACGTTCTTTTGTTGTCAAATTTACACTACGGCGAGGACATTGATGAAGAATCGCCCAAGCCTGTTATTATTATAGACTATAATAGAAATAAGGGAGGCATAGACACTTTTGATCAAATTGTTACACTCTACGGCTGCAAACGAAAAACTAAGCGTTGGCCAGTCGCATTATTTTACAACATTATACTCGTAGATACTACAGCCCTAGCTGCCTACAGATCATATGATATAAGCCAACCGGAATGGTATACAACCAATAAAATATCGGGGGAAAAAATCAGAGAACTATCATTAGAATTAGCCGCTAAACATTTAGAGAAAGGAATTTTAAAACCAAGTTTGCTAAATTCTGTGAAAACGGCGATGGCAATGATAGGATATAAAAAAGATACGATTATACCATTATAATCATTCCCTTTACAACGGCAAAACATAAAAAAGCAAAGACGTGAATCCTGCAAAACACAAAAGAAGGATAACAAAACAACTGCAATTTGCGATTTGTGTTATGTTTCCACCAGCACAAAGTACTACATAAGAATTTGCGAACGATGTCATATAAGAATAAGCAGGTGATTGCTGAAGCTATCGACGTTCCTAATCGGGATGATGTTGATGAAACATTCGCTTCTACATCAAAACCAAAGCGCAGCAGAAATCAATCACCGACCTGAACATTCAACTGTACAAAATATATTTATATTTATGTTTTTTAAGTATGTATATAATTTAGATTTACAAGGGGCGTTCAATATATTCTCGGTATCGATATGAAGGAAAATGCGAATTCAATTTAAGTTGTTTTTATTTTTCAATATAGTCTCCCCTAATATCAATGCATTTGTTACGAGTACATCTTGAGATAAGCTTTTTTAAAAACTGTGGCCATGAGCTTCCCGGCAGACGGAGTGACTTTGAACTTCTTCGGGGGGTCTGTTCCTTTTTTATGCCACTCCATGGACTCTTGTTTGTTTTCAGGGTCATAGTGGTGGACCCATGTTTCGTCCCCAGTAACAATTCGATCCATAACACCGTCCGCGTTCTCACTACACACTCCAAAAGCTCTCTACAGCATGCGATTCTCACTTTTTTCTGAGGCGCTGTGAGCATTCGTGGCACCCACCTTGCACTGACCTTTGAAAGGTTAAGATGGTCATGAAGAATGGTGTGAATGGTACCAATTGAAAGCTTGGTGATCTCTGCCATCATTTTCACCTTTATTTGGGCATCCTCAAGAATAAGTTTTTCGACTTCTTTGATGCTTTCTCCCGTACAAGCAGTAGCCGGGGCGCCGGAGCGGGGGTCGTCTTCAATGCTCTCTCTGCCTCTCTTGAACTCACTTGACCACTTTTGCACAGTTGATAATGAAGGTGCGGAACCCTGGTAAACAGCCACCATCTCTTCACGGATAGTTTTTTGACTTTTTCCTTGCTTAGTGAGAAATTTAATTACAGCGCGATGCTCAATTTTCACCATCATCGTCTCAGTTGTCATTATGACTCTGTTTAACTAGAGATAAAACGCGAATTAATAATCACATATGAAATTTTACATGAATGCACTAAAATAATAGTTATATTTATATATACAACCACAGCTTCACCCCGATACCGAGAATATGTTGAACGCCCCTCGTAAATAAACAACATTCTTTTTTACTTTGAGCTCATTTGAAAAATGCAATCGTTCGTACTTACTCGTATTTTACAGAGCACTGAGTGCCCAGGTACACGATAACTTCAAATTTTACAGTACACGGGTCGAGGGTTAATATCGCCAAATTCCAATCCACCATCTTTTCACATAAGCGGCACCAATCTCCACCCCTACTCTACCTTCTTCACAACCAATCTATCTCCTCCGTTCCATCTCGTCGCGACCTCAGTATTTTCTGTGATAGAGAGCTCAACTTCCGTTTACATATGAATGAGATGATCATTAAAGCCAACTCTGTAGTAGGTTTTGTAAAAGTATGGTCCAAAGAATGTACAAACCTATGTATACGCAACCAGGTCCCTTTATATTAAGTTTGTTCGCCCACTAATAGAATACGCCAGTCAAGTGTGGTCACCATACCAGCGTGTTCATATCTCGAGAATCGAAAGCATCCAGCGTCGTTTTCTTCGATTTTCTCTTTGAGGTATGCCCTGGTACGATCCGTCTCAACCATATTAACTTAAGCACCCTTGAGGAACGCAAAGGTGCAGCCCACTTTCTATTCATGCATCGACTCCTTTCAGGCCACTTTGAATGCGTGTCCCTTCACAACTCTATTTTCCTCAACTACAATCTACATACCCCTCGTCTCTTCTTTCTACCAACCCCCACCAAAATTAAATTAGTTAATTGATCAAAAACGTAGTAATACTCTGACCCAAATCTGACGCGTTAAATTAATCTAAGCAACGATATATAATTTATTTTTATTTTTTACCATCTTTCTCTTTAATTACATGTGTATACAATAAATATTTTTTTTTATTTCACTCCACATAATAGTACAATACTATAATGTACTCGTATTTATAAATAAAAGTTTTTTTAGCGCTTCATTATATTTTGTTTTTTATATATAAGTATGTATATGCTTCGAAAAAAAACATCGCACCTATGCTAATTAGTTTTAATTATATTAATAATTTTCTTCTTTTTTTTGATTATTATTTTTGTTACATGAATAATATTATTTTATTTATTTTTGTTTTCTGTATACCTACATATGTACAAAAGAGGCTATAAAATTGTATTTTTATTTAAATAATACTTTAACTACAATATTTAAAAGTTTAAGTTAAATTTCAATGAAAAATAAATGAAACACAATTAATACACAATTAATAATTGAAAATTTGTGTTTATTTTTCGTTTTGAAATTCAAAAAACAAATAAAAAAAATACAAATTTACTGCAGAAATATTTGAATAAATGTTTTATTATTAATAAAATCTGTAATTGTTGTTTTGTTTTTAAGTATAAAGCACTTAGTCTGGGTATCGGTAGTTAGTGGTTTATGTAAAACGAAATATAGTGTACATCAATACTATTATAAGGCAAAATCCATGAACAAATGTATAGTCTACATTTGTACGAGTATGTATTTTGTTAAGGACTTATCACAATTTTAATTTAAAAATACAGTTTTTGTTGAAATGTTATGATTACAATTGACAACAAACTAATTTACATATTTAAGTTATAAAGATTTAACTGAAAGGAACATAATTCGACTGAAACTGAATGGCATCCCTCTGAGTGTCTCGAGGCTTCATTATGGACAGCAAACTGAGGTGGAAAGAAAATTTTGTAGAGGGTAGATATTAATGAACCTCCTTAAAGCTGTAGGCTAAGGGTGCGGTCTACAACCCAATGTCATGCACTAACTCCAACTTGTTAGAAAAAACGCAAAGTCCTGCCTGCATAAACATCATCTCTCCAACTGCGACCATTCAAACGTTGCTTCTTTTGCTCTCTATAACATTTTAAGCCTGCAAATTCTAATTCGCTATGCCCTTAAGCTTAAAAACGCTCAGCAATTGAAAGAGCTAAATATAAGACATGCCAACATACTCACGTTGCATCGCGGCCTCGCGCAATCAACCGAACTTAAATGAACTGAAATTGGCTACTTCAAGATTGACTCCAATAACCTTATTTAAGAAAGAAAAAAACAAATGGAATAATGAGATTTCTGCCTAGATTGCATATTTACAGACTTCTCTAAGACAACCGAGGGCATTGACAAAGGAGTTTTCTCTGAAGACCTCTGCAAATATAATTCCATAAGCACATACTCGTAAGTGATTGTCTACCAGCCCGAGATCTCTGGTATTCATCAGGTTGCTTCTTGCCCAGAAACTGCTGCAAATATTTCAATGAGTTGGTCTCTGGAACACCCGAATAACCCAGGAAGCTAGATGACTATTGAACTAGCCAGACTAGGATCCCTAGACACAAATAGCACGCAGTTTGACAACATCAAGCAGTCAATGTCCTACGCCAAACATATGACATAATTTCAAGCTCCCCCTAAGTCCAAACCAATATGTGAAATTGATACAACTATGAGACATCTGGATTAATGTACTCGATTCTAAACGATCAAACGATCTGATCAACCTAAACCAAACGTCTCCAAACTCAAAGACAGACTCATAGGATCCTTTACCATTGGAAGACATGCCCAACGTTCGAGATCCGAACGATTCTTACTCTATGAGGATCTCTTTGGTTCCAGCCCAACACCTCAACGAGGACTATTCTAACTTTACCTATATTCGTGTATTGCTCGCTTCTGCGAATTGACTGGAGTAGACAGGCCATGAAGTGGTCGTCCTTACGAATGCGGTAGTAAAGGCAGTGCGTGAACGAACTTGGAGAAATCCCCTTAGGAAGCAGAAGATCATGCCCAAAGAATTTGATATATCAACCAGATCCATGTCTATGCTGATTCGGGATGATCTGCATATGAAAGCCTATCGTCAGTCCACGGGTCATCTTCTAACTCATCAACTAAAAAAAATTAGGCTGGAAAGATGCAAGATGCGGACAATGGCCATGAAAACATTCTGTTCACGGATGAGAAAATTTTTACCGTGGAAAAAGTTTTCAACCAACTAAATGACAAAATTGATGCCATTTCATCTAAGGAAGCGAAAAACATCATCCCACTTCCGTAATAGTTTGGTGGGGGTCTCTCACTATGGTATCACATCCCTCCATTTCTGTCAAAAAGGCGTAAAAACTGGTGCAAAGGTTTACCAAGAAGATGTGCTAGAGGGTGTTGTGAAGGGTTTGACCAATACGCTTTTCAGTGAATACAGATGGATCTTCCAACAGGACTCTGCTCCAGCGCCCAAAGTCAAAACCACACAAGAGTGTCTCAGAGTCAATATTCCTGGCTTTATAGCAGCAGAAGATTGGCCATCGGGGAGTCCAGATCTGAATCCACTGAATTATGGTTTGTAGTCAGAATTGGAGAACATGGTATTCCCCACAGAAATTTGGAAAGCCTTAACCAGAGCAGCGTCCACGATCTCCATGGAAGCCGTACATGCCGCTATAGCCCAATGGCCACACCATTTGGAAGCTTGTGATAAAGCAAAAGGCAGTCATTTCGAGTGAATCCAATATTTTTTAATAATCAAATGAAACAATTTTGTTTTTTTTTTCTTATAGGGTTTTATATTTCTAACAGAACTTACGGCAGGACTAGGTAGCTGATTGAACGAGTTGAATCGTAATAATCGCCCAGTTGTGGACTTACAATAAAAATGCTCGTAGGGCACTTTTGAACATTTCAATGGATTTCTTTCATAGTCTTACCATCTTCACTACTTTAGATTGCCAAATCAAATCAAAGCCTGATATAGCCTCAAAGAAAATGAGATGTTTTATTTATTGGCCCATAAGTAGCCCAATTCACAGTTCACGATATATCACCGAAAGTCAAAGACTCTATTTACGAATAAGACGCCGTAGATCTAGACATTGGTGAATGAATGAATTAGTTAATAGCTGTTATATAAGTTTATAATTCAGATATTGATCATGGCGCGAATTTAAATGTGAACATAACTAACAAGCTATCAAAAAACTTGACCAACAATGGATCAAAGAGGTTAATCACAAAGCAAACCATCCAAACCGCTGCTTGAGTGTTTTAGATGTCTGATGGGTCCGAGGAGCCCACACTCACTTGAATCATTAATTTGTTGTAGGCAACGTACCAATATACTCGTAAATATCTTGGATGCTAAAACTGCCATAAAGTTCTCGTATTGTCACAAAGCCTGCTACAGCTTTCCCTGGTCGAGTCTCTCAAAACTTTTCGAAAAGTTCTATGCTGCCAGCATCGAGCAAAAAAGAACAGTGACAATACTGTCTACGGGCATCAAAAATACCGGTGTTTATGTCCTAGGTTTTACGCATCAGAACAACTGAACTCTCCGTTTCTGAAGAGTGGTGCAAAACTAGACAAGGCTATGGAGAAGATTCTGTATAAAAGGCGTTCTACCAGAGAGTAAAAATGCCAAGGACATGCATTCCGAACACAGGCATGAAGGAATACGGATGGACTGGTATGGTCTGTTCTAGGAATTGTACTTCTTCAGACTATTTAGCGGCGACGACAAAGAAAATTCAGATAGCCAGAATAAATCAGTCAACAGACAGAAAGCCATTCGATCTATTTAATCAGGAACAGTTTGAATAGTGGTATTTGTAAAATGTGGTCGGATGTGATCCCTCAAAGTCCTGGCATCGTTTACTTGATTCCCTTCAAGAAAGAACCTACAAAGGGATCAGTGTTTCTAATGTTTTAGATGCTATCTACCTTACTATGTAAGTGTCGAAAGGCTTATATCAACAGTCCCATAAGTCCCTACTACGCGGCTTTAGAATTGAAGTCCATCATAGCTCTGATTTTCAACCAACTATTTACCAAAACTACCTGAGGCTCTCCTTCAAGAAGTCTACAAGATCCTTTTCAATTTTGTGGATTCTGCATACCTTGGGCTAAACTTCTCAAACAACTTTGAATCGTAAAGGATGGTGAAGATTGGCCAGGAGGCAAAAGACATTACTGCAGCTCCTACACACGAATAGCATAGGTATTAATAATTTGATAGCCGTATTTGAGGCACTGCTCTCTGATTATCGTTATATGCGCTTTCAATTTAATTTTTTAAAGGAAGATAGTTACTACCTTTATGCACTACAAGGACGATTGAACTAGGTATACGGAGCTTGTATATCCATACCTCGGTAAACACCCAAGACTAAGGACTGCCTTAAGAGATGGTAATATAAAAGATCAAAATCTAATCTAATCAAATTTGAATATGATAAAGTATGTTACACCGTTTGAAAACATTTCTAACAACAGGCAAACCGCAAGGTATGGTTTCACTACCTAGAAGTCACAGTAGGCAATGTAGGTCCTTCTCAGATTAAATCTGCCGGCCCAGATGCAGAGAAGGTTTGGAGCTGTTCACTTAAAATTAGTCGGTCTTTTTCAGGATCTGTCAGTTTTACCACCACTTTAAATTCTCACATGATTGCATTCGTACACTTGCGTACACTTGAGCTATATAGAGCGATGGCCGAATTCAGAATCTCACTACAATTAATTTAGCTATCGTATATCATTTATAGCATATATATATGTATATAATTTTAGCAAAAAAATGCGCTATCATGTGACTTCTTAAATCTAGGGATTTGAGTACCCTTAAAATGTATGTACACAGCGTGGTCGAAGGAAAATTAGGAAGGAAGAAAAGAGAAATACCGATGTACATTGGTCTTAAATGTTCGTAAGTTATAATGAATAGGAGATAGACTGCTCCACAGGGCATTCCATAAGCGAGTTGTACGGCTTAGGAACGAATCACGATATTTTAGAGTAAGTCCGAAAGTGGTCTTGAGGGTATACTGCTGAGCATGCATAGCGAGTGTTGCGGTTGAAGGTTTGAAGGGGCGGAATGCTACTGGCGGTTTCTATGGAGCAATGGTGGTGGAAATAAAAATAAAACAAAGTGAGGCAGGAGACATTACGTCAGTGTTTCTAGGGTGTCAATTGACTGACTGATATTAGTATTACCTATGAGTTTTATCGCACGGTTTTGAATCCTTTCTAGCAGGTGCAGAGATGTTTTAGAAGCACTTGACCAGATGTGGGTATTCTACTTTAGTTTTCGGCAGATGAATGCCTTATATATTGAGCCCAGATCAGAAGGGGTGAAATATTTCTTACATCGCTTGAGGAAACCTAGACATTTTGCAGCATTTTGGACGACATCGAATATGTGGTAATTCCAACGTAAGTTGTCATTGACACACATACCGAGAATGGAAAATTTTTCGGTTTCGACGATGCAAGTGCCATTCATGGATAATGGCTGGGTATTTAAATTTCGCAGTGAAGCGCAAGTGTTAACACAGAAAGCACTTTATTCAACAAATCTGTCCAGGTGGTTAAATTCGAGGCATCAATACCATAGGGGCTTTTACGACAATCTATGTGCAGACGAAATGAGCTGGTCCTAAAGTAAATGGGGACAAAACCAAGTATAAAGTATAATACATGCGCTCAATAAACCAAAAAGTTACTGCCCATTGCTTAGGATAAAATGTCACTGTACATCTCGGAATAAGCATAAACTATACGAATGAAGCCCTACTAAAGATATCTTAAGCAAAGGTTCTACATGGATTGGGAGCCCGCTAAATAAGATATCCGAATAAAAAAAAGTTGCTCCTTTTGGGGTTTTTAAAAAATGCAAATCGGACAGGCTGGAGCATGCACGAGGCTCACTTCGGGTGTGTCACACTTTTAAGGAGCAGCAAGCGTTCTCCATTTTCATGTTTAATGTGACCTTTAGTATCAATTTAAATTAATTTAAATTAAATTTAGGAGATTTAAAAACAACACAGGACATATCAGATTAGTGAAAGGCAATTCTTGAGTTTGCAAAGTTCAGAGTGAATGCAGTGTCGTCCAAACCAAGGGAATTGACATTATTTAGGCTTTAACAATTATTATTGAAAATGAGAGGATAATTGTTATCTATAATGATCGGGAGAGAGGGGGAAGCGATTAACAAATAGGAACTTACGAGTAGACAATCTAAATACAACTAACTTAATACCAAAGGCAGGCAATTTTTAGAGCTATACGAATCCTTTGGATTACGGATAGTAAATGCAACGAGCAGCGCGGACTGTAATGGTGAATTCACTTTTATTGGTGTACAAGGGGTGTCAGTTATTAATTACTGTCTGATTCGGGGTGAATGGAATTCGTCACGGACATGGAAGTAAAAAACATGCAACGCATTCTGAACATCTCCCGATTGCTTGCACTTTTGTTTTGAAGGCATCAATATCGGATACGCGCGAATTAAATTTATTGCCTAAACTCATATGGAACAAGAGCCCTTGAGGAAAAATTTACATTTGATCAGAAACTATCTCTGGATAGTATTCAGGTATAAACCCGCCCAATAAGAAGACAAAGTGTTAAAGAACCCTGGTTTGATAAGGACTGCTTTAAAGCCAGGAAACTCTCAATACAGTGATGGGTGAGTGGAAGAAATGTACTTAAAAGCCAATACTGAGTTTAAAGCAACAACCCGGAGATTGACTTTATGCAAAAAATTCGGCGAATTTCTGGAGAGCACTCGGAGAACACAATGGTTGAATGGCAATTTACTATTACAACTTTTTAACACATTCATAAAGCCACCTCCCAGCAAGTATTATACGTTTTCCAGTACGCGGTCCCAGGATTCAAAATTATTAGCTTAGACAGACCGTTATCAGTTGAAGAAGTTACCTAAGCACTTGATAGCTTAAAAGAAGGCAAGGCTGCAGGATCAGATGGTATACCTATTGAATTTTATAAGTATGGGACTAAAAAGTTGCACCGTAAACGAGTTTTAATATGTATTTAACAAACATTCCATTTTTAAATGTTCCATATAGTGTTTACAACTATCCTGCAGTGTCGTCTATCGGCATGAATCAACGAAAATAAGCAGCTTAAGGAACATTAAGCGGGGTTCAGAGTAGCATATTCTACGATCGACCACAAATATGTGCAGGAGCATAGTGGAGACTTTTATTTCAGCTGGTAAAAAGTTGTACGTCTTATTTGTTGACTTTAGAGCCGCTTTTGATGCGGTTGACCGTAAGAAGTATTTATTAGGTTGTACTGTTCACTCAGTTCGCAATAAGAAGCTATCGAGTAAACATCTGTAGCAGAAAATGCAAGTTTTTTTTATAAGATAAAGTGCTACGTGTGTTTGACGAGGGAGATTTTAGGGTTCATTGCAACTACAGTAATTTTGTTCTAGGAATTGTTTATCTTGCTATCGACGGCTCAAACTCGAACTCTCTTCTTTTATAAAGCTAAACTGGAACATAATGCGTTGCTGGCAGGGAAAAACATTAATGACGCATTTAAGAATGTAGTGGCAAACGAACGCAACATTCGACCTTGGTTTGCTAAGTTCCGTTCGGGAGATCTTAGCCTTGAAAACGAACCACGTGGGAAAACAGAAACAGTAGATGCAGACCCAACAAAAACGGTGCGGGACATTGCACAGAACATGGGAGTACCTCCCATGACAATAAGTCGACATATATCTAAAAAGTAAAAAACTCGAAAAGTGGGTGCCCCATGAACTGAACGAGACACAAAAACTACGCCGCTTAAAAATCTGTGCATCGCTGAGTTTAAGGCACCGAAAATGAACCGTTTTTGCACCGTATAATCACATGTAATGAAAAGTGGACTTTGTAAAACAACCGTAAAATGTCTGGGCAGTGGTAGGGTGCAGAAGAACAGCCAAAACACACCCCTTTTCATCCGGAAAAGGTTATGGTGACAATCTGGTAGACGTCGGACCAATTCACTTTTAATTTCTTCAACCAGGGGAAACGATAAAAGCAGTCAAGTATTGTGAGCAAATCGACATAGTGCATGCGAAATTGGATGAAAAGCAACCTGCGTTCCATAACAATGCTAGACCCTATCCATACGCGTAACGGTGCAAAAACTGCTACAGTCGGGATTTGAAATTCTTCCGCATCCACCGAACTCTCCTGATGTTTCTCCAACGGACTATATCACCTTTTCCGCAGTCTGGAGTCATTTTGTCGGCAGAAGTTACGCCAAAACCGAGCAAAAGTAGTAATAGCCTTTGATGACTTAATAGCGTCCAAAAATTAAGGAATAATGGACCTTGAATCACGTTGGAAAAAAGTTATATTTTATTTTAAAGTTCATATTTTTACTAAATAACAAATTATAAAAAAAAACTATAGGATCTTACATTTTTAAATTAAAATCGGACATTTCTGTGGTACAAACTAATAATTCTTAATACGAAAACGGTATGGAACAAAGAATGGCTAAAGATGGCAAGATAGAGTGCAATCGGTATGCAATTCTCAGGACAGATGAATTGGAAGCTACAGTTATACCAGATGTTAGCTAGTATAAATGAAAGAGATATGTACAACAGGCAACAAGCTTGAGGATCACATCATCGAATGGTTTGTGGCAGCCTAAATCCCAGCTTGTGTGAAAAGAACTATTTTTAGGATAAATATAGCACGCATGAAATAATGCTAGTATTCAATATTTGGGGTGAGCTTTTAAGATTCAATTATATACCGCACCGAGAGGATTTGCCAGTTTGTTAACTGAGACCTGTGCAGGAGAGGGAAGTTATCTTCCACTTCATTGGACGATGACCGATTTTCAAAAAAATTAAACACCAGGCCTTCAACGTGAAACGTATTGTCATCGATTTAAGTCATTTTACTACTCAATGAATGCAATGTCATAAAGCTACATAAATATTGCAAGAATGCATTACTTTATCGCAAACGAATAATCAGTGAATCATTTTAATTTATAAAAATTTAATGTGTTTGCTACAAAATCAAAACATTCTAGTTGTCAATCAGGCTGACAGCAAAGACCCACCAATTAATTTTTTGTAAAAAAAAAAACTTATCAATAGTGAAGTTGAAGAATAAAAATCATTCTATTCTATTCTTGTTGTCTACACCGACAGCCAGGTAGCTACTAAAGCTCTAGACTCCGCGATAGGAAGATTTAGGAGCCTGCAAGTGTCACTTTATGGTGCAGTGCTGCAGGGCACAGTCAATGAGAGACGTTACTACAATATTTGTCGAAGAAAGAGTCGGCGTCACATAATTCACAGTCTCACCATTAAATCGAGTTTCCATTAAGCTCAGTAAGAAGAGATTTTGAGGAGAAAGTCATCGGTCGAGCTGGACCCAAATGGGTACGCGCGTGATAGCTATGTGGTCGACGAACAGCAAGAAAAGATCGCACTGTATCATTTGACGAACTGTGGCTTTGGCGAACACGCCAGAACAAATAAAACCTGTTATTGGTATGGGAGTGGTTACAGTCAATAAGTCAACGATCTCATAACCATAACCTTAGCCACTGGGATGCGCTATTCGTTTCCAGTATGGCACGACGGCATCGCGATTTGCGTGTAGAGTAAAACAAGTTCTGCAAAAGTTTTGGGGATGAGGAATAACTTACATTACATGGAGCCTAGAGAACAAAGATTCACATCGCTGTCTGGGTGTCCCTAATCTAGCTTCCCTTCATATGTTTTCCGGAGCAGTCATTCTGCAGTGACTACAGTAATTCAAAAAAAACATTAACAGATCGAAAAATAATATGTAGCTTATCTGCTTTGTCAAGAAATACCTTCAGCATTGTCATGCGAATATCTGTGGACTGCGGTATGAGTTTTCAAAATTGATAAAGCCACAAATACGACATTGTACCCTTTAAGGTTGAGAAAACTCGTAAATTGGCTGATGTGATCTTGAGTCCCAGATGAAAACCACATCCCCATTTAGCCTAGTGCTTGGTCATTAACAGGAAAAAAGAGCACATAGTGAACAATTTTGGCAGAAATATTCTTCGTCGGATATCTAGTCCAATATACTAGGAGGGCAAACGGAGGATAGAATAAAACCGGGAACCCCATGAATAGTATCAATTTAATTTAATTTTGACTAATACAAGCTTAACCTAACTTAAAAACTAACAAAGAGCAAGAGTTAGGAATCAAAGATCAGGTTGAAATCAAATCAACGCAAAGGTTTGAGATTGGTTCGTTGGAACCATAAGAAGTGCGATGGTTTGAAATGAGGACGAGACGAGAACATCGTAAATTATGTGGGAAATCAGAGAGCGGTCGATGAATGAAGAGAATGTCAGCTACATCTCTGCGTTTTACTAGGGTATCCAGGCTGAGAAGTTTGGGTCATTCAGGAGTCATTCCAGGGTAGTTCTCGAAGAGCAAATCGAAGGAAACGACGTTGAATGTTCTCGATTCGGGATATATGTATGAACTTGCTTAAAGGGGGACCTCACTTGGTTGACAAATTCGAGAAGGGCCCGGACAAGGGTAATGTAGAGTGATCTTGTCACATAGGGGTTGCAGAATTCTTTGGACCATTGCTTGTAAAACCAAGTGGTGAGCTGGCCTTAAGGATTATTTTAACTCTCTATCGTATAATATTCCAAGGTCGCGACGGGATTGAACATGGGGTATAGGTTGGCCATGCAGAAAATAAAGTCGGCTGATTGGACTTACGTGACAAAGTCATAGATTAACAATTTTTTAGACACCAAGTGGAAAACCTGTCAAGGTTTTGGGATGAAGGAATAGTTTTGGAGTGGATAGGACGCAGTGTATAATAATCCCCTCAAGATCTTTTAAATATAGTTAAAATTAAAAGAAGGGGACCTGGATGGCTACCTTCTGGGATACCAGAAGATCAAACAGAAGTCGTTGTTTTTTTAACGAACGATTATGAACTTCTATTATATTTAGGTTGTCGCATTAATTGTTGCCTTCATTTTGGGTCGTAATAGCTGGATCGTTTGTGATGAACATTGCTGTCATTTTTGGCTTATTTAAAATTTCTTCGATTTTGTGTTTGCTTTGTGTGACCGTAGAGTAACATAGCTCTGATAGCCTCTTCATAGCTCGAAAGACAAGTATTTCGTATGAAAGAGGTGATTATTTGTAACTATATCAGTAGTTGCATCAATATCGTTATTAAGAAATCATAACGACCAGTTAAACATTTGAATTTAGGTTTTTTTTTCCTAATCCTTATCTGATTAATCTTAACGACCCAAGGATCCAACCTATCAAGGGCCATTGAATAGGTAAATAAATTGCTAAAAATTATAAAAATTTATAATCACATTCCATGTTACGCTTCGTTGTTATCGAATTTATGAAAATAAATGTTACCACATTAAAAACAAAAAAATAAATAAATAAATAAATAAACATAAACTCAAATAAACTATTATAGTTTCTGTGTTTAAAATTCCATCTTTCCAGTGATGCGAAGATACAAAATCCATGTTAAATCTAGAAGAAAATACAAAATTAACAACAAAAATTTATACAACAATATAAATTTGTGTTTTGCTGTGTGAGATATACATACATATGTACGAGTATTTTTAATTCCAAAGTAACAACTGTATGACATGACATTTAGTGTAACATTGAGCGATTTCTACATAAAAATCAGTACAATTTGGTTCCATAATTTCTGCTTTCTTTTGGACGAGTACGAAATTAACTAACGGTATACAGTACAATAATTTAGGAATTACGAGTAAAGCACTTTTAAGAGTAGAATTGCATTTTTTCTTTTGTTTTTTTTTCGGTTAAGCATTTTAAAATCTTTTTCTGTTTGGTGTACGTGTAACATTTGTTTCCACAATTTGTATAAAGAATAAAATAATAAAATACAAATTATTAAATAATTTTAATAAAACTTTATAACTTTTATATAAAATTATGTTTAAGCTTGCAACTTAATTGTTTGTCTTAGAGATATGGCTTGGCCTAATGAGCGCTCAGACCATTAACAATTTAGATTTATTTGAACTGAATGTCTTGTTGTAAGACCTGAAAAAGATATAAACCAAAGTGACTGTTCTTACTTTACCTTCAATATAGACTGAGATGGGATATTCTTACGAGTACGTCTACGACTTCAGCGCACAGATTAAACCATTGGTAAACTGTATCAGAATTAGAACGTCAGGGATCATTATATATCAATATCAGCAATAATCGGAATCAGATAGCAGGCAATCTTTAATAACATCAAGCTTCTGACATCTAGGAAAATTACATTGATATCTGTTGAACCACTATTTACGTTTCTCTGAACTTCTCATAAGCAACATTTGGGTGAGTTTACCAAAAATTCTCAATTGGTCCATGTGCCGAACGGGCTGCCTATAAAGATTAGTTGCAAAGGAAGATAGCAGATTCACGTGATGGAATTCAGTGAACCATTTTATATATAAAAGGGTGAAAAGAGCATTCTTAGATAACAGGAATCTAGAAAGACCCACCCTTGCAGACTGTTAAGCGCTGATGACGATCAGCATTTCACCGTCAAACAGAACAAACATTAGTCTCCTTAACATCGGCTATAAGATTTTCTTGCCGTACTATGTAATCGTTCAGTGTGGTTTCAGGCCTGGAAACTCCATCACCGATCAGTTCGAATGCCAAATCGACACCGACCACTTATTTGCTGATTCTTAGACTTGTAAATAAAAGTGTATATCGGGAAAAATTACAGCGAAGCCATGGCCATTTTTGGCAGGGAGATGCTTCTTATTCCTTTATATAATGGTAAAGGCGACACGAGAAATTGTAACTCTTGCCGATAGGAGAAACCAGTGTTGCATACTATGAAAATATTCGTGACAGTTCTGGACAGTCGACGAAATATTATTGGCAATAAATACAAATAACTCAAGAACAACTAATTGGCCCTGGTTTGAAAGGTGATAGTTTTAACTTGAATTTTTGTGTATACATGTGTTTATTCTTTTTGCGTTGGTTGTAAAGTTATTCGCATTTAAAAATAGTGAAAAATGATAAGAGATGTGGATACGCTTTGGAAAGAACGCTGCGCAGGCTGAAAAAGCTGATGAACTTGCGAAGCTGATTTGCGAAGATCTGGATTCACGAATGTATGGGTTTCTCATGAATTGAGTGCAGATTTAACATTTGTGTTACGTTGTTAAAACGCAATGCACTCAATCAAATTCAGAAAGAAGTCATTATGAAAAATGAATCACGTACGACAATCAGAAGTGTCAAAGAATAGTCACAACCTTTTGCAAAGTCAGAATTGACAGCGCATCGTCCCAGTTTAACACTGTCATTCGACACCCTCGAGCACCGGCGTAATGTCTCCTGTCTCACCTTGTTGTATCGCTAATTTCACCACCAATTCTGCACTGAAATTGCCAGTAGCATTCCTTCCCTTCATATTTTTAACGGGTGTTACACCCGTCTCGTTATGAATGCTCATCAGTTCAGCCTCAAGTCCATCTTCGGACGTACTCTGAAATATTGTGATTCTTTCCTAAGCCGTACAACTCGCTTATGGAATGCCCTGCCGAGCTCTTTATTTCCTAGCCAGTATAAATTGCAAACATTTAAAACCAACGCACATCGGTATTTCTCTAAGTTCCTTTCCTTTCCCTAACTTCCTTTCGACGGCGCTATGTGCAAACATCTTAAGGGTACATAAATCCCTTGTGCGCTCGCCAATTATAAAAAAAGAAGGTGATGCTTTGCGGGCGGTGGGTCTGGATGCGAATTATCCACCATTAAATATACTTCCAAATAGTCAAACAGTTCATTCTCAACTAAACTGTGAACAACTCGAGAGCTCACCTAAGATGTCTGAAAGAAAACGGCCCGAATTGACCAATAAGTAAGGTGTTGTGTTCCATCCATTTGATGATCCGTCAGAAATTGCGAGAGTTTGGTTGGGGAGATGGAGTACATCCATCATATAGTCGGGGCATAGCACTAATTATCACCTGCCTTTGTGTATGCAGAACTCTCTCAATGGAATTAAGCTTCAAGACAAGCCTGTAAAAACCATTTGATTCAGTTTTTCATTCAAAAACCACAAAATTTCTGCAGCGATGGCATCATCAATTTATCCGAAAAATGGCGGAACATACGAAACATATATGGTACGCGATACGTATGCTGACATTAAATCAAGTTCGAAGTTGGAGTACACTAAAGTGTATAAATCGCTGCTTTCCGAGGTCGTGCAAAAAATTCTATGGAAGCAGTATATAGTAAGAGACGACTTCTAATCTTATCACTGATGGCAGCGCTATCATAAGCAACGATGTAACAACCTTTCAGGCAACTCAACATTATTTGTACTAAGGCCGAATATCTACATTGCCGTATTTCAAGAACCGTAAGCCCAACAAAGAAATATATTTAGAAGGAGTTGACGTACCGATAAAAACATTCATACAGTGAAACTCATTCCTAAACTATCGAGGAACCTCCAATGACGATAAAGTACATTGGGTTAGCGTGGGGTGGCTAAAATAAAAAATAAATTGCACGCGCGGCAGTCTGATCTAAGATGGACCAGGACCCTATGCTTCTCTGTCATTCTGTTATTCGCTCTGTCACTTTGTGCAGAGTGCGAGAGGACCTATGATTTGTGGCCAACTCCTAACAGCATAATATTAAGAGAATTTTTTAGATACAAAAATTTTACTTTCGGAGGTTTTATATTGCCTGCCAAAAGTGGACTAACGTTGTTTTCCACCAGTCCTTCTGGTGTTGATCCTTCCGTAGAAGTTGGCGAACTTTTCCACTGCGCTACGACGCCACCCAAAAATGTATCTTTAATTCATAGGTATGCTTACACAACATACGCATCAAAGTCCGATTTTAAAGTCAGCAAATTTAACCAACTTAACAAGCGTTGCAGTAACAGTGTAGACATATGGAAGAAATATGTAGCATATACGAGTATGTACGTCGACATAACAAGTGATGATAGGTAATGACAGGTTTCTACTAAATCGAAAAACAATTATAGAGCGTATAATTTTTTTTTCGTAAATTTAAAATAAATGTGGTGTGTAAAAACTGATAATTGCATAAAATTTTACTAGCGGCTTTTATAACTTATTAACTATATATAGACCTATAGGTTGATATTCCATGTCAATTAAGAGAGGATGTTCACTTGAAAAAAAAAAAAAAAACAGAAGAATATACACAACAACGAAACAATGTGGACTAGACAAAACTGAAATTAAAAATTTAACAAATAAATTTGTTTAAACATGGAGTAATGTCTCGCTAATCCAAATCTCATTTTTTTTGTTATTGTTGACTCTACAATCCGTATCTACCCCAACTTTTGTACGCTGTAAACCGAATTCGAAAAAAATAAATCATACAAATGCATAAGGCTTTGACAATAATTTGGTTTACGTACAACTCCTTAGCCGCTACACGTCTTGTGGGGTTTCAAATGCAAGTCGTCAAATACGACTGTATATACATGTCCACCACTCATATTGACGTATATGGTGTGGAACATTCTTTCATTGCAAGCCGATGATGAATTGCAAATTGCAAATTAATCGAAATCTAATAATTTGTGACGAAGAACTTTCTATAAATTCAGAAGTCGCAACCAAATTCCGGGACAACTTTTCCAACGAAGTTATAAAGTTAGACCTTTCACTGAGCCAGATTTATAATACTAATGAAAGCGGCCTATATTGAGTCTCTGGCCATCGAGCATCCCACCTACCAGCAAATGAACTAAGGACTGAAAACGGCATGATAGCAACATTATTTTTACCACCTAACTGCACGTCACTAATCCAACACATGGATCAGAATGTCTTAAGAGTAACAAAGCTCTACAAAAAAGTTTTGTCATCATAAACAAAAATTCTGAAATAACCATTGTTTTGAAAAAAAGCATAACACTATTTTCTTCTTGGCCAGTACTTGGGAAGGGTTTTCATAGGACATTATGAAAAGTATTGTAGTTGGAAAGTTTTGTTATCTTTTGCTGAGTCAAATGAATGGGATATTGAAGACAATATTCCGCTTTCTAGACATGGTATCCCATGTTCTGATTTGACATATTTCACTGAAACTATCTAAAGTACGAGGGTGGATCAAATTGTATCCGCTAAGAAAAGTTGGTATTACCATCCAGCACTACGAGTACCATCTTTGAAACGACGTTACTCGTATACAAAATTACAGATTTATTCATCGATTAGTGTTTGATGGAAAAAGAGCAGTATTGATCAGTAATTCGGTTTGTATTTCCTTATGGAAAAAAAAAAGAAATAGAAGCAGCCGAACATTTGTTTTTAAAGAGCGCCCAGGCCGTGATGATTACTGACAAAATCGATGGAAAGGTCCGTGATATGATTTTTGCTGATCGCCGACCGTAAGTGCACCAAGTAGCAGAGGCCATAGGCGTATTGTACGGAACGGCAATAGACATTCTAGTTTTTTGCGTCATCGTCACCGTTAATGAAGCCTGGATCGTTTACTACAAGTTTCAGAGATCAAGCGATAATCAAAACAACGGAGTTTTCCAGGCGAATCTGGGGGTTACTCTGTATTTCGATTCTAATATCAAATCACTCGAATTTGAACAATTAGCACTTAGTAATTTGAAAGTAGTATTGCGAATTTCGATATTCGGATTTCAAATTTCCTCATTTTCGATGAATTCGATTCGAAAGTATTAGAGAGTGCCAATTTAAAATAGAATCGAATTGTACTTTCGAATAGTTCTGACTTTCGAATCGAAATACAGAGTAACCCCTCTGATCCAAAGAAGCAAAGATAGTCCCATTGGGTGGAAAGCTCATGGCTGCGATTTTGTGAGATCCAAAGTGAAGAATCCTTATGGACTTTATGAAGAAAGGAAGCACGATAATAGGGCAGAGCTACAATGATTTATTGGACAGATTTGATAAGAAATGGGCAAAGAAAAAAATGATATTCCAAAACGAAAACGCATCAGCTCCATCCGGTATCACCGTCGCCCAATTACATGGATTGCTGCCGAATCCAAAAAAAAATCAGCTCCAGAGAGGAAGTCACCGGCGATACGAAGCCTATTTTAAGTTTTAAAAAAAAAAGTAAACAACTTCCGTTTTCATTCCTAAGGCTGTTTACGACTGTATCGCGTAGCGCAGCGACTTAGCGAAAAGCGAATTGAGCGACTGTTAACAACTAGAAGAAACTGCAATTAAAATATTTTGAATCAGCTCGCACAATATATACAAATTGATTGAAATTGTGCGCGAAAATCAGTGTTTGTGGAATCTTCGTCATTCTGATTACCACAACAAAATACTAATTAGAAAATCTTGGGGAGAAGTGAAAAGAAAATGCGGTTTGAAGGATTAATAAGAAATTATTTTTATTTCATGAGAACCTATGATAATAATAATGATATCGCTTCGAGATATATTAAAGAGTTTCAATGTTCATAGGATAGTATTCTTTAAATTTTTCAGGAAATTGTTGGAGACGGGGGTTCAAAAGAAGAAATTCTCCATTGCTTTTGCGTTTTTTATTTGTAGCGCTTGGAATTTCTTTTCCAATATATTTAGCAATTACGACAATTGACTTCATCACTGTCAAAAATATAATAAAACAAGTCGAAATCTCTTCCTCATAAACACTCAATCGCTGCTAGCGATGTCGCTTGTGATCGTACATAAACGCAGCCCAACGTGGATACATATTGATGCAGAAGTAAACAATTGGCTCGACAAAAGTAACATTCAGGATAGTACGCAAGCAGATAATGAAGAGGAAGAGATAATACATAAACCTCAACAGAAGATTAAACATGAAGATCCAATAAGTAAATACGTTCGCTGCTTCTATGAAGTGGGCGTCTAAGAACGATGATTCCGTTTCTGATATCTTATCATAGCTTTGCGAAAACATAAAGAAAAGACTTTGATTACACTGTCGAAGGGAAAAACATTTTATAAGATTCGTATTCTATGATTATCTTTGTATGGCATTTTTTAAACTAAAGCAACAATAAATATGGATTGGATTCTTCTCGTTGAATAAGCAACCGTTTTTCTCCTATTCTGTACATATAGATGTGAATTATTCGATAACTCAAATTAGCAAGACATTTCTGAATAACAAAAATAAAACACAAAAAGACAAACGAACGTGTTAAAATAAAGAAAATGCACTTTATTTGTTTTCGATTTTTTTCTTCTTCCTTTTTTGAGTTTTAGTTTGTTTTTCACAAAAAGAAAAAAAGCTTTAAAGAGATAAGTGGTGAAACATCCAAATGAAGAGATAGAACATAATTTACACACTATTCCTAGATAATAGCATTTCAATTATTATAAATAAAAAAACATAATATGTATTAAAGTATTTTTTTTCTGTTTTTGTTATAAATGAGGACTTGTTCTTGTTTGTTATTTGTTTTAATCTCATTATTTTCTAATACCTGGGTTGATTGCTTTTTTCTCAACTTGACTAAGAACAAAATTGCTAAATTGCAAAACAATACAAAAAAATAAAAAATAAAATAAAACGTTTACTATATTACTACACAATCTCGCAAAACGTAAGACGTAAAAGGCAAAAAATCAACGACGACAAACGTGTATTACGAGTATATAGCAAATTAAAAATTAACCAACATACAATCGTGTGTTTGTTTTCTTTATATTCTATGGATTAAATAATTTTGTTTGCATTGTAAGTTAGTATTAAGTTTATTAATATAAAAAAATAATTTTATTGATTTTTATTTGTTTTCTTCTTGTAAACAACTACTAGCTCCGAAAGAAACAAAGTGATGGGTTTTGTTTTTTTTTTTTGGTAAGAAAAAACAAATTACTTCCTAACGTTTAGTTTCCTCTTACGGAAATCGAATTAATAATATGAAGGTTGCAATGCAAAATGAAGTGAAATTGCAAAAGAGAGAGAGAGAAAAAATTAAACAAAACAAAACAAAACAAATGATTACAACAAGTAATAAATGAACTTAAACGATAAAGTGTAAAGTAATATCCGAGTATGTGGGCTGTTACATATACAATAATCAAGGCAGGATGAGACAAAACAGTTTAGTTTATATGTATGTAAATCTTAAAAGAAAATGTGAATATATAAATGTTGATGTTGGGAATTCGAAATAAAGGTATTGATAGATTTCAATAATAAAATGTTTAAGAAATTTAACAACGAAACAAGACAAACAAAATCATTTAATGTTCGTTTTTTTTGTTTTACATAAATTTATATATAGTGTGATTGTTGTTTTTATTGTGGTGGTGGTGTATGGTGTAGTTACTTTATAATTAAAGTCTACTGACACTGCCGTTTGCTGCTGCTGCTGCTGCTGCTACTGCTGCTGAGAGAAGAGGGGGAAGATGTTCCTATTTAATTTAGTAGTTATCTTGTTTTTGTTTTCAATTTATATTTATATTTATATTCTCTTTTTTTATGCAAATATATTTTATATATCTATAATTATATTGTTATTTTCAATTTTTTGTTTTAAAGTTCTTTTGTTTCTTTTGTAACATTCCTTCGTTTTGTTGTCGTGTCATGTTTCTGTGCAGGGGGTGTTTACAATTTTTTGAATTTTAGTTTTTTTTTATTTTTTATTGTTTGTGTATTTTTTTTAATATTCCTCATCCTCGGGTGGTATTTCATCTGGTGGAGCAAACCCATCCTGTGAAAATATAATACATTTTGAGTATAAGGTCAAATTACTGGTCTTAGTTATTCAAATTAAATAATTTTTTTTTTAAATTTTGCTTTGTGAGTCTCTCATTAGAAAAAAAATACAAGTGTTCCTTATTAGACAAAAAAATTATAATAAAAATAATTCCTGAATTGTTATTAAGTTAGGTGCTTTGTGGGTTCTTATCCTAATATACTGCGGTTCATTTGAATAAAGACAACGCTTTTATTTAACAAAACAGAGGATTTCGTCCTGCAGCGTGTTTTAAAATGTGAATATCTGAAAAATTTATATTGGCGCTGTGGTCGGAAGAGCGATTGAGGCGCTTTTTAAAAGTGGCGATTGTTAGGTGAATTGAGCGTTCACAGTTTGTTCACGTTACAATATTCGGCGATTGAGCGATGTGACAATTGCAAATATTTCGGTTATGGGTGCGCGTCTCCAGCTTTGAATACAATTTAGCCAGGACGCAGCAGAACATCAAGAATAACCGAAAACATCTTTGGAGTGGAGCGAAGCTTTTGTAAAAATTCAAAAAGAAGTTGCAGTGCAGAAAAGTTTGGCTACTTTGGGACTCCTAAAACCTATCGTTCATGAAATTCTACAAAAAAAGATTTAAAATTTCACACTTTAAGTTTTCAATTGTCGCAAGGACTTAAGTAAAATGTCTTTGATCTAACTGCATCTTCTGGAGCGGCGAGGCCCACTTCCACCTGAATGGGCACATACATACATATATTTATATTTCCCCAATGGATTACCATCTTTTCCGCAATCTGGATTCATTTTGCCGGCAGAAGGTCATAAAAGCCTTTGAAGATTTTATTGCCTCAAAAAGTCAGCACTTCTACGAAAAAGGAATATTTGACCTTCTATCACGTTGGAAGAATGTCATAGATGCAGACGGATCCTATTTTGATTGAATAAAAATTTACGGAAAAATATTATTGGCTTTTAAATTTTTACTATAAAATCGGACATTTCATGTGGTAGAACCCTGTCGCGAAAATAGTCCTTACGAACACATAATCCGCGACTTAAACACCAACGACCTTTACATTGTCCTAGAGACAGTGTTTGGTGCGCCCTACGGTCGAACGGAATCATCGGGCCGTTTTTTTTTTATAAATGTGAACAGCGAAAATTATGGACACATGATTACATAATTTTATACCTTATTTGCAAGCGCATCCATCTTACTCGTCACACACGTGGTTACATTAAACTCCTCAACCGCTACAACTTTCACAAATCTGCTGCCGGGAAATTTCCGACGAAAAATTATGAACCGCTTTGGAGACGTCCTGTGACCGCCGGGGTCTACAGACTTATCCCCCGTGTATTTTTTACATCAAAAGAATAACCCGCGGTATGTCACGGAGGTGAAAGAAAATATCCACCGTGAAATTCAAGATTTCCAGCCAAGCATGCTGCAGCGCGTGGCACGAAATATGGTGATCCGCTTCCAACAATGTGTGCGACTAAATGAATTGCATTCGAATTCGCATTCTTAAGTAATAGAACACTATGTCTCATACGAGTAGTTCTTGTTTCAGAAATACCAACAGCAATTGAAAATAACAGATTCAGAATTGCTCAAGAGAAAGCAATGACAAAAATCACTATCCAAATTCGCAAACACATATAAATAAGGCAGAGGCCAAATAATTACAAATCGTGAAGATTAGTTAGAAAAAAAGTCGAACTAGGACAGAATTCCTTACCAATCAAGTTCGGTTTTACTACATTACATACCAAATGCCTTATCATCCCTCAACCACATTACTATTATATTTTTATACTTTTTTACAAACTTCAAGTCTGTATATTGTCAAATCGTGACAATTTGTTTTAATAATATGTTGTCGTACATAACAGCTCAAACTTTTGATCATCATAAAGCTCTTTTACAAAAATAACGATTCGGCAGTGTTAACAATGTTAAGTATCGATAGGAGACCCAATAAGAGAACAATTACACGAATTGTGCAGAGATTTGAGGAGAACCATACTCTCTTAGATATCGAGAAGCGTCCTCATCCACGTAAAGTGCGTACTCTTCAGGAAGTAACAGCTTTTTAGTGGAGTTACTAGGCCTTATTTTTTCGAAGATGATGACGGACAATTCTGATCTCTACCTTAGTATATTGGACAACTTTCTATGGACCAAATTGATTGGAAGATTGATTGATGGTTGATTGAAGAGAAAATTCGGAGATCGGATATTTTAACCAAAAGGACCGGTGAGTTGGTACTCAAGATCGTGTGGTTCAACGCCTTGTGACTTACCTCTTTGAAGTTTTCTGAATGATCGAGTTTAAGCTAATGATCCCCAAACTACTGAAGCAGTAAAAAAACAACAACTTTTGCATGTATTCGTCCGATTACATAAGAAATGTACCAGAATATAACCAAAAATAAAAAAATCTGCAATGCAGATATGAGTGCACACCTGCCCGAAGTTTTGTTTTAGGTACAATCATATTGAGTCCAATTTTTAAACTAAAAAACTAGAGTACAGCCCATACTAACATATACAAAATGTGTGCTTTTTTTCATTTAAAATATGTACACGTTTCATAAATCAACTTTTACCAAGTCATGCCTTGCCAACCGACGTACAAATTGTTCAAAAAGTTTCCATAATAGCGCTCCCATTCATCTCCCATCTAACTGGTTTGTTTGTTATTATATTTATACAACTGTCTGTGCTTCATAGCATCATATTTGTGAAAGGTACATCATTGTGTTTACGTCGATTTTTTTATCTCCGGTGATTTTTGAAATCGATACAAAAGCTGAGCAACAAATTTGCATTAAATTTTGTGTTAAAAACTAAATTAAAGACACAAAAACATTGGAATTGTTAAAAAGGTATTTTTGCAACAATGCTCTAAATGCAACATTGATTTACGATTGGAATGCACGTGATCATGAAACCATCGACTATGACGACAGTTTTGGGTATGCTAACATCGACATCAACAACTGAGGAAAAGTTGATGAAATCAAATTTTACTGGTTGTAAACTGGAAATTAACCATCAGAGAGTTAGCCAAGATTACCAACAACTTAATTGCGTCTGTTTTAACCAATCTACTGAGTTTGAGATGTGTCACCCTAACTCTGGTTGCGAATGACTTGAATTTCCTGCTTTCGGAGGTTGATTCAGACCGAACATGGATCAAACGTATCACTACTGGTTACCAGACAAGGGTTTATGAGTACGACATGCAAGCCACTCATCAAGCGAGTGAAGAGCATGCTCCAAATAGGCTAAAACCGAAGAAACCACGTCGTTATCAGTCAAATTCCTTTCTGAAACTTTCTAAACAAGATTGGTATTTGTGTATAATGGAATCTCTTAAGGCTCTCCGCTATCAGTCTCATTAAAATTATCCGATTATTGCCAAAAATAAGCAACTGAACACTGTGTTTATGCAGATGATGTTTATGTCAGTTAGTTATTTAAGACATCTAAAGACGGTCTTCTTTCTCTGGCGCGAAATTTTCCCAAATAAAATGCAAAACTTTAAGTATTTGTCGTAAGAAAACATGTAGTAACTTGTAAACCGCTCAAGTATTTTAGGTCTCACATTTAATAGTAAACTTAATTGGAAAGCCTAGTTGCGAGGGTTAATATTATTAATTATTTAGCCAGCAAAATATATGTATAATGTTCATATCAACAGTCTTTGTGCAATCTCAAAATCTCCTGTACTTATCAAGATATACTACGGTTTAATAATCTACTGCAACTGCCCAAAATCAAGAAGAACGCCTTTTCAAAAATAATAGTAATGTTAAAAATATATTGATGGAAGCTGGTCGTCCTTCTATGGGACACAGAATCGAAGTAACTTCGAAACGCATTCCATCCGCTAGCAGCATATCGCTAAGTTCCGCCAAACAAAATAATCTTCGAATTAATGATATACTACTCGTATAACGCCGTCGCCACAGTGGAGTGTAAAACGGTAATCTCTAATATTGGACCTAACTGAATATCACAACAAGAATACTGTAAATAATATATTTTGCTCATCATTTCTCAATATCTCCACCAATCTGTTCAGGACCTCCATGATTCTGTCGGGGCCCTGAAATTCGAGGCTACTGGCACCGGACCAGACTCTGTGGTCCAAGGGTTTTATTAACGGCCTAGCCCTCCACGTAGGGTATTGCGCGTAAGGGTAATTTTCCCACCATAAAAACAAAAAATAAACCACGTCAGAAATTACCTGGAATAAGAACGGCTATAATGTTGAGGATCCCAGGAAACGTTTTAAGGATAACGAATTTTGACTTTGCACATGGAATGTTAGGACAGGTAATAGACCACGTGTTGGTTATAAATTTACGGAGGCTCTCTACTGTTATAAAGCAGGTACTACCGTACAATCCGAGAAGTGCGATGGGATTTGCCGGTAAAAAAATGGTTTCTACTACGGCAACTGCTACATTGAAGGAAGACACTTATTTGAATGTGGATTTGGTATTCGAGGAAGACTTAGGCAAGAAGTCTTAACCTTTAGACATGTAAGCGATTGCCTCATAACGACCTGCTTCAAGGCATAATTCGGTAGTGAAAGCCTGATTTGCGTTCATGCCTCCTAGACCGTACGTATGCTCAGTGCCTCACCTTTAACACAAAAATCATGCTAGGAAATCCTAACGCAGAGCTGAACAAGGAAGCTGCCTTTTAACGAGTCATTGACAAACACAGCCTGCATAACAACACTTCCGAAAATGGATTAAAGTTTTCAGAATTTTTAAAAATCTTTACCGATTGCATTCCACTCAAATTGCCTCAAATTCCTAGCCTCCATAGAGAAATACAGAACGTCAATGAGAATGTTGTCAACGAGCCATCCCCGACACAAACAGACGTTTGGTTTGACGACGAATGTATAGGTAAGTATATGCCACCAAACCAGAAGCGTACAAAGCTGGTCTGCATCGAACGACGAAGATATGACCGCAGAAAGACATAACCGATCATGGATCAATAAGAAATCAGACCCTTCGACAACCACAGAGGGACAAGTCTCCTAAACATCGCCTATAAGATATTCTCTGCCCTATTAATGAATAATATGGATGGTTCATAGCAGTGCCAGGGAATTATATACAGACAGGCACTCACCATATATTTGTCGATTTCAAAGCCGCACATGACAGTATTCTTGGAGACGAACTATTTTGAAATAACAAGTTCAGAACGTTAAATTTACTTTTTTTTTATAAAATAAAGTGGTACGTGTGTTTAACGTGTGAGAATTTTAGGGTTCTTTACAAGTACCGTTTTTTTTTTAGGAATTATTTACCATACTGTCGGCAGTTCAAATTCGAACACTCTTCCTTTACGGATTTAAAATGGGACATAATGCGTCATTGGCAATGAAAAACATTAATGAAGCATTTAAGAATGTAGCGGTAAATGAACGCACTATACGACGTTGGTTTGGAAAGTTCCGTTCGAGAGATTTCAGCCTCGAAAATGAACCACGTGGGAAGCCGGAAACTTTAGTTGACGACGATGTTTTAAAAGCAACGGTCGATGCGGACCCAACGAGATTGCACAAAGCATGGAAGTATCCCCAATGACAATAAGTCGAAACCTTTCTCTCATAGGAAAGGTAAAGAAATTCGATAAGTGGGTACCCCATGAACTGAACGAATACCAAGAACTACGGCGCCTGCAAATCTGCGCATCGCTTACATTAAGACACCAAACTGAACCGTTTTTACACCGGATAGTCAGTCACCTGTGATGAAAAGTGGATATTATATGATAATCGTAAAAGATCTGGTTGGATGCAGATGAAAAAACCAAAACATACACACACACACCACCAAGTCCGATTTTCACCCAAAAAAGGTTATGGTGACAATTTGGTGGACATCGAAAGGTCCAATCCACTTTTCATTTCTTCAACCAGGAGAAACGATAGACGCTATCAAATATCTATCAAATACGAGGGCGGGTCAATAAGTCCGTGACTTTTGGAATAAAACACAGATTTTTTGATAAAAAAATAATTTTATTTTTCAACGTAGTCTCCCTTGAGCTCTATACATTTTGTCCAACGCTTCTCCAATTTTTTTATCCCTTCCAAAAAAAATCATTTGTCGAGGTCCTCAAAATAGGCCTTTGTTTGCGAGATGACTTCATCATTCGAGTCAAATCTTTTTCCACCAAGCCATTTCTTCAGGTTTGGGAACAAGAAGTAGTCGCTCGGAGCCAAATCTGGAGAATAGGGTGGATGAGGGAGCAATTCATAGCCCAATTCATGGATTTTTGCCATGGCAACTGCACATGTGTGCACCCTTGCATTGTCTTGGTGGAAAAGAACTTTTTTCTGGGCCAAATGGGGTCGGTTTTTTTTTCAAATCGTCATTGAATCGGTCCAATAAGTTGGCATAATATTCCCCATTGATTGTTCTTCCCTTTTGAAGGTAGTCAATGTGGATTATCCCGCGTGCATCCCAAAAAACAGTCACCATAACTTTATTGGCAGACAAACCCACCTTGGCCTTCTTTGGCGCCGATTCACCCTTAGAAACCCACTGTTTTGATTGTTGTTTGTTTTCTGGTGTGTTGTGATGGATCCATGTTTCGTCCACGGTTACAAAACGGCGCAAAAACTCCCCCATATTGCGATTAAACAACGCCAAACCTTCCTATGAAGTGAAGCACACGAAATTCACTTTTTTCAATTTTCTCCTCAAATTAGTGAGTAGTCTGATAAAAATAGCTGTCAAACACAAACTAACTGACGCAGCAAGTTTAAATTTTGACAGGAGTCAACTGACAGATGCCTGTTGACAGGAGCAGTGTTGCTGTTTCAGTAAAGAGGTCAGAAATTCAAAAAGTCACGGACTTATTGACCCGCCCTCGTATTATGAGGAAGTCGACATATTGCATGCTATAAATTGGCTGAAAAGCAACCTGCATTGGTCAATAATCACGGTCCGATCCTTTTGCATGACAATAGACCCCATACCTCACAAGTAACGGTGCAAAAACTGTTGCAGTTGGGATTTTAAATTCTTCCGTGTCCACCGTACTCTCATGATATTTCCCCAACGGATTACCATCGGTTCCGCAATCTGGAAACATTTTGCCGGCAGGTCTTCCGGAACCGAGCAGAGGTCTTAAAAGCCTTTGAAGATTTCATTGCCTCATAAAGTCAGCACTTGTACGAAAAATAATATTGGCTTTTAAATTGTTACTATAAAATCGGACATTTCATTGGTGCAGCCCAATATGTTGTACAACGCCATCTCGAGTTTTAACATGCCGAACACGTCAGGTGCAGTGGGCGAAATTAGTTTATACGCGCCCAACACTGTATCAAATAATTACAGAATTGCTGTCATTTAAGGGTTTTAAAAAAAAATCTATATTTGCACGACCGTTAGTTTTTAAGCGGTATTGTAGATTTAAGAACCAGTTTTGATAACGGCATCTTTTTGTGATAAAGATAAGGCAAAGAAAATATTGGCAACTGTTTAAAGCACGAAATTCATTTATACGCATTTAGTATTTCAGTGAAATTGATTGACTCGTGTGTGAAAAATTTCAGTGAAAGTTAAAAAAGGTTAAAGAACACATTTAAATCCATAATGGGAAAAGGAAAATATTTAACAGCGGAAGAAAAGATTAAGATAACGGTCTTAAAAGAAGGCGACATTTCCAATAGGGCAATTGCACGTGAAATCAATCGTTCTGAAGGGCTCATCAGAAATTTCCTTAAAAAGGGTGATTCGTATGGAAAGAATGGTGGTCGAAAAGGCTGGAGTAAAATCACTGGAAGAGAAAGGAACCGAATTGTAATCGAAGCTACCCAAAACAAGATGACTGCTGGCCAAATTGTTGCTTATCTCGATTTGCCAATAACAAAGCGTCAAGTTCAACAAATTTTATCGAGTACTCCGAACGTGGTTTACAAAAAACAGCTTAAAAAGCCACTTCTGAAAATCCATCATAAAACAACTCGATTATCATTTGCCAGAGAGCATATGACTTGCGACGAAAAATGGAATACAGTTATATTCTCTGACGAAAAGAAGTTTAACGTTGGTCCATATGGTTTCAGTTCTTACTGGCATGACCTACGTCACAACAATCCACCAAGAATGAGGAGGAACTGCCATGGAGGCAGTGTAATGATTTGGGGAGCTTTTTCTTCTTTCGGAAAAGCGCAATTGTGTTTTGTTCCAACTAAAATGTACTCGGAAACATATTGTGAAATGTTGGACACAGCGCTTATTCCTTTTTCAGAAGACAATGTTGTTGACCCTGCTTTTATTTTTCAACAGGACAACGCAGCTGTTCACGCTTCCAAATTCTCCCAAGAATGTTTGAGACAGCGAAACATCCCTGTTATGCGTTGTCCGGCATGAAGTCCTTACCTTAAACCCATAGAAAATCTATGGGGTATAATGGCACGAGAGGTTTATAAAAACTGTCATCAGTTAGAAAACATCCTGGCTCTTAAAGAAGAAATTAAGCGCACATGGGACCTTGTAGGTTTTGACACCATCTACAAACGTATAAGTTCCATGCCGAATAGAATATTTGCCGTTATCCAACATTTGTCCTCCATTTTGACACACAAAATAGTGACAAGTTTTTTTTTAAATTAAAATGTGTTTTATTTATATTTTTTACTAGTTTCTTAAAATGCGTGTAAATGAATTTCGTAGATTTGATTTGATAGATTTGATTGATAATGATGGTTTTTTATTTAAAATACAAAATTAGTACTCGTATATGCCAGAAGGGTTGCCAAAGCAATTTTATGTAAAAAAAAATCAGAAAAAAAGGTGCGTATAAATGAATTTCGCTTACTGTAGAAAGTGTTCGCTACTTCATCGAGGTTGGTAATGAATTAACTAAGACCTTCAATATGAAACAAGATTTTAGACAATGCCACGCGCTATCATGTGACTTTTTTTAACAACAACGTTAACCTCATGAATTGGGCACATTACGAAAAACACTCTACCGAATTCATGAGGTTTAACACCGTGCGTCTTCTTTCTTCAAAGCCATTATAGAACGGATGTTTATGCCAACCTTCTCTAGTCAATTAAAGCAACATCCGTTCTTTTATAAATGAAATCGAGACAAAAATGTGATAGACAATTTTATCAAAACAGTGCAAATGAGGTCGCTTGGCTGATATTCTTTTTCATTATTTATTTTTTTCTACGTGTTTTCTTGAAAAATTAAAATAAAACTTATTTAATTTAATAATTTTAACAAAAAAAAAAAAATTAAAATCAGCCTACAGCTTAAATTTATAGAACAATTTTTGGTGGCTCATATTAGGACCAAATGCAACAACGAATTTTTGTGCGAGTAACAACAATATATTCATGCCTTCCCAAGGCTGACAGCACGATATATCTTGTCGAAATTCTGAACAGGAAATTAATGTATGAATGTAATGGGAATTAATTAAAAAGGCTATTAAAACACTGCCTCTATCTGAAAAATATCAAAATGACGGAAAATTGTAAAGGGGCAGAGCTAATGCGAATGGAATCTTCTTATGTAAGGGGGTACATATGTTAAGGTTCTTTCTTTTGTCTTTTAATATTAATTGGTTCTCCAGAGCCCTTTGTACTGAATAGGATCTTCCCTGCCCACGTCCTTTTTAGCATAAACTAGCCTTTAATTTGTCTAATTGTTGACCAAATAAGTCATGATTTAACCATCCACCCATCTATGTACCTCATTGCATAAGGCAGACTTTCGACGGTGTAAGGACGCCAGTTCATTACTGGATGGATAATTTCATCGTCCTCTTCATTTCTAAATTTTAAACAGGAGTCAGCATAAACTACTTAACTAATTCCTCGACGAATGCAATAATACGAGTCCGAATAACATTTTAATAAAATCTGTTTCAGATCCGTAGCCTTGACTATGGAACCAATTCACGTACAAGACAAAACATAGCAAATTTTCTATTTAGCATTTCTATTTTAATACTGAAGAACCGATAAAGACGAACCTTCGGTGGACGGTCTTCTTTGAAAAAAAAATTTATTAGAACCAATATCAAAATTATTCTTAGATTAGCCGATAAAACGCAGTAAGCAAACGTTGCTCATGTTCATTTTAATGAAACTACCAGTTTCGACAAACTTTAATATTAAATACCAGATTTTTAAAAGCAATTATAAAATATTATGTTATAGCAAAATATATAAAATAAATTTAACAAATAAAACGAGTCAGCATGTTTGACATGCTTTTAAATATCTTTAGTTTTCGAATTTTCAAATTGGCATGTGTTTTTATACGAATTGTTATCAACAGCAGCAGCACTATGTATATAAAGTCTATCTAGAAGCATACGTTTTCCACAAGTATCGCTTGGAAAAAAGTAAGTTTGAACGATTCTGTATTTACAAAAGCCAAAATAAACGACAATAAAAGCTTCAAACTTGTGCCAGCCGTTTTAACAAATGTGTGCTGTGCTACTCGCAATAATTGTTCGTTAATGAACAAAGCTTGAGTGTATAAGACAAAATAAACCACTTGCCTAGGAACAAAAATCTTGCTAAAATTACAAGACAATAAAAAAAGCGTATCCATTGTATTGTCATACGAGTACGGTACTTACCTTATAAAACGTTAATGTTGTTGCTTTCCCAGAAAGGGGATGGTAAAAAAAATGTCGAGAATATATGCATAGGCTATATTAATTCTTTTCGCCACGTTTGTATAAAAGTCAGGACCGATCACTTGCTTGCATATGACAGCACTCAGCTATTTTGTAGATAATGGTGCAAAAATCGCTGACAGGTGGTACCAAAAGTTCCGAGATTAACATATGAGTATAAAAACATATTTCTTTTTTCAAAATTCGACTTTATTCATAGGCATAGTTTCCAGGCATAGCGCCACTCTAACATTTCTGTGGCTTTCTTATAGAACGATTTGTCTAACCTTTCAAAATACGAGCATGCTTCGGGGAGCATTTTTTTTTTTTAGGTTTGTAAACTGGGGAATACGGTAGATGCGGAAACAATTCGAAGTGCGATTCATGCAGTTTTGCCATCGTTGCGGACCAACTTGTAACACGGTGTATTATCCTGGTGAGAGAGCACTTCTTTCTTCTCCAATTGGAGCCGTTGTTCACGAATTCTCCCTTCAAACGCACCAGTAATACCATATAATATTCCCTTTTGATAGTTTTTCCTTTTCAAGATCGTCAATGAATATTATACCATGCGAATCCCAAAATACGAACGCCATAACCTTGCCAGTCGGCTTTTGCGTTTTTGGTCGCTTTGGTTGGGTTTTATCCTTCGCTATCCACTCAACTGACTGCCGATTTTAGTCTGGAGTGTAGTAGGGGATTCATATTTCACACACCGCATGAAAAAAATTCTTTTTATTTTGCTTAAACAGCTCTAAACAGCCCTCTGAATCATCAACACTTTGGTGTTTTTGGTCAACTGTGAGTAAACGCAGTACCCACTTCGAACAGAGCTTTCGCATACCCAAATACTCGTGAAAAATATTATGCACACTGTCTATTGCTATCTTTACGGTGTCAGCTATATCACGCACTTTCGATTTACGGTTGTTCAAAAGGATTTTGTGGATTATTTTTGTTTTCCGGCGTCACAGCCTCATTTGGGCGCCCAAAGCGTTCAGCATCATTTGTGTCTCTACGACCGCGTTTGAATTCAGCAAACCAGTGACAAATGGTTGCTTTCGACGGAGCTGATTCCTTATTTATTTTGATAAACCGACACGTGGGAGATTGTTCCTGCTATGACTATGCAAATGATATACAATTTTAGTGTAATAACATGATATTTGTGAAAGGTTCACAGCGTTGTGTTTACATAGCTTTGTTTTTTTTTTTTTCTCGGCGAATTTTACAAGGGATACGAAAATTGAACAACGATTTTGCATACAATTTTGTGCTAAAAAATACATTAGCGCCACAAAAACATTTTAAAAATACGTGTTTTATCAACGATGCTCCGAAGAAAATCGTGGTCGACGACGACGACCGTTCTGACAGACCAGAAATAATAACTGAGGAACATGTCGAAGAAATCAAAGACATGCAAACTAGCCATCAAGCGAGTGAATGGCGTGCTCCAAATGAGACAAGACCGAAGAAACCACGTCGTTTTGAGTAAAAAAAAAGGTGATGCTCACTGTTTTTATGGATTACAGTGGTGCTGTGCATCATGAATTTCTTCCTGAAGGCCAGACTGCCAATAAGGAGTATTATTTGGACTTTCTTGCCAAAAACAACACAATTACCTGACCAACAGCCGGACTTTTCATGTCCGATAGACGCAAAACACCATTTTAATGGAAAATCTCTGATCGTACCATACCGTACCGTATATCAAGCGCCAGAGATCTTTCGAGGTCTGGATCAAATGCTGGCACAAGTTCGTTACAGTCAATTGCAATAAATTTGAAGACAAAAATGCCGATTTGAAAGAATAAACTTGTATTCTTAATTTTAAAAATATATTCCGGGAGCCAGTGTTACGAGTATGTGTGGTAAGGTAAATTGGGATGACAGCTCGGTGGTAACAAATTTTGAATCTGTACAGTTTAATGTGAAAGAGTATAATGAAAAGGGGAAAAGACATTTCTATGCGCCTGTACAAATCAAGTTACTTGAACAGGTTTAAAAAAATTTGATACCAGACACGCTCCGGTTTACGAGGGTGATTGAAAAAATAGTGAACACATTATCAATACTGATTAGTGGATGATGTAACCTTAATTCGAATTACCGCTATTGCAGTTCAACTCATAAACAGTGAGTACGCTATTTGGGTGATGGATAAAAATAGTGTCAGCAAATATCTCGGCTTCTATGACAGTGTGAACTTCTGTCTGTGAAGACTTAATTTCACGGGATGTCCATACATCCATGGAAGAAAAGATACGCCTTGCCATCGCCTCCTGCCTTCCTGAGTACCAAATCGAAGCCGTGTTGGATGCACTGATCTTAGGGTCACAGCATTAAGTTCTTATTGCAACTCTACATCGGACCTAAACCAACTAGAGGACCCGACCCTTACTGCGAGTTTAGGTTTAAACCACAAGCACTATGGCGCTTCCACTAGGGGGCCTACCTCATAAGTTAGGCCCGGACCGAGATCCGGGGGCTCCTGACTACCATGGCACCGTGATCTAAATCCTGGTAAGGACTACCGGTGGTCCTGCCACCAACAGGACTTATGACCGGCAGCTTATAATTGGTCAAATCGTTGCAACCTTCAGAGGAGTTACAGAAATTCATCAGGCTTTCAGTGAGGTTCATGGTGCGCAGTTCGGTGCCTCTTTGGCCTTCCATAAATGCCGTGAGGCATAAGTGATGAGCGAAGTATGAAGCTTGTATTGAATTTGGTTAATGAAAATCGTTGAGCAACGTCCTAGGAAAATAAATATATGTACGTCCGTGCTACCGGAGCTTCAACAACATCTTTCCCTTATTATTAAAATCGACTTGCAGAAAAGCAAAATTTTGTGCCTTTTTTTTTAAGAACTTAACACTCAATTGGTAATTGTTACATTTAAAATGCTTGAGCACGTGTTAAGTTGAGGTCCCATACTCTTTGATTTCCCGTTGAATGTAATGCATTCGGTATTGATGAAATGTGGGCTAAAGACTTCAAAATGAAGATGAAAATTTTGCCCAGCCTAACAATCATCAACATTTTTTAAGTAACCCTCCTTGCTAAACAAAAACTGCGTAAGCGCCAATAATCGAAATCGAGGTATATTTGTAACCAAAACTTTAATCTCTATAATATATGTGCTGTGCTGCGCGGAACAAATTAGATTTCTCTATTGGTTAACGGGGAATATCTGAAGGTATGCTAATAAACTTTACGTTTTTCGAAGCTGTACACACGTGCATGTAAATAAGAAAAAAAGAGTTCCGCTCGGTAAGGTTAACTTATGAAAATGACTCTAAAATGCCATTAATAAAGAAAAACAAAGCCCGCAAGGCATATGGAACAACTTCGATGAACAATGAGCAAAAACTCGGATCGGTGTTTCAAAAGGCCGGTTCAACATAAATAAACAAATGTGGTGGTGAAACGATGAGACGAAAATGGTGGTAAGAAACAAAAGGCAAGCCACAATCTTTAAGTCACCCACAAGTAAAGGAAGACGTACAACCTCTAGGCGGGATTCTAACACCCCGTGTCTCACTGTTCTATAGCCCATTTCTCAACTTAAAATCTGTGATAGGCTTTATTACCATCGGTTGAAGCCGGACTTAAAATTAAAGACACATTTCAAAATAAGAATATTTTAAAAATTTGAAATACTACATCCTATCATACATCTGCTGTATACCGAATACTTCTTATTATTCATTGTGCAATGAGACCCATGAATGAATCTGAATGAGTGCGGTTCTTTCAGTAGTGTTGTCGACCGCACGAATTTCGAGACTCAGTCATTAGTCTCATGCAATCGAAGGAAGAGTGTTTCCAAGTAATGAGAACTATGAATGCTTGTATTTTGAGTTACTGTATTCGCAGTTATTTACATATGATGGTGGCAGTGTTCTGATCATGAACTAATTACTGAATTTGATATTTAGTTGCTGGTGTTTCCGTTTCTAGTAGTTATTATTAGTTAAGTAGTTACTCGTAATAGGATAAAAAGAAGTGACGAGTAACTATAAAATTTGAAAGTTGCCTTAATAAAATTTCTCAGATTAACTCAAGTAGATCGACTAATGTTATGTATTTCGAATGCGATGTCCAACCTTATTACATGTCGCATTCATACCGTTGTTTTCCAGTACAATATTCCTTCAATATTCCTTAAATAAAGAATGCAGTGAGTCATGGGTTGCATAAATGTTGCGAATTAAGCGAACTCGTTGCTTTCATAATTTTCTTCACTTACAGATTTGTTTTTCATTGTGTGTGAAGTGAATGAGTAGAGTTCCTTAATTTGAATGGGTGTCTCATGGGTAACTTTGTTTGCAATCATGCAGCCCTCTAATTCAAAACAGTTGCCAGTAAATTTGCTCTCACAAAAATTTCAATTCAAAAAAAAAGGAACAGCTCAATGTGCGTTGAAGCAATCCGCAATGGTTCAATACCCGTAGAAATGCTGGTGTTTATATGAAATTATCCAAAATGAGCGAGAGAAATTTGAGAGAAGTTTACAAACAGCTTGTTGAACTGACACTTCACACTAACACTGATACATTGTTCTTATTTCTTTCTCTTTCCAAATATTTCGCTTGCAATGCCACATTTTAAATACATAACTAATACCTGCCCGATGATGAAAGAATGATGAGAGCGCGAGAGAGTAAAATGTTTCAATACAATTTAAAAATGTTTATGTGATATTTCAAAGCGGTTATAAATCTTCAATGTGTTTTATAAGCGGGAATGAACGTATGCGTGTTGAATATTTCAATGCGGTTTGAAGTGGTGTTTGTTCGAGCGTATTGAACCAATGCGAATTACTTCAACGCAGATTGAGCTGTCGGTTAAACTGGGTATCTGTTCACTAAACAATGTAACCTGGCTGTTAGTGACGCGAAACGTGGAACCAACAAATTTAAAATACTAAAGTCAATTAAATAAGAATTAGGTAAGCATTTACTTTGGATTTACCTTTGTAAAAATCAAAAGGATACGAGAACTCTTTAAACTAAAACTAAACAACTCACATGATTTTAGTTACCTGCAAAAATGTTTGTCTTTCGGGCCCCCGTCGAAATTGACCGTCCGATTAAGAAGCCAATATACTACCACTTGCTCCACGGCCAAGTTCTCTTATTCATTAGGAGCCTATGTAATATTCTAAAGCCTATGTAATATTGTGTGTAGTCACATTCAGAGACCTTTATCAATTGTTTACTATACCAACGCTAACAAAGTTGTGGCTATAGGTTAGGTATTTAATAAATTGATGAAGCTATTGGAATTTCTAACTAGTGGAGGGAGAGCTTTTTTTCTTTCACTCCTTTCTCTTTTTGACATGAGAAATTGCACCCACTACCGGCCGGTGAAACGAATGTCGCATATTATGAAAATATAAAGTTTTAGATAGTCGAAAACGCAATGTTATTAAACCCTAAGGCATTCAATGCAATTTTTCCGAGGCAGTACGACAAATGAAGCTATTCAAAAATTATAATAGATTGGAAAAGAGAAACCTCGTGATGGCACAAAAGTAGATTTCCTTTTCTACTTTGCAGTATAGGCCGAGTTTTGAACTCAGACCCTCATGCGTTGTAGTCGGAGAATTCAGTCATTATTAATTAAGAGGTTTGCTATACACGACAATCATGCGGTCGACTTTAACATATGTATAGAAGTGCTGAAAGATATACAAAAAATATGACGGAGAAATTACAGCAAAGGAAATCAAAATGTTAGAGCAGTCTCCACATTAGGAAACCAATTGCGGAAATGTACGACGAAGGTTGAGGAAAAATCCGGTCCAACAAGCAAAGAAAAAATAAAAATAAAAAGAACATTCAAATGCAGAAATATTAACAAACTCTCGGCCTCACTAACAACGTGCTTCAAAATAGGTGTGGTGTACAAGTAATATACACTAAGTTGCAAAAGAAAACAAAAAAAAAAACAAAGCCGCACTCAACAGAAAATTTGACTTTGACCTGCTCTATTTCCATTTTTTTTAACGGGAAAAACTCTTTCATTATCGAGTAATTAGGATTCTAAATAGTTATTTTAATCCCAGGCTTCATTGTTTTCGAGGTCGCCCGGATTTTTTTAATCGTTTTTCGTGAAAAGTGCGTGATGAACCGCAGCCAGTTAACAAAATTTGAAAGGGAAAGGGAAATTTGTCGGAAACAACCGACATAGATATCTCTGTGACAACAATTCAAAGACATCTTGACGAAGCCGGTTTTTTGCCTACCGAATGGCAAGAAAAAACCCTTCTTACGCCAAGAATTAAGAAAAGTCGTCTGGAATGGGCAGAAGAAAGGCAGAATTGGACCCGAGATGACTGGCAAAAGATCATCTTCTTAGATGAGTCCAAAGTCGACCTAGAGAACGGTGGAAGGAAGAATGTGTTGCAGCTCGTTCGAAGTGGTCTAAGGCTGTCAGGGTTTGGGGATCATAACTGTCGCTGGAGTTGGAGCTTTCTGAATGGCTCCATAAATGCTTTAAAGTACAAAGAGGTTATAGAAAATTGACTGGTTCCTACTATAAAGAAAGAGATCCAGTACCACAGGATGTCCTATTGCAGGACGATTCCGCACCTTGCCATCGTGCTAAGACCGTAGGTAATAAATGAATTGTCCATTGTTATTTTGGTACTTTTATCAATCTTTATAAAAGTTACAAAGAAGAATTGAGGGTAAATTCACTCCATTGGCAAGAAAACAGTGCTGACATTAATCCCATTGAACACGTTAGGTATCGAATAGGTGTAAAACTTTGGTATGAAGAAATTGACACCAGCTATATCACCAGCCTTTACGATTCAATGCCAAATAGGGTTGGCCACACGCCCTATTGAACAACAGGGTAATGTTAAATATGTTTTTTAATTTATAAACATAGAAACTCATTTTTAAAAGGTTATAATTATTAAAGATTTGTTTCCCTGCAATTACACGACCCTCGCGTTATTAAACCACTTAACATTAACCTACCTGCTATGAATAAAAACGAGATATTTTCCCCCCTTTGAACACCATAGTAAAAAGAGCAGGTCAAAGTCATGATGTTCTGTTTTACTTGAGTGCGGCTTCTTTTCCTTTTTTTGTTTTTCAACGTAGTGTTCATGCATTAAGTTTTCTTTTTTTGTTTTCGTACATATTCTTTATTATTATTTATTAATTTATTACTCTTTGATTCTTGCAGAGTATGTGTCTACCGTTTCGAGTAGTCGATGTCTCCAAATTGCTAGTGCTTCGGGAGCTAAGAACTACATATGCACTCGCATATGCTTAGAGTCATTAAAAATTAATATTATTTTCCATTTCAATTGCTACATTGTTAACAGTTTAGCCTCTTACTTATATTCATCCCTTTCCGCCACCTTCTACCGTTTAAATTTAAAACCTTTTTAGACTTAAACAAAAAAAACCAAAACAAGAACTATAAAAGCTCAAAAACCATATTGTTACATTATTTGAAAAAATAAGTAAAAATGCATTTTAATTAAATTTTAATTAAATGAAAAAAAAAATCATACAAAAATTATTTCAACAAAATATCATGTGTGTGCAAAAATTATTAGTTCATTAGCTTTAGTCAATTCACAACTTCAAAAGCAGATTATTAGTTGTAGTCTGGTTGCTTCCATTATTCTAATCCTTCTGTTTCATTGTCATCAGATTTGATCTGATCAGATTTAACAGTCAGTGTGGCATCCCCGCCATTCTATAAAAAAGGCGAAAAATTGAAACTACTTTAAACAAAAAAAAAAAAAAAAAAAAACTTCTACATCCAGCCATGTCTTTCCGCGTGAATTTTTTTTCTTTTCAAAATTTCAAAATAACAAAAAAGATTTGTTATTCAAACAAAAAAAAATAATCTAAATGCGGGTTATGCGACAAGCCATGGCAATGGGATTGGAGAAAAAAAGAACAAGAAAAAAGAATAACATAGAACTCAAATTTCTAAATATAAAAATCTTTAAGTGAAACATATAGAGAATATAATAATCCATGCCGTTGTTAGTTGGTTTTTCTATTGAACTATCTTCAATCAGAATAGTCTAATTTGTTTCCTTTACCAGCCTGCAAAGCCAATTTATTGATTAATTCTTTTTGTATGATTATGAAAGTGTTAAATTTCTTTGTGGCAAGCCTAATTTTAAACGGTAAAATATTAACCATAACCAAGCAAAAATTAATACAATTAGTTACAATAGGCATGGATTAACAATCCAACTTTCCATATTTCCTCATCAATATTCATGTTTAATTGTATGCAATTTTTTGGATTATTTTCTAAGTTATTGATTGAATTAACATTTTCCTATTTTCGTTTTGCATAGATGTACAAATTTTGTAAAGATAATTAAAGGAGTCATATGGAGCCGAGTCAACAGTCATTACTTTCGTGAAGCATTGCCACTGGGAACTTTTCTTTTGACGCTCTTCAGACTCCGTGGATTCCAGTAAAAATAAATAAATTGTTGGCGCGACAGTCTGGGTTGAACCAAGGCCTAGTCTCCCCACTCACTATGATGTTCGCCTTGTTATTTTGTCCGCACTGAGAGGAGACCTACGATTTTTTAACGTACCCCGAACGGCGGTAGAGTTATAGGCTTTTTTCATAGGCAGTTGAAAAATTGGTGAAGTCAGAAATATAAATTACTTTAACTATTAGTGTTGCCCGAGATCTAAACGTGGATACCAGCCTTTTATCGGATTAAGAAACATTCTGAACCAGCATGCATTTACCAATCGTAATGTGAGAAGGCATGGATCATTGCTGTATATGCGACACAGAGTGGGGGCAATTTGTCAACATTTTATCATGGTTACGAAGGTGGATCAATAAGTGTACCCGTTTTTTAAAGATAGGTAGCGTTGCTAAGGAAATTTGGCATTACTACCGCATCCATCGCACTCACCTAACCTGGCTACCTGTGACTTTTTGTTTTCTTTCCCATCACCCTACCTTTTCTTTTATATTTAAGAATTTAACACTCAAGCGGGTATAACTACAATTATAATGCCAAAGCATGTATTAGATAGGTAGGTAGGTAAGAGTGGCTGTTGGAAATACCAACCCACTTAGGCCTATTGTGATGCCACGTGGATCTATGATCCTCTTACTAATGGAACTAGTTTGAGCTTATGATGAAACGTAGGAGACTGTTTACGCCTATATTTTCTAGATCGTTTAGGTCATTGTAGAAGAAAGCTCCTAGATGAAGCTTTCTTATCTGCGAGAGAGCTGGACATGTACAGTCCTCTTCCTCGTCCATGCAGCTTATACAGAAATCATTTATAAAAGAGCCAAGCATTCTTGCGTGTATGCCTATGAGGCAGTGTCCAGTGATGACACCTATTATGGCGAGGAGATGTCTCCTATTTAAAAGGATCCGACACTTAGAGCGATTCAGAGCCAGCTTTGGCCAGATCTGTTTGGTCGCTAGACATGTTTGCCCAACAGTCCAGCTAAGGTCTGTTCTTTTATTAGCATCCAGCTTTAATGTTCGTTTGCACGTAGCGATTGGTATAACTAGCTACCCTTTTCCGGTAGAATAGGTAGAGTGATTGGAACCACTGGTGAGTTCATCGGCTCTACTATTCCCTGGAATGTCTCTGTGGCCCGGCACCCAACACAGGTGAAGGTTGAACTGCTCTACCATCTCCATGAGAAATGATCGGCATTCAAGGGCGGTTGTAGAATTTAATGAGACCGAGTCCAGTGACTTGATAATGGCCTGGCTATCCAAAAATATGCGGACATCTTTTGCAGATATCACGTTTTTCTTATCACCAAAGCCTGGAACACGCTACAGTGATTTAGAAGACGGAAAGACTCTGCTTAGTTTAATGCAGTTCACAGAATTTTCTAAGGCCGTCCACCGGACGACGACCCCGTAATTAAGTATCGGTCTTATGACCGAGATGTATAGCCAGTGGGTTATCCGAGGTTGGAGGCCCCATTTATTCCCAATGGCTTTTTTGCAAGATAATAAGGCTATTGTAGCTTTATTGACTCTCTTCTTGAATGTTAGGTTTCCAGTTTAGTTTCCTGTCAAAAATGAGACCGTTTATTAAAGAAAAGTCTATAACTGGAATTTTGTATTTCCTGGAAAAGAGGACAAGATCAGTTTTATGGGGGTTTATTCGCAATCCACAGCGATCTGCTCAGCGGGTTAATCTATTGAGATTTACTTGAAGGAGTTCTTTAATTGTATTGAGATGCTTACTGCTTCCACCCGCTTCCAGGTATATCAGCAGTTCATTAACTACTAAGTTCCAGAGAAGGGGATAGAGCACATCGCCTTGAGGCGTACCTCTGCTGACACATCTTTTAGCAGAAGTCTCACCCAGTTTGGAGTTGATTATCCTGCTTTTTAGCATAAGACTGATCAACTCCCCAAGTGAGTCGTCTACCTGCAGAGTTGACAGCGCAGTCGTGAGAGCATGTATTAAGTTTTTTTTTTTGGAAAATGGGATAGAAAAAATGCCTTTTTGGTTCCATATGTGGCAAATTGTACTTGTTGCTGTATTCTAGGCAACCACTCTTCTACCGTGATTTAAGTTGTCTGAAAAAAAGGAAAGAGAAGAGTTCAAGTCGAATAATTTGCAGAAGAAGTCGTTTCCAAGCTCCATATAATACGGAATTCCCTGGGAAATCAGGTAGACAATAGGATGTACGCACAACCTCTGCGAATCCTTGTATGATAGTACGATTAAAACTTTAATATGTAATTGAATGGAGCATCACGACAAAGAGGCAAAAAAGGAGTTATCAAATATAGAAAAATAAGGATAGTGCAAAAGTCACTGACTGATTTAAGATGATCATATCTCTTGTTTTTAGCATTTTTTACAGGTAACATACTTATAAAAAAAAGCTCGGGAGATTTCTTATAATGAACTACACCACTTTAGAGAAGACCAAACTCATGATACCATTTCGCCAATATGGGGCTGTAACGGATCTTTCCGAAACTGAAATACCTTGCACTGCCCGAACTGAAGCGAATGTTGAACGAATTCTTGAAAGTGTTGTGAAGAGTCCTGAAAAATCGACACGAAGGCACTATAATTAACTCGGTGTTAATTACGACGTGTCGGTTTAATGATTTAATGATTTCATTCATTAACTGATAACTAATGATGAAGCACATTTCCACTTAATGATTTCGTATGTACTCGTATATGAAATTGCCTCGTATAGCTGAACTGAGATCCCAAGATTGATTTATCATTTAAATGCACTGTCTTTTGTGGTGTTACATCAGGCTTTACTCCTTTGAAGACGATGCAGAGAAATACTGTTACCGTAAATGGTGAAAAGTATCGCCTTCGCGTTCTCCTGATTTAACACAACTGGGTTTTTTTTCCTGTAATGATATTTGGAAGAAAAAATGTACGTAAATAAATCCCACTCTGTTTGGCAGCTAAAGCAGAAAATTAGTGAAGCAATATGATGCCTCACACAGATATTTTACGAAATTGCATAAGGAAAAGACACTGTAGGAAGCCTGTCTTGTTGTGGCCGAAGCGGGCTTTATCAACTAGCCTCAAAGAAATTTTTAAATAAATTAGAATCCATGAAAGGAATTATCATTTTACATCAGTCAGATACTTCTGCCCCACAGATGTGGCGCTTAGCTATCAGCGCAGCACTCAAATGAAGAAAATTCTTTTAAATTCTGCTAGAGGCGAGTGTGGAAATTATTACATCTCAAAACAGGTAAAGTGTTTTTATGAAAAAGGTGTGGAATTAGTAAGGAAACAGCCATGTAGCTGTGCAAAAAGAGACTGCATTTAAACCCAGTTTAAAATCTTATGTAATATACAGACGAATCAAAATTTGAAAGAAATAATGGTCTGCGAAAGTCTCTCTACCGCCAATGTTGAATAAGAAGTACAGAAAAAATATTAAAAGATTACACTATACTATCGGTTTTGCCATTAATAAGTCTGGGTTCACATAAAAAAAAAATACGATGATCCGCGACATTTGTCCGAACTTTGGCGAGGATACGTGGACCAAAAAGGAACACTGAAATATATGAAATTGCCTTCTTAATTACCCGACCTCAACCTAATAGAACTGCTTTGGGATAAACTTGACAGAGAAGTTCGAAGATATAATCCAGTAGCCTGATACACATGTGTATTTAGAATACTCGTAGAAAGCTTTTTGGTTTCAATGGCGAAAGAACCATTCGTTGATATTAATTGTGAGTTCAGGTCTCGCTTTTAAGACAAAATACAGTATTGAGATTTTTAATTTGATTGTTTTAAATCTGTTTTTTTTTTTTTTGTTGCCTTATTTTTGCTGTTTAGGTAGCCAGGCTGATTAGCAAATGATGTAGGTAACTTAACAGCTTGATTATGTAATGACATTATTTGAGAGTATATACCAGATTTTGTGCAATTATTTACTTGTAATCAATCCTAAGTGAAAAACAGCCATAAAAAATGAGAAGACAAGGTTGGGGAAAATAGAAGGCCGCACTGTTAAAAATTTCTTACAAGACAAGGAAAAAGTCGATAAATCACTCATCAATGGATGATAGTCGTCTTCATTATCGACTGTTCAAAAGTATGGAAAAGCTGGAGAAACGTGAACGAAGTGGAATATGGCGGAATAAAGATCAAGATGTTAGCAGAGATGCCTTATCTATCCATCGGTACTAACTAATCGGTTGTACCACATGAAATGTCCGCTGATTTTCGCTCAGTCGAAAATAAGAAGTTCTCGAGTGAACATCTGTGCCAGAACGTTAAATTTTCTTTTTTTATAAAATAAAGTGGTACGTGTGCTTGACGTGCGTTGGATGCAAATGAAAAACCAAAACACACCCCAATCCCGATCTTCACCCATAAAAGGTTATGGTGACAATTTGGTGGACAGCGTAAGGACCAATCCACTTTTCATTTCTTTAACCAGGAGAAACGATAAACGCTAACAAATATTGTGAGGAAATCGACATATTGCATGCCAAATTGGCTGAAAAACAACCTGCGTTGGTCAATAGGCACGGTCCGATCCTTTTGCATGACAATGCTAGACCCCATACCTCACAACAGTGCAAAAACTGTTACAGTTGTGATTTGAAATTCGTCCGCATCCACCGTACTCTCTTGATATTTCCCAATGGATTACCATCTTTTCCGCAATCTGGATTCATTTTGCCGACAGAAGGCCTTCCGGAGCCGAGCAGAGGTCATAAAAGCCATTGAAGATTTCATTGCCTCAAAAAGTCAGCACTTCTACGAAAAAGGAATATTTGACCTTGTATCACGTTGGAAGAATGTTATAGATGCTATTTTGATTGAATAAAAATTTACGGAAAAATTTTGGCTTTCAAATTTGTACATTTCATGTGGGACAACCCAATATACACACTACTTTTCATGACCAGTGGAAAAAGACGGATGTACACCCTAAACGTAATTAAAAGCCACACCAACGGCCGATGTTTTTAAGTCAAAGGGTATTTAATTTATCGAGTACCCAAAAGGCAGCATTTTGCATAACACGTATCCCATCGTGTCAGCAGAATTCCTTGATCAAGAGAAATGGAAATACCAAAATGGAAAAAATACAATTCACGGTCGAATTAATGAAGGTTCGACTGTACATAGTAGACATTTGTCTATTTGTCAAACAATACATTTTCTCAATACGAAATCATTGATGCTACTCATTCTGTCCTTTTTTTTCATACCATTGTATGCGCTTCCACAGAATATGAATAAACATCGGAAGGCGATATTACTAATTCAATCCAAAATAAATAAAAACAAACTCTACTCTCTTCAATATAAATACATCGTGCGTGCAAAAATCCATTTCACGTACAATTTTTGCGTCACAAATTTTGTTCTCACAATTCAACGCATATATCATATTTGATCAACAAAAGAACACGTTCTCTTTTGTCTCCTAATTTGTTGTCAATGTAAGTGGAAATTGTGGAAATGAATAATTGTTTGAGTAAAAATTTCATCATGGGTATATTTCTTTAACTTTAGTGAAAAAATAAATTAAATAGATGCAGAAAATTGTAGCTTGTAGCAATTGCAGCTATGCCCATCCACATTTTCGAAGGTTTTACGGAGAGATTTTGGCTTAAAAGCTTATAAGATCCAGCCTGTGCAAGAGTTGAAACCGCGTGGCTATTATACGCGTCGTAGTTTCGACGAATGGGGTGAAAACATGATTCAGCTTGATACTCATTTTCAATGCAAAATTTTGTTCTCCGATGAGGCTCATTTATGTTTAAATGGATATGTAAACAAGCAAAATTGCCGAATTTGGAGTGGAGAAAACCCACAAGCCTTTGCCTAAACGCCATTGTAACCATTAAAACTCACTGTTTGGTGTGCTTTATGGACTGGTGGAATCATCGGCCCATATTTCTTTAAGGATAATGCCGGCCAGAATGTTACCGTCATTGGAGAGCTCAATAGAAACATGATTTCTGACTTTTTCGTTCCTCAGTTGAATGGTATTGACGTGACAGAGCCTTGGTTTCAACAAAATGGCAAAACATGCCACATGGCGCGCGACACCATCAATTTACTGCGGGAAAACTTTGCTGAGCGTATAATTTCGCGTAATAGACCTGTGAACTGGCTCCCACGATCCGTGATCTCACACCTTTAGATTACTTTCTTTGGGGGTATGTGAAGTCACAAGTCTATGACGATAAACCAGAGACGTTGGACGAAGTTGGAAGTCAACATTCGCCGCGTTATTGCTGGTATACGGCCCCAGTTGCTCGATAAAGTTGTCGAAAATTGGACTTTACGGTTGCACTTTATTAGAGCTAGTCGTGGCGCGCATATGGTATGCCCGATATTATATTTAAACACTAATGGCATACAATTATCTATTAAATAAAGCTAATATCTAGTATAGATATTAATATCTAATATAGATATTAACATTAGCTTCAAGTGCTTTATTTTATATTGGACTTGTATACCTCTAAAAAAAAAACACCCTGAAAATATTGCAGCCAAACAAATGATAGGAGTTAAGAAGTTAATCAGAAACTGAAGTAACGATTTTCGCGAATAATTATTGGCGCTTAAAGCAAGATGACATAATACCAATAACACATACATGTGTTTTCAGTTGAAAGGATAATAATGCGGTGAAGTTAAAAACGATTTCAAAGACCAATAAACTGATTGAATTATGGATTATGCGATTAGCAAGACTAACTCACACCTTCATCTGGTGTGAATTAGAAATATTTTCGGATATTGCAAAAGAGAGAAGTCGAATGGCGAGTAGCTTACGCTACAAAACAGAATAAGTGTTAGTAAGTCCGTAGCCTAGTGACCAACTATGAATACAAATTGTTGTTTAAAACAGAAAGATACATCGCTGCAGAAGATAAATTGCTCATAAGAATGTCAGATTCTTCTAACTAAAGTGAAGACTGGCGCTAAGCAATCACTTTGCCAAACTAGCTTGATGCTATCAAGAGCACGATTGAAGATATCAATAACCGGGTTCCGGTTTTAGATTCCAGATTACCGAAAAAAAACGATAGCACATGTTTATGTTTGGACTAAAGGACTCTCCGCCAAAAACGAGGACTCATATAAATAGATTAACACAACCAGCTAATGGTATCTCAGTAGCGATTGTGGTTTTCAACGCTGAAGTAGGAAACGACAATAATCAGCTCAAATGTATCCACATTGAAGTAAGAAATACTTAAACATTGAGGAATATATCTTGGCCTGCATTCAGCTGGCGTAGAAACAACACTTTGATGTCGATCCCTATTTTTGTCGAAAAATCGTGTTAGGTGACGAGGCTCACTTTGGGTCAATGAGTATGTGAGAATCTCAGATTCTATTGATTGGACATTTTTCAACATCTTTATTTCCCTTAATAAATAACCGCTCATTATCAACGAAGCTCTCATCTGTTCCATTTACCGACTCACCACACCTCTCAGGTTTCCTAAGTTTTAATAGCCTAAGTCATAGTTCTAAGATTTAAGCCTAGCTTGTAATGCAGAGGACCTCCATCCGCCTTTTTGCGTAGAATTTTTAAATTTAATTTTCTATAATAATTGTTAACGATCTGTCACGTGCTTGACACAGATGAAGCACCAAATCGCATACCAACGAAGATTAGAATATAATTTGTGTTGTGCAGTAGCAGTTGTTATTCACTCTAACTTCTTAAAACAATTAATGCAAAGAAGAACTGCAACATAAACATGACAAATATAGGTGTATGCATAACTTTTTTCCGGTTTTTTTGGTAAAAAAAAAATGTAATTTTCTGGGGAAATACATTTTTTTTATTCAAAATATTGGCTTCTACACATTTCGCCTATCTTTCAAGTAATTCATGAATAGCATGCCAGAAAAACTGCTTGTCTTTTACGGCAAACCATTCGTCGAGCCATTTTCCAACTTCCTCGAAATCGCTGAAATTCTGCTCTGCGAACGCGTGCCCCGCCCCATTGATGCGAAGAGGTGATAGTCAGATGGCGCTAAGTCTGGGGAATACGGCGGGTGCAGAAAAATAAATAAAAAATGAATCCATTTTTCGTCACTCGTCAGAATTCAATGCAAAAATGATTTCCTTTCGAGGCGTTGAAGCAGGATTTCACAAGTGACTTTGTGATTTTCCATTTGACGTTCATTCAAATCGTGTGGGATTTATTGATTGACACATGTAATGCTTCTGTTAATTGCCGTTGCGTTCGAGTTGGATCATCACCCAATAACTCCTGCAATTGCTAGTCTTCGCATTTTTCTGGTCTACCAGAACGCTCACCACTTTTAAATTGTCCAAACCATGTCTCACATGCTTTCATGTCATGTGTTTCTACCAGCAAACCATGACTTTCAACAGCATTTACCTTTTGATTAAAATAGAAAAGCAATGAGTGCTGCAAAAGTTATTTTTCAGGCACAAAACTCGACATGATCACTAAACGATAAAATAACAAAGGCGCTAGTTTTTGGCGGACTCAACTTGTGTGTGTTTTTAGTTAAATATCAGACGAACAAACTGACGTATGTGTAAAATTAATACGCTGCGTACTTTTCGCTGGAGCCATCTTTTAGTTAAACCGGAAAAGACTTATGCATACACCTGGTACATACTACTAAATGATAACGCGGCGACACATGTACAGAGTTTCCAATAAAAGGTTTCATTTTTGATAGACCGTTTTTTTGCAACATCTTAAAGCATGTGCTGTAATTTTTTTTAAAGATGGAAAACAAGAACAACGCCATTAATAGAAATGGAGCCCTTCGCGCAACAACAATGCATTCAAACAATTAAAATTCGCCATGAAAATGATGAAAATTTCGCTGAAAAAAAAAAAACATTTCGAATAGTTTTAAATTAGTGATGTGAAGAATCGGCATCGTGCCCGTCGCGCAAGAATAACTGGGAATATTGCTACTGTAGCACGAATATGGTGTTTCTGATCTCAGAAATTGGCCATGTCACAAAAAACATTCCATAGAATTTTACATAAATACCTGGTTCTGTAATCCTATATGGTTAAATTGAAGGAAGAACTTCAGCATTCCGACTATTAGCAGAGTCGTAAATTTGCCAATTTAATCGAAAAATCATTTTGAGCGACGACACACAATGCTTTGTTCATAAACAGAAATCTTCAGTTTGAGTCTTAAAAGATTGAAAAATGAATGTCAATTGTCGTGTTATTGATTGTTGCGGTTTTTGGTCAGGACCTGGTGCTTGCAATCCATTATCAATAAATTTTTATGATCAGAACTTGAAGATATGGATGTGAGCGATGCTTATTTCCAACAAGACAAAGCTACGTGCCACACAAATGCCAAACTCATTACTCTTTTGGTAGAAAAGTTTTCCAATCAAGTCATTTCTCGAAATGGTGATCAAAATTGACTGTCAATGTCATGCATCAATTGCAGTACAAAACTCTTCGTCGACCATTTTATTCTCCAGACTTTTCCCCAATGGATTAAATATCATTTGTTGCCAACTCCTAGATTTTTTTTTTAAGAAACGTACCATACTTTGATCGATAAAGTTAATTCCTTTAAAAGTTTCATTACAAGAACGGCAATTTTATTTACAAGAACCTGATACATGTGTTCTGGCTATCTGACAACATTTGAAGCTCAACCGAACTTACTCCTTTGCACATCACATCATACAATCGAATACATGAGCCCAGCCAGTCTATAGTCTAATCATCACACCACGTGGCATTGAAAATTGAAGACAGAATCTATGAGTAAAAGGAAAATTCGACGGCCTGTGCCGTGAGTAAATTTCAAGTTAATGGAAACAACATAGACATCAATTGATTCAGATCAGAACAGAATCAGAAAACCAAAGTAGTGAATTAAATCGAGCTCAACAACATAAAGATCACTTAAATCAATTTGATTGATTGATTTAAAGAGTTAAAGAATCAGTTGGTAATTTTTTAAAACAAATAAGTTGTGAATTAAAAGTAGTGCAGTCATTGTAATATGGATATGTATGATTTTACTTAAACTATTAGCACTATTACTTAAAAACTACTGCAGCTCTTTGCACTTGTGTAGATGCATACTTTGGTTTTAATGAACATGTTTGAGTTAAGAACAAAATGATTGACTGACTTACATCATAAAAAGTGACATTTAACTTACAAACATTGGTGGATTGTAGTTTGAATTATTCGTTTTAGTAATAACGATTATCAGAAAAGGAGAGAGAAAAAAAGTTATATACATACGTACACTATTAATAACGTCTTTTAGATGACCTTAATGTCGGAACGTAACGGCCGACCAGTTTACGAAACTTCAAACGAATTCAAACGAATTGGATTAATGGTAATAATAATAATAGTTCACCTAGAGAATATATATATATAACAAATAAACTAAAGGCACATTTCATTCATAATGTTTGTTGTACGAGTATACGAGTGCGTGCTCTAGTTACAGATACTAGTTACTAATATTCGTGCAACTATTACAAACATTTATCGTTCACAAAGCGTTCAACTCTGAATGGAAATGAATGGATTATGATAGAAATGTTCTTGTTGTTTTCTTTGTACAGAATGAATTTGTTCGACTATTGCAAATCATTTTAAGCAATGGTTTTTATAAATTTGCATTAGCCTTAAGCACAGTTACATACATATGTATATGTAAATTCTTCTTTTATATTTTTTTTTTATTTACCTCTGTTGCGTACAAAATATCTAGGATCTTTTGGACTAATGGAGGTGTCTGCCCTTCATCGGCATCTTGACATCTAAAATAAATTTATTAATCACTGTTAAATGAGGATTTATTAAATTTAAATTAACTTACAAAATTTCAATATCTCTCAGTTTGCTAAAATAGAAGTCTCTCTCTTTTTCAAGGCCTTCCAAATTCAGTCTCATATCCATTATCTACAAATACAGATTGTTACTTAAGGTGCTGTTTTGAAAAAGATGATAAATAAATATTTGAATACCTGACTCGATAGCTCCTCGATTTGTTGATTCGATACTTGATTTGCTGGTTCGGAAGCTTTTTTCATAGCGCCACCAATATTTGACTGTACTGAGGAGCGAGCGCTAACTGGTGCCACCGCCGGACGTGGTTGAACTTTAGAGACTATTTATTAAAATTTGATATATTATAAAATTTTGTAAATTAAATTGTTTATACATAATAAATAAATACGTAGCTTAGAATACTACAACGATATAATTTGTTACTATTGTTCGACGTAAAGCACGATCTTTTTTTTTTGTAAGATTTCTACAAAATTCATGTTTAAAATTGTGGTTTATTTTTCGTGAATAAAATAAACTAAAACTAATGTGATGTTAAATAATGAAATATTTACAGGAAGTGCTCAAGAATTAAAACTAAAATAATGGAAAGAAAGTTCGACAGTTACCATTAAGATTGCTTTCTAAGGGACATAGGAGTGGTGGGTTTTTAAAATATTTAGAGAAGATATTAAATAGAAGACTATAAAGAGAAGCAATGATGTTTTAATACTAAGGTACAAGCTTGAAAAAAACATAAAACATATATTTTTACAAAGACTTCACAGATACACTTGGAAATTATGATAAATAGGTCTTGGCTTCTGAAGGGGTGGCTGGATATCGTACGGTGTCAACAGTGTTGTAACTATGACTAAACATCAACTGTGTAGCATGAGATAATAGCAACAGTTCTGCCAGAAATATATATATCAATATCTCAGAAGAAGTCTTATGACCGATGAATTCGCTTGACTGAGTCGATAGTGGCTGCCAAGTGAATCAGTGGTTGCGCCAGAACAAATGTCCGATTTTCACTCCAATCAGAAATACAGTGCGTGGCCAAACTATTACCATCACTCTACAAAATAATTTATTTTCAAGTTATAATGTTAATAAAATACATAATGTGCGGTAAAAGTATAGGAATGGATTCAAAATGATAATTTTCTCTTTATGCATGACTCTGCACTCTCCAGATCTTAACCCTATTGAAAACTTATGGGAGCTCATGAAGAGAGAGAAATATGAAGGAAAAATATTACAAATGACGGTTAATTAATCAAACTTCTAATTGAAGTAGTTAGGCATAGGAGCGAAGAAATTAAAAAAATTATTGAAAATGCAAGCAAAGTATGCCAGAGTGTGGCTATGATAGATGCAAAAAAGGTGTAACAAAATATTAATAATATATTAAGCAATCTGCTCCTTAGAAAGCAACCATTTGTCGCTGGTTTTCTGAGTTCAAACGTGATCGTACAGACACAAATGATGCTGAATGCTCTGGGCGCTCAAATGATGCTGTTACGCCCGAAAACCAAAAAAATCCACAAAAACCTTTTGAACAACCGTAAAACGAAAGTGCGTGAGACAGCTGATACCGTAAAGATACCAAGACGGTGTACATATTTATCACGAGTATTTGGGTATGCAAAAGCTTTGCTTACAGTTGACCAAAAACAACAACGTGTTGATGATTCAGAGGGCTACTGATAATTTCATGCGGTATGTGACAATGGATGATACATGGATCCACTACTAAGCTTCGGAGTTAAATCGGCAATCACCTGAGTGGACAGCGAAATATCGATAAGTAACAAAGTGACAAAATGTGCAAATTCTGCTGGCAAGGTGGTTATGGCGTCCGTATTTTGGGACTGGAATGTTATAATATCGACGATGTTGAAAAGGGAAAACTATCAATATCGAATATTATATGGCGTTATTGGTGCGCTTCAAGGAAGAAATCGCGACAAACGACACCCCAAATGAACCAAAAAGAAGTACTCTTCCACCAGGACAATATTCGTAAACCGTATCATAAATCAGTCGCAACGATGGGGAAATTGCATGAATTGCACTGCGAATTACTTTCGCATATACCGTATTCTCCAGATTTGCCCCTAGTGACCTGTTCACAAACCTAAAAAATAAACCAACACAGGTCTTCACCCAGAAAAAATTATGGCCACACCGGTCTGGTGGACATCGGAAGGGCCAATCAGCTTTTCATTTGTTCAACCAGGAGAAACAGTTGACACCGTAAAGTATTGCAAAGAAATTGGCACAGTGCATGTAAAATTGGATGAAAAGCAGCCTGTCTTGGCCAATAGGAATGATCCAATCCTTTTGCATGACATTAACAGGCCCCATACCTCACCCGCGACGGTGCAAAAACTGCTACAGAAGGGATCTTTCCTCATTTTTCCACACCGGACTCACTTTTTCCGCACTTTTCGTCAGAAAGTTAAAACTTTTACAAAAAACGAATATTTGACCTTGAATCAGGTTGGGAGAGAGTCATAAATGCTAACGCATTATATAGTATTTTAATTTAATAAAAAATTATATTGGCTTTTAAATTTTTACTCCAAAACCGGATATTTCATGTGGTACAACTTAATACTTAGATCTGAATTCAGTTAATGGTTTTTTTTATGAGAACTTAGTCAGGATATTGAAAACTATTAATTGGTCGTCTGTTGTTCTCATATCGCCGAATCAGTTAACTGGCTCCAGAATATCCGGCCCCTTCTGTCGAAGCACTGGCTCTTTGGCTTGGGAATTGTGAGTGGAATTAACTTCTTGGGCACGTAAAAATGTTACTATAGCGGAACAACTAACTAATAGACTCGGATAAGGACGGATTTACTGTTGGCGACACTGCGAAACGAAAAATGAACAGCGATATTCGGATCTGCTCGTGGAATATTCTGAACTTGAACTATTGGCCTTGTATAGCTACAAAGCAGACATTACCATCATCCAGGTGTGGGCCGAACAAAAGGAGGATGAAACTGTGACACATACTACGGTGACTAATACAGCGAACAGAGAAGCAGCTTGGGGATTTGTTGGTAATGCGGTAGACAAAGGCAAGATGTTTTGACTTTCCAGTACGTGAGCGAACTCACAATAGGACCTACATATGATAGGCTAACTGACTTTGCTGCGGGATGGCGACATGGCCATCACCGTATTAAAGATGTCCAAAGATTTTGAGCGACCGATATACACTCGTACTTAGTTGCAGACAATGCAAGTCTACGTGTATCTCAAACACCCTTATAACGCAGAAATACTGTGAGCAAATTTAACGTTGTACGGCTGCAATCCACTAAATAAGAAAACCATTGACTAGAGAGTATTCCTGAAGCTTTTTTCAGCGCCTTTAAGTGCGGAAGATTAATGGAATTGCTGGCCGTCAGATATGCTGCAACTTATGTACAGCTTGATGAAGAGTGGAGCCAAATAAAGTGTGGCTTTAAGAGCTGTGGAACTTTTTTATACAATAACGATAAAAATTGGGTTCGAATTAAGTCTTTATTCGGTATGAAGAATGGTTAGTGGAATTATGTACATCACTTCATATGCGTATGGCTTTCTCGGATATTTTTATACGAAAAGCATTCTCTCGAGCCAATTTTGAGCCACTCTTTCAAGCATTTGGGAACCCACATAGTTTGCGCTCTATCAACATATACTAAAGACTTTACAACATCCCATAAGAAGTAATCAAGTGGCGTTGAATCGCAAGATTTAGGTTCCCAACTCACTTGTAAATTTTGCGATACTCTCAAGTTCTCAGTAAGTCGATGGGCAGCATGGTGCGTAGCGCCATCCTTATGGAACCATATATTGTCCATATCAACGTCGTCCGTAGTTTGGAAGAAATAATAGTGATCATTGTGAAGCAACGTTGGCCATTGATAGTAAAACTCTAGCTCTAAGAACCGATGATGCCACCAAACACCACACCTAAAAGTGCTTTTTTATGGGTTAAATAAGTGTCACGAGTGTCTTCTGGATTGGGCTAACTTCAAAAACGGAAATTTTCCTTATTCACAAACCTATTGAGCCAAAAATAACCCTCGTCACGGAACACGATTTTTCAATAAAAAAGTAAGGGTCGGTTTCAAAATGCTCAAGAGTTCAACGCGCGAATGCCTATCTCAAGACATTGTGTTGTAGATATAGTTCCATCACCAGTGGATGATGACCGAGATTTTTCAGCAAAATTGTTCAAACAATGGACAGACAAAGGCGAAACCTTTGAGATCGATGGCGAATCGACATAACCTTTGCGCAACGTTAACTTGTATTGTAGGATGTATTGTGGTACGAAATACGACAACGAATACCGCATTGAGTGTCTCGATCATGAGGGCAAAAAATTACGTAATTCTCTTTAGTTTGAATGATACGGAAGCGTTCTTCTAATAGAAACCTCATTTGAAAAACCATACTGAATATATAAATGTCAAACTGTCAAAAATGACAACATGGCTTGAAAGCTACCCCTATTGGATCTATCAATAAGTAAGTAAAAAAAAAAACAAACACCCATCACAATTTTCTTATGAAGCAGCGCTGCATAGAAGAACGAGAGCAACTCGAGCGATCTACGAACAAAGGAACAGGGACAAAACGTCGGTTTCTCCGAAAAAAAAGCATAAGAAACTTCTAAATATTGTGTTTGTCCAGGAACAATATTTAAAAGAAAGAAGAAAGGTAAAAAGTGAGGCATAAGTCAAGAAAAATCGAACAGAAACTTGAAAATTTACTGAGAGAGTCACAGTCAGTATGGAGGATTACCAAAATAGTTAGATTTTGCAGAATGACGATGAAAAACGCTCACTGCTCCGCAAAGGTTGGAAGCAAATTCACCGAAACCTTACCGAGTCAGAAAAAAAAAAAAAATTGAATTCTTTATCATATTTGAAGGAATTATGTGAAACCCGCAAGCCAATAACAGAGGTAAAAGTAAAATTTTCCAAAAACCTGTGCGCCTATTTACTTGCATAAGATAGTGACACTAATAACATAGAAAGAACCCTGCGGATGGAACATCACAATAGAAAACTAAAGCTTTCAGGTTCGCTATTAACTCTGATAATGACACCTCACCTGAAACTGAGAGAAGAGAAGAGTTACATTTGGCCATCGCTGTTTCTTTCGTCTAAGAAGGAGTAATAAGGTCTTGTCAAGAAACACTTGTTTTCAGTCCTGTTCTATGATATGGAAACCTGAACGTAAGCGAAGGCAGACAAAGGTATCTTTGGCCTTTTCAAACGCAAGATTCTTCGAATGATTTTTTGACCCATTTGTTTTGACAGGTTTAGGAGAAAGGGAGATATTACAGCGAATTGTACGAGCTGTATAGCGACTTCAATCTAAAATTATCATCGGTCGCCTCAAGTGGTTAGGACATGTACAATGAATGAATGTTAACGCTCTGACTTGAAGAGTCTACAATTCTTACCCAAAGGGAAGCCCGAATTCAGAAAGAAATCTTCCTTACTGAGATCTTACTGATAACAGAATCACGCTTGCAAATTGTGCAAATTTATTTCGAAATTCGTGGTTCAGTTCGCGACACAAGACAGCGCAACATGCCAGACAACCAATTTATTTAAGGAAACATTCGATGAGCGATGTGAAGTCGCTAGGCTACGCCGATAAACCAACATTCGCCGAGTTATTACAACCATATGCCTGAAATCATATTTACTTACTAATGGCATAAAATTATCTTGCCGCTAAAGGAAATAACATGACCATGCCCATTGTCACAATTTTATACTTCTGAACCTCAAAAAGAAAAAACCAAAAAACACTCTATACACGTTGGATCAGTCACCAAACAACACCTTGCTTGAATGATGATTAACTTTTCTAATTCACATAAAATAGATATACTCGTAAAGTCTAATGGAAATTTTTACACTTCCCCCCTCATAATAAAATTAAAAAAGCCTACTTTTATCAGAAATTAACTCAATCTACGAGTATGTAATACAAATTTAAACATCTTCCTTGGTACATCGGTGAGCTATTGCTAAGACAGACTAAGATAACGTTCTCACAATTCTATTGTTATTCTACTTTACTTTGCATACAGAATCTAAATACACAAATACACATACTTATGTATGTAAACCTCGTACATTCCCCAATTTGCACATCAATTTAAACTAATTTTGCCGGGGTAATCTTTGTTTTACACAAAATAATATGTCTACTCGGAAATCACACCACCAAAAGCACAACAGATATTTTTAAAATGATTTTTTTTTTTTGCAAAATATAAAGCTAATAAGCCCAACCACTCACAGGAAATTTCACATTATACAGCATACCATAAAATGTACACACAAAAATAATAGCAACAGAAAATACATTTAAAAGAAACTAAAAAATAAAAAAAAAATAAAAGAGAGAAAGAAATGATTAATGATGTAAAATAACATACTCGGCCGAGTAGCAGCAGGACGAGTAGCTCCCAGTGTTGATGTGGCAACCGGTTTTCTATATGAGGAAGCTGCATTAGAGGCAGCACCCGGTAAACTTTTTGGTGCAGCTCCTGAACCAAAGCCCATTGGTGCACCATCTCTAGCAGCATGTGCATCGTAATCTCTGCCATCGTAATTAGCGTCGAAAAATTTCTTAAACCATTGCAGAAATTCAAAATTATCTTGGAATCGACCTTTAATTAGTTTGTCAATTGGTATTATCTATAAAGTTAGACAGAAAAATAAATAAATAAATAAATAAAATCAAAAAATAAAACACAGCAGCCACAGTGAACGGGAGACGAGTAATTGAAAGAAAAAGAGCAAACAAATTAAAAAAAAAATAGAAAATAAATAAATGAATAGTAAATCAAACAAATAAATAAATTCAAAATTATAAAGATCTTAAATGAAATTTGTGTTTTAAAAGAGAGAATGATGTTTTTTTTTTCAAATTTTTATTTCGGGGTAATGAGAAACGAAATACATATGAGTGGACTTGACAATTTTGAACCCTTTAAGGCACATTTAAACACATGAAATTAAAACTCAAGCAAATGAAGGATGGACGGGAGGAGTATTTAAGCCTGTCGGGTACCTTGTTTCATTTATTTTCAAACATGTTTTTGAGTTTTATAATATTTTAACGAAGTACAGCAAACTTAATTAACGTAACACTTTTCGTTCAAAGTTCTGTTATTATTTGTTTATTATTGTATATAGTATGCACTACAATCGGCGACAATGTCTTAGTCAATTTTACCCTACAAATTGTTTCGGTTTGTGGTTTACGCTTTAAAAAAAAATTTAAGGATGCTCCTGCCTTCTAGACGGTGGACAAAATGGTTTAGAAGATTTTGCCTTGAAGGAACAACCCTGTTACACACCGTTTCTTAGTGGAAGAAAATCCAAGGATTACAACCAAAGAGATTGCTGACAGGCCAGTACTTGATATTTCGACTGCGTTTCGGGGTTAAAAAAAACTGAGTACTGGTTCCAAACTCGACATTTGCGTGACTGATGATGATGGAAAATAATAAGCTGTACTGCATGATTGTGCGACTGACGCTGCGAAAAATACAGGAGCTGGAGTGGGAAGTTCTCCAGCATCCACCATACTCACCTGATATTACGCCTTCAAGTTATCATTTGTTCCAGTGTTTGAAAAATAGTTTAAATGGGAAAAATCTGAACCCTTTGGAAGCTGTCGAAAATTAATTTTTCAAAAATGAATTTGAATTGAATGAATTGAAAACAGCGATAGAAATTATATAATTAAAAATTGTCGGGCACGAACTATTACATTCAATATTATTGATCTCCAGATCATCATCATCTTTGCAAAGGTTTTATTTAAAGATCCCCTGATCATCACCCAAAACAAAACGTCATAATTTAAAAGTTTTCAACGCTCAAAACCAAATAGACGATGAATGAGATAAAAATTACTAAAAAAATAAATACGCTGTAACTATTTTTAATTTATTTGAATATTTTCCCAAATTTTTGTAGTGTATCCTACCCTATATTCTGGTAGTACTGGAAAGCTCCTGTGTAAATTTATTTCCTTTGATGACTTACTTAAATTCGTTTGGATTTTTTTTTTCATTTATAATTCTTTAAATACAAAAGTACAATGTGTTGGGCAAAAGTGTGTGACCCTTAAAAATTACATATTCCGATATACGAGGGGTGTTCAACATATTCTCGGTATCAGGGTGAAGCTGTGGTTGTATGTATAAATTGACTTATTTATCAAGTAATACTATTATTGTGCATTCATGTAAAATTTCATATAAATGTGATTATTAATTCGCATTTTATCTCTAGTTAAACAGAATCATAATGGCAACTGAGACGATGATGGTGAAAATTGAGCATCGCGCTGTAATTAAATTTCTCACTAAAAAAGGAAAAAGTCAAAAAACTATTCATGAAGAGATGGTGGCTGTTTACCAGGGTTCCGCACCTTCATTATCAACTGTGCAAAAGTGGTCAAATGAGTTCAAGAGAGGCAGAGAGAGCATTGAAGACGACCCCCGCTCTGGCGCCCCGGCTACTGCTTCTACAGGAGAAAGCATCAAAGAAGTCGAAAAACTTGTTCTTGAGGATGCCCGAATAAAGGTGAAAATGATGGCAGAGATCACCAAGCTTTCAATTGGTACCATTCACATCATTCTTCATGACCATCTTAACCTTTCAAAGGTCAGTGCAAGGTGGGTGCCACGAATGCTCACAGCGCCTCAGAAAAAAGTGAGAATCGCATGCTGTAGAGAGCTTTTGGAGATGTGTAGTGAGAACGCGGACGGTGTTATGGATCGAATTGTTACTGGGGACGAAACATGGGTCCACCACTATGACCCTGAAAGCAAACAAGAGTCCATGCAGTGGCATAAAAAAGGAACAGACCCCCCGAAGAAGTTCAAAGTCACTCCGTCTGCCGGGAAGCTCATGGCCACAGTTTTTTGGGACTCAAAGGGAATCTTGCTCATTGAGTACAAAAAAAAGGTGAAACCATCAACGCCACATCCTACGCTTCCACTTTGCATAATTTGCGGCAGGAAATTAAAAAGAAAAGACGGGGTAAACTCGCAGCGGGTGTGTTGCTTCTTCATGACAACGCTCCTGTTCACACGGCGCGAGTTTCCAAGGCTGCTGCGCGAGATTGTGGTTTCGAAGAAATCCAACACCCACCCTATAGTCTAGACTTTGCCCCTAGTGATTATTTCCTGTTTCCGGATTTGAAAAAATGTCTTCGTGGACAAAGATTTTCGGATGATGAAGAACTCAAGTCGGCAATAAATGGGTATTTTGCAGAGAAAGAGGAAATTTATTTTTTTGAGGGTTTAAAAAAGCTTATCTCAAGATGTAAATTGAATTCGCATTTTCCTTCATATCGATACCGAGAATATATTGAACGCCCCTCGTATATGTATATTTTTTTGAAATAATAAAATTAGTCCCAGAATGCAAAGTAAATGTTATTAGAAAGAAGTCTCCAGGTTTCTTTCTTCAGTATTCCCAAATTTATCTGAGAAAAATATTTCATTTACAATGCCGTTGCGGCCAAGCTACATTAAAAAATAATTTAAGTGGGCTTACCGACGAAGCATAATTTTTTTTATTTAAACAATCCTTGAGGCTTGTATGGACTGATTGCGCATGGTAAAACGTCCAACGAATAGTGAAACATTCGGCAAATGTTGATGTTTATGTCTTTTTCTGTGTGGTAGGATTCGGAAATTTGGTAACCTTTAACCATGAAGATCGATGCTCAAAAAATGATCCAATTATAGCCGTGTTTTATTGGGAAGTGGGTACGCAGCTCAGTAAAATATCCCTTGGCAAACAACAACAAAAACGAAAAGTGGCGATAATTAGGTCAGTAAGTAAGTGAGTATAAAAGTGAACAAGAACTTAGGAATTCTGAAATCCAGGGAGCGCTGACAGGGATTGTAAAAAATGTTATTTCATGAAGGTTGTCTGACTTGTGTTCATTGACTATGTATTTTATATAATTTGTGTAAAGATGGGCTGCTTTCCAAAATGCAGTACTGCCTGATTTTTGCATCAGCAACCATTCCAAAATGCAAACCCAAACTGGTGACAGAACGCAGTACGTTCCGAAATTCACTGTGAATGTATATACTGCGCAAGGAAAAACAACCAGCGCATCATGAACTAGTACGATGCAAATGGCAGTTGTTTGTTTGGTTTATGCAATCTGAAGTATAATAATGGCGCATTGCGATAAGTAAGTTTTCTTTTAAATAAATAAAAGCATTCAATTATATTATTAAAATTATTTATATGCAGAAATCAATGAACCAAAAACGTGATTTTACACTTAATTACAACGAGGCCACAGTTTGAAAAGGAATTCAGCTTTAGCTGAGTTTTAGCTTTAAAATATATTTTGTGAATATTCGGTTGTCACAAGCACCACAATTATTTAACAAATGATTAATTATATGAATTCCAATCAATTTGTTACATATTGTTTTACGTTAAAAAAAACACGCGTAACATTCCAAAACCTTATGATTCATAACGCAACGGGATACGAATCGCATCAGGAAAGCATCGCAAGCTTGCATGACAGATACGAGGTGCAGTCACAATGCGCATTTAGTTTTAATTTTGGAAAGCAGTCATGCATTTGAGTTGCAAAAAGAAAAGAAAATACAAGATTTGGGTGAAGTCGTGGAAAAAAGTGAGTGATGAACGTGGTTCATTTTCCTTTATTACAAGAGAGCTGCAAATTGTTGACGAGAAACCTTTCTTCATTTATTTAAGGATGAATAAGGAAACCTTTTTTTTTGCTACGAAAAGAAAATAAAAGCAGTAAACTGCTGAAAGTATCTACACGACATGCAGATACATTGGTACATGGATATGTCTTATAGGCATACGACGAAAAAACCTTAATTGTTTTACGAGTGAAAATAAATAGAATATAGTTTGGTTGTGCAAAAAAAAGAGATGGTTTAAAGTTTTACCCCGGTGTAAAAAAAAAAAAAACAAAAGTTGAAAAATTATGTACATATATACTTATGGTATTACCTGTAAAAAAAATCAAAAATCAAATGCTAAGCACTACACCAAAAAAAGAAAACAAATATGCACAAAGGACGAAACGTATATTTGTAACACACACAAAAGGTCGAGAAACAGAGCGACGACGATTCATGTCTCTATGTACAGACTGTTCTCCAATATCCCATTCATTTGCACAGTTTATTCGTTTTGAAGCACACAAACCCAACAACAACACCAAATACGCACACTGAACGGTAGAAGGAAAGCAAAAAATGCGACACATTTTGTGACGGACACATTTTTCAGAAAGACAAGCGGTTAGACATATCCATGTCAAAACACCATTATGAGATCCGTAATTACACCAGAGCAAAAGCTGGCAGCAACTTTGAGATTCCTAATTTCGACATATCTTTCGAACATACCCGTAAGCATATTGAAATGTCAACAAGTGATTTTTTAGACTGGCACGGGTACCAACTTTGAAATATAGATTGAAAGTGAGTGTTTGAGTGAGTAAAGTGTGGCAGGTGGCCGTGGTGTAGTGGTACTAGCAATCGCTTCTCACTCGGAGGGTCAAGGTTCGAATCCTGCCCATGACAAGTCTTTCAAGTTTTTCATTTGTGTAATTGGAACTCAGACAGAAAAATTCTGCGTGTGAAGGCATAACACTGACACGTAGATTTGGCTGTTGTAGTTTCAAAAAACAAAAAACTAGTGCGAAAACCTTCTAATCACTCTGAGTGAAGAAAAAAACTCTCCGTCCTATTCGGACTCCCACCCCCCCCCTGGAGAGCGAATATCGAAACCAAATACACCTGAGTTTCAAACCACTACAAAAACAATTTTCCTTTCTCCTCCTTCTGTCTTTCCGCCCGCGCCCGTTCAACAGTAAAAGGGTATCTAACCCCTTAGGCGCACTTAAATTATAAAAAAAAAAAAAATTGGGGTTCGTTGCTGAGCTGCGCAGCCACTTACCAAAATAAAACACAGCTTATATAAAAAGGGATTGCTGGCATTCGCTAAAATGCTCTTCGGACATGGAAATAAAGCAACGATCCGAAACAGCGAAATCGTATCTGTGAGGATTTCATAGAGAAAAATGTCGTTAATTTATTGTATGGGTAATCTTAGTCTATAGCCCTAGATCTAGATCTAGATATCTGGGCACCTACGAGGCACAGGATCAAAAGAAAGCATATGTATGGGTAATAGAAAAGCTAAATCTGCTTTTAGAAAGAATTTGGCGTTAATTAACGCACAAAAATTTACTGTAAGTTGTTGATAATTGGGAACGGAGAAGACTTGACAACATATTCAGCAGTCTACGCTTTAAAGGAAAGTTAAATGCCTTTACAAGAAATAATTTTGCTTCCTTAAGTCAATCACACGCTTATGTCAAGCACACTACAAATGTGTTTACTATTTTACTGCAAAATACTTTAATGATATGTGATTAGATGAACCGAAGGCAATCGTGTACACCTGAGCTAAGAAAAATATAATTTCTATGAAAAACAAAAAACAAAAGTATAAACGAAATTACAAATGACAGAACATTCGAGAAAAATTGGTGTACATTGCAATAAAATAATCATATTTTGAAGAACACAACACGACCAATGTAATTAAATGAAAGTCTCCTCCAAAATACATTTCCCGGAAGCAGTCTGACAGGATACATACCTCAAGTCACTGGTAAAACAACAAAAAATATCGCAGCCCGTATCCTAGTATAGCTAAAGCGTGTGGAAACAAACGTGATGAGTGATTTGGACGACGATTGAGCTGATTGATAGCTACTGACTGCCTAAAACATGGTTTAAGTCAACTACAGTTGTGGTGGCCCCTGGAATCTGCATGTGTAAACTCTTTTATAGGCTTATATCGTAAACGCGAGCCATGACACAATATTCGATAAAGTAGGCGTGGAATAACTCCGCACATGGAATCAATGGTGTCGCCTGCATACAACTTCGGTGATCCTTTTTCAGCACTATTTCTATTTCAACATATATACTCAAAGCCCAGATCGGAAAGATCCTTCAGAAACAGATGTCAACATTTCTGTCCAAGGAGAACAATAAGATTTTGGCTTACTCGTCGGGTCAACTTCCCGGCAGTGTAAAAAAAAATACTCATATGGTTACGAATCCACCGAAAGCCTCGATGTGATGCCACTGCTGAGTCCCTTTATTCTAGATTGCTATAAACGATCTCTAACCCCTACCCATGACGTGTGATGGAATGACCGGGTTTTAAAAGGATAAAAAACAATATACACCGAGATTGCTACTGGCTGAAAGGACAAGCAGCGGCTTATTCGCTGTGGATTTCTAATGAAGTCTTAGGCAAGAAGTCTTGAGTTTCAGGCATGTGAAGAAGCTCCTCAATCCGATTTTAATGCAAAGCTAGGATAGGAAGACGTCTCTGATAGCAGTCGGTAAATATAGCACTTACGACATCACCTCTGGCAATGGTTTCAAGCTTATTCACTTCGCTACTGGGTTAAATGCCATCGTTAATGCCTTTATATGAAATTTATATTTTTTTTTATACATCGAGGACAATTCAAACATCTTTGGATTCGTTTATTACAATACAAAACATTTTACAATCGATCGTATCTACCGTTTTTCAAATTAACAGGAGGTCACACTTGCAGATAGTAATAACACTCACTCGGGGTATAGAATGTCATTTTCGGGAAGTTGAAGTATAAAATTAAAAGTTGTGTTCTAATATTAGCACAAAGAATTCGAAACACAAAAAAATAAAAAAATAAAAAAATAAAAAAATAAAAAAATAAAAAATAAAAAAATTGCATCCAAAACAAATAGACCAAAACAGTGCACAATTGCAAAGATACTGTCATAATTAAAGTGATGACATGCGGCACACGGCTAGTGAAGCGCATAATTTTCTGTGAACCCGGAGACAAAGCACTTATCATATAAAGTAAACAAATTAAAATTTCATTGGCGCACTTAAGGAGCAACGAGCACGATCACGCCGGCAATATATGAGTAAGTTGTAATGAATAATAGTGACGAATACTGTAGTGGACAAAAAGACAACATATGCCAATTAAGAATAGTTCTTGCACATACGAGTAGAGTATATTATGCAGGGCAACATGTCAGATTTGGACCAACATTGTTAACTTATAATTCAATTGGTAACACTCAAGTTAAGTAAGCAATCTTATTCTACAATAAATCAAAAGAAAAACAAATAATAGATATAAACTGTACAGAAAATAAAGTTTTAAAAACCAAAACTTTCCACCGATCTGTTTAGTTTCGAGACATTCTACCGTGTCTGTGAGTAGATTTAAATCAGTGCATACCAGTGTGTGCGGTGGGGAATGAAGGATTGAATGAGTGAGTAAGATTGATTGGCATAATTTATGATTTAAAAAAGTAAATTCGGGGCTTGATCTCTGATCGTTGTTTCCAGTTAGAAAAAAAAAAACAACAACAGCAATTATTGAATTAAGCTAGACAAGATCAGATCAATCCACCAAATACTCTTTCAAAAACCATGCAAATTATGTACATTCAGACATATAGAACATGTTTGTTTGATGAAAAAAAAAATCGTGCTTCACGCTAGTTTCTCCCTTTTCGTGTTGAATAGTTGCGTGAGAACATTGCCAACTTTCGTTAGCATCGCCCACACAGCTATTGTCTTTGATTTTGTAATTTATATTTAAACTAACTAGTTGAATGTCCTGTCCTTGGTGTTGATCTGCTTGGTTGTTGTATCTGACGTTTCTCAATTAAATCACTACTTCCACAGATCCCGCCACCGATGCTGGCACCACAACCGGAAGTACCTTGACCTAATTTGATACCTCCTCTCGCTATTAACGGCTCATACTCACGCCCATCATAATTGGCATCAAAGAATTTCTTGAACCATTGCAGAAACTCAAAATTGTCTTGGAAACGTCCTTTAATTAACTTATCGACCGGTATTATCTAGCACAATAGCATACGAAATACAAGTACAGAGAGAAAAAAAGGGGAGAAAAAATAAAACACAATTGCAAAGTGCATTCATTATTTGTTGGTGGTGGACAATGTTCTTAAAAATTACATTTGTCGTTACAAACTCTCTTTTAAAATAAAAATTTTCATCGGATAATTGATATAATTCAAACATAAAGGAAATGGCAATGTGGTTGCATTAACTAGGTACTTACTTTGTCGACGCTCATCTTTTTAAAGGAAGCCTGAAGAATTTTAAAATTCTGAATGTACTCATGATCGAGGTTTGTACGAAACTTGACACGTTTCATTGGCACTGACCCAGGAAACAGCATGTCCATGAACTGACAGTAGGCGGCACCTACAGCATAGCATAATAGAATAACAAAAAAAAAGTTTATGGTATCAGAATGGGGGAAAAAAAAAAAATTTAGTAAATGTGAACTTTATTTTTAGTTTATTCGTAACTTACCTGTACAGAGTTCTTCGATTTTTGAAAACTGTGCTTGTAAGCAATCGTTGACCCAGGATAACATATCATGTCTGGACAGATTGTCCGTCGTAACATTTGTGGAGTAAACGTTTACGGCCATTGTTCAGCTGCAAATGAAAGAAATTTGATTTCGTTTAAGTCAAACAATCGATCCGTTGTGACACTAAGAATCAATTAAGTTTATATTCGTATGTGACTCGTTTTTAAGGAGTGTGTAGTGTATAAAATTGCGTCGTCTTGGAGCGCGTAGTTAGGTATTCATGCTCGAGTGGATTTCCGTTTTTTTTTTTTTTTTTTTGGATATATGTATGTACAAAGCACATATACGTATACCCGCAACGAGTATGGGGTCATTGTTCAAATTGTTCTCTATAATTAGGTTTTGCTGTTACTTTACGACAATTTATTTTTTAGGGGTTGGTGAGGTAATTGTAATATAATTGCAGAACACAATGAACCGGTTGTAAAATGGAGGCGCTAATGTTGTCCTGTTGAAGGATGAAAGCTTGCTTCTTATGTGCATTTAATAAATCAAATTATAACGACCTTTTCACGTGCTAGGGTGTAATAATTTTTAGCGCACTGAAAAATGCACCACGAAGGGTCTTGTTCCTTGAGTCACGTGTTTTTTTTTTGTCTGTTGCAAGGAGATGAATGAAATATATTGATAATCTACAAAAAAAAAAGTAATTCTACATCCATTAGGTGAGGCGCAGCGTTGTTAAGTCGATGAAATCAAATCTCTAACATAAAACAAATGTGGTACATCGATACCTCACCTATCATACTTGTCGCTTTATTTCTTCTTTCACATGCACTATGACGAAATATAAAAAGGGTGATGCGATTACTTGACCGTGCCAAGACTTAGCATCTGCATAAAAAAATTATTTCGCAGAGTATATGCCCGACTGTTGACTGTCCCCGTAGCTTGATATGATACAAGGGTTGTCTGAAAAGTTTCCGACCGCAACGTTGATAAAACGCGGCACTCGTCAGTAAAAGCTAGTGAATGCTAGTTGTGCATCTTTTGACAGTTACTTACCGAAGTTTCAGTCATTTTGGACGCGCAGTTGACAGTCGTTTGAGTGAGTCGATGTAAGTGTTTTTTGTGAAAATGGAAAAAATTGAGTATCGAGCTGTTATTAAATTCTTGTTTTTGAAAGGCAATACGTCTACGCAAATCAAAAATAAGTTGGACTCTGTGTATGGGGACTCTGCACCATCATTTACCACAGTGAAATTTTGGGCAGCTGAATTTAAACGTGGCCGTAAGAGCTTTGGAGATGATGAACGTTCGGGACGTCCAAAAACTGCAACCACTAACGATAACATTGTTAAAGTTCACCAAATGGTGCTAGACGACCGCCGAATTAAAGTGAGAGAGATAGCAGAGGTTATGAAAATGTCCAAAGAACGTGTTTGTTACATATTAAATCAAGATTTAGGCATGGGAAAGCTGTCTGCGCGTTGGGTGCCGCGTTTGCTTACGTTACACCAAAAATGTGTTCGAATGAACATTTCCAATGCTCTGTTGGCGCAGTTTAGGCGCAATAAATCCGAGTTTTGGCGCCGATTAATTACTGTAGATGAAACTTGGATACACCATTATACGACCGAAACAAAAATTCAGTCAAAACAGTGGACTGCAAAAGGCTCCAAAAAATTTGAAAAAAAAATTTCTTGTATAATTGTTCGGTCGGAAACTTTTCAGACAACCCTCGTATTCTAGACGCCAACGGATCCTATTTTGATTGAATAAAATTTACGGAAAAATAATATTGGCTTTTAAATTTTTACTGTAAAATCGGACACTGCATGTGGTACAACCCAATATATCGATGATGAGGTATAAAATCACAACTTCATCGCGGTGCCTGTCGGAGGGTTATTATTGAATTTATGGGGACCGTATTCTGAGTCTGACTGCAAAAGTGAACAAATTTAACCTGAGAAAGTACATGCACTGAAATTCATCCGTATATGCATATATACCAAAATATATAAACTTGCTTGTTGACATAATTGACTAACAAATTACCTAGACGACATAATTCTTCAAAACTAGGAGATTCAGTGGAAGAATTACTTCGATAGATAGAATATCTTACTAACTTACTTTTTTGTCTAATGAAAATTACGATATTCTTATGGAAAATAAATATATATTGTCCATTCTGTTCCAATACCTTTTTGCATCTTTCTGGCAGTAGCATGATTCCACGCTCATAAAATTGTTGGTCTTTGCTGGCAAAAAGACTGATTTAAGTGATTTTTGAGCTCATCATTCAAAGTAAAGGTTTTACCATTTAAAAAATTTGGTAGAGAGCGGAACAAATAATAATCAGAAAGTGCCAGATTTGGGGACTATGGTGGGTGTGACAGTAGATCCCATCCAAGCTGTAAAAGCTTTTGGCGAGTTAGCACACTTGTGATGATGCGCTTCAAAAATGGATTATCTGGATTTTGAGAAGCCAATCACAGACATCAACGCGACGGTACAAGTTTCTTTCCGTAAGATCATGAGGTACCCATGTGTCGAGCTTTGAGATTAAACCTAAGCATTTCAAATGATCATGTGCGGTCGAATTCGAAAAATTTAATCTCTTAACGATCTCACGAGTTGTTATTCGCCGATTTGCACCAATTATGCATTTTTGTGTATTCATCAGCTTCAACTGGCCTTTCAGAACGTAGTGCATCTTCAGTTTTGGCACTGGCGTTCTGTCAATACATCTTCTCCATGCATATCGGATAAATTTTTTCTAGCTTGAACAGCATTTTTACCTTTTCGCTGGTAAAAAAGTAAAATATGCTGAAAATGCTGCTCTTCACTTTCCATAATTAAAAGAGCACCAACCAAAAACTACTGTATAGAACCGAGCTTTTTCACAAGCAAGCCTTTCTGTTGGTTGTGAAAAAAACACAATTAAGTACTCTGTTGAGAAAAAACGAAACTATAGAACCCGTTATGGGTTATGTGAACCTGAGCCCCAATAAATACGTTTGACCAAGGATATCCTGACATCAAAGGTCTCATTGAAATTTAGATTAAACCTAATTTCACCAAAAAAGCATAGTTCCTTCCCATCTATGCACAAAATGCTAAGACAAACAGAATATTGACTACAGAAACCAGAGGCATGTACTAGAAAGTAATAAGTCTTGTACAATAGGTGAATTCTAACCACAAAGCTACAAGTAAACTTGTCTATTAACAATTGTGCAAACAAACCTTGACAATTACGAGTAAGTGATTTAAAACTTCTCTACTTTCTGCGTCACCAAGTTTCAAGTAGACAAACCTTGTAACAGGTCTTGTAAAATATTCGTTTTAGTTTTTTTTTTTTTAGTTTTAAATGCATTTTATTTTCTTAACACTAACTCTTACATTCTAACAAAAAATGCTTAAATGCTAGCTTACAATTACTTAACAATCTTATACTAACTTACTGGCCCCACACAGGTACTCTAAGCTACTCTGAATACTTATATCTATGTCTTTCGACTGCAGTTACATTTTATTTATAAATACTTATTTTCTATACTTAAAGCTAAGAAATAAAATATTCGTAGTTGTAAAAACTTGGCATTCGAATTAAGAGTTGTTGAATCGGATTTCAAGAGATTTTAATAGAAATCTTATCTTAACCTTTGTATACATAAAACAGTTAGTGAAATTACTTTTTTTTAATTCACCGATTTGGAAATTATCCCCTCGTTTTTACTTGCTACTACAAGTGTGTTGTTTATTACTTCTTTAATCTCCATTACTAACAAATGCCTGACGAATTGTTAAATGGAAGTTTTATGGTATAAGACCCAGGACGCGGTCATAACCAGACTGTCAGCAACAATTTATTTTTTACTGTTCAAACTGTTAAGCATCGGACCCCTATAGATTGAATAGATATAAAATATTTGTTCAGGGAAATCACGGAAGAGACCAACGCATAGTAATTCGAAAGCCACCACCTACTTCCTTATCAAGTTTAAAGCAGCATACGATAATATTAATAGTTTGATGGTCTACTGGGTCCGCGATCTGTTTTTCTAAAATAATCCAATCCTATCCAATCCGTGCGGTGCAGAACTAATTTAAATCGACGCGAGATAAAAGAAGAAAAGGTTCTTGTTAAAAAAAATATGTGGTTGAAATCTGTTTAGCTCCTAAATACCTAGTTTTACAAGAGATGAGATTACTTATTAATTTAAATTTTATTTTCAGCCAGCCGGTTGAGAATCATTTTTTATTTAACAGCCATTACAAGTGACATATCCCTACTTTCACACTATGAAATCAAAGCCGAAAAAAAATTTTGGGTCTCAGATGTCCCAGAAGGTCACAAAGAAAGATCAAAGTCAATAATTTTTTTTTGACGGCAGCAAGACGTTACCCAAAAAGTAGGCATACAGACTCTCTAATGAGGGATATAACGTTAACTACTAAATTGTTGCACTTAGTCCAAATTGTTTATCATTGAACAGCTATGCTCTCATCGCATCCACCATATTCTCCAATTTTGTATGTTTCTGAATTTGAAAAAATTACTGAATGGAAAGATGTTTGACTGTGCTTCGTTTAGATCATTAGTTCTTAGCTTTTCCAGTTCTACTGACAGTATATGCTCATTTTGTGAGGAAGGTGAATGGAAGAGAAGATATAAGCACGAACCTTATTAGCTATACGAAGATATGCACGGAGTACCAAGCACCTGCATGGCCATCTCAAGAGAGTAAAAGCCTAAGGTGTTTCGGTCAGAGAATTTTCCAATTTTAACATGTTTAAATATTAATACAAAATAAAGTTAAGATTAGCAATGAGATAGAAAGCTGGAAAGCAAAAAGAAGGGGATTAAAACTGTGCAGATTGAGAATAATTAATATTGGAATATACTCGTAGAGAGTATTTAAGACAAGTCAACCTGTTGACCAAAAGAATAGAAGTCAAAGTACATAATAGGAGACACTTTAACGCCAAGATCGGAAATGACAAAATCGAGGATACTGTAGGCGGGTATGGTCTGGACGTATAAAATTAGAGGCCAATGGCTTGTGATTTTCTGTCAGCTAAACGCACTAAATATAAAAAATACTTGGCCGGATAATTGAATATCTATTACTGAAACCAAAAGTAGTCCGACAAAGCTATCTCACCGTCAATTTTCAAAATGTACTCGGAACAAAAATGTAAATAGGAACGGACAAACTATGAAGGCAGGATGCGAGTGAAACAACTGTGAGGGCTTACGACATTGGCAAGCTTGTTGTTACATGCATCAATAAACTTCGTATTACATGCATCAATAAGCCATGTATTAGGACCATGCATTGAGAAGCAACAAATACCACGTGAAAATGTTGGAGGAAAGAAGATCAGCGCGACGTTAAAAACTGAAATGTGCCCAGCCATTTCCAATTTTTTTTTGTCATTTGTGTTATATCAAATTTATTTCGAAAATCAGTTTTTAGATCGCGAAACGTATGAAAAATTACGTTGTCCTTATAATTAACTAACTCAGTTCGCTTTTTATTCATTTATGGTCTACATAAGGCAAACAACACGTCAACGTAATGTGCTTCGCAGTTTGTTGGAAATTTTAAGAAACGATCTCGAATCATAACTTTCGATGGGAGTGTTTAATGATGAGTCTCACTTATTTTCTCTAAAATTAGGCCGGAGATTGTGCTACAGTCAATATGCCCAAGTTACCAGACAATCATCAATCATAATTTCTTCGAAAATATGGACGACATCGATCCGAATGGTATGTGGTTATAGCATGAAGGCCTTTTTTTTCTAGACTAGAAATCCTACTTACGCACACCGTACACGGAACCATTGTCTCATATCATTTATTTAGACCTCCCATAGTGGCTATTTGTTCAGAGGTTTGGTGTTTCACCCTGCTGATAATGCGAAGAAGTCAGCACAGCTTGGCTCTGTATCATTCTATTCTTAAGCAGGCTCCTCCATATTCTTTTCTTTTACTAACGACTGGGCGTAGGCACTCACGGTCTTCAATGCGTTCTTGCAACGGAACAATGTTTTCGGGCTTGAGTACCAGGCCCACGCCCAACCCGTCACGTGACAGCTGTCGTCGTTGATTCTAACTTGCACAAACGAAGAACCTGTGCTCGGCGGTATAATCCATCATAGGGCAAAAGTCGCATCCGGATGATGCTGCCACTGCCATGCGGTGGAGATATGTGTTAGAACGGGTATGAGTCAGTGTATCCACCTGCCCACAGCCTCCACATTCCACTCTTGCCGCCAGCACGCCAACGTTCTATCCCGCCTGTCATGCTGTCACATGCATACAGACCATGAAACTATTAAGAATCGGTTCAATGACAACATCATATCAGACCGGTGATTGTCCACTGAGATCGTATGATTTTAAGCCACTTGATTAATTCTTGTGTAAACTAAACTATTCACGCTTTGGAAGCCGACATTCAGGTTATTATTGGTATCATAGATAGAACCTCAAATGCTCAAAAGAGTGGCCCGAAATTGGGCCGACAGGATGCGCTTCCTCAAAGACAACCGAGGAATCCATATAAAACTTATAATCATCTTCAAAACATAATATAGAGGACATTCTTTATAATAACTGAAGATTTTTGGTTTAAATTCAATTCTTGTCGTTATTGTTAAAAAAAAAAGTTATAAAGCTTTGAACAGGACACCGTTAACTAGGAGATGTGAATGACAAATAGAACATTAAAATGACGTTTTCAAACCTTCGATGCGGATAGGAGCCTTAGAAAGAAGATGTAAGGGCACAGAGAGAAAATCTGTAAAAATTCAATCTTCGAGAGTATTAATGACAAATTCCTTTCCTGTTTGTCTTTAAGTATCTACTTCGTCGGAAGAAGGTTTCACGATAATAATTTCACACGTGGGAAATAGTAGCGAAGAAAGAGCCCGGTAGCTAAATATGTCATTCGTCGCATGCCCCTTTAAATATCAACTATCTTCATATAATGTTAATATGACGTGAACTATTATCGTGGATTTATGCCTTTTGTACGATCTGTTGACATCTTTCCCGCCACAGTGATAAACATTTCGTTATGGTATGCTGAAAATAGGACCACTTCCATATCAGAGACATTAGCAGTCAATTTTAAACATCTAAAAGCTGAAATGCGAACGAATCTGACTCAGATACGAGTACATACATACGATTGTATGTATCCTTGCTTATATTTAACATGCAGCACCCACCCCTTCTTCAAAAAAAAAAAAAAAACACTTTCAAAATGGAACGGAGAACAAACAATTGCAATTACATATGTATGTATGTTAGTTGCGATAAGACGAAATGCAGGTTAACTTTAAACTTGGCGAGCACATTAACCCCAAAGATTTTTCTCAAATTTGGCAGTTGTTCGTATTTCGTTTTAGTTGGTGTTACAAATGTTGGGTTATCTAGAGACTGTTACCCACTTTCTCAAGTACACTATGATGATTTCTATCATCACTTCTACGAACATGGTATTGCATTCAGTGTGTGCTAAACATTAATAAAAATAAAAACAAAGCGTTTTAATGTCCTCTCCATGGAATGTGCTCGTAGAAGAGAAAACCTTTTGATACTCAGACTCACTGCTGTACATACTTGCACACTTTCGGTTCATAAGCACCCGGTGAAGTGTGCCAGTAATGAAAGTCTATATAGTGTCATAATTAGCGCTATAATGACATGAAACAATGTCCCCTCGGAGAAACACAAGTACACGAGCCACAAAATAGAAACTAAAGCAAATTACCAACTGGATCAGATTTACTTTCAGTCTTTTGTGTTTGTCAATCGTGTTTTTATTTTTTTTTCTTGAATTTGGCCATAATTAATAGCGGAAACAACGTGAACATTTTTATATAAAAAAAAAAAAACGATCGTGAGGGTGTGCTTTTTGTAGTCTAAAGTTAGTTTCATCATGTTCCTTTCCAGTCAATTACACATCTACTAATATGGACAAAAATGTGGAAATCATTACCAATAGACAAATTTTGAAGGTTAATACAGAATGTTCTCAGATTTAAGAATAACAATAGTGTCATCCGTTAGGTTTTTGATGAATTGCACAAGGCGACAAGACGACATCGGAATCAGTTTATTTGCAATCATGAGGTAATTGCCACTTGCGTGATAAATGTGTTGAACTAATAAACCGCGACTAGCGTTATCGCATTTGCAGCATTAAAGAGATATTATTTGATTATGACTATTACATAAGACTCGATTGAGCTCAAACTAGATAATGTTACGTTACGTTCCTTGGATATATAATGAACAAAAAAACATTTAACTTTATCCAAGGTTGCATTTGCAATATCTCAGTCAACCGCACGCATATTGATGCAGCTTGGATTACAACAGAAACGTTTCTTTTTTTGTAGAAAAACACTGTATAACCACAAATGGGACAAACAATAAAAAATATAAATTATTCTGTTCAAAGTGTCATTTACTTGACATGATTACAATGATATTGTTCAATATGTTCTTTATTAAGCATTAGGTGGGGTGTGTTCATTACATTCCTTTTTTTCGTCATTTTATTGTATTTCGGTATAGTTGAGGTTTGGTATCGATGTCAACATATTTTAGAAAGGTTAAAAAAATGATATAAATGGCTTTGCTTTATTTTACTGCCTTGTTCTGACAGAAAGGTTTAAGAGGCAAAGGCCTGCAGATTCTGTGAAAAGAGCCCAGGTAGAACATCGAACAATTTTTTAACCGCCGCCAGGGCGCGGATACTGGAAGTCGTAACCGAATCACTAAAACAACTTTCCACCGAATCCAGCGCTAACCCAAAAGTTGATAGATCTGTTGATAGTGGTGGCTCCTGAGACTCATGGCTCTCAATGAAACATTCGGTAGATTGGACTGGAACGATGAAGGGAGCGCCGGATAGGGTTAGGCTGTAACGATTTAACTCTTTCAAAATAGACAAGAGATGGGTCAGAGTCCGGTCTTCATAGTTAGATCTTGGAAACTACAGCAGTGTTGAACGTGGTCCAACAGTCCAAAGGGAATATTAAAAAGAAAAAAATCAAGAAGCAAACTCAGGCCTCAAAGAGACTGCAGGAGACGGCAAAGAGAAACAGAAACAGGCACAATTAACAACAACAAAGCTCTTGGAGCTAAAGCTGACTGCTTTTCTTCCGCCTGAAACAAGGTGAAGAAGAGGAAGAAGGCTCCTGTCTATTCTTGGATGAAACTGGTGGCGTACAAACAATAAAAGCTGAATTTTCAATAAAGGGAAGTCAATCAAACCCATTGACGTAATCAAAAACAGTAGTTGCGTATGGTAAACTGAAAAACACTCCCGGCGATGACCATCCCCATGCACATAAGGTTCGAATGCAATTGATGCAGTAAACAGTGAAGACTGAAGCTCAGGTAAAAGGAAATTGAATTTACTTTCATGAAACTTTCATCTAGTCTTTTAAACGGGAGGAAACGGGATCGTTTTCAAAGGTTCCTCCATATTGTTTCTGACGCTTCGGATTGGAAAGCCCAGACCGAGTCTCCGAAGGTCAGCTGAAGGAGCGAAACAAAGCAGATATATTTGTATTTAAGCGGAGAGCTGTAGAAAACTGGGCTCTCAGGTTGAAGAGCTCCATGCAGTAAACTCTTAAATGGCTAAGGAACCCCATTCGAAAAATCTCCCATCGGGACTTCAAACCTTTAAGGTTATCAGTACACCCAAGTTAATGTGCAATTTCTGCTTAATTTTGAGGGAACTCAAGAAACAGAGGATGTGCTAGCGCGTCTTCATAACGAGAACATAAAAGTAGAAAGGAAAAATCAAAAAAAAACTATAATGGCTCTTCTCTGTTTGTGGGTTTAGACGGAGCTATGTAGACATATATGCGTATTTCAACTTTCAATTTGTATATTCAAATGAGTTTAAATATGAGAGACTGCTTCTGCATTCTTATGTACCAGGCTGGATATCCGTGTTAATACAAAACACCACAAATAGGCACATGCACAATGAGTGAAAATCCATCTGTGGTTTTTGATGTTTTCACATTACTATATGACGAGCAATCAGACAGATAATTAACTTTCAGCTTCGACAAAAGACTTTCAATGGGTTCTAGGAATCGGGGTGATAGCAAATGATGTAGGTAACTAAATCACTTGATTATGCAATTGCAACATGTCAATGTATATATCCAAGATTTCATACAATTGTGAGTATTATTATCCTAGTCATGACTAACATGTTGAAAAAAATCGAGTTTCTTAGCGAACGTTTGGAGCTCAATGGTGAAGATTCATCGAGCATTTTTGACCGAATTTTGTGCGAAACATAATTTTTTTCAATCTGTATACATAAAGAAAACAGGTCTTGAGGCAGAAATGTTTATAAGATTACTAAAAAATTAAAAACGAACACGTCACCACATCTGTCAACGGACTAAGGCTGATTGACGTCCTTACCGAGCAAAACGTTGATGGAATTATCACGTGGTTTCCCTAGGCCGGTAAGTTAATCTGTAGGTAGTTTATCTTATCGTTGCGATCGGACGCATGCCTTGGGCTTAGTATTTTGGATATTATAAGTGTAATCATCGACTCGGATGAATACCTAGTTAAAATCAAGTTACGGATGTACATAGCCCAGATACCACTATAACGTCCAAATATAGATATCAGTCAAGCGATTTAAGGCCTGAAAATGCAAAGGAATACATTTTCACATTACGTATATTCCAAATCGATACACTTCAGCTATTAATCTATTTTAAGATCGGAGAATGTTAATATTGTAATCATGACCCTTTTGTCATGATGATAAACACAAAAGTAAGATCACAAAAGGATTGTAACTGGAGAATCTCCATTTGGCACTGAAGGAGGATACAAATTAAAGAATAAAATTCTACTGATCCTTTTTCCTGAAAAATCGTTGACTCCAAGCCAAAAAAACGACGCAGCAGAGAAATAGGGCACCTTGGGTTCCCATATTATAAACTTCTGTTTTGATAATTAATCTGAGTACGATATAATTGCCGAGGAATCCAAGACAAGTATTCGTCAGGCACGCCTGGGATTACTACAAAAAAAAAAACAAACATAAATGAAATGGACAGAAACTTTTGATTTACACCAAACCGAGGTTTAACGCATTGTAATTCTTGGCAACAGTTCAGACATCATATCATAATCAAATAAATATCAAATAAAAAAAACAAACAGTGGGCGTTTTATATTGATATTGATAGGCTTCTTTGAAGGAGTTGGCGGCGAACAAGTCAACAACATCAAATTCATTGTTATCAATGACTGTCACACACTAAAAACTAAATGAATGACGCGGCTTGCTCAAAACAGTAGTTTTTTTTTAACAAATGCTTTTTGACTTGTAACGTGGAAAATTCAAAAAGTCCGGAACTCATTATTGCGCCCTGGTATATATGTAGTTCTCAATCCAAAAATCCTAGATGTACTGCATTTACAAGTTTAAATTAAGCACATGAGGAGCATGAAGGTTCTTCGAATTCGAACCAGGTAGAAGAGAAAGCATAAGGGGGTACAGAGAATGTTTTTAACCAGTTAAAAACTTGTTGCCACAAATAGGGAAGTTGCCCAAAATAGTTAAACAACGAAAAGTCACAACATGTAATGTACGAGTATGTATTTATTTTTCTTAATGGAGCAAGGCAGAACATCATTTCAAGTTTAACGGAAAATAAATAGTAAATCTATTTTTAAAAGACGACTGGTATATGAGATCTTTCTGCCATGTTTTAAAGTTAAAAGTTAGTGTATAGTAAGTAGTTAGTTTCAAAATAGAAGAAAACAATCAAACAAACTCTCTACTGGATGTTCCCGAAGTGAGAACTATTCTTATTCGATTGGAAATCTAGTTCCTCTGCTCTTTGTCAGCCTGTAGCTTCTTCCATGTGTCGCCCAGTGCTTTAGCAAAATGATCATCGACAGATGGTGTTGATGATGATGATAAAACTGAAACGCAAACTGTTGTCGTTGGTGTCGATGGAGAAGTATTGTTGTCATTTTGATGAGCCATCACCATTGGAGCTGGTGATTCGGCTCTAATCGATATAACATGAGGTGGTGATTGTTCCATTGGATTAACTGGACTCATAGCAATTGCGGTGGATTTAATTGTCAAAGGCAATGCTACCGCTACTGGGGATTGTGCTGATTGATGATTGTGGTGGAGGTGGTGGAGTTGGTGATGAACGATGATGTTGTTGATCGACATTTTAATGAACTAATGTCGGCGTTACAAATGTCAGAGGCAGCACCTGTTGCACTGCTGGAGGTGGTGGTGTTGGAGTTGGTGTTGACGGTACTGGGGATTTTTTCCCAAAGAGAGCAACATAATCAGGTCCAAGAGAGCGGCGGAAATGTTCATCTATCACGGTTTCACACATGGAAATTGATTCAGTGCTCTGATTATCATTTTCCCGATTCGAGATCAAAATACTGTCACGTGAATTATCACGTTTTGGTGGTGCTTGCGTTATAACACTTGGTCGTGCCAGTGTTGTGGCAAATGTTGATCCTGGCAATGGTTCCCTATATGGAGGTGGTGGTGAAGCTCTTGGCTTCATTGTTGTCGATGTTACCGACATGTCGAAGGGATTCTCAATTATTGGCAATGCTGTTCGATTAGTAGACTCGCAAAGCGGCCTAAGTGTTGTTGGCTGCACAACCATCATTGGTGGTGATGCTGGCGGTGATGTCACCACAGATGGTGTATTTTGTGATGACAGCGAATGTTGGTATTCACGCATACGACGGTCACGACGCCATTTTGTGGTGGGAAGTTCTTTGGCAGTTAGACGGGATTCATTTGCGCTGTCCTGAACCATGGTGGCAGCTCTTGACAGTACTTCCAGTGGAGATTCCATCTTTCTCTGTTTCTTCGTTCTTGTAAGTAAATAAACTCCAAAAAATTAGTTTTTTTTTTGTTTTGTTTTTTGGATTTGAGGTACTCTCGTTCACTGATTTTGAAATTCGACGTTTTTTTTACTTTTAGCAAATAGTGTTTTTTTTTTCTAATTGGAATGAGGGAAAGCACGAACGGAACCAATCCAAACTAAACCACACTGAACCGAATCGAACTGAAGAACTTGGACTTTCTAGACCGGCAGCAGCAACAGAAGATAGATAACAAACGAAAGGAGAAAACAAACTGACAGCTAGCAGAACTCGTTTTTATTTGTCTTTTTTGCACTCTCCTTCTTGACAGATGGAATATTGGGCATGGGCAAAACAGCAGCCGTGCTGTCTAGCACCTGAACACCGGTATATCCTTCTTCTTTTCTTCTGCAAGGACACTTTTCTGTGATGGTGGCGATGACAAGCTCGAATTTTGTGGGGGGAAAAAAATCGATACTTCCTAGCCTCAGGAAAATTCTAACCCACAGTTTTCTTCAACTTCAACGTAGTGGTCGGTCACCGATCACAGGGGACAAGTGGATGGTAGGTAAATCGTACCTGGTACCAGTTGTCTGACAGTTGATGAACAAGTATTAAACCCCTATTAAGTAAAAAGCTTTGGAATACAACATTCTTACAACCTGTAGCACAAAACCTATGTTATTGCAGAAGCCTCTTAACCACAACCTAGCATCTGAAACAATTTTTATTATTTTTTTAAAAGATATCGAACAAATATTAAACACAATTTTATCATAAATTCAAAGGAAGTTAACAGATAAAGTCAACAAGAAAGCTGATGTCACAATCAAAGGTGTGTGTAAACGAACAAATGTTATACGGGATTCCACTTCCAATTTTACCACAACTGTCACGTTATCACATTTTCTATTCTCTTTCTTGCATTTTAACATTTTATAGTCGCAGTAAATGTCTCATTCCGATTAGAGTCAGTATGTTCAACTCCAATCAAAAGAAATTCATTTCCATCCACTTGTTCGGTCGTCTGTTGTCAACAAATGGAAACATGAATAAGTACAGCCTTCAGAACAATGGAGCAGATAAATCATTACTCTACTCTATACGGGTACAACAACATATGTAACCTAGTTCTCGTTCAAAAACCTCCATGAACTGAGATATCATATATATTTTTTTTTTGCTGCTGCTGCTGCGCGTCAGTTTATGCCTTTTACAACATATGTATGTACTCATACATATAATCACCCACCATTTGCCAAAATCGCTTGCAAATACGTCGTCGCGATTAGAACATAAATCCCGACCCATGAATAGCTCAAAGGCTAAATAGCAATAGCAAACACAATCCGCTCAAACTAGTTTGCTGTACAGTTAAGGCAATTTTTTGCTTTTTTTTCCTCTCTATTTTCTGATTTTTTTATTTATTTATTTATGTTTTTTTTTTTTTAAGTTTGGTTTCAGACTTGTTGTTCACCATCGGTGCGGCCATCTCCATCGCAACCGATTTGCGGCAACGCAGCACTAGTCGCGTTGCGGTCATATGCATACTACAAATATGCCACCACACGAATGTGTTAAGAAAATACATATTTTTAATTCAAGCGCTTGCAACTGCCAACTGCCAACGAGCAACTGGCAACTCACACAACTTACAAAACTCACAACTGTCGGCTAGCAACACACAATCTTTTATAAAGTGTTTGACCTCGTCACTGCTGCTGCCAAGCACAAACCAAAAATAAATGAATCATCATGGAACATCTCAGATCACACACCACGAGAAGTGCGTTGAAAAATAAAATTGTTTCAACAAAAAAAAAAAAAAAAATGTGTAGGTTACTTACATACTCGTATCAAAGTAGGCAAAAACTTGTTATCCCACTACAAGTCAATTGGAAATGCTTGTGGGTACAAAACATAGGGCCTAAAAAACGGAAGCTCAGTGGGAAACAAAACAGGCGGATTAGTGTTTGGTGTTCGCCCATCCCATTGATAATACATTGAGTATGCATTATTTTGCTTTTGACCACATTCGACGTCAATGGCAACGTCAACGACGATGACGACGTGGAGTACTACTGCATGTAATGGCAAAGCGAAACAATGCACCCCTTTAAGAGTTCACCGTGTTTTGGCCAGGAGAACAATGCTCGCATAGAATGCATTGTGCATACAAGCAGTACGAATGAAGCATAACCGTATAACATTTGTGTATAGAAGAGTTGCCAGTTATCAGTATTTATCAATATCAAATGAAATATGTATGTGCATATAAAGGGTGTTTCTTTTAAAGGTGCTATTTCCAGTGAGGATTTGCATGATGTCACACAGATGTGGTATTTGTGTCCAGTATTTTTTGACATTTCATCATGGGAAGACTTAGCCCGGCACAGGGTCTACAAATTATTCAGCCGTATTATGAGAAACTTGTTTCGTTCGCTTAGAGCAACTTATGGTCCATATAATCGGCATACCGAACGAACGCACAATTCCATATACCATCGAAAAGTTTGAAAGCCAATTTTCGTTATTGGATAATACGCAAATAGACCACATCTAGCACGTAGAAAATACAGCGGTTGTAGCGGAGTGTACGCGATGACCGTAAGAAATAGATTCAGGGGCGTTCTCAACAGCTTGGCTTGTCGTATGCAACTACTTGGCGTATTTTATGCGAGGATGTCAAGATATAAAACATATAAAATTAAATTCGAGCAAGAACTGAAACCGGCCGACCTTCCGAATCATCACCGTTTCATTCGTTGGGCTCCTGAAAGGCTTCAAGAAGATCCATTGTTTCCGACTAAAATGTTTGGGGTGCCAAGCAACCCGCAAAGGTTCAAGAGCTGCCAATACATCCAGACAAGTATGAATGGCGCCCGTTATCACGCCATGATTACAGACTATTGGCTGCCTGTGCTCTCGACGACATTTGATTTTAACAAGATGGCGCCACTTGCAAAACAGCCTGTGAAACCATGGCTTTTGATCGGTGAATTAGCCGCCTAGGTCATGTGACATCACACCTCTAAACTTTTTCCTTTGGTGTTACATAAAGTCCAAAGCCGGTTCTGGATAAGACCGTTACGATTGACGAATTGGAGGCCAACGTTACGTGGTCAAACACCACTTGTAATGCTTGATAATTCATCGTCATCGATAATTGGAACCACAGTTCGCACCAAGTTCGACGCAGTTTATGCCAACAATTGAAAGAAATAATCTTCAAAACATATATGTAAAGAATGGTTCCTTTTGTTTGATAAATAAAGACTACCCAATAAAATTGAATTGTTTGATTGTTTTTTTATTTTGGAAAAAAATACCTCTAAGAGAATCACCCTTTAATTTCAATCTCTGCTCTTGACATTAAGTTTCCTAGTGAATTTTTAACCACCATTGTAATTTGGAGGCGGAACAAAATACAATAGTAAAAGCCTTTACCTCGATATATCCATATGTATGCATAACCGAAATCACAAAGTTTTCCCATTGGCCACACCATTGTTCGGTCCATGAAAAAAATCCACAAGATGATTTCATGAAAAGTTAGAGGACAATAACTTGCATAAGTCGATTCTCTTTCGAATTTCCCTATTTCCATGTCAAGTGTATGAAGGAGATGTGTCCCACATTGTGCCAATAATCAATTCGGTCAAAGAGCATACAGATTAATTATTATTCACATATTCGATACGAGTATTGAGAGGAAAAAATTACCCTCATCGTGTTCAAGTGTGAGATATGTATTTTAGACAGACCTTGATACGTAGGGCATATCGATTTTCACATAAAATTACTTCAAACACGAACAGAGTCCATGTCGCACAGTAAAAATATAAACAGATAGCTTCAGAGAGACTATATTTTATGGCACTCATACACAAATGTATGTATACACTCGTACACATACATCTGTAGACGCCACTCAGTTTGAACGTACGTATTACGCTGTTTGATAAATATCGATTTTGGCAGGAAGTTTCAATTGCTCAAGGAAAATCCTGTAGAGGTTGAGAAAGGTTAATCGATGGAACTAAATGTCAAAAGGAATAAGGAATAAGGATGTACAATAGTTCAGATGAACTTTAAAATAACCAGATTCCGACTGTAGGAACACTTGGCGTGAAGGAAAAGGATATTGTTTGTGCAACTACAGCGAGTATTTAAATGTGAATTTAAAATAAAATCATTTCCCTTTGAATTATGAAGGCTTATGATGTGGTGGAAACCGCTTTACGGTTTAAGTCTTGTCGACGCGAGAAAGTTTAAGCTATTTTCACAATAAAAGCTAGGGTTATGCAATCGCGGAATTCGTTTCAAAAAAAAAGGTTCCTATTGCGGGCAGGCTTAAGACTTGCAAATCGCAACTAACAACCCTGCAACGTGAGAATATTTCACCCACAGCTCAGTCAAAGAACTCAGTTGGAAGCAGGAAAATTCAGCCACATGCGGATTTATTGATGACGACCACACATAACGAAATAAGGACCACGATCTAGACGTGGAATGTTCGGACCCTTATTCGGCTAATTACAACTGACAGCCAAAGACTACGAGTACTATCAAAAAGACATCATAATTATTCAGAAAGTGCAATAGGATAGACTAAGCAAACAGAAATCGTTGCAAAGATCATAAGCTTTGGCGTTCGTGTATGAATGGAAGCATTAAAAGTCAATCTCATAGCTGCAATAGAGGTACTACTTCAAGTCCAGTATTATTACCCTCGTCAATGAAGAGTGAATACGATTTTATCAATTCCTATAGATGAAACTTGGAAGAAACTCAGGCTAATCTCTACACAATCCTTCTTATCAAAAGTCTGGAATAAATCTTTCAAATTGCAAAGGAAAATTAATTCTCACTTCAGTCAAAAAATTCGACTTTTGATAAATGCACAGCTGCACAACAACACTTTTAAACGAAAGTGAGTAGCTTTGGATGTAAGAAAAGTAACATTTTTAGTACTTCTGCATTTTTTTAATTTGAGCTGGAAACTTTACAATAAAAAGCAGGTTGTGGAGATAAAATACAGCCTCTCAAAATTCCTTGCGATCATTAGATGTGTTTCTCAGGCCTTAATGCTCGGACCACTCTTGCTTTTCCATATTATAACATACATACATTCATGAACTTCTTTCGGAATTATTTATCCAAATCTATACGAAAAATGTTCAATTCTATAAAAGTTGTCTTCTTTCGTCTTATCAAAGATTGTGTCGAAAATATGAATCACGATTTGAGAAAAGTACAACAGTGGTTACTATGGCGTCTGCCTAAACCCTCATATAACAGTCGTATCACAGAAGGATTTTATACTTTCCACAAATTTATCTTCAATATTCTCCAATTAAACATATTGAGATCGGGAAAGATCAAGGTAAAACGTTCTTCATTCAAGTATGACTTATGCTTACAAAGATACCTATCTATTATCGCATATGCAGTTATGGCGGTGAAATGTTTGGAAATTGTAAAATATATCAGCAGGAGGATGCTTAATGTAGCATGCAATAAAACTATAAAATAAGCATGACCTGCGGAAGTATGATTGAGTGTCGGTTTTTTCCATATAAATTTTCAATCTTTTCTTCAATAATCTCATCCAATATAATGCAAACATATCGGCCCTGTTATTTGTTCAATAAAGTCACATTAATATGCATAGCAACTGTCAATTTAAGTTACTAGACAAACTATTACAGAACTCAACCTGTGGTCCTCTACTCAGTAAAATTCTAGATAAAGATTGCCGTCTTCGTGTGAGCAATTGTACAATCTTTTCAATAATTATTTTACCAATCAATCAACTGGTAAAAATACGATGGGTGTCACACCGCAAGGAAATGAAAAAAATTTAAATGTTTCTTATTCCCCAACTACGTTCAACTGCGATTTGTGTACTTTGGGGGAACAGCCACTGTGAGCATCCTTACTTTATATAGTAGTCAACATGCGGGCTTAATTACAACTCGAACGCCTAACCATTTTATTTTAGTTGAAAGACAAATGCACTACCATCTCATGAACTAGGCCAACTCAAGATAATGACTTAAGGCTAAAGCATGAAGACAACTGAGGATGACAATATCGACTATTCAAGCAAAGAATTCAAAACAACTCAATAAGGGACATCGATCAGTGAATTTAAACCTTCTGTGGGTAAGTTGTGATCTCGAACGGGTGCAATTCCGAATTACTGCAAATGTAATCAACCAACAAAACAGATGTAAGCACTGTCTTTAAGAATCCTTATAGCTACAGCGAATATCACATACCTGATGCCGATGATAAAAGGACTAATTAGTAAGAATAGAAGATCCTTCAATTCATGTTAAATCGTTATACAGATTTTACCAAAAAAATTACTCATCATTAAGCGCATTTGCGGCTCTATTTTATCAATTATAGCACAGATGTTTGCTCTCAGTGCTTCAATTGACTGGAAAGCGTCAGCATAAACCTTCTCTTTCACATGGCTTTCAAGAAAGCAATCACATGATGTTGGATCGCATGATCGAATAAAAACCTTTTTCTCAAAATTGCACAATTTCGGCACTTATGTGGCACGAAGCGCCGTCTTGCCGGAAAAAAAACACCTAAGTTCCGGAAATAATAATTCGATTTAATAATTGTTCGATTTCAAGAATTTTCAACACCCAATTGGCAATCTTACGATGGTCGGCAGACTTAAATTTTCGTGTGAATTGAACCTTACAAGCTTTATCACTCAAGTCTTTATCAAAATTCGATGGCCTGCAGACTTAAGTTCTTGCGGCAGTTGAACCTTACACGCCAAAAAGGCACACTTTGAACTGCAGAAGCAATATTCCCATTTCGGGTCTTTAAATTCCTAACTTGGTCCAATAGCTCGAATTTAACAAATTTAACAATTGCTGAACGAAAATTTGCTTCACTTCGACCGATAAAATTCTTAATTTTCATTTCAAGTTTCAACAATTTCATTGCGTTGTTGAAGTACTCGTATTGTTCCGTTTTTATTAAGAGCATAGTTTTTCTTGCTATCACTTGTTATTGTGGTGAGATAACGGACTATTCTAAATAAAACATTTAGTTGTATGTTCAACGGCAACTTTGATATAAGCAAAATATGGACAAACATGTCAATCAGGAATGAGTAAATAAGCTCTTAATTCCAGTTTATTCCTTCCAACACAACGTTTCATATATTTTTGGTGTATGTTAATGATTTCCAACTACTAAAACTATTTGTAAACAAGTAGATTGGATAAGAGCACTTAAAAAACGCACTCAAGACTACTCCAATGCAGAAATGCAACAAAATTCGATAATTGGTCTTGTTATCATCTTTAAAAGTCAAGAACTAATGAGTGATTTACGCCAATAGATAAAACTGGGATATAGCAATTTTGTATTTTAATACAAACGCACGCTTCAACTTTTTTTATAATCTGTCAATGTCAATTCGAGTCAACATATTCCCTATTGAATGTTCCTGTGCCAGTGAGACAACAACGCACCGGTCGGAGTACCGAAAATATCGCAACCGTTAGTGCTTCAGTTCAAAATTAGCCAAATCAGTCGATTCCACTCCGTTCACAGTAATTATAAATTTCTCAGTCCACATTGTGGGGAATGTTGCGTAAAGACCTTAGCCTACACCGTTACAAGATCAAATTAACTCAAGAACTGAAGCACCGAAACTTATCCGATTGGGTGTTGCAAAAGTTTCAAGAAAATCCAAAATTTCATCAAAAAATCATCTTCAGCGATTAAGCTCATTTTTGGCTTAATGGCTTTGCCAATAAGCAAAATATGCGTTATTGGAAAGCAACAAACCAACATGGGCTTCAAGAGACTCCATTGCATTCATACCTCCGGCATTGGGCCGTGTTTTTTCGTCGATAAATATGATCGCTATGTTACACGGTCAATGTACTCGTATGCACTTCACTATCGTGATATGTTGGAAGACTATTTTTGGTCAGAATTGGATGGACTTGACATCAGTGATATATGGTTTCAACAATATGGTGCTACATACCACACAAATTATCAAACAATTGATCTATTGAAGGGGAAGTTCAGCAATCGTGTAACCTCGAGAAATGGTCCGGCCGCATGGACACCTCGCTCACGCGATTTAACGCCGTTTGATTCCTTTTTATGGGGTTATGTTAAGTCGTTAGCTTATGCTAAAAAGCCAACAACGTTAGAAGAGCTCAGGAACAATATCGAACGCGAAATTGCCAACGTTCCGGCCGATATGTGTGAAAGAGTGGTGGAAAATTGGCTTCCAAGAATCGATCGTGGCAAACGTGCACGCGGTGGTCATATGAACAAGATCGAATTCCATATTTAAATTTAACATGTGTCTAGATTAATCTGTGTTTTATTTAAACACAAATTTGTGATGTCCTTATTGAAAAGCTCGATAGTTGCTCTTTTCATTGATCTCTGCAAAGTTTTTATACACTAGACCATAACCGACCGGTCGAAGCTATCCAAGAAGCCGGAATAAGAAAATTAGCATACTGGTTAACTAAGTACTTCGATGGAAGAAACTTTCACGCAAAAATCAAGTATTACTTGTAGTTTCATGTGGTCTTCTTCTTTTTCTAATGTATAAAAAGGAAATTCTTTGATGTTTGAAGAGGGGCAATCCGTTCCCTCAGTCGGTTTGAGCAGCCGCGAAACGAGGTTTACATAGTCAGCAAATGGCTTCATGAAAGTGCCCTACTAATCAACGCATCAAAAACAAATCTGATGCATATAAGAATTCCAAAGCAGTACAATACCATCGTACTAAAAATGTGTCCACATATCTGATAAAGTATGAATGAATAATTGAGCTTGTTGATAGGTACAAATATAATATCTATCCTAAACATGAATACAATATCAAGTAAAACATAACGGACGAGACTTGTTTCTTGTACGTAAGGTAAATGAGGACAAAATTAAGTAATGGGTGTTTTTTGTTTTGTAGTGTCACACTTTTCAATAGGGATTAAATATCAAATTAGCTGTCACATTGAGCTACCTAGCTTCATTTATTTTTAGTACAGTTGGCTATTTCATCGTGGAAAGATTGACATCACAACAATGATTTCAAATATCGCGGCTGTGGAAGTTTGTATTGAAGAGGACCCCAATTTATAGAATCGTCGTCGTTTGCAGCAACTTGGCCTTTGTCCATTCCCTATCTGGAAAATTCTGCGTACAGGTATTGGTCTCAAGGCTTATAAGATCCAATTGGTGCTAGAGATAAAGCTGCGTCAACTGGAACTTAACTCAGTTTTTGATCGTACAATTTCTGGCTAAACAGCTACGTAAACCAGCCGAATTGTCATATTTAGAGTGAAGACAAACTTCAAGGAATTCACCAGATGCATCTAGAAAAATGTACCGTATGGTGAGATTTTACGGTTGCATCATCAGTTCTTATTTCTTCAAAAATCAGTTCGGGGCACAAGTTACCCGCAATAGACACCGGTACTATGCGATGATCAACGATTGTTTAATTCCCAACACGATTTGGCAAAAGAGTCAATATTTAAAAGCCACTAACACGGATGGCAAAATATGCAAAAAAAAATGCAAAACTCTCAAGTTGCAGTTTTTACTTCGGTACGATAAGCAGGAATTAATGACATTCGACAGAAAAATTCCTCATCGTATATTGGATTCCGCAATTCCTACCAGCTTTCACTAAAGTAAGATATGCGCATCTGATATGCAAGATAACGAAAACCCACAAGTTAGAGCACACGAAATACATAATAATAAGAATAAACAGACCCAAATGATACAATGAGATAGCTAATTAGAAAAGGCTTTTCAGAGACTTACATAAATATGGTGAATTAATAAATAAGGTGAATGCGCAGCGAAAACCCAGCGAATTTGCAAAGCATTCAAGATAGAGCGATTAGTTTACTTTCTAGAATATACCTATAAATAACAACGTAAGGGTTCTGAAAGTTGTAAGAAATATAAATATTATGACGACCCGAACTTCTGAACACAAATCAGCCATCAGTTTGATACCCAACGATGAGCTGATGGAATGTACCAATTTCCTTCATTTATACATGAATACGGCAAAATATTCAACAGTCTATTTCAACATCTAAAAAACATTAGCCAGATCAATGCTTAATAGAGCCCTGCATGAGTGGAGTCAAAGTACTGTGCACAGTAGTCAACTCATTCACACTGATTCAGATTCATGAATCCTACCACAGTAAAATATGAATCTTTGAGTTAATGAATCATATAGTGTGCTATGAACACAAATCACTCATTGCTTATAAATGAATCCGAATGAATCATTAGTTTCCTATGACTCTAATGCTTAATAAGTAATTGCTTTTACGAAATTTTAAAATACTTCCTTTTATAGTCATGTGGCTGGCTTCGCAAGTTAACGAGAATGTAAAGCAATAAAAATATCAAATATCAACAACATCCCCACACAGAATACGTAACAACTGGCTCTAGCACAAAAATTAGTTCACAATACTCCAGAATTGAGTAAAGAATAAATACCCACCATAACTTTCAAACAAGAGAATTAATTTAACAGGAGAGATTATGATGATAGCATTTAAGGGTTTTAAAGTAATTAAAAGATAAGATAAGATCTCTCTTTTCTACGATAATAAATTGGTCAATTTGAAGGGTTTGTTTTTTATTTTTGTGAGATCATATTAGAAACAATAAATCATCCAACATAAATACATATTGGCAAAACCTGGCCCTAGCGATTTTTTTTTTACAAATCATTGAGAATAGTAATTAGCGAAAAAGTGTATGTGCAATGGAACTCCTTTTTCATTAATTAACATACTTTCAATCGACAAGAAGTGAAAAGGTATTGAACACTTCTCCATGATCTATAAAGCCTTATCATGACACAACTTAAGGCCTCGACAGAAATGTTAATATGATGTAATATTCACATATCTTCAGCCAAACAACGATCTATATAAATTGTAAGTAGATAGTTCAGGAAGTTTCTCAAACACACATATAGTTACGTCGCCATTGTTTGCCTGCAAACAGATGTTCGATGTGGTCCGCAGGGAGTAAAATATTGTGGTTTTACCAAACCTTCACGCAATTACTGTATAAAGGATGAACTAAGCCCATTTAATATTTCCAATATTTAATATTTGCGGCTATCTATGGAAAATAATTTCAGCCAAATGGCTAGCACGTGTGCGTGGCCTTATGAGTATATTGCAAAAAGCTCGATTTCTCGATTCTCGATTTCTTGAGTACCAGCAATATATACTCGTACATCAAATGTTTATAGATCGTTGGGCCATCAATCAAATATGCCGTTTAAAGTCGCAATATCCTGAGGGTAATCAGAGTGAGACTAGTAATGACAACCTTAGAAAGCCCACAACAAAGGTTCAAGCTTTATGGTGATTGAAAAATGGTTTCTCAATCAAGCAAAATGACATTTTCAAATTATTTATAGCCCATATAAAAATGCGTGGTGCTTTTATACTTAGGTGAATTCGTTTAGGCACAAGAGGTCTGTAATACATAGTGTACTATCTTCACAGAACTGTTACTGATGTTCACATATTCAGCTCTGTAAGAAGTAAAAACTCACATTTTTATGTACACTCATTTCACAAACGTGAAACGGCAGTGAAGGAGCATACACGATCCAGCCAACCCAATCAATACTTTACATGGACAATTTCGACAACTTGATTTGAGCAAATGAACGAACTGTTTGTAGGGAAAAAGTCATTTTGTGCAGAAGAGCGACTCTAGGTTTTTCTTCTAACTCCGAATGGCGGAAGATTGAGAGACGTTTTGTAAGTAGACATTTTTATTTTGGAGATTTGAAGTTGCCCGCAATCTAACCCAGAGCTCTGTGGTAGTTGTCGTGAAAAAAAATCTCGATTAATGCCGCTATAGTGCGAAAACAAATATCTGGGGTCGGTCGGTCTTACTAACTTAGGGTGAAGTACAAGGTCGACGAGCTGGCCATTTGAGGGTTCCCCCTGACATTTCACTTGCCGAACTATAACAGTAGTATGTTCGGGCATGTAAACTCATCATATTACATATGTACGAGTATATATCAGCAATAACACCGGGCTCCATTTTTAACATATCAATATGCCACATCAGACCAGAAAATTTAAAAAAGCGATTCTTATTTTCGCAATGTTTACAATTTGGGATCATAATAAAGTGTACTGGGCATGGGACATTACTACTTAACAAAAATTTGAAGGCTGTCCATAAGCATTGGCTTTATTCGCCACAAAGCTGGTGATATATTGGTTTAATTCGTTTTAAACCAAATGTATATAGAATAATGCAGTAGCAATTATCAAAAATTTACAGCGACTTTGGATTAGAAGACGAAGCATTATGGCAGACTTTTCAACAGTCAACTTTATGTAGTGACAAGTAGGCCTTCCCATTAGAAAAATCCTTCTAGAAAGCTTTTCAATGGTTACTCACTAATGATTCCTGACGGATAAAATAAATCACCAAGGTGGGAGTCTCAAACAAGGTACAAGTGATTCTTTCTAATAATTTGATTTGTGCGTCAAAATATAGAGGCATCATAATTTATAATAAATGAACGAATTTTCACTTTATCATTGACAAGACCTTTAATATTTACGAAATCGTCGCTATCTTCCACTCATACTTTGTTTTTTGTGTCTTTAAATTAACGCTCATACACCACCAAAAGTATCCTCCCAGGTGCAATAAGAAATTGTGCTCACTCTAGTAAAAACAAATGAATTGTGGGTACTCGTAAATATCAAAATTCCGACCACACACTGTTGTCTTAAGAAAGGGTTTCTAAATTAGTTCAGCCCCTCACTGCTCTTTTTCTAAAAGGAATTTACTCTCTAAATTATGAAAACTGGGTGTTATCACTCCTATCCATAAAAAAGATTCCAGTAGAGTTATCTCAAACTAAACACCTATAAGCGAACTATCATGCATATTTAAGATTTGTGTAAGAATCGTTTATGATTCCATATTCATAGCCTTTAGCAGCAAAGGGAAAAATAAAAAAAATTACTTAACTTGATATTTAAACCCCCCATGCTCGAATTGAATTCATATAGCATTCATACTCGTATAATAGAGTAGTTCTGCAACGCAGAAACAAATAGAGATATAACCAAAAAAGAAACCAAGAAGTGGAACAAATTTTGGTGTTACAAGTTGATATAACTAAGAAAGGAGAAAACATCGACAAATGATTTTTCAAAGACGTCGACATCACTGTTAAAATGATTAGAATAAAAAAGGGCATTATCCAGTGAAACATGACAGCGAAGATGACAGAATTTGCCCGCCCAAATGTATAAGGGAAAAATAAAATAAGTTTTACATGCATAGATAATTTTACAAGTCTCTGGGACTGACTTATCTGCTGCTGCTTCACTTCTGAATCCAATGCCACATGACGCCTTTGATACTTATCAAGTCAACCACTCGACAATAAAACTTATTTGGACTTTTGTCGAATTATTGACCCATAATTCGAGCACATTTGTATCCCTTTCCTATCCAAACCGGTAAAACACCGCCTCAACATGAGCATTCATAGCAATACAAGTGTTACGATTGAAGCTAACAATTGGCTGGCTGCTACTGACAATTTCGTCGGAGCGATGCTGATAATAGGGATGGGACATGGACAGGCAAGGGTGTTGACGCACAAACGATTGAATATTTCTGCCCACAGTGATTTCTGTAGTGGCTGGTACCACAATGGGTTTTCTACTTGTTTAAGTGTACCTTAACTATGGACCACTCTTACCTAGCTTATGTCCACTTGCCTAAGTCGTCTCGTTAGAAACTGAATGAAGAACCACTCTTGCCAATCTCCTTAAATAAAGAGCTCAAAAGCATAAATCAAGAGCTCAAAAACGATTTTTTTTAAATTGTTAGAATTTGGAATAGATATTGTATTACCACAAACTAGCCGAGGAAGAAGAAAACACTGGACCCAGGAAAGTAGAGAAGTCATTGGTTCAATAATACAAGACGAAAAGAATGTTTCAAACGAAACGGCAAGAACGTCAAAGTGAATTCAATCGTTAGCAAATTCTGTTAGAAGAAATAGAAAAAGAAAAACATGTCCAGAATTCAGCATTGACCGTGGGTCGCCGCCTGATGGAAATGCCAGGAAGAAATCTATTATGTCTCAGAAAGAGAGAGAAAACTTTCTCTTACAAATGCTGACAAGCACAATTCATTGTCTTTGGCTGGGATCGGATATTGAAACAAGATAACCAGGATTACAATCCCATGCACACAATTAAGACTGATAAACAAGCATAATTGTGTGAGTCCAGATGTCATGGAATGGTATTGGACCCAAAGTGAAAGTTAATCGCATAAATATTGTACAAACACAAGCATATGAAGCAAAACCCGGGCTAAATTGGCCAGCCCAAAGGCCCGATAGGAAACCTCTGAAACGGCTTTGACATCATAACTGAAATCTAATGAATTTGTATGAAGTTTACCAGATCAGCGTGCGATACTATCCTCTTGGATAGATGTAAACCCTTATCTGGGAGTCTACCAATGCGATATCAGGCATCCTAATACATATTAAATAAAATTGTTTTCTTGTAGACTTATTGCTCTTTTGGGACATTTTTTTAACTACACTGCAATATTTGAAATTGTGAAACAAATATTCTCTGAAGGATCAGGCTCTCACAGGTTTGGGGATGGCGTTGTGGGGTAACTGTCCAATCAGGAAAAAGACTCCATATACTGATGTAAATGCCCTCGGTTATGGATTGGCTTATTAACTCTGTACGTGAAATGCTCGATCCATTAACAAGTACGGTCCTGGTTTAACGAAGAATCCCACCAAGCAAATGTCGAGAAACAACAGACAAGTCCGCGTTGCAAATAAGCACGAGAGCTGCTTGGTAACGCTATGGGGGCAAACGGGTCGAGAAGAACAGTGGGTTCTCTGAAATACAAAGGAAGACATAGAGAAGTGCTCGATCAAGGCCATGGAGAGGAGCTTCTGCAGAAATGATGTTCGGAAGGTTTACCAAAAGAGCGAAACGGACACCAATGGATGGAAACGTAATAATAATAATAACATAAAAAAAAAACAAAATATCGCTGTCAGGCTGAATGAATCAGTCAACGTAGACGAAGATCGACAACAATTTCGTCCAACCGAAAAAGAAAAGTTGCAGATAGCAATCTCTAAACTAAAGACCAATACGGCTGTAGCAGACGTACTACAATATCTTCCGAATTATTTAAGGCAGCAAGGATTTATAGGAAGAAATCAGCAAGCTGTCACTACTTCATTTGCGGCCATTGACGCAAGAGCTGTGAGGATGGGTTAATTGCAGAACGAGAGTAAAACAAGGTATATGCTGTTGAAACGAAACACTGCAACTTAACCTTGAGGTCGTAAAAGACTGTTCTTCGCTGTTCATCCAAACAAGATAAAGGGAAGAAACATTCTTGTCAATCATGGTTCCTTTGGACTAAGGCAGCAGAGAAAGAAGCTCCTCTCACGAACAACGAAGAAAGCACAATATAACTAAGACTCTTTTCGTCCATGTCCTAATGTAAAGCTGACGAAAATGAACTTGAATATTTCGAGAAATTGGTGTGCGAAACTGAAGGTGATTCGCGCAACACCGTAGGTACTACATGGATAGAGGCCCAAACCTACTCCAAATTGAAGCGATCAAAAACCCGTTCTGTGTTGATTATGTGAACAGAACTGTGTGTTTCTTTTATTTTTTTATTATCTTCTTCAGAGAAAAAAGACCGACCATATACCCACGTGGGCTGTATTTTTCGAATAAATACTAACTTGAACAATCCTACAACTCTGCATGCTCACCAACCAGCCAGTTTCCTTTTCAAAACTAAAACCGATGATAAGAGCTTGGCTATACAGGAAATACTCACATGACTCCTTATTATGAATGAAATGCCAAGAGGCCTCACCAATTTGCAAACTCAAGTGATTGACAAATTACAAGTAGTGTGGAAACAAAAGCAATCATGCATCCCACTTGTCAATGATGTCCAACAAGCACTCATTACATTCCAGAGACTCTTTCCACAGCAATCTCTTTAACCAACGCACTGATAGTATCACGAAAGATAAATGTAAAACGTGGGCGAACCCCAACAGATACGAGTATACATATGTAATAGAAACTTGGGAACAAAACCCCATCAAACATAGTACGTAGGCGACCTCAAACTAAACCAAATTAAAACTGCATACGAATATATTTAAAGTAGACTTTAACTGAAGTTGGCATTATTATCAAGAGTGTGTTCGATCATATGGCACACAGACTCTCCACTCGTCCCCATTGCAAATCATGTCAAGCCGGAGTAAAGTCAAAGACCCGATAACGCCTCAAGCATCAGCTTGATTAATTGCCCATGGGTAAATTTAACAAGAAAATGAAAATCATGAGATCTCAAAATAAGTGTTCTACGCTTGATCATACGTTTGTGTTTACAACGGTGACAAATTCTTTTTCGGTTTAATGACTCAAATTTCTCCTTTCTACACATTCAGTTAGGGTGCATTCAATTGAATTTATAAACAAAAAACTTGCAATGACTCATCGAAAACATTCAAAACTTCGACTCAACGGCTAGAAATATCAATCCATTAGCACCTGGCAGCACTTCTTCTATGTTCTATTCGCTCTCGTACGTGGTGGTGGGGTGCACAAAATCGAAATTCAAATCCAGTTTTATCGAAAATTTAGAATTCAATTATATCTAAAATCATTTTGGCAATGGTATTCCCATCCAATTCGAGCAGATGACGCAATCATCTCCCCAGAACCGTTCCATACGTCTTTTTTTCCTTCATTATTCATTTCTATCTGCTAAACCGGCACCTCGGATAAAGATAGCGAGAATTATTCAAATTCCACGATAATGATAGCCTGAAACCGCTAGAAGAGCTAGCCATATGGGCTTGACTTTACTCCGACAAAACAAACAGTAACCACATCCCTGACTCCCAGTATGCGCTGCAAACGCTCAACATGATCAGAGGGGGCCGCCGGCAAATTCCATATAGCCTTCTATCTGTGGCTGTTGGCACACGTTCCACCGAGAAAAAGAAAAAATATTTAAAAAAAAAAAAGGAACTGAGCAGGTCACGGAAGGGCACCACACCATCGAATACCGAACGAAGACGACAACGACCAGGCGAGGACATGTTTTTCCCGAAAAAAAAAAATGTGAAAAAATTACACTGCATCCTGGTTTGGATGTTTCCACACTCACTCACCTAGACGATACAGTGGTCTTTGCGTCGATTTAATCCGATAATAGCTCAATCTGTCCGAATACCTTAATTTTCTGCACTTTTTTCTCAATTCCCCTTTTTCTTCTATTCGTTTTTTTTTATCTCACTTTTCAATTCCTTGTACGGGACAGACCAATTCCTACTTCAAGAAAACCGCACACACAAGGCAAATAGATCAACTGCCAAACGAAAAAGCAAGAGCAACCGATTCGACGTGACACAAAGGCAGCGCGACAGATGCGATGGGCGATTCCACGCATTCGAAAATGCCAAGTGCAATGCCAAAGTTAGAGCGGAACGGATCTAGTGTCCAATTGAATGGGGCGCTGTTCTTGCAATGAACTGGATAAAAATGGCCGTGGGAGAGAAGTGTATCGGAATTTGAAAATTGATGAAATTCCTGAAAAGTATGGTTAGCGTTGTAAATTGATTACTCACTTTTGATGAACGTCTGTTTAAGGATCCGTTATTGAGGGCACAATTGGAATAACGTTTCGTACTTCAGGTAGAATTCGCTTTGAACAAGAGATGATCCTGTGATGCACTGGCTGAATATAAATCGACCGGAGGAAGCAATAGTGCCTTTTCAACTGTCTGGTCGTTTTATTCTCGTTGTGTGCGAGACTGACGACTGTGTGTGTTTGTGTAGGTTGGTCGTTTTCGTTTTGCCTTGTTTTTCGTTGAAAACATTCGAAATGTCAGTTGACAACGCCAAGTTTTCATGGAGGTGTTTTGAAAGTGCCAATGTTTTTTATTTTAGAAGATAGATGTCGCAATGAGTGTGTTTAGCAGAATTCAGTAAGTTACCAAAGAGTTAAAATTATTTATTTCCTTAGAAGGGCACATTAATTACTGCAGTGGCGGAACGGAGACGCGTTGAAAGCATTTAGTGTTCATTTAAAACGTTTGCACACAGTGAGCGCGAAGAAAAATTAGGGAGGAATGAAACAGAGGTAAGGATTTATGTATGTACAATATGTTGATTTTGAATGTTTGCAAATTATGTTGACTACGAAATAAAGAGCTTGGTGAAGCGTTCCATAAGCGAGTGTCACGCTTTAAGAAAAGCGTAATTCACAATATTTCGTAGTGCGGCAGAAGGTGGGTAAAGTTAGGGTAAATTGATAAACATTCATAGCAAGCGGTCTTGGAGGATAGGGAATTATTATCGTCACCTATGAGTTTTTTCACACGGTATTGAATCCTTTCAAGCAAGTGCAAAGAAGTGTTAGTTGCACGTGACCAGATGTGGACAACATACACCAATTTTTGGCGGACATTTTCCCAACGTATTGGCCCCAGATCAGATGGGGTAAGGTATTCCTTACAAAACTTGATGAAACTTAAGCATTTCACAGCATCTTAACGTAGGTTGTAAATAAATCAATTTAATTTAATTTATTTATTTCATTTATTGCAGATACATTAAGATACAAAATCTTATAAGATAGTAGGGGCTTGTTGATGCGATTTAAACATGAAAGCATAACATGAGTTACAAAATTTAATGAATAACGCTTAAAACCGAATGTTTAGAAACGAATTGTATTGTAGTCGTACATCCTGCTCCTGGTTCGAACATAATGGACAGATTGGGGAGGAGTCATGTCCGAATTTGTGCAAATAATTTCTGAACACACCATGGTCGGTTGGAAACTATGTGATGTAGAAATTTAGTTCTCCAGCTCTTCTTTTCATCCAAAGGTCTACGGGTATTTTGGGGATAAATGCCTTCTTTTTATGGCATTTTCTCATTGATTCTGCCACTTTGATTTGAGATATCCCTTTCGCCTTATGGATCTCATTAATTGATCCGTTTGGTGAAGAAGAACTTATTTTCGTGTGTACGCGTCTCATTTCTTCTGCCATTATATCAGTGCGCACCGTACCAGCTAAAACGACAGCCGCTTCTTCTGAGACGGTCCGGAAGATGCAGATTGTTCTCAAAGCGATTAGTCTATAAATTCGCAATATCTTTCTCCTAGATACTTTTATTGCCAGTGCGTCCGCCCATACTGGAGACGCGTACATCACAACTGAGCTAACTACTTTCGACAGTAATAATCTGCCCTCTGATGTTTGGTATTAATCTCGTTAGCGAGGATTGGGTGATCGATGCTTTTTCCTAACGTATGTTAGTCTAGGTGAGCCTTAAAGCTAAGTCTATTATTAATCATAATAACTAGGTACCTTAATGCCGGTTTTGATTTTACTACTTGATCTCTTATGCGTATATGCATGAATTCGATGGCCTTGCGGCTGATGATAAGAACTGATTCTGTTTCATATTCTGCTTGCTGTCTCAAGCCAAGTTTTGACACGGGAGATCGCTTCGTTTGTTGCCGATTCTACTTCGTGGACGGCCACGGCAAAGCCTATTGTCTTCACGTTTTGGCACTTTGGGAATCTAAAGACACCGTAATACATAATATTACACAGCAAGGGACTAGAACGGATCCTTGCGGCACACCTGCTTAGATTTTTGTTCCGGAGATATGGAGTAAACGTAAAGTTTGACGTATTGAAAACATTTCTGATGTCTAAGATGACCACCGCACAACACTTCTTTGTTCCGAATGACCATCGGTGTCCCTTCATGGCTGTGCTAGCTATTTCAATCGTTGTTTTGATTGGTCCTACTGTGGAGCAAGATTTTCGGCACCCAAACTGGTATTCTGAACGTGCACTGCTCTCTTCTGCTACTATCATCAGTGTTGTGAATGCCCTTGTTACAATTTTTGTCATGGTATCCAGAAGGCAATTACGGCGATATGACCAGGGAACTGCTGGAGAATTATTTTCTTTAGGGAGAAGCACTAAACGCTGTAGTTTCCTGTGATCTGAGAATGTCTCCTCTTTAATACAGCTGTAAATTATTTCTGAAAAATGTGCGGTCACGATGTGATTTGTGCTTAAGGGCTCTGTTTGGTATTCCATTCGGGACTGGAGTTTTCCTGTTGCCAATCTTTCTTCAATGCCCGCAGCAACTAATCTTCTGTAGCAGGTGGTATCATTTCATCTGCAAATTCTATAACTTCGCCAAAATGGTTCCGTAATTGTTCTGGAAACAGTGCCTTAATAATATTTTCCAGGATTGACGGGCATGTTAGCTGAGGCGCTCTATGCCACTTGACCTTTGTCATCACGAATCGGCTTTGTACAGGAGCATTTTGAAGCTCCTGTTTTTGCTATCCTTAATGGCCCTCCTCGCTTGCTTAAATATAACCAAATTCTGATTAAAATCCAGACTTTCCCTAGAGCGCAGGTTCTTTTGTCTCGCTCTCAGATAATTTTTAGGAATTTTATTTCGTCGTTTTACCAGTAGCGGCGTGAGCCGAATGGGATGGACTTACTTGTTGGCATGAAAGCATCACATGCTGAAATTAGTAGACCCGGCAGCTGGAGCGCTAGATTCTCCTCGGTCCCGGGTCTCAGTTGGTGAGTACTAATGGATAAGAGCATTATCAAAAATACAACTAGGTCGGTGTTTCTGCATGATATTGAAGAACATTATTGGTGCGCGATACTGCATGAGGTTATTGAAATGATTGAGAATTTGTCTAGAAAATGTAGATGTCCGATCATATCTCCACAGGTCGTAAGCATCATAGGTATATCGTGCAGTAACTGCAATTTCCGAACATAAATAAGCATTTTAGCTATCACTAATCGTTGTTTGTGTAACCCACAAACTTGGAAGTACACCTTACATTTCCTAGGATTATGTCCACCTCTTAATGCTATTAGAGGTGCTCATTGGGGAAAAGACTGTTTATCGATTAATGAAATTCAGGTTATACTGAATGGTCAGAATTGATCCGTATTGGTCCATACTGGTCGGCTAAAAGTATCTTATAAGTATCGTACGGAAATCATTTGAAGATTTTTAAATTCTTTAACATTAAGGCTTGAGCTAGTTAACTTATTTATTGTAAATTGCTTTCTCTCTTCTGGCTGACGACGAAGGCCAAAGCTAAATGTTAAATTATAAAAAAAAAACTACATCTTCGGAAAATAAAATTAATACTGAACGCTGAATACCGAGATGAAAAGTTTGTCGGTTTCAGTGCAATTCAAGGATAATAGCTGGGTGTTTAAATTTCGCTATACGACAGCAGACAGTATTGTGTTTTAGAAGTATTAAAATCGACCATTTATTAGATAACGTTGTGTTCTACGCCTGAGACGTCTCTAGCAGCGACAAACATTTATGATGCATTTAAGGATGTAGCTGTAACTGATCGCAACAAAAGTTCCGTTCCGGAGATATAACTTTCGAAATCAATGATTTTGGTCACACTATATTGGACATCGTAAGGATCAATACACTTTTCATTTCTTTAATAAGGATAAACGCCTCCAAATAATGTTACGAAATTGATACAGGGCATGCAAAATTAGGTGAAAAGCAGCCTGTGTTGGTCAATGGTGACGGTATAAAAACTGTTACAGTTAAAATTTAAAATTGTCTTCACATACCATACCATCCCGATGTTTCCCCAACAGACTATCACCCTTTCTTCGGAAATCGAACAGAGGTCACAATAGTAATTGAGGATTTCATTGCAGCAAAAAGTCAGAACTTTTACGACAACGAACCTTTGACATCACGTTGGAAGAGAATCCTACCATAGTGGCCAATCGTCCAAACGTCCAAAATCGGACATTTCGTGTGGTACAACTTAATATTTGTAACAAAAGATTTTGATGTCAAACTTACATGCCTCTAAAATCAATACTATTATACTCCTTTATTCCGTTGATGTTTTCAACTGACAGCTGGATAGAATACACACATTCAAGCATTGAATTTCACACATTAAAGGCCAAGGCCCATAGAATCCGTTGCGTGAATTGCGTCGACTGACAGCTCGATAGAATATATACGTTGTTATGGAAGCAGGCCCATAAATAAAGGTTATGACGGAACGGACGGATAAAGTAGTTTTAATTTCTACTTTTCAATCCGTTGGCAGTTCACACATTCACACATTGAGGACCATACTTTCACATATTGAGGTTCACGTATTCACAAATTGAGAGTAAGCACTTTCATTGGTGGAGACATTGAGAGAATGAAGAGAAATTGTCATAGCTTGAAAGAAAATATTGAGATTAAATGACATTTAATTTTTTTTTGTTTCGTTTCGTTCGTTATTCTGCCAACGTATGCCACGGATTCTATGGGACTGGCATTTCCGTCAAATACATTAACGTCAACCTATCCGGCATCGTACCGGACGCAACGGATTCTATGGGCCGGAGCCTTAACATATTGATGTTCACTCATTCACAAATTGAGAGTAAGCACATTTATTGGTAGAAGCATTGAGAGAATGTAGAGAAACTCTAATTAGTTGAAATTAAAACACTCAGCAATAAGAAAATGTCATCGGCTGTCTTATATCAACATAGCTATGCAACGGATTATATGGAACGCTTCTTTACAGCAATACGTTATCACTGTCAACAGGTCGACGAAGCAACGGATTGACGCATTCCATGGGCCAAGGCCTTAAGAATGGTAAAATGTAGAATGATTACAAGTTGCACTGGCTAAGTGTTGAACGATCTCCAGTACTGCAACTATGACTACATGCCAATTGTGCTTATCTCCCCCCCTTGTGGAAACCACTGAATACTGGTCAGGCCCAATTCTGAACCTATAATGTTCAGGAATGTCAGCCTCATCCGTACGGCGGATGAATTTGTGTAACCCCACCAACGCCGGCCTCAATAACTGCAGCTGTGGTCAATAAGGATCTTTCAGCACTTTTTTTTTTCTTGAAATAGAGATGACAGCCAAGATTTCCGTCCATCAAAACAAAATGAAGAAAATATAGCAATATATCAGAAGGCAATTGGGAAACAAGGGCTTATCACGAAACATTAAATAGCCTCTATATCCCAATCCTGCTGTATGATGCAAAAATTTGGACATTAGCGAAGTCGAATGAAGATATACAAGTACTTGGACATTTAGAACGCAAGATTTTCGATTTTTGTATTTACGGGCACTACGAGTTGTAAAGCTACAGCAACTTGGTCTGAAAAGTTCGTATCAGTCTTCTGAGATGGCTAGTGTAGGTAGAGCGAATGAATATTGACGATCTGACCCGAAGAGACTACACCGTAGAGAAAGGTCTCGCCTTAGGTGGCGCGAATGTGTGAAAGGCGACTTTAACCGTTTTGGAGGCAATAAGCCAAAAGCCGCACTAACCGGAGAGGTTTGTTTATTGAAATGCTGGTTCACCCCAGACTGTAGTTGCATCTGGGCCCCCGCCCAATTATGAAGCCTTCGCCCATCAATAACGTTGTCTAATAAAAAGCGGAGGCACAGCAACGGTTTTTAGATGACGCCACCAAAGGTTGCTACGATTTGACCAGTTACAAGGTCCTGTTGGTAGTAGAACCACCGGTAGTCCCTACCAGGACTTAAATCACGGTATCATGCGAGTCAGGAGCCCTCCGGATCTCGGTTCGAGCCTGACTTGTTAGAGGTAGGCCCCCTAGTGGGAGCGTCATGGTGGCTGTAGTTTAACCCCCAAAGTCGCGGCAAGGGTCTTCCTGTTGGTTTGACCCAATGTAGAGTTGCAATAAGTACTAGGTGCCGTGACCCTAAGAACAGTAAGAGGTTTTAGGTCGGCCTCGACTCATACCAAGGGTGGAACTTTTGCCTCCAACACAGTTTGGTATGATTGTTGATTTGGTATAAAAGGATTGACAGAGAGCGATGGCAAGGCGTATCCTTGCTCCCATGGATGTATGGGCATCCCGCAAACTTAAGTCTTCACGACAGGTGTTTACGTTAAAAACTAGAGACTATGTAGTTGCATCTAAGTATGATAAGTAAAAGCGTCGTAGTAAAAATTTAGAAACGGGGGAGAAATATGTTGTAATACGCGTTACACGTTCTAAAGATTAATAGAAGAAGAGCCTTAACGACAGATTTTGCTGTTGTTCTTAGCCACAAGTGGCAACAAATTTCAGCTAATTTATTGCGAACAACTGGAGACAGCTGATAAAATTGAACTTTTGATGCGTCATCGTATAAAGTTTACAATATAAAATTTAACAAACATACTTTATTTTCTTTTGTAAAACGAACGCCATAACAAAGTTAAAAAAATATCCAGTTAAACGACTTTGCTTAAATCTAATAAATGCATCAGTTACGTTTGTTTCTTTTCTCCTTAACTTCTACATAAATGCAACAATAGTCTGTTAAATGTCTGTTTTCCAATAAAATCGATTTCCTTAACGTTCAGTCCATTTACATTCGGAAGACACCGAATTTGGTTTCATTGTTGGCATTTCTCAAAGCTGAGGCCAAACTCAACCCCAAAACCTTTCTTGTGTCAGCCGGATCAATGATTCCGTCATCCCACAATCTAGCTGTACTGTAGTAGGGTGAGCCCTCTTCCTCAAATCGTTGCTGGATTGGTGCCTTCAGTTTGTGACATTCCTCCTCTGTGAATTCCTTTCCATCGCGTTTCCTTTGGTCAGATGTAATTTGGGCTAGAACATTAGCTGCCTGTGCTCCACCCATTACTGATATGCGGGAGTTGGGCCACATGTAGAGGAACCGTGGCGAATATGCTCGGCCACACATACCTAGAAGTAAACACGTTAATCAAGTTAATCAGAAACTCAGTGTGAAAAATGTCTTCTTACCATAATTTCCAGCGCCATAGGAACCTCCAATGATCACAGTGAATTTGGGAACATTGGCGCAGGCAACAGCTGTTACCATTTTCGCTCCATTTCTAGCAATGCCATTAGCCTCAGCGTCACGCCCAACCATGAAACCGGTAATATTCTGTAAAAAAACCAAAGTAATGTTTCTCTGCGCACAGAGCTGGATAAAATGAGCTCCTTTCAAGGCACTTTCCGAGAACAGAACTCCATTATTGCCCACTATTCCCACTGTGTGACCGTACAATTTTGCAAAACCACAAACCAGTGTCTCTCCGTACATTTTCTTGAATTCAGTGAATCGACTGCCGTCGACAATTCTGGCAATAACCTCACGCACATCGAAGCTCTTTGTTAAATTCGGTCCAACAATGCCATAGATTTCCTGTGGATCATACTTTGGTTCCTCATACGTTAACTTCTGGGCATTTATTACGTCTACATTGGCTTCATGACAATACATAGCACGTTCGCTATAGGCATTTGTTGCTGGTAAGTTGAAGTTACTGACAATCTGTCGGGCCAAATAGAGAGCATGGTCATCGTCAACAGCATAATGATCCGTCACACCAGACGTTTTGCAATGCAAATCTGCACCGCCAAGGTCTTCTGCGGAAACCTCTTCTCCCGTAGCTGCTTTAACTAATGGAGGACCAGCCAAAAAGATGGTACCTTGATTTTTCACAATGACGCTCTCATCAGCCATAGCTGGCACGTATGCACCACCCGCAGTGCAGCTGCCCATGACTACAGCGACTTGAGGAATTCCCAAAGCCGACATATGAGCTTGATTGTAAAAAATGCGACCGAAATGCAATTTATCTGGGAAGACTTCAGCCTGACGAGGAAGGTTCGCACCACCAGAATCGACCAAGTAGATGCATGGCAAACGATTTTCTTGGGCAATCTCTTGTGCTCGCAAATGTTTCTTTACTGTGATAGGGTAGTAAGTGCCGCCCTTAACAGTTGCATCATTAGCAACTATGACACATTCCGTTCTAGAAATTTACGATAAATTGAAGAGGGAACTACTAGAAGTAAGTCCATAACTCACCCATAAACACGTCCGATACCTGTGACGATGCCGCCTGAATTCACAATCTCTTTGCCATACAACTCATGACCTGCCAATGCACTTAGCTCCAGGAAAGCAGAACCAGGGTCTACCAGTCGGTTAATCCGCTCGCGGACCAATAGCTTCCCTCGAGAAGTGTGTCTTTGAATAGCCTGTAGTCCTCCTCCGCTCAGAACTTGTGATGTCAAGTCTCTCAATTCTCCAACAAGTTTTTTCATATCCGCTTCATTTTGCTGTAAATTATTTCTTGATAGGGTTGTCGGAAAGAAGTATATTTTGTCTCACAAACTTGAAATTCTGTTGACTCCTTTTCTACTGTAGTGGGAATGACATCGGCTTCACTGATGTGCAGTAACCGAGCAGAACTTCGAACTATTTGATTACTAAGTGCAGTGGTTATTCTTAACATAATTGTTAATACCAAAATGAATTAAAATAAAGGAATTAAACAAAATAAGTGGTAAATAAAAACGAACGAAAATAGAAGGAAAATTGGTAAGAAACCACACGGCTGAGCAACTGACACCTGTCAAAATTACACAACATATGATTTGAACATTTTTTCGAAAATGATTTGTACTTCTATGTTGATCTGTATCATTGGAGATAAAGGGTGAGCCAACAGAAGTTCTTGTTAAATATTTACTTACTTACTTGCTTAGTTGGCGCCTGTACAGGTAGCATGGTCTCCGCCCCCCCAAATTGGTTGAGGTTCCTTGCACTTGCGTGCGCAATCTTAGATGCGGTCGTTCTCTGCTAAGCCGTCCCTCGTAGTTCGACCCGAAAACTCTTTTTGGCCCGAACTGTTGAGTCTATTTGCTCAACATGGCTCAGTCATTTCAAATGTTGACTAGACCGATGTCACTGTACAGCCCGTACAGTTCATAGTTGGGTCTCCTCCTGCATTCCCCATCAATCCAAACGGGACCGAAAATCACGCGCAGCATTTTTCTCTCTCTATTCATTATCGATAAGGTCCAAGCTTCTGCGCCAAATAGCAGGACTTGGCTGATAAAGGTCTTGTATAAAGCCAGTTTGATTATACGAGAGAGGGCTACGTTACTCAATTGCTTTCCGTGCCCAAAAGAAATGGCGGTAGGCAAGAGTATTTCTGCGTCTGACCTCTGTGTTGATGTCATTGCTGAATGTAACTGCGTAGCCCGGGTAGACGAAGTTCTTAACTATATTGAAGCAATAACTCCCAATAGTGACGTTCTGGTCAAGCGGTCAGTGGTGTGCGTCATTTTCTGAAGAAATTTCTAGGGAAATGTTTAAAAAGTCACATGACAATGGGTAATCTCGTCTAAACCCTTTCTTAACATTTCATAACACTCATTTCCATAGTCATCTTGAACGACCGAATGAGTTTTGCAGAGATGTCATAACTAGGAATAGCGTTGTAGAGATCATCATATGCACGGGTCTTTTCCAAGATCTGCCGTATTGTGAATATTTGATCGATGGTAGATTTTCCTCACCAGAAACCTCACTGATATGGACCAACTAGATTGTTCATAAATGGCTTTAGGCTCTTATATTATACGGCAGAAGAGATTTTATAGACAATGTTTAAGAGACTTATTCCTCTATAATTGGCGCAGTTAAAATGTCCTTCTTGTTTCTTGAATGGACAAAAGATGCTGAAATTCCATGGATCGCGTATTCTTTCCACTGACCTTATCTTACAGATTAGCTTGTGAATGTTCCCTAGTCATCTCCAGTCGATTTAAATAGCTCATTAAATAATTCATCTGCGCCAGCAGATGTGTCTATGTCAGGGGAAAAAAATTATCTGTCGTCTTCATCCAGAATGGTTCACTTTGCCTAACAGCAGTATTTTGACCATCATCAGCGTCTACAGAAGTAGTCTTTCATATTCTCAGCATTGATAGCGAAGAGTCGCTAGTTGAACTAGTTGCACTTCAATGGGGCTCAAGTTTTTTATGAAGGCACAAGCAACGGGACTTAAGCACCTGCCCTACTACTCTCACCTCACTCCACTTCCATCTGGTGAAGCCGGAAAGCCTAGTACCTCTGACTGAAGGTAGGGTACTCAACACCTGCGGGACATCAAGTAAGAGATTGCTCCCGCTAGGCGAATTTTTGTGGTACATAGTATTGAGCTACGAGTAATAAGCCCCGAAGATCAGGAATCGCCTTGATCAGAAAGCTCAACTAATTGCTTATTTACTTAGGTGACGCTACAGTTCGAAGTGAACCTGCACCTCAACCAACAATTAACCTTATCCTCAGCTGAAACTGCATCCAGTTGCACACTACGAGTCCCTTGAGATCTCCTATGTCACTTGTGCGCGTCACTTAAGGTGGGGTCTTCCTCTACTGCGTTGTCCGTTGGGGCTAAATTCGAAGGCCGTGCGGGTGTCCATGCGGAGTTTTCTGACTAGGCCTAGATAGTTCGTCGTTGAATCTTCTCCTCCAAAGGTCGTCAACGCAAACGGGATCGAATATTGTACGAAGAACTTTTATCTCTAAACATAGAGCTATAAAATAGGACTGGGATAATCTAGGTCTTATCTAGAGCCTCCTTAATTGTTCGGAATAGGGCAATTGAGTAGTAAAGCCTTCTTAGCCCAACGAAAGAGCGATTGGCAAGAGTGATTCTTCGCTTTATTTTTGCTGAGGTGTTGTTGACAGAATTTATAGCAGAGCCAATGTAGACAAAATCGCTTTCTACTTCGAAGTTATAGCTGCCCACTGTGACGTTCTGTCCAATTCGTAGATGTTGTGTGCCTCTTCGTGTTGAAAGCATATACTTGGCTTTGCCTTAATTTACCGCTAAGTCCATTTTGGCAGCTTCCGTTCAGAGGATTTCAGACGTTCACATAATATGGCAGATAAGATCTGGTATGCAATGTTGAGGAGACTTATACCTTTATAGTTGGGGCAGTTGAGCGGGTCTCATTTTTTGTGGATCGGGCAAATGTTGCTGAGAGTCCATTCTGAGTCTGAGAAATGACTTGGTGTATGATACCAACAAAGTCACTTCCAGCGGCTTAGAATACCTCGTGAGGTAAGTCGTCAGGTCCGGAAACATTGTTTGGATTTCAGGTTAGATATTTCTTACTACGTTTTGGTCAGGTGGACTGAAGTTTTGGCTATCATTCTGCCAGACTGAGGGATGTTGGGCTTCTTCGCCGTTATACAGTCGGCAGAAAAAGTTGTTCCATATTCTCAGCACCGATTGTAATTCTATTAAAGTGCTTTCGTATGTTATTTCTAGATTACAAACACTCAATATCTTTGATCGCACGCTTCTCGTACTATTTTTTCTTCTGAAGAAGCCGATGCTCTTCCTATCTCTTGTGCTGGTAGAGCTCATGAGCAGGTCTCATCCTTCGTTTTATATGCTTTTTGTTTAGCTGAACATGCTTTCCGGTATTTTTCACCAAACCAGGAATTTCTTAGTGGTTGTTGTCATAGTAGTAATTCTTTGTTATGGCGCTTGGAAGATGCACATCAATGTTGGCTGGCTCTAAGATTCGGACGCTCAGAATACCATAATACAAGACATGCGTCCTTGCGTCGATCGCAATGTGATTTGATTTAGCGTTTTACGATCCGGAGACCGTCATGTTTTCTTAGGTATTTTGATATGAGGAAACCGTGTGCCTGCTATAGTGATATGTTTCCAGCATGTTGCCGTGTAGACTTTGCTTACCAACTGTCCCATCAAGGATGTCCTCCTTATCTATCCTGCTTAGGACATTGATTATATATACATAGGGCACATGGGCGCTTATCAGGCTTAAATTACCGAATTTGGCGTTGATGCAGATTGCTATAAGACGCAAATCAGCATCCGAATAAGCGATGTTTCTTTTCCCTATAGCAATCACCATAGTATATGTATATGTACGTAGGTGTCACAATTTTTCATCGTCCTTATGCTCGGCTCTTCCCATCGCACTTTCTGGATGGTGGTGATATTCGCGTACGGGTACAAACATTCCACTTCAGATCCGAAAGTCGTCGTCCTTTAAACGTTTGTAAGAGTCGTCAATAGTGCAACCGTTTTTATCGAAAGCTCTTGGCTGGTTTATCAGATCTTTTTAATCTCTCTGTACAGGGTTGTGAGCCCTATGAGGGCTTAGGCCAATATTATGCTACTGGCTGAGCATGCGCTTGCCATTTTAGTCTGCATGAGTAAGGGTTTACTCATGCATTTACGGCATACCACCACTATGAGGTAAGGCAAGCACACGCTATGAACTTGATTGTTCCGCTACTGGCCTAATTCAATTTATAGGATGTCATCGCTTTCCCTATCAATCGCCGCTCAGATCCCCAAAAGCCTAATTAGAAAATATATTATACGCCCAGTCTCTGCTATTCTGAATATTCGCAGCTGCCGTCTAACAGTATGTATCGTACAAGTAGTTTTCCTATAATATATCCTCACCAAGAACTACCAAGGAGATTTCCTTGCTTATCATTACAGGTACCTGTTCGGATCTTATTGGCTTGGAAGTTCCTTTTTAGCTTTTGGTCAACTTTAAGAACGCTGCTGCTCGAGTAGTAGCAGTAGTAGTAGTAATAGCGGTAGTAGCTTTCAATTAACTCTATTGCTCACTTTTCAAGGGTTTTCTTTTTCTCTGGAGAAACCAACATCCTTGCCTTCTCCTTTGGAAACAACTTCCGGGAAAATCATTGAGGGCATCAGGATGCAAGCCATATTTTACACTTCTAGTATTTCTAGGCACGCAAATCCGGCGCAAGTTAGTCTATAGTTATTTGGGCGTAAGTGTAAGTACGTCACTCTGAAGTGTAATAATTCCTGTTTCAGTACAGATGAAATGGGTTGCATTGTTAAGTTCTCTCTTATAAGCAGCCAAGGTAAAGACTTCCATTTTCTATAGAGTTTGTTTAAATTTTTCATTTGTGCAACAGCTTAACAAGGAAAGCATTTACAGCTGTGAAGGCTTACAGTTATAGTAGGTAAACGGTTACAGTGCTTCGGCACTTAGTCTGCAGCCATGCTAAGAAGCTGAATCAATTATAGTATGTAGTTTGGACAAGTCAATAGCTGTAAGTGATAGATAGCTTTAAAATCTCTAAGCTGAAAGGCAATGGATCAGAAGAATGATAAAAGTACGGAAGAGAAGTTCATCGTCAGAAATGTCATCTAGGCAGAGTTAGTCAAAAAGTAGAACAGTGATAAAAGATCAGAAACGATATTAAGATCAATCAGCCTGGAGATAGCATTTTCAGAAAATCGCATTGGATTGCAATTATTAACGAATCGAAAGGGAAACGCAAAATCGTTGATTTAGAAAGCACGAGAGTCATTTTGTCATTAAAGTCGCCAGTTATGATGAGATGTTGATATAGCTCGGAAAACTCTGAGAGAGCACTAATGGGATCAACTTATACTCGGGTTATAAGTGCAGATTACTAACCATCTAATTGTATATTAAAAAAACATAAATGAAGCTGTTGGTTGTTTCGCATAAGTATGATTTTTACGTGGCCGTGTAGATAACCCGACGCACAATTTCAACCTGGAGAGCCAGACCATTCCAAAGCAAGAGGATGTTCCTTAGCCAGTAATCAGCTTTGAAAATATGATAGCTGCCGTTGACAATTTAAAGATTCGACTGCCAACCTCTCCATTTGAAAACCCTGACTAATCTTGGAAAATCCTTCTTGATCCCAGCTCCAAATACGGTGAAGTAGTTTATATTAAGAATCTACGGGTACCATAGCAATTGACGCGACGATTAATTCAATCACATAAATTCATCGCCATTCTTCTGAATGTCAGTCATTGTACGAGTTGTGTTGTTATTTTCTCCTTATTATATTCAGCAAGTCCGGTCCGATAGCTACCTAGGGGAGGTAAAATAGGCTAAATTAAAGTCTGTGAAGTCATGGTTACATCACTGAAATTATGCGGAGCACTATAACAGCCAACCATTAAGCATTCTGTATTTTTTCTGAATATCTCCATAAGATTTATTAAAAATTTTACTTCATTGTTTCGTTATACTTTTTGCTTTTCACAACTAAGAGCACCTATCATTTTCGTATATTCGAAGTTATTTTTGACATAACCATACGAATTTCGAATTGAATTTTTCATCAATCGCCTACCATCGTTTTTCTGTGATCGCTACGACACGATTTGCAGAGTTTACTCCCAGACTTTTTCGATTTATTCCCGAATAATATAAAACCTATTCCAAAATGTTGGGACGTACCAGTTTGTTAGCCCGCAACGTAGTTAAATCCAATGTCCGATTCCATTCCCACGGTGGTATCCCCGGCGAGGTAATTACTAACTCCACCTCGTGATTACATAATAAAAAGAAAATTCTCAAAAATTAAAATTGCAATTATATTTTTATTTTTATAGAACCTTCCCTTCGACATCAACAACAGGTACAAGCTGACGGCTTTGTTCATTGCGTTCGTCGGATCTGGTCTGGGTGCTCCATTCTTGGTTGTCAGGCATCAACTCTTGAAGAAGTAAATGACAACTTTAGAGGTTAGTAGAGTGTGTGGTTCGAAATTTGGATAAGCTAGGTACTGGTGTAAGAATAGGAAAAGAACGATGAGCTCGCGAACGTCTGTTATGTAACACTCATCACTTTGTCAGTGTAATAGTCAGGAAAATCAATTTATGGTTGCGCACACGAGTAACTTCTAAGGCAAAGCAAGAGTGTCGCAACGATGCAAAACACCTTACACTCGTTTATTGCACAATATTATTGTCACAATTTCGCTGACCATTTAACAATGGCTTCTAACATGCTGAAGGTCTCTGCTTAATATACAGAATTGCCTTTTATCTTCCTCGATTCAAGCACGCCGTTTGCCACACCAAGTTAGTGTTCAAAGATCTTCGTTTATAATTTCAGTCTATTCGCTTGTGGCCAAACTAATGTAGTCTTCATATCTCAGCTTTTTGGAGTTCATCCGCATCTTGGCGCAGTTTGCATTTAGAACGTTTTACGCCAATATTACCAATATAAATTCTGCGGCTGTTCTCTTCTTACCTCTCATGTTAAAAGTTTTAAACGCTGTTGTTTGGCTAACCCAAGGCAGCAACATCGCTATATTCTATCAGATTTTCACGGTGTACAACGCGACGTAACTGGTATCGATTGTGGTGAGGAATGAGGCTATTAATACGCTGCTGCGTTCCTTCTTGCTGGGAAGTCTAAAATTCATAATACAGATCTCAAACTCATTTTTGATCGATACCAACTGTTCGTTGGGGTCAACAGACAAGTTGTATTCGCAATTAGATGCTAACTTTTCCCACTCTAGAACGCAAACTCCCCATTTCAATAGCATCTGTGACAAAATTACTTTTGGTAGTCTGTTTTCGTTCATTGCCATGACTCGCTCCACATAATCCAAGTGGTACTTCAGAGGGTCCAAGAATAAAGGGTCCATACCTGTTTCAAGGGGAGCTGCTTGTTAAATGCTTTTTTTTTCATAAAACCACGAAGGAGCTTTTCAAACTTTTCGAATGTAGGGTATCCCGTACTTGTGCCCCGTAAACCATAATGGAAGACGAAGTTGCACGGAATATTTTAACTTCGTTAAGACTCGAAGTTACCAAGACTCCTAGGCAGTTGTATTCTCGCACCACTTCAATTTGTTCACCCTGATACGTCCTCAGCCATGGTTTTTGTTGTCAGCCTGAAAAAAGAGAGGCTTACACAACTATAAGTTAGTTTACACTTGTTTTGAATGTGTGACCTACTTCCTATAATATATTTTAAAATGCTTCATTTAGCATTTGCTGTTGGTATAGAATATTCCAGTTTTGACGATTCGATGGTCGACAGGACGTGGGGAGGCTAGTGGTCGTCTTCAATGGCACGCTCGTTACACAAGTAACACTCCGCCTCCAAATTCAGATTGCTTGGGAGTGGTCTATAGATCAATTGTAAAAGCTCCCCTCACTCTACACCGTATTTGTCGTTGCATCCCCTAGGTCCTAGTTTAATGTGCAATATGAAAGCTTAGTAAAACAATTTCGGCTTTTGGTTTCAAATGCGGTTCGGGTAGATAGCTCAACTTTCATCAGTATTTTCAGTAGATTTTCTTTCCATGAGAAAGTGTTGTTTTCCGAAAGATGGATGTCATGCTCGTTGCTTAACCCGGACCAATCGGAGAAAAGTGCAATTTTCGATATACATACATATGTAGGTGATGCATGGCTACGATACGGGGAAGACGATAGTCTGGAAGTGAGATGACTTTTAAAATTTTCCTAAAATGTAGCCTTGTGTTTGAATATATACTGGTGCGATTCCAGTTTCTATGTGTAGCATGTAGTTTAGTATGTTTTCTGGTATATATATGGTATATAATTTTTTTTAAGAAATATCTGAGCAGTTTTTCCGCTCCATATTGGAAAATTGCCCACACTTGTGCTGCATAACACATAATTAATTTCACTACAGCTTCATAGACTTTATATTTTGTGTTAATAGCTATACTTCTTTAATAAAATATGCGTTTACAGTTGTAGTCTATAGCTTTCGTTGCTTCTTTCAAAGTCACCACTCGAACATTTCTCTCAAAGCAACCTTTCGATGAAATTGAGCAGAACTGGGACGGCAATGGTCTTAAACAGTGCCTTATTCGTTGTTCATGAGAGGGACTTATTTCCTAGTAGAAGATTTTGCAAACGATGCTGAAATTCGATTCACCGGATATGAGTTTGTGTATGCTACATGATAAATGATTTCCGCTTCCTTAAATAATTTGGAAAGCAGTCCATCTGCTCCTGGTGCTTTATGTAAATATCTCAATTTTTACCGGTTCTTGGTCGGGTGGACAAACGATCGATCATCGTTCACATTGAATAATTCGTTTTGCCGGACAGAAGCCTTTTGGTCTTTTTCGATGTGTTAAACAGTAATATTTCCAAATTTTCGGCACTGACTGTGAATCTACTAGTACGTTCCCATTCTTGTCTCTATGCTTCTGATCGAGTTTTGTTTCCTTAGCAAGTTCTTTTCACTTTTTGGTAGAATTTCTTAACTTCAAAAACAAGTCTTCGTTCGAGCGCTTTTTTTTTTCTTTTTGAAAAACCTCCCGTCTTTTTTCTTCATAGAGTTTGTGAGCAGCTTTCTTACTTCTTTACAGCGCTGATTTATACGCATCCTCTTCAGCTGCCTGCGGCAGTCTTTGTTAAACCACAGATTTTGTTATGGTCATCGGGTATAAGAGGCAGCGCCTCAATGCTTTGTTGACAATTGTCACCATTGGTTTTACCGAGGACTTCTTGGAAGTTTTCAGAAATTCGATCAGTAAAGAATATAGACTCTAAAAATCTCTTGCGATTGCAGCCTTTCAACGTCAAATTTCTTCTTAGTACATACTACTTTGGCCTTTTGGAAGTTGTGGCCTCCAGGAAATTTGAATTTGGTCGGTTTAGAATACTAGAGAAGTCCATTACAATGTACTGTGACCAGATTGATATATTGACAGTTTTTTGATCGGAGATGGCCGCCAGATCCCTTTACAGATGTTGAAATGTGGGAAATGGGTCCCAGATACGATGACACTGCGCCCTGCCGTGAAATCAATTAGCCTGAGCCCATTTTTAGAGCTGGTATCGTATAGGCTATGATTTACAACTGTGCCAACAAAGATGCTTCCTTTTCTAATCTACTGGTCAAGGTGCTCGTAGAAGCAATCTATGGCAAAGTAGTGTAACGACGAATTTAGGCATGATGCAGATTGCAATTAGTCGTTCGCTCAGATGAAACTCAAGACTTCTTGGTTAGGTCTTACTTTTACAATAAATCCGCACCAAAATATATGCTGATCTAACGTTAAAAGCGTCCAACGCACAAGCCCTAACCTAAATAGTGAATAAATTTGTCCTCCTACAGGCTATTTCCTAGTTACTATAACTTGCAAACATTTAAAACAAACGCACATCGGTATCTCTCTTTTTTCTTTCCCTTTGCCCAATTAAAAAAAAAATCAAACGAACGAAATTGCAATTAAATATTTACCCAGAAGTACAAGCATTGTGTAGAGCTTTGTTGTTCGTGTTTTACTGTTAAAAAAAATCTCCAGAAGTTCGTAGAATATTCTCCATAAAATTATGCGTATTCACTCTAATTATGTAGGTGTTCACACCACCTATGTTATCACTGCCGCTTGAACGCTCCTATCTTCATTTTCTTCCATAACCCCTTATCAATCTAGCGATTAAAATCCAATTCAATTCAGTGACACATCACGGTTTTGACAATCTCTTATCAACTTTGTCAAATAGGGAAAACGAGATCGAGAACGAATAAATATGTACAACATTCCCAAGTTCAAAAATTCGACATCAATTCAAATAGAACAGCAGATTTGAGCGGTGGAAAATCCAACTTCAGCATGATTCACATTGGATATTGGCCGCCGCAGTAGCAGCTTCTTACCCCATTTTTACTCTCCATCATCTGGTAATGTTCATTTATTAATTTCTCCTTCTTTTCTCTACTTACAGGATGTCTAGTGTCTGGATGATGACCATTTTCATCTCTATTCCAAAATGGAATTTAAATGTAAAAACCAAAACTTAAGTAAATAAATTACCTACACAAAAGTTCACACGAGTATTTTGTTTGAATTTTATTTTCATTAAAGCTATCGGTTTGTTTTCTTTCGGCGGATTTGTTCACATCTACACAAAACCCAGCACACTTATTGCGGCGGATAAGGAACCGAGTTTCCGTAACATTATTTTCACTTTTTCTCCTCAGTACTCGTATATGTATACCTATGCAAAATATATTTCTAAAACAACCTATCTCTCTGTAAATACACTAGAATTTGTTCCTTTTTCTATCTTATCATAACTCGTCTTTGTACTCATCATCTTCCAGTTGGTATTCATCCTGGACGGGTGCATCTTTGCAATAGTGTGTCATTTGTGAGCATATTCTAATATCTAAATCACTTTCAAGGGTTTCGCTCATAAATGCTTTAAGGAAAACGTCTTCCTGATCTTCAAGAATTTCAAGGCACTAAAAAAAAAGAAAACAAAATCTAGAGAGCCTATTTGTGACGAAAGATTATGTTGTTTAAGCTCACGTAGTGTGGAAGGCTCTTGTTTAAATCTCCATCTTGAATAAAGTCCACCTCCGACATCATGGAGCTCATTTTACCATCCATGGTCATTTTCAGAATTTCCAATTTGCCGGTTTTCTTCTTGGTTACCTTGACATAGTCGTCCATGGTGTTGCAAACGTTTTCCATCAAATCGGTCAGATAGGTCTCTGATTTGCTGTACTTGGCAGTCTTGCTGACTGTGTTACCTTGAGCATCGATTCGGAAGCCACTTACTTCGACGATTTTGAGTGGATCTATTTTGGAGACAGCATCCTCCATTTCTTGGACTGTTGCTTTGCATACTAGAAAGAGAGAAGACAGTTTTAAATTGATTTTAACTTAGATTTACAAAGCAAAACTGGTTTACCAAGACATTTGACCTCTTTAGGATCAACCTGTGCCGATGTTACCAATCCAATTGTTGCAGAAATAAGTAAAATCCATTGGAATCTCATGGTTTACAAAAAATTTGTTGTGGCAGTGATTAGTGTCGAAGTTTTGGCCACCTTGGAGGTATATTATTAAGAACAACAGCTTCTAGAGAACGTTGATTGGAGCTTTATGTTATGTTAAGTAAGAATTGCGATCGGGACTCGTTTAGAATTCACAGGGTTTTATAGCGACTATCGGGTTTTGATATACAAACCTCGACCACGTCTCAACATTTTATTGGCTGCATGATGACTTTTGACAGCTCAGCAAGTATTCGGGATGCCTATGGAATGGTCAAAGCTCGGAAAAAGCAACAGTTCCCATGTGGGTTTGCACTGTGGAGTGTAAATAAAAGGTGAGAACACAATGTGGACGTCCAAATGAAATCGATTTAGTGTTGAAAGATAAGGGCTGACCAAAATGTGAATCTGTAGATACACATCAATCGAAAATCTGTATCTCGAAGTTGGGTGCTTTTCAGCTTCGGGATACAGATTCACACAGATACGCATTGTGTTGGCGCTTACGGCTATACATGTATTCAACTTTTGACAGTGGGATATCAGATACAGATTCATATTCTGGTCAGCCCTTTATGCTGGACCTAGTACGAAAAAATGGGATATAGCTAGTAATGAAAATTAAATTAAAAATTTGCTTGAAGCAATCCAATAAAGTTATATAAGAGCATTGCCTAACTTGATATTCCATTCGAAAGATCATCAAAACTGTCCCAAAAAATTTGATTTATTGACTGATCCCTATCAACTGCTACTAGTCGTTAATTTTAGATACGCGTACGATATTTTCCAGGGGCCCGGCACTCAAGATTATGGCGATTCCATTCTTATTTTGTTCCGTTCGGTAATATATGAATGATTCGCCACATGGTTTTTGAACGCACATTAATACATAATATGTTTTCTAGTTCGAAACTTTAGTTCATTATTGTGCTGACCCTCCAGAGGTACATAGTTTATTTCTGAAACGCCTCCGGAATCCGATGAGATCTGAAATGAATAATTCTATTCGCTTTGTACAGAAGAAATGTAACCGTGGTGTTCACGTTGAAATGTTGAATGTAGAAATGTATTAACCGTCTCCAAAGTCTACAGACGTCGGAACCGAAATACACATGCAGACTTTGGATAGTTTGATTAGATGTTAATGCGCCTTAGGCTCATCTTAGGTGTTAAAATGTATAAAGATGAATTTTCCCCGTTTAGTTGCCTTACAAAACGGGCGAACGAAGTCCAGAAATACGAGGGCGGGTCAATAAGTCCGTGACTTTTTGAATTTCTGACCTCTTTACTGAAACAGCAACACTGCTCCTGTCAACAGGCATCTGTCAGTTGACTCCTGTCAAAATTTAAACTTGCTGCGTCAGTTAGTTTGTGTTTGACAGCTATTTTTATCAGACTACTCACTAATTTCTTGCGAAAAATAACCAAAAAACCAAGACAATGCAAGGGTGCACACATGTGCAGTTGCCATGACAAAAATCCATGAATTGGGCTATGAATTGCTCCCTCATCCACCCTATTCTCCAGATTTGGCTCCGAGCGACTACTTCTTGTTCCCAAACCTGAAGAAATGGCTTGGTGGAAAAAGATTTGACTCCAATGATGAAGTCATCTCGCAAACAAAGGCCTATTTTGAGGACCTCGACAAATCATTTTTTTTGGAAGGGATAAAAAAATTGGAGAAGCGTTGGACAAAGTGTATAGAGCTCAAGGGAGACTACGTTGAAAAATAAAATTATTTTTTTATCAAAAAATCTGTGTTTTATTCCAAAGGTCACGGACTTATTGACCCGCCCTCGTATTCTAGAACCTTTGACGCTCGAGTGCTGAGCAGGAGAAAATAGCAACAGTATAATGTATTATCAGAACGTACGGCGACGAATGAATGAACAATAAGCATATTTGAGGCAAAGAGCAATTGGGAATAGTCAGAGAAATGGCGTCGAATGAACATTTAATATCGTCGTCTTTCTTTCTCTACCTCGTAACTCTGCTTTGCAAGGTTTTCAGTAGAAAGCAAAAAGTATCTTAAATTTGATATAATTTTTTAATTCAAAATGTGTGAATATAATTTCATTATAACTTACAACACGCATGGTTTTCGTGTGTTTCAACGGTACATATAATAAGAGAAGAATTAGGTAAGAGAAGAATTTTCAGATACGAGGTTGCAGTATTAAGAACTCTGGTGAATATAATCGTTTTACCGTAAAAGTGAGATAAGAGTTTGTTGAGTTAAAACAACTATTGTAAAAAAGCAAGTTTATTATTTATTAGAATAAGTTATAAAAATATAGTTTTAAAGCTTCATTGTTCATGAGACAGGTTGTCATAAAAGGAGTGATGGTCCTTTGGAAAAAGCTCCTTCAAACTTTGAAGATCCTCCATTTTTCTTTTCGTGGTTGGTAAGGGTTGATTATAGAGTCTTTCCACTTCGCATGATGCGTTTCTGTCAAAGCGTTAAGGTAACAATGCCCAATCATTATAGAAGTAGATCTTATAATGTATTCCGAGTTCTGTGTATTTAATTGCCTTAAGATTAACCACACAAGGATCTCCAGATTACTTCCCTGGTGGTATTGACTTATAATAACTTATATCCGCTCCAAAATTACGAAAGAACTCATGGCTACCTAAGTAGCGTATTTCATATGGTTTTCCCAGTCTTGCTTCTTTAATGATACGTACGAAATCTGCAGGAACGAAAAGTTCTTTGTTTTTCGTTTTAATTTCAATTGTACTGCTGCTAAATATATTTGATATATCTCAGCATTTTGTTTAATAGCAAAGTTTTGCAAGGCATTTGATAAGGTCATATTACGATTTTGATAACAACAACCGTCATTGTTGTTCCAGAATGTTTTAAAAATTTCATCTCTGTCTTTATCAGATATTTGTTCACACTTTTTCATTTGCTTTTAGCACATTTCAATGAATTACACTTCGGTTTAATTTTTCTCTGCTTCCGAACTTCCATTCCTGTAATCCCTTCACCCGTCTTTCTTTTTAATCGAAGTATACTGCTTATCTTTCTGCCTTCTTCGTTTCAATTGATTTCGCATCCATCTGTTCTTACCACTTGTTTCATCTAAAGTCCGTAAGGACGTGTATAAGTTGGTTGAGTCGCTGGAAACTTCGCTGCATTTAAAGTCTGTGTCGCCAGTCGTAGCAGAGAAGTTCCACAGAGAATCACCACTTTCCGATCATTTAAAGGAGAGAAGAGGTTATAGTTCGCCAGTTGCTTCATCCAAAATAAAGTTAGCTTCATTGATAACTTCACTTGTTTCCGGTTTTGAATCTTGACAAACAAAAAGGCCAGTACTTTCATCTACAACAATAATCTGGTCTTTTTCCATTTTAATTTTTGTAGGTTCCATCGGTTGCACTGAAGAAGACAATACAATAATACATTTCATTAGAAATCTATGTGGAATAAGTGTATGATGAAACCTACAATTTGTGTTCCTTTTCGAGGTACGAGGGGCGTTCAACATATTCTCGGTATCCCGTCTGCCGGGAAGCTCATGGCCACAGTTTTTTGGGACTCAAAGGGAATATTGCTCATTGAGTAAAAAAAAAAAGGTGAAACATCAACGCCACATCCTACGCTTCCACTTTGCATAATTTGCGGGAGGAAATTAAAAAGAAAAGACGGGGTAAACTCACAGCGGGTGTGTTGCTTCTTCATGACAACACTCCTGTTCACACGGCGCGAGTTTCCAAGGCTGCTGCGCGAGATTGTGGTTTCGAAGAAATCCAACACCCACCCTATAGTCCAGACCTTGCCCCTAGTGATTATTTCCTGTTTCCGGATTTGAAAAAATGTCTTCGTGGAAATAGATTTTCGGATGATGAAGAACTCAAGTCGGCAATAAATGAGTATTTTGCAGAGAAAGAGGAAATTTACTCGTATTTTTTTGAGGGTTTAAAAAAGCTTATCTCAAGATGTAACAAATGCATTGATGTTAGGGGAGATTATATTGAAAAATAAAAACAATTTAAATTGAATTCGCATTTTCTTTCATATCGATACCGAGAATATATTGATCGCCCCTCGTAGATGCTCCCTTTTCATCAGTGTTACCTCTCGCCAAATTCACTAACTCCGCACAACTACTCCACTTTTTCATTTTTTACCTATACGAGTATATAAGATGATAAACAAAAATACACTGATGTTCAGGTAAAATTAACGAAATGACGATAAAGTCCTTGAAAGAAAATAGCTCTGGCTCAACAAAACACTTTTTACACGTCTATTTTGATACAGCCATGAACAATCCACTCTTATTTCGAAATCGCGCCAAAAATCAGACACGCTTCCACAATTAGCTTGCATTTGAATCGTGTCATGACGTTAATCCATACTTTTCTCTGAGAGTTAAACATTGTTTAACTGTAAATGTTCCATTTAGAACAAGACCACAATAACATCTTTGGTCTCTCGTGCGATGTCCATAGAACAACAACCTCGTATCTTCAATTTTAGGTAAGGACATAAGGTTCAAAACCTCGTAAATGTGAGTTACCAGTTTCTTGAAGTAAGCCAGTACAAAGGCAGTAAGATGAGAGGAAATTGCATTTTCATTTGAGGCCATCTTGCATTTTTATTCAGACGTACGTTAGTTACAACTGTGAGTCGTCAAGTGACGATGCAAAAAGTGAAAAAGTCAAAAAATTAAAATTTTTCAGATATGAGGTTGAGAAAGTAAAGCGACGAAACGCCAACAGCACCCCATGGAGGCCACATCTTAAAGTGGACTTAAGTTAATTGACTTTGCTATCTCCTCACTTCTATTCCAAAAGTAACATGACAGCCAGCAGTCAACCAAGCTGATCAGTGTGTATATTCCGAACATTTGGAGGAGCCAATGTAGAGTCAGACAACTCTGACGCCAAAACAATGGAGAAATACTGTGTGGAGATGTAACATTATATGTCTGCTTTCGCAGCACACCCCCAACTTCTTGTAAAAGTGCTTACAATCTGCATTAAATGTTGAAGGGCACTAATGTGATGAGTTTCACCCTTACCACCCGTAGTCCAGCACAAGTAGCAAATTAACTCGCCAATGAAGTGGCGCTGCATCTCTATGCTGTCGCTGGTGAGCACTTCGATCACAAGAAAATGAAAGAAAATTGATAAAAGTAGCTAACTGTCATAGTTGTGTTTGCAAGTTTTGAAATACAAGCTGGTTTAGGTGTACACATACATAAATGGCAAAAACAACTATTACACTGGATAAAACTTGACTTTTATATAATTTTGAATAGAGTAGCTGCGCAAATAATTCTGAAAATGATACCTCATCAGAAATCAAACAAAAACTTACACTTGCAAACCGCTGTTACATTGGCTTAAAAAAGGCTTCAAGAAACACTAAGGAGACTTTTTATAAGACCCTCCTGATAGTAGTCCTGTTCTATGGCGCTGATAAAGAGACATTAACGAATGCAAGATTAGTCATGTGATTTTTGATCCCGTTTGGTTTGTAGGTCCTTGAAGTAGGATGATATACGACTAACAATGATCCTTAAAACCTGTTCAGAAAAATATCCATCAGTCGCCTGAGATGGCTAAGTCATGAAGAGCGATTGAATTTTAACGCTCCGACTCGAAGCGTCTTTGTTTTCCCCTTTTAGAGACAACGCAGTAACTGTAATACTATCGAAGCAAGTAGCAAATGTAATGTATATCAAAATTCATCAAATAGTATTTAGTACTTTCTTGTACTAAAAAACCAGAACAACATCACGGACAGAAGGAAAAAAAACAAAATCAAATCGAAAACGAAACATACCTACGGTACAAAGACGGAACAGAAACAGAAACAAATACAAATATCAAAAAGAACAACAATCATTTCTGCCATCAGTTCTCCGTGTAAATGCAAAAGGCGACGCGTAGCACACAGTTCAGCTCTACGCTGCGAATCTTCCGTTTACACCGACGTCCGCCCTTAACCCTATTATTCCATTCGTTGTGACTTTTATTTTTGTATTGTTTCCCATTTCCAAAGAAGTTGATAACAAATTAGTTTTCTGATTAAGCGTCCCATCCAGCTAGTTAGTTTTTAGACGAAGCCTCTACAAACCAACGTGGTAAACTGTACGTCACTCGTAATCCTCGAAAATCCTTCGAGGAGAGTTTTACTTTTTTTATTTGCCCCCCCCCCCCCCCCCCCAAAACCTTTTTTTGTTTTCTTGAATTGCTATCCCGCTTGCACTCGATGCGCTGCCCTTAGTGCAAGTACTTGTGTACAGTGCAACGTACAGTTGTTATCAGGAAAACCAGCGAACAACAAAAACTAGCAGAAACAAGAAAAGAGAAAAACCAAAACCGTATTAAGTCGAAGTCGGATATTTATAAATAAATGGAAGGAAACCCTTGGCTGAAAGATGGTAAATAGAAAAAGTCCTGTGTGTGTGGTGATGGTGGTGAACCGCAAATTATTATCGTTGTTGAATTTCGTGAGAAAATGTTTGAAATTCAATTTGAAATCGTTATCGTAATCGTCCATCTCGAGCAGAACCGTTGTGGGGTCAGTTAGAAAAAGAAAAGAAATAATACAATAGAATAACTGTAACAGAAACATTTCTAACTGAACTTTATCGTTTGTCTTTTAGCGTGAGCTGCAAAAATAGTAACCGGCCTGAGGAAGGACATCATTTTGAGCGCCAAACATACAGGTGAGTCGTTATCTTTATTTTTTGATAAAAATCAGTAAGTAAACAAAAATATGCTCGAATTCATATTCGTACTTCTTATACGAGTATGTTTATGTTTTTCTTTAATAAATTTCGAAATTTCAATGTTTTGTCGCATATGCATCTCGCATACCGCTTGACTCTTATGACATGTTTCTTTCGATTTGGCACAGGTTTTACAAGGTTTTGTGTGTATTCCCCATGTATTCCTGCATCAGCTTCTGTTTGAAGTCTGATGTGTTCCTTATGCTTGTCATGCTTATTGGTAAAAGTCAGGTCATTGTCCTGGTAAAAGAAAAATTTATCTGCCAGACCCAACTGATTTTATTTAAGATTAGTAATATTGTCGTGGTTGATAATTCCCTCATTTATGTGCAGTTTTCTAACACCCCAAACCGTTGATCGTTGATCGAACTGATGAAAGGTTTCTTTCTGACTACTCTTCCATGGAACCCATGCGTACGAATGCAATTCCTTAATGTTTCTGTGGAAATCTGTTTATTGAAATCAATACGCAAGTTTTGGTGCGCTTATTTAGGAATTTCTCTTAACTTCACGCGATCTTTTCATGTTGGTTAAATATATTTCTGTTGGTATTTCTCGTCATATTTTCAATTCGATGTTCATTTTTAAATCGCTACACAATATATTGTGGTACTTTATTACCAATTTACGATCTCAATAGATGTCTCAATAAAAACCTTCCCATTTTGCCAAAAACTGTTTCGAAAGCTACGAAATGTAAAAGAAAAATAAAGTTGTATGCAGCTGGTGTACGAATATGAGTTTTATACACTGTATGTACATATGTAGGTGCGACTATATAAAGATGTGATATGCTCATTTTTTGTTGGTATAGCTTCATTGGTGTTGTTGTCACAGGAGCCGTGAGCAAATGGGCTGTCCGAGCTGGTCATTTATAGAGAAAGGCAGTGGGAAGTGATTCATTTTTTCTAACTTCTATCAATTTTAGCTGACACCATGATGTCCAACGAACACGGTTACCATGGAATCAGAATCGTATGTAAAGTTTGTGATACAATGAGCATACAAAGACACGAGAAATTGAAATAACCCTTACTTGTCAATGCAATTCCCGTTCATGTCATAACACCTATTACATCAGAAAATAAACTCTTCAATACCCTGCAGAAATTATCCCCTCCTGCTGCTTTCCACGAAGGTAATTTTTTTAGATTAGGGAATAGTTTACTACTTGGCGACAAGTTCATACTACAGGGTTGCGTTGAAGTCACTTGCTTATATGGCGCTAAAATTCGAAGCTATCTTTGTCTCGACCAATATAACTCTCACAGCTTAGCCAAGTGCGTCCTGTTACGCGTTTAATAGTTGTTGCGATCCCTATACATTATCATCGTCACCTAAGACGAAGTTTTCCTTTACTGCGCTGTACCTCCGGATAGGGGAAGCGTTAATATTTGTTTGTTCTACATCTCCTATGTTCAGCTCATAGAGTTCGATGTTATACCTTCTCCAAAGCCCATCAACGGGAACAGGTTAAAAAACACTCGAAGAATCTGTGTTCAAAACGACCAATGACATCTTCATTTGCATTCGCTAATGTATATACTTCTACACCATACAGCACGACTGGTAGGGATATAGAGACTCCTTACTGTTTCTTGACAAAGCCTTCATCCTCAATTGCACTTTTAGGCTGATTATATGTTAGGTGTCATTTATGGTGAGGTGTCATTGGCAGAGTTAATAGCAAAGCCCTGGTAGACAAAATCCCTAAGTTATATACATCTGTACAGCTCGATGTTTTGTCCAATTCATTAAACTGTGCCTCAATACTTGCAAACGCACTAGTGATACTTCGCTGCGTTCTGCTGATGGTGTCAATGTCAACCTATGCAAGTATGAGGGTTTCACAGATTTTTGGAAAATTGTGTTATTGGCTTGCTACAATAGTTTCGCATGATTCTTTCAAGGATGGTGTTAAAGAAGTGTCATGACTGCGCTTCATGTTGTCTAAACCCTTTTTTTAAATCTCAGAGACAATGCTTTCGACCTTGACTGAGCAGTGATCATTCTCCATCTACATTCTGGTCCCTTTATAGCTCTTCTTTATAATCATATGCGGGCTTAAAATCAATAAGAGGTAGTGAGTGATCTTCTCTAGGTTCTGCCGTAATGTGCATATTTTGTCAATTGCGAATTTATGGGACCTAAAATGGCATTGATAGAGGCTCTATAGTTGGCTCAGTTTAGAGGGTCTACTTGTGGATCGCATAAAACGATGTTGAAGTTCCATTCATCAGGCATACCATACTCAGTGCAAATCTCTACCAATGGCTTCTTGGCGTCGATGCCATAGATCTTCATCTTCAGTACTTTATGCTGATTGGAAAAGGCATGGATATGCGATCCGCAAAGGTATTGTCAATTTGTTGCAATCGTAACCGTTGAAAGTTACATATCCTCACAGCATTTCGTAATTGTTATGGCGCGTGCTATATCCATAGATGTAACTTGGCTGCAAGGTCTTCGTCTATATACGCTGCTCTGAATATTCGGACTTTTTTTTATATTGGAGAAGATTAGAATGGACTTACCATACTAAACTTGCAAACTTCGAACCAAACTTGATGGTCCAAATTCAAGTTCGAAATATCTGACTTAATACTAGGAAAATCGATTGAATTCTCTATCCTAATAACACATTCAGCTAGATTCATTCACATTGGATATTTTAACATCCTTCTACGATTTGTGAAGATCTTCCAAAACCTTGGGTGATCCCTAAGGGAAGTGTTAATGATCTTGAATGATGAAGCCCATGATTAATTGAGGCGATCTATAAAAGGGCAACAATACAAGACGAATGCCTTAAGTGATAAATCCTTTTTGAGGCAATAAGTTAGAAATAAGTCTTGAGCTAGTTATGACTACGTGACTTTTTAATTTTATGGTGGTTCTCGTTTTTGTATGTGTCCTGTTACAACGAATAATCGTCTTGTTAATCTTAAGACAAACCACCCACATTTTAAGGTTTAACTTCACGAAATTCTTTCGTTCGGGGTTGTCTCTGTCTGGTAAATGGTTTCGGCCAGAATTTGAATTAGGAAAGGAATGCAGTCGGCTCTTCACAGAAAGCTCCAAAACCGATTTCGTATGCGACACTATTATCTATCTGGATGACTAAAACTTTAGATTTTAGTCCACATTAGAAAAACTTGCGTCCCTTCCAAGGGCCGCTAAGTTAAGCCATCTAACAATCTCATTTTCAAGCCATTTCGAAAATACGAAGCTTCTCCAAATGTAGTGGGAAGGCTGAATTCACTGATGAACATTTCTAAGTAAAGCTCAAATGAGAATTCCTCAGGACCAAACCTGAATTAGGGTATCCATTGACAGTTGATGTGAGCATAATAAGATGGCATTACTCTTCAGAATGCGGCCAATCCAAACGAATGCTTCCCTATGTCGCTAAGAGATCAGCGACTTTCAAGTTCTTACTGGCGTCGCCGTAACAGGGCACTACGGAGTGATGATGATTCCACGCTCGCATCAGGCTGCAGATAAGCGACACTAATGTGGTGGGTATTGGCAGTTTATCAATAAAGCGTTTACTCACTTTTCTACGAAAGATTGAGAAATTCTAGTAAAAGGAATATAAAGGTTGACCAAGTAAGAACGATAGGAACAAACATTAAAATAAAACAACAACGGTGTGAGACATAAAATTGATTCTGGCTTTATCTTGAAGTTACGTTCATGCCATTATGTGTGGAATAGCATATCATTCAAATGGCGGTCGGTCCTAGTTTTGATGACTCGCTCCAATATGCGCGGCGTTATTCCGGCAATAGCGTGTCGAATGTTGGCCTCGAGTCGGAACCTCACTGAATATTTTAACAGCTGAATGTCATTGGTCACTTTGACAGCTGCTGAAACATAACAATTGAAAAAACTATCATTGCTATCTGGTAACCCGTTATAAAGACTAGCAATTTGTCTAAGTGCTCTGTTTGACAAAAAAAAAAAGTATTAAAACACATCTACTGTCTTATTTTAGCAAATCTATTGTATAATAGTTTTAGCGGCTTTAACTCGGCGAATGTATGTCAGCATATGTGTTTCTTTTTTTTTGAGGATGTATAAATGTATAAATATTTACGTTGCGATAAATTGAACCATTTTGAGACTTTCAACTCAATGTTCCATACTGTAGAATGTTTGTGTGGGTACAAATGATAGAACTTATTCTTTTCAATACAAATCCCTTTATTCAGTACAGTTACAATTCACTATTTAATTCTTTTTCTCAGTACAATTCAATTTCTCAACCACATATACTTTTCTTATCTTTTACTTAAACCACTTAATCACTTCTTCTAATTAACACTTCAAATTCAACTTTGGAACTGATTTGCATACCTTTGGGATGCTGGTATTTATACTCGAATGACATACTTCGAGAACAATCCTCGCCATCCAGCGTCCCATACAATTTCCAATTTGCTAGAAAATTCGATTCTACTCTCCAGCCGAGACTTTGCTAATCCAGTATCGAAACCTTCTAGTCTTCGAGTTTCGACATTTTCTGCTAGATGTCGCTGCGCACATTTGAGTGGTTATCACATTGCTCCCTCCCTACAGTTGTTCGTCCCGAACAACTTCGTCATTCAGCATCCCGTCGAAATGACACATTCTATCCAAATGGACCACTTTAAATTTTCCTCGATCCCCACGCTGGATCCGGTAGACAACGTCATTAATGCGGGTTATCACCTTGTATGGACCTTCCCAGTCCTGTTGCAATTTTGGTGATTTGCCTTTCTTACGCTGAGGATTATACAGCCAAACCAGATCTCCTTCGTTGAAACCGGAAGATTTCGCCTTGATATCGTACCTAGTTTTCATGCGGCTGCTTGCTAGCTTCATCTTTTCTCTGGTGTCTTCATGCAATTTACGAATCCTGCTGCGTAAGTCATTCACGTACTCGTTCACCTCTTTGGGCTCCGTCGGTGGGGATCCGAATTTTGGCAACCGAATTGTTTGACCAAATAAGATCTCGGATGGTGTGTGCCCTGTTGAGCTATGGACCGCGTTTCGGTAGGCCATTAAGAAGAGGGGTATGTGTCGATCCCAATCCCGCTGGCAGTTGCTGACAACCTTAGATAGATGCTCATTCAAGGTCCGATTGAATCGCTCGACCATTCCATCAGATTGAGGGTGTAGTGGCGTTGTCCTTGTCTTTCTTATTCCCAAAGATTGGCATATTTCCTGGAAGACTTTTGATTCAAAGTTTCGCCCTTGATCAGAGTGCAGCTCCATTGGGACCCCAAATCTGCTCACCCAGTTGTTGACTATCTGTTCGGCTACCGTCTTAGCCTCTTGATTTGGGATGGCAAACACTTCCGGCCACTTACTGAAGTAATCCATGACTACGAGAGTATATCGGTTTCCATTAAAGGTTTCGGGAAACGGCCCAGCGATGTCGATGGCTATTCGTTCGAAAGGTGCTCCGACATTGTATTGTTGCATTTGTCCATGTGGCTTTACTTTTGGGCCCTTGGTAGCCGCACATCTTATGCACTTTTTGCACCAATTCTCGACATCTTGTTTAGCGCTTAGCCAATAGAAACGTTCCCTTACCTTTTCCAACGTCTTATTTATTCCCAAATGGCCTCCTGAGATTCCGTCATGTATTTCATGGAGCACTTGGTTGACTCTGGACCGTGGCACAATTAGCTGCATACGAGATGTTGTCCCATCTGCACTTTCCCATTTTCTCTTCAGCAATCCATCTTGCACAAAAAGCGAGTCCCACTGTGCCCAGTATGCCTTCAGAGTTTGGCTCCGATCTGATATCTGCTGCCAGCTTGGTCTTTCCTCGTGTTCCTTCCAGGCCAATATTGGTTCGATGTCATTGTCTGCCTGTTGGGAGGAACGGATTTCGTCTATACTCCAACCCTCTATTGGCTCAGTCCTGATCGTTTGGATAGTTGCCTGTTCTTTCGCTTCATTTTCTGCTAGATGTCGCTGCACACATTTGAGTGGTTATCACAATACTTTTATTTGGTTGATGAAGGCCTATGTTCAGCAAAAAAGATTCAGTATTCCTTAATAATGGTATTAACAGTTTTATTCAATTGGGTTCCCAGTAAATTGATTCAATAAGATCTATAGATACTCCCAGTTTGACTACGCTGAGATTAATAATTCGAAATTTTGTAATGTAAACCCCCAACATGTGACACATTGTCTTTTAAAATGGTAACACCTTACCCACAAATCAAATCATTTCCAGAGTTCTATTCTCTCATTTAAAATCTACAAGGATTGGGGCATACGTTGGTATTTATAGTTAAATTTTCCTTTCTATTGTGCAGATTCCAACTCCATGTGCATGATTCTATAGTGCATGCTATGTGCATCTACTATAATTGACGAGAATTTTCTTGAACAAAAAGATGTATAAGTTGGTTTAAATTTCTGACGACATATGTTAACATCATATAATACATGCAGAACCGGGATGACGGTTGTTTGGGCTACCGATGCTCGTACATGATACCACTTGATAAGTCAACTGAAAACCATACCTGAATCTTAGAAACAAAATGCTCAACTATATTCTTTTGAAAATAATTCATGAAAATATCCTCTTCGTATTTTAGATTTTGGTTTAACAGATGTTGGTAGAATAGGTGCTTCGTTTAGCTCATGCTCTTGCTTGTGCGACAATTGAATTTTCACTTCTAATCATTTATTAAAGAAAAAAAGATAACAAATCAGCCTCTCACAAATCAGTAACTGATAGGTTTAACCTTATACAAATTTCGTTAAATGATTAAAAATATCTTTTCCCACTTAATATCCACTTCAATGTTGCAATTTTTTCATTTTATAAGTGAGAACTGGATGTGAAAATGAAACAGTGTATATATTGGCCATAAAGACTTTTAAACTGGTACATATAGTACTGTTGACCAGCTTGCCGCCTTGTACATCTATTGGCGCATAATATGTCAATACGTACAGCATCCGTTAACACTATTGCCAAGGCTAATAAGTCAGCTTTTAAAATATGTGCATACTATTAAAACCTAATTAGATCTAATTACATATAAGTAGCTTCTTACGCAGTTTCAAACACTAAACTAATAGATTGTTCATGCATTTGTGTATTTTGAAACCAAGGGAATCACCATCGGTTGGTAAGATTTGATTCTAATAATTTGATTCACATGTGCACATTTTGAAAAGATATTCTTAGCCAATATGTTCACTTTAAAAATTTGTAACATTAAGGCATTGATGCAATATTGAAGACGATGAGTTCCATCTTACAATAGTTCAATCACTAGATTAGTCGTTGGCTAAATTGAATTTGCGCGCAGTAAGTTGATTACGGCTTTTCTGATTCTGTGCTTCGTTTTATATAACATTTTTGAATTCCGCGGAAGGTAATTTTAAATATTATATCTTCGTAGCTAACATACATTTGAAAAGATTTTTATTTATTTTCCAATATATATCAGATAACGTCTAAAATTATTTGCATCGCTTTTAGTGCTCTTCATTAAACAATTGAGTGGTTGAAAACAACAGAGTTTTATGCAATTTCAATATCACATTTGCAAACAACATATACTCGTACTTATACGCACAGACGGTCGACTGTCTGTAAAGGATTATAAATTTCGTGATTTAATGTGACTAAGCATTGCTTGTGGATGCATGATTATTATGTACTTGCTTACTTACTTACTTAGATGCTACTAAGATTTGCCGTAGATGCGGGCCTTAACTAATAAACTAAACACTAAACGAGAAGGTTTTTTACCAAATACCTCCAGTAGCGCATTCGCAGATGGTTGAGGTACTCTTCCATTTGTATGCGCCCCTAAAACAAGATTATCATAATTATTAACGGGGCCTATGAAGACAACATCCCTAAAATTATATGTCAATTGTTACGTTGTTTACGATTCGTCGATGTATACTTGGTTTTGCCCTTATTCACGCCTATTTTTGCGGCTCCTATTTTAGTACTTACAGACGCACCTGTGATCACATGCTGTGTTTTTCCGTTCTCCGTCGTTATTCTGTACTATCTAACAAGGTTGACAAACATAGTAAAACTGGACACGGCTGTTTATATTGATAAAGATGAAGTGAGTAACAATTTGAACCACTTAGATTTGCGCCAGGAACTGCCATGATTGAAGATTTGGTCAATGGTGGACTTACCGAGTCTTAAGCTACACCAATAACGGTCAATCCAATCAGGCGCTCACGCCTGAAAGAACATTGATATTTCTATTGTTGCCTTAGTTTGATGGGTCTCCTTTATTGTAGGTCCACCTACCAAATTTCGGAAATAAGTTAGTGTATGCTTTGCACCAAGTTATCGCCTGCTTCTTTTAATAATAGGCTGTCCGAATCATCACTCTTGTTATGCTTACATTTAAATATCCTATCTTTACGTTCATTTACTACGGAAATCTAAGCCTTTGTCGCCCAAATTGAATGGTTCCTTTCTGTGTGACAACGGAGTTTGGGCCGTTCCCACCGTTTAACAATCTGCATAAGTCATTTTTCCATACCATGCGCACCGGCTGTTATACTATTATTGAATTCTCTTAAACGTGTGGATTGTCCATCTTGATTATCTAAAAATGATTCAGAGATGCCGAACCTGATGATAACACTGCAACGTTCCTAGATCGTCTAATGAGGGGCGGGTAATCTTTATACATAATCAAACCGTTGTTTGGTTTAAAAAATCTTGCTGCTGAGCATTTTGAGTTCTTTTATTTCCCAGTCTATCTGTAAGAGTAACTCTGGGAATGCATTCATCAAGGTTGAAGTTCAAAGGCTGAGTATGTCCACTGAATTCAGTCTTCTCTTAGATCCACCAAACTCACGCCCAGATTTATCTTTTTCTTTTCTTTAAGAGACACTACATTCCATGCTAAATTTCGAACAGAAACGATAACTTAGAACTGTTAGAACTGCCTCAGGTATGAAGAACACCAGAACATATTTGAACATGTCCATTGACTTCAATTAAGGCACATACATTCGAAGAGGTCGTTAAAAGGGATTTTATTATTATCATAGTATTGTTATGCAGTTACACATTTTTTAAGTGCCCACTGAAACTTGATTTGCTAAGGACAAGAAAAATCAAATTATCTATAAATGTTCCAGTTTGAAGAGTTCTTCACAACGATTGTGCTGTTACATTCACTAAATATATTATGATTATGAATAAGAATATTGTAACCTATTCTGGATTATGTAGAAAAATCATTTAGCTTGTACATATATGAAAAGCGATAGATTTTTGTATGTAATGTGGTGTTACGCCAACATTTGTGGCCTTTGACGTCCGTTAAGAGTACTTTTGGTAGCCTCTCCTATTCGTAACCAAAGTAGAGTTCGATAGACTTAAGTCGTTGGCATATACTCTTCTTCAAATGTATAAAAAGAATGTGAACTAAAGCTTGTTACATTTTCGATATATTCATCATTGCGTCTTGTGTAAAATGGTTGGTGTGCTGGATAAAAGAAAAATCTGTTTAAAAAAGAATTACATTCCAAACAAGTGAGAAAACTATTACTTTTCTCTGAGTTTTATCGTGGTGAACGTGCACCTCAAGTAACAATTATAATTGCATTCACTTGGCCACATTTCTTAAAACCAGGTGTCCTTCTTCATCACGCTTCATCTGTTTCTTTAAACCAGATCGCCTTTACAGCTCGATGTATACTCGTATCTTTACTATATAATTATTTTCATATTGTTTGGATAAATCCCGTACTTTTGCGGAATACAGCAGGACTAGCATGAAGACTGTCTTATAGAGAGCTTTTTAATTGTTCGTATTATTTTTAAATTTTCTTACGAGTCCAAGAGTTTTGTTTTCGTTTAAAATGAAACCTATACTTAATAACTTTAAAGTAATACATGTACTTGAGTCCTCTACGGTGGCCATTACAACGATTTTTGCAGGAGCTATTGAGATGAGAGGAGAAAATTGCTTGGCAATTGCTACGTAACTGCCCTGGCTTCTCTACTAGAGAATGCTTGAAATGTACGAACTCATTCGACTAATTTAATCTAAACCTAATTTACGCTTATAAAACACTTTAGGGTGTTTAATTGACACGATGAAACAATACCTGTGTCGTAAACAGGGAGGTTTTGTTGAAGGGTTTGTGTACCATCAGCCGGGTTATCTAAAATGGTGGAACTTACATAAAAGCTTCTCGTGGGGCGAAATGTCACATAAATACTCAAATATAAATATAAAAACAAAAGCATTAATTTATTATCTGTTACTAAGTATCATCAGCAATTCGAAAAATTGAGTGGTATTCAAGGCCACAGGCACATTCGCTCCATATTCGAAGAAATACGGTCTAATAAGGTCTCCTGCCCAAAAGCGCTGTAAACACTTCCATATATACGCATGTATCGAGCTACGTAAGCTTTTCCACCAATCTTAAGAACTATATCCGAGTAGATGGAACGCATCATTTATTATTGCGTTTACCAATCCCCGTTGATGCTTTTAACTGTTTCACCTACTTCGACTTCCGTAACATGTATTGTTTCCTCTTCGCGTGTGACATCCAAGTACATAATATGTACTTCGCGGAAGTTCTTCGTCCTCGTTAAAATATTGTTAATTTCGTTGTTCTCTGTCGGAGGAAGTCCCTACTCTTCGTAAATATATTTTAGCGATTGAATCGCATGTGAGTTTATTCTTTGTTGTGCCGCAATCCTAAAAATAATAGCTAGTTTCTCAGTTGCTACTGCATATGGTTTAGATACACCTTTCTTCGCCTCTTTTTGCAGCGTTGGTAGTCTAACTCAAGACGCACCTGCCTTTTCTACTTTAACGCCATCATTTCCATTTCATTTCACTGCCAAGTGATTAATATTGAGCCCGCCTTTCGAAACAACGAGAAGAGTTTTTTCAAGATTTCATTTATTGCGTTTTCGATTGATTTCTCTCCGGAAGTTGGGCAATCGGGACTCCAATGGAGCACTAAAAACTTTTAACTTTGAAACCAAACACAGTCGATTGTTCGACAACAAGAATCTGGTTTGACACACAATGCTATTTGACGTTTATACTTATATGGGTTAGTACATTCTGACATAAAATCCAGAAGAGAAATTTTGCATCTGAAATGAAAACCAGCAGAAAATTTTGTTTCTGACAAAATGAGAAAAGTGTCAACAAAAGTGTTCTGTCATTTTGGAGTGCAGAAGGAAGGCTTCTGTCGGGCTATCGAAAACGCCATGAATGTGTGTCCCATTGAAAACAATTTGTTCTAAAAATTATGCTGTTACTGTTCCTGTCCTAATCATAAGTAAAAAAATAGTCACATCTTAAAAAATTTCAAAATTTTTATGTGTCGCCTAGTGTTGGCTATCCCAAAAAACGAAAACCAAACAAAATTATTATAATGTGCAAAGATGGAACACTTTCATACTTTTGATACCTGTAGTGTGCCCAAAATAAACGTCACTGACAACTCTCTTGTATCATAATTTAGTGTGATTGCGCTCTTTCTTCTGTGCTGTTTCTGTTTCTATCTCTATTTGTGCTGTGATAGGTGCTTCATTCCAATGCCTGTGCCTGTGCCCGTGTGCACAGTGCTCGCACCTTTGCCTGTGTGTATATAGAATTTGATGAACGTCGTCAACGTAGTTCGTCGCGTAGTTGTGTGATTGTGTCGCTGAGTCGTTGTCGTTGTCGTTTTCATCGTCGCTAATCGTCAATTTGTGGTCGAAACCATTTTATCGCCCTCTCGCTGAGACCGACGACAATTCCAAATACGAGTCTATACATTCGGATACCGTGCACATTGTCTGCCTAAATATTACAAGTTTCAAATAAAATTCCCACCAATCCGTCCAATCAAATGGCCCAAATCAATCAGAAATCACCGTAAAAAGGTAATTTTCTGGAAAATTCATCTCAAAATTGTGAAAAATTATTCATTTGCTAATAACGGGTAGAACCATTCCATCGAAACGATGCCAGACACCAAATATAGCTCACATTAAAGTAGAAAACTCACCAACGAATGGTTTCGACCAAACAACCGCGCGCCATATTGCAAAGGCTGGCCAGTCTTAATCCGGTCAGCTGCCGAGAAGGACGTGTTTTTGCGAATTTCGAAAGTGAAAAATTCAATTAAAAAATTCTGAAAAATTACAATAACTCTCTCCAAACATTTCCAATCCAAGAAAACTACAAATAACTGGTGAAAATAGTGTTGAAAACGAGAGAAACAAAACCGAAAAAAAAATATTCATCCCAACCAAGGATACGAACAACTTGGCACCACAGGCGCACACAGGTAAACCTCTCGCGATTTTCTATCCCACCAAGTTAACAAAATTTTCTTAAAAAAAAAAATACAAAATTAGTTTGTGAAAAATCCCAAAGCCCAAAAATATTTCTATTCCGTGTGTCAAAAAAATGCAATCAAAATCATCATCAGAAGCAGTAGTAGCAGTAGCCGTAGTGGTAGAAGTTTCAAATTATTCAACAGAAGGCGGAGAGAAGAGAAAAAATTTTCTGTTCCCCCAGAGTTGTGTGTGAGATTTCATTCAAAAGAAAGGAAAAGAAAAAAAAGGTTAGATCTGTCAATTTACATAAGTGAAGATTGTTTAAAATTTTTTGAAGGAGGTTTCTAAATCTCCTCATCGTCAAAGGAATTGGCAAAATCGTTCTCGTCCATCAATTTGTCGTCGTCGTAGTTGTACATAACCTCACAAGTTTTCTTCGACGGGTTGAAATATGTTTTTGTGGATTTTTTTTTTTATTTTTTTTCCTTCTACCCGCTCGTTCTTTACATATTATCTATGCATATGTATATGTGTGCTGATACGTATGTGCCTCTATGGGGCGCATATAGTATATTTTTTTGTCTGCCTTTCCTCTGAAAACGGGGGCACGCATTAAAAAGTTAAAAAGTCTCTGAATTGTTCCTCTTAACTCGGTTGTTCCAACGGTGGGGCTAAGAAATATTCTTTGTTTTGTCAAAAAAACCGAAAAAAAAGGAAAAATGTTCACCCCGAGATTTTATGTAATTTTCGACAAAAAGAAAGAAAAGTTGGGTTAGAAACGAATCGCAAACGCACACTGGCACACGGCGACGTAGAATTTGTTGAGAAAAGTCGGTGGAATTGGAATTTGTTGCTGCATTTTTACTATCGAGAATTGTCGACTTTATTGCGGAAAAGTTTTACGGAGCGAAAAAATGACATTTCAAATTTATTTACTTTTGAAAAGATGGGGAGGAGGCGAAAAAATATTGTTTTTCCTTTTGTTTTTTTCTGTCATCAAATGTTTTCTCATTGCTCCTTGGAAATATGTGGCAGAATCGCTTCACTTCGCTGTGTGTGTGTGTTGTGTGTATGAGGTGGAATGGGAAGAGTAGGATGATGACGAAGAAAGATAGAGCGAGCGAGCGTAATGTGTTTTATGTGTGTGTAAATAATTCGCGCGCACACACTAGCGTTAGCTTGCTATCACTGTGCATAGAGTTGCCGTTTAGATAGAAGTGAGCAACTTGCCACTTTTCACCAACTATTGCCACGCAAAAGGTACTACTTGTTGACATTTTCCTTTCCGTGTCCGCTCTGAACCGAATAAGGACTGAATTTCAGTTCCTTACAGCCTTCACGAGACACAGTGAGCTCATATACGTCAACATTTTTAACTTAGTACTATCGCAGAGCTTTCTTCGTATTTCAGTGCAAAAAAAAAGGGAATATTCAGCCAAATCCTTGATTTGCTATAAAAAAAATCTTAGATCTTAGATTTGGTTAAGAGAATTCAAGTCGGGCCTGTATTGTTGTGGACCACACTTTCATGGAGTTGCCTTACATCTGAACATCTGTAGCTTTAGACAAAAGCGTTAGAAACGTGATAAAATTTGTTTTATTCAGTTAATTGCCAGCGAAGTTTTTATGTTTAATTGTAACCCCACAATTGCCGAAAAAATAAAATATATTTACATAAAGCCAGAGTTAGTGGATGCTTTGCTTTGTTTCAAAAAGATTGATAAAAGGTTAAGAAAATTGTAAAATGATTACGTAGCTATAGTGTTCTAACTGCGGTCAGGGCACATGAGTATTTGCCCTTTTTTTTTAGTAAATACGGTACATAAATAAATGTGTCGTGCGTGAAAGAGCTCATCGCGCGAGCAACAAATTGCCTACCGAAATAGACCCAGCATTAGCTGTGTTTTGCACGGATGTTAGTGATTGTCACAAAACGACTCTAAAGTCGGTTAATAGTTCATTATAACAATTTGGTAACACAGATATATATTTGACGTTTAATGGCAGTTTATCTGTCGGTTGGGGAACAAATGTAATTTGTTTTGAAAAAATAGTATTTGCAAATGTTTAACATTTCTGCAAATTCATTGGAAAGTTCATCGCGAACGAAGAAAATAGGATTTGGAAGTACTATTTTATATCCGCTAAGTCACCCAGCTGTAGAAAATTGGTTTTACGATCTGCGTTCTTTTTCAAGATCCATTCGGCTCACAAATTGAAGTCAGTACTTGTACCGTGACTCCACTGATCGGGCTTAAGCCATAATGTTGAAGGCGTTTGCCTTTTCGAACAAAATCATGTTTAATTGAAGGACAACATTTTCACATTTAGAATCATGATATCTACAATACAAAAAAGTTTTGTTTGACGCAAATTTTCAGGCATCCATTGATCTGTTGTTCTGTTGACAGTGTTGACGTATTGTCGGAAAGAATCGTCCCATACGTCGCATAGTTACGTTCACAGAAGACAGCCGATGACACTTTGTTATTGCTGAGTCTTTTCTCTTCAAGCAATGACAGTTTCTCTACATTCTCTCAATGCTTAAGCTATGAATGTGATTACTTCCAATTTGTGAATGCGTGAACATTAATATATGAATCAACGTATTGAAAAAGTGGAAAATAAACCCTACATCCGTTGGTTATGGTTATGGGCCACTTTCTATAAGAATGTGTGTATTCCATCTAGTTCTCTGTTAAAAAACGGCAGAGCAACGGATCGACGGATTCTACAGTATGAGAATATAACAGGTTCATTCAACATAGGAAGCTTCGCCGTTTCTCGACGTATTACCTCACATTTAGTTAACCAAAATTGCCCATTGGATGTTTTCATCGGAGCTACGTAAAACGAATAGCATCTTTTCACACGAGACAGGCTTGGTGACAGGATTCGTTATTTTATGTCTCACCACTATTTCTTTAAGCTATATTCTCAAATTGTTTGGTTGTATCCCATAAACGTACTGATCTAGCCCAAATTTACTCAGGTATACAAAGTAGTGAGCGGGTTTTATTCTTTAGAGGAAAAAACTAGAAGCAACAAATCTTCTAGTTGTTAGTAATTGTGCAGACTATGTGGAAAGGAACTTGTGTTAGCAAGTCTTGAATTCATGTCCGGCGATCAAGCGCGGACTCTAATCTCATTGTACAGAGTAGTGTACGAGCTTTATGATATCAGCCGTTGTGTTTGGATCATATCAAGTTGGATTTCATTTTATCTGATTTGTGAGCACATGGTGGCTGGCTGTATAGAAGTGCTCCGGGCTAACTTTTTTATTGAATGGGTGAGCCCAGTATTTGAGTTGTGCGTGCACTCTGTTACACTATTTGGGTTCTTTTCTTTTTTGTTGTAAATCACTTGGCGGCTTTTAGTTCGCTTTTTGTAATTTCCAAAATTTCGCCCTGAATTATTCAGGTCAACCGTAACAGTACTTTATGCTGTTTTACTTCCAAAGATTATGGAGTTTACTATTGAAAATTTGAAATTTTGGGCCACTTTTGAAATTTTACATTGGCAACTTTGCTACATCGGAGAACTACCACAGCGCTTGACAAAAGTTCTTTATTGCCAGCGAGTTTCTATTTCCCCCACCCTTTTTGTTTGTGTTGATGAAATCATGAAGAATTGATAAGGGGGACGAAATTACACTAGCTTTGTATCATACAATATGCGAAAGTACGTTGTTTTCCTCTAAAACGTATCGGTCGGCCAGATTTCTTCTATTTTGTGCTCGTTTTCTCTTCAATCATATTTGTCACCAAAAATTGTTGCATCTCGCTTTAGACCATCTGGTTTCTAAACAATTACCTGCTCTTGCATTGAGTAAGGCCTCCAAAGAAAAGGATGGGTAGATGAAAAACCCGTCGACATCATCACATATGCACAGAGAAATCCGAGTTCTATGATGGTATTGGTGTGAACTTGTTTCAATTTAATGGATTTTAATCCAGCTCAACCGCTGTCGCTCTCGCTCGAATTTTATGTGTATTGTGATGGTGTTGTTCTGCTGGTCCGGTGTTGGTCGTCTTCGAGGCTCTACATACTTCTAGTTTTCTTATCTACTTCAGCTGCATACTGTACTCGTACTCGACTCGTACTGTGCAAACGTAAAAGCGAACGGCTTTTACTGTTGCTTGTTTTGCACAAAGGATGAACTTGGGGAAAAGAATGAAAAGGAAAAAAAAATCTAGTGGATATGGCTTTTATTTATTTAAATGCACTCTGTGCCTGATTCAGGATATGAATTGAAATACGAGTATCCATATGTATGTAAATCAGTGTGGGTGATTGGAATGAGGTGGACAGGATAAAAATTCATGTTCGTTAGATGGTAATGTACTTATTAGTTATTCTTACTTCGGTGAACCTTTAATTGAATTAGTAACTTGTTTCAGAGGATGACCATACTTTAAACTCTTGGACGGACTCGGTTGAGTAGTTTTCAATTTGTTGTGTGTTTGTTTGTTGACATAATCCATAAGCTCCTAGGGTTTTGATTTTTCCAGAAGAAAACTACAAAAAGTTTTTATTCTTTTAAAGAAGGTAAAATCACCCTATACAAGAGGTTTACTTAGATTTACTTATCCTCATTCACAGCGTGATGAAATTTTGTTGGAGACTAATGATCTCATTTGATGGGATATTTCCTAATTTGGACACGAGGAATTGGGGAATGTTTAGATTTTCGACGATGTCTGTTGTACTCGTATAGTCACGACTGTTTTGCTAATGAAAATTCATTATAGAAAATGAATAGGTATATACAGACATATGCACATCTTCATAAACTCATTAAGGCAGTCAATTGAAATCAGCAAAAGTTTCTTCAACAAAAGTGTTTATACGAGCATAGTTACAACTTTCCAAGTGTACATGGACTTGATTTGTGGCAGACCAAAGTTCAATATCAGTCTTGGTTTCTTCAATCAGTATTTCACTTTTCTACCGGATGTTCACCACTTTAATTTCGATTCAGGAAACAGGAAATTCATGGGTTTCTCTTGAAAGTTTCATCATGTTTAAATTTGTTTATAAAGTTGGCTCACAAAGGCCGGTGTCTTTTGATGATATCTATTACTGTACACTGTTGGTATATGCATATAGGCTTTCTTATCATTTATTTTACTGTCCAATGGTATCCCTATCACATGGCTCTTTTTATCGAAAAAAAAATAAATGACTAGAACAGCCCCTGTAGATGTAGAGAGTAAGTAAAAACCTCGCATAGTAAGTAATTTCCAATCAATGAGCTGAATAAAATTCTAAAATTGACAATCTAAGGCATTACGTTTAAATTTAATACATATGTGAAATCAGAGTTGAAGCTTGCATGGTGTATGCTTCAGTAATACATCCCTTAGTACCGCTGTGATTGCTGTCTTATGCAATCCGCTCTACCAGCAAATGCAATCCATGCAGTCTAATACCAGCAAACATTCTGAAGTTTCGTCTGCGACCAGATAACATATGAGTACGTACCAGAACTCTTTCTAGAACAATGTCTAGCCAAAAGAAGAATTTGTTTCCAGAAAATAGTATAGTACAGTCTCCAACCCTAACCTTCGGTGTATCAATCATTGATCACGTCTAGGTACCCTCTATCTATGACTTAGTTCAGCGTGATTGAATCCATAATAATCGCATAATCTTACTAAGACTTACCGGAGCCCATAAGCATTCAACAGACTGGAAACAACAGAATACTGACTTGGGGACAGTCTCTTTACAACATATATGTACATATAGGATCTGAATCTGGATCAGGCTTTGTAAACTCAGGAAACTGTTTCAATTAAATATAAATCTATAGAACATTGCTATAAAAATAAGATATTGAATAAATGTACTTAGATTATTCTGACTTAAATGAGAAAGTTGAAAACCGTACATTAGAAAATAAATTAATTGTTACCAGCTTTTACGAAAAACTGTAACGTCTACTGATCGTTGAAAGTTGTGTCACATGCAATGAGTATTTACAACAGACTTACTTTCAGATAGTCAACAAGCATTATGCATAGTGAAACTTAATCACATATCTGCGAGTATTTAAAATTGATGGATTATGTTTGATGAAATAGTGAAACATCGCCACGTCATAAGCCATTCCGTACTCATTCATTATTCAACCATAGCGTCTATAGAATTTAACATCTTGCTTTCGGAATGGGGTTGAATGTATGCTGAGCGTAGTTTAACAAAGCTTACTTTACAAACAAAAAAGTTCAGAAAGTTGAAGAAGCTGTACAATTTTACGGCAACAACACCAAGTATGATCACACGATCTTAAAATGCGTTATAGCAGAAATCCTATTCAGAAGTTTTAAAAGCCGGGAAAACGCCAAGTAAATCTATTAATGAACTAACTGTCGATGTTAAGACTTAGTGAAACTCGTCTACGTGTTGTTAAATGGCAAATATGGTAAATGATGGTTAACACAGTGTGAAGATATCAACTTCTAAAATAAAGGATAGCAACGTTTTTGAAGATGCTGTTCTACCTCCTGAGTTAACTGTCGAAACGAGGAAGACTTCAAGATGTTTCCATTCGTTCCATTCTGGCATCAGGCGATTTATGTCAATTATGAAGCTGACGCGCAGTGTGAGTACATTTACACGTCCTAAATTTAAATCTTCCCATTGCAAAGTGTCTCTTAGGCTGAGGGCAGAGTCAATTGCAATCTGTATGTAGGTAGTAAATAGAGCAAAATTTGAAGAGTGGCCATTGGAGAGGTTTTTTAAGGCCAGTAATTGTTATGCAAACAGGCCATAAGTGATAATTGGTCTCATGACCGTGGTGTAAACCAAGTGCATGACGTTGGTTTGTAGATCCCATCTTAAACCTTCAGCCCTTTTGCACTAGTAGGGGTAGGGGAAAATTAGGAGTATATTTTTATTTTGCTGTAAAATATTTTCTTTCCTCCTTATTTTCCTGTTCGGAGTGAGAGCTAGAGAAAATCAGAGGCGGCGTCAGAATTCAACAGTCTTCTATGATTGAAAATGCAGTTGATGTGTAAATCGAATATTCATTTGGCAGTCTTTAGCAGGAAGAGTATGAGATCCTTCGGGATAGTTTGCCTTCTTTTGGATTTTAGAATTCATAACGAACGCTGCCTTATTGCTCATTCACAAAAATCGTTAACAAAATTAACAAAGTGCAAATGCTAATTTTAAAAAACTAAAAGCCTATTATGTATGTAAATGACGGCCATCAAATTTGTCACTATCACTTGTCGTGACCACGATCACGACCTAAATAGCTTCTAGACTCAGTAACCCAGTAACTGAATTTCAATATAAATGGGCATATTTGTGAATGATTTCCACTCAAAATTTATTTGTATTAAATCTAGGACAGAGGTGGTATTAAAATAGCTGATCCAATACCATTTCGTAGTGATTTCGTTTCCATTAAATATAAATAATAATGCATTGTTATCCTCCACATTAGCGTCAAACCTACACCTTTTCGATAAATGGATTTCGATTAACGCGTGAGTCAAAAATTCCATATTGTTGTCATTTACCTCCCACATGATATATTGCACCTAACGTTACTCGGGGTAGCAATATTTCTTGTTGTGATATTAATTTCCCCACTAAAGGGTGATGAGTTTTTACGTAATAAACTCAATTTATCACATTTAATAACAATGCAAACATACGTATTCATTTAATTAGTCGAAATCGGGAGGGAAAAAAGTACACCTAATAGCATGGTCGATCGTGTGTAGATATCCAAAATCGTTAGTCATGCAGTTCCCCTGACAGTCATTGTTACCAATTTTGTTCCAAAAGAGAGAATAAAAAAGCTAACTGTTTGTTTGGACTAGGGCTAAACTCCCATCCACAGAATGACGATGGAAAAAAAACGAGAAATGCAAACCACAATTTTGATATCATATATCATATTCATACTCTAATCACAGTCTCTTCTTGGACGTCAATTCCAAATTTGAAAAAACAACCACACTTCCCCGTATCATCTTTTCTTTTTTCTCTAATTTCTTGTAATAAAATCAAACAACTGAAAAATATGCGAATAAAGTAAAACAATTGAATTTTCGATTTTCTTCTCAATTCAAAAAAAAAAAAAAAAAGAAAAAATATTTTTTCTTTTTCTATTTTAAATTTATTTGAGTTAAAAGAATTTTTTTTTAAGATTTTCTTCTTTTTTTACAATTTAATTTTTAATACTCTAAATTTAAAACTGTTTTTAATTAAATAGGAATTTTATTTTCTATTTTATTTTATATATAAATACCAATGCATTAGCCGAAGAGATATTTTTTTTTATCTTTATTTCATTTGTCATATTTGGTTGTGGGTGTGTTGTCTAAATTGATTCGAATAGGGTTGTGTTGCTGTGGGCCGTCGTCTGATTTCGATACTTTTATATATATTCTATGACTATTTGTCACATTGTCAATATACATATAATATATTTTTACGTATAAATAAGAAAATAAGAAAACAGCAACAGTAAAAGCACGATGTCCATCACATGAGAAAATAAATTTTATTTTTTAAAAATAGATCATCGAGAGTTGTGGATTAAATTTAATTGGATGATTCATATATTATGTGCCTCCCACAACATTTATTTATTTTTTTAAATTGTTTACATAAATATATATAATGTAGTATAAAATTCTTCGCGAATATCACACCGCACCAAGTAAGACCGGCATTTTTCGGAAAGGAAAATATTTGCACGTACATAAAATCATAAAATGTTAGCGTAGTCGCTGTCAAGATAAATTTAAAACAAGCTTTCTGACGTATGGTTCTCGAAATATTGCTATCACGTTGGGTTTGCCAAATGGTTGACGTGTCAAGGAAACGACCGATATACATTGATAAAGCGAAGGTTGAACAGCTGATTTTCTTTTCTACTTCTGAATACCACATAGATTATGAGGTATATAAAACTATTTAAACATAAATTTTAAAAGAAAATCAATTAGAAAATAAATTGTTTTCACAGAAAAAACGAAACCCAATTGACTTTTGCATGAGCAACCTCGTATCATGTTCAAATTGTCGTAAGTTTTCATTAGATTACATATTTCGTAAACAGCTTCCTAACTCCGGTTAGCTGTTGTAGTGGCCTTCTTACGAGAATTGTAAACTTGAAAAACTAGTTAAAGAAGCAATTGTTGCTTCGACCTCATTTATTTTTAAAAGAACCCTAGTTTTTGTTGGTTCAAACAAAAGCTGTGTAGTCACATCAGTCATGCATGAACAAAATCTATTTCCTTTCGACTAAAATAGTCAGTGGCACGTTCTTCGAAAATTGAATATAATCAACAGCAGTGAGAGGAGGGAAGTTTTCCTATTAGCAACAGTGCGAATGCTTAGCGACCTGATTATTATTATTATAATTTTTTTTGTATGTTATATCTATCCCTTCTCCGCATTGTAAACGACGTCATATTCTCTATTCACAGCACAAGATTCACCATCGATTTACAATCGCTGGCCCTGGCGAGGTATGTGAATACCTTCGCTGTCATCGAGAAAACATAATTTGTCGTTTTCCTGACGTAAATTCCGTTTTCTTCTTCTTACACCCAATTCGGCAGTTGACTCAAATAATGACAAGAAAAAAAAATCAAACAGCGAGAACACATTGCTGCCTTAACGCGCGAACTCTCTAAAAGAAAAAAAAAAAACCCAAAAAAAACTAACCAGCACGATTTCGTCGTATATGACATACAGCACCATCACCAAAAATACGAGAATTCGTACAACACCACACTATTCGTATCTTCATCGACATCATCAAAAATCGAAATCAGTACCCTATCCGAGAGAGCACTACTCATTTTCAAACGCGCGTTTCCACATTATGTTCTTTCGGGGCTTGTGTTGTGTGCAGCTTAGTTGTTGTTATTTTATTTAGCCTCTACGAATTCATTTTCGATATAAAAATCTCGCACCCACTGTGTTATGAACCTTGTGGTGTATATTCAACTCGTCGCAACTCGTATACAGGTTTTTTTAATTTGTTTGGTTTTTTGTTTTATAATACGTCGACCCGCCCGCGCGCATCCGACTACCAATAAGCGAATAAACGAACGAAAACGTTTCCAAAATATAATTTCAAGCCCTATGAATCTCTCTGTCGTTCCGTCTAATGGCGCGCCACTACCAACTATCTTTCTCTCTTGCACATTACATGTATTAAACATTATATATATGATAAATATATATATATATGAGGAGAACTATTTATTTTCTTATATTCAAATGCACACACAACGTTAAACGTTTCGGTTTTTTATCAGAGGAGAGCTCTGAGTTCGAATGCTCGTCGTCGACTGATTTCACAAAAGCACTCAAAATGCTTAGGAAAAATATTTCTTAACGACGAGCAAATGTTCGACACTGTTCTGTGCTCTTCATTTGCTGGTGCGACTGTGCCTGCTTGCCTAGCTTTTTTCAACTCGTTGTTGGTCAAGTAGTGGTTGGTATCGACGTTTCTTTTCCTCCCATTTGTTGTAGAGAGGTATAAATTGTATGCTTTTTGCTTGCTACATAGAAAGTAATCATAAAATATTAAAAAAAAAAATAATAATAATACTAAAATGACCAATGATTAAAACCAGTCAGTCGACATAATGGTTATGTGTTGAGGCTAAATAAAATTTTCTTAATGAACGACAGTGGCGGATAAAAGTTGTTTACCTTTAAAATTTCTGAACGAAATAAGGATTCGATTCTGTCAAAGGTGAGAGTGAACGGTTGAGTTCTGTCAGAGGTCGCATAAGTTATCAAATGTCAAGTGTTTGGCCCTTTGTCATGCAGACCACACAATTATACTAGCAACGTAGCAACACCATTGATGGTTTAGATGGTATCAAGTCGGCAACTCCTTTAAGGCAGCCTATCACAACTTTGCCAGGGTCTATGCTTATACCAAATGTAGTTTAAACGCCTAGAATAACTATGCATAGTTATAGCGCCACTTTTAGGGTTACTCTATTTTGGATCACCTCGTTTATGACACCAAGAGTTTGCTGATTGATATAATTATTTTTTCGTTTCGCCCGTTTCTCCGAACCTCGAATGTAAATGAAGCTTGGGTCAAATTTTGCGACGGTTTTCGTTGAACATGGCAAAATCAGCGGATTTATTCAGCCTGAAGTTTCTCCATTATCGCGTAATGTAATGTGGAGTCTACTGAGAATGGGTGTACTGCTATTAGAAAAGTACTTCACTGACTTTTGTAACATGTTAATTTCTGTCTCTGCCATTTTTCCTTTATTCCTCTCGTACATCCTTCAACATATCGATGCAGATATAAAGCCGCACGAGCTATTGTCGTGTATAACATACCTTTAAGATTAAGTGGCATATTTCTAAGAGAGTCTAAGAATTCTTCGACACGATGACTCCTTCTAATCGCGTTCCATTCTTATATACGTATTCGTATAGTCTTAGCATTATACAAATATCGATATGCAGAACTTTCCAAGTCTCGCGATGTTTCTTCGTCATTATCCATAAACTGTTGTATGTTGAACTCCCTTCTTCAAACTCGCATTGGAGTTTGATCATAATGCTTTGTCGACTATCTCTTCTATTTGCATAATGTGTTATCGGTAATTGTTGCACTTTCTCGTGTCGCCTTTGCCTTTATACAGTGTAACAAGATAGCTCCTCCCTGCACTGATTAGACCAATCGCCTCGACTTCGTAGGAGCGCAAATTGTAAATTTTTTTTTAATTTACTGATTAGTTTCCGAGTACTAACAACTGGCATTTTAAAATGAAATACATAGATATGATTCACTGATTGGGCCATACTAGACATAGTAAGCCAAATATTTATATCACAGGGAATCAAGTCGGATGGATCTTGTCACGAAATACAATTACGTTAGTTATTCTTCAAGAACGATGCTAATACATAGAGAACTATCTCACGGAGCACACAAGAAAATTAGGTCAAAATCAAGAATTACAGAACTGTATACCTTCTCAGTTTAATTTTAGATGGCAATATACATTCGGAGCCCCTCAACAGACAGCTCTCTACATTTAGCGAAATTTTGTGCTACGAGTAATTGCAAACATCACGCCGGTTCAGGTACGTTTACCTTTCCACTCGAACTCGTCGCTTTATACAAATTCTTTTGGACAATAAAAGTTTTGACCGAAATTAATGAAGCAGCATAACATGTCTTCCCTTTGGCAAGGATGTACCGAAACTAGGTAGATCGGCTTTATAAATTATGTCATATGCAATATTAAAACTGATGAAGCGATGATGAAGGTACTGGATTGAATTTTCTTTGTCTCTTCCTCTTTGGATCTACAGTAAAGTGAATATCTAGACGATAATGGATTTCCAGGCCTAAAACATCACCGATAAAGTCCTTTCAGATTGTTATTAAAGTATTTTATCTTTCGAAAATTTATATGCAATGTTAAAAAGTCTAGTCTCTATCGCTGTATCCAATGCGCAGTAAAGAAAGTCATCTTTCTTGAGGATCGAGGGCATACTTTAATTCAACCATATTTTACATACGAGCCAAACGAGTCAAAGAGGAGCGGTATGGTCCAGCGTTCGTGGACAGAATTGTGTCCTTACGTGACTTGAAAGGTTAATTTTGTCTGACATCAGAATGTCTCTTATCATTGTTGTTAAAAAGCCTTCAGAAGTACAATAATCCTAGTAGTTTTCAGCATCGATTATAACTTTACATCTACATCTCCACGTTTATCCCTGTGTGCTTCTGTTCGGAGTGACTTCTTTTTACCTTCTAGTTAAACCAGGGAAAGGGCATCAGTGATAAAGCTTTCGATTTTCTAACAAAATCAGGACAGGTTGGTTCGTGTTGTTTTCATTTTATTCAGATTGTTATAGACGCAGATAGAACAAACATATGTATGGATTTTTTTAACGTAGCCATTCTTTTATTTGAAATGGTGAGGCATTTGCAGAAAAAGTTTTGATTTTCTGTTTTTCATTTTTTACAGCTTCTGCAGAAATTATTGCTCGACATGCTTAAAAGCGCCAGCAACTAGCAACAAAATTGCTTCGTGTGTAGGGTGATTGGACTTTCATCAAATAAATTGCCTCGGGCAATCTCACAATTTTTGTTCTCACCTCCATAGCGTCCTAAAAATTGTGTTACGCGTAGATAAATTGTGGCAATTTGATCCTCAGTATTCATCTGCCATTCATTGAGTGAACGCTGATAACAAAACGTTTGAAAACGAAAAGGAAATTTTGATAGATGTAGTGGAGCCCTATTGGGTTATGCCTTGTCTCTGCTACAAAAAAAAAAACACTAGAAAATATGCGGAGAACATATTGCCCTGAAGCAATTGATATTCACTCTCAAGAAGTGTTTGAAATCCTTTAGTTCGAACTCGCGCATCGTGTTGTGTTGCACAATTGCTTTCATTTCAAGAATAAATTTCTTCTCCAATATTTCCTTTTTTGTTTTTGTGTTAACTGTCGAAATGGATAATGCTAGTGCAATTCCAATTTTTTGTTTCTTCGGTATTGACAGTGGTATGATAACCTACGCGAACTGGTAAATTGGGATGTGTATCCAACACAATTTCTCACCAATAAAACGTCCTAAAAATTGTGTGTACAAATATGTGATGGGATGTGTGTTACGACTTTTAATCTTTAAACATATTTGCATACGATATGCATTTGTTCCGTACCAATGTAAATAGAGCTTTTTCAAAATAAGTATTTCTAGTGAGGTCATCTATTGGTAATTACATGCGTCGAAAAAATAGATCCTTCACTGATGTACTGTCAAAATTTCATGACATTTGTGCGAACAGAAGCGGAGTTGTTTCGTCTGAAGTGGCATTATTTATGTGTTATCGGTACAAAAATGAGCATCGAACAAAAATTGCTCAGAATTCAAGATTCGAAGTACATCATCAAAAGAACAAAAAAATTTCATTTACAAGATTGTGAGTGATGGTGAAACGTGGTGTTTTCAACGTTATCGCCAAAATACCGAGTGGAAGGAGCAAGACGAGCCAAAACCCAAAATATCTACTATAGTTTGGAGATGTCAAAAGTAAATGCAATTCCAATGGCATTGGCCACAAAAAGTTCGATCCACCTGGCCAAACAATTAATGCACAATTCTATATTGATGTTTTGAAACGTTTGTGGCACCGTATTCGTCGTATTCGGTCAGAAGGAAGTTGACGTTTGTTGCACGATAATGCGCCATCTCAACGATCAACACTTGTCGCCTGATTTGACACATTCTGTTGACGCGAAAACCATCCAAAAGACTTGTACTGACATCCTAAAGGACATCCCGGCCAACGATCTAAAACACTCATTCGACGTACTTTTAGAGCGTGCAAATCGCTGTATTAAGTCGGAAGGGGGGGTGACTATTTTGAATAAAATAAATCGTTTTTGCCAAAAAAAAAAACATTTTGTAAATATTTTTAAAAAGACCTGTTTACTTTGGAATGCACCTTGTATTAGGTATCATATTAGGGCAAAATTTGACCAAAAAAAATTTTAAACCTGTCAAATTGTATTCTTCTGATTGGCTTTAGACAATGCCAAGGACTAATTTATTTTCTCAGCAAAGAACATGATCGTATGGAACATAAACACTATTAAAATGTCTTCTTTGTGATTACTTGAACAACGCATCGAACAGATATGACTTACTTCGGTTAAAAATTATATTAGACTTGTTGCAAATATTGTACATACGAGTATCAAGAGTGGAACTAATCTCCAGCCACGGAGGGTCTTTATGCATGCATACATAGCTTCTGCTTTTGCCCGAAAGACCTGCAGTGGATAAAGAAACTGTGGCAGTAATTAGTGTTTAAAAAATTTTGCTTCGACAACTCCTGCAGCTTTTGTCTGAAAACATGCATTCGCAATACTTAAGTTTAAAGTCCATCTCAATAAGCAAAAGAACTGTATGGCAAACTTTTCACTGAGACTGTATAAATATCATGAAATCCATTCAAACAAAAAGAGTCTCATTTCACTTTTGCCTATGTGCAGCGCAGTAAAAATGGATAAATGAAAAAAAAATCTGTCCATACTATACAGTATATATATACATATGTATGCATGTTAGGTACACTCATCAACAGATTTGAGTTACATGAAACTGTAAAAATTGTCGAGAATTAAAGCTCTATTCAGTTTTCGATGCTTTTGGCCTTCTTTTGCTGTACTCTTAACTGACAAAGAAGATGACGGTGGTCACGTTCCTCCAGCTACTATTTAAGCTTTGCTTTGCTTTCAACCCATAGCTCCACGATGGGCTGCTGCTGTATACTGTCTATTTTCATGGTACATTAAAATTCAACCAGAGGAGATACTGAAACTGAATACGTAATACTTTTAAGTAATTCATTTAGCTCTATAAGAATAAAAAAAGGAATAGAAAAAAAAAAAGAAGATATTCCTTCCTAGTTGAGTAGGCGTACGTAGTGTATCATAATCATACCAGTATGGGCTTTTATCTGCGAGCAATACGAGTTACATGTATTGCAAGTATCTGCGTTGCATTTTGTATCATACTTTACGAGTATACTACCTACCTTCAAATATTTGTTTGATTGGTGTTTATTAATTGAATGATATTTACCTTCCCAATCAAGGCTGTCGCTAATACTATGACTTTTGCTGTATCTGCATATCGTAGTCAGTCCATAGTCGTCCCAGTCATATCGTAGTAGTGTTTGTTCATTTATGGCACCCCCTTCACTGGCCCCGTTTTAATTAATTTCATGGTGATGTGTTGTTTGGTTTATTTTTTTATTTTTTTGCCTTGTCTGCACCCGGTACGGTTTGTCTTGTATTGGCTGTTTCTTTGACTCGGTTGCGTGAAAATCAGTCGACGGTTATATAACAATCAGTTTAAAATGCTGAATAAAAATGTTCATTTGATTTTATTTTATTTTTTAAAAATAGAAACTCGCAACACTGTCTTTGATGTCGTGTCGTCGTAGTCGCAGTCGTGTACGAGTAAGAGAACAAGCACAAGTTCGTTTATGAATACGTATGGGAAGACTAGTGCGGCAATTAGATCAGAAGTGGTGGGTGGGCGTGTGCGGGTCCGGTTGTCGACTCTAGGCTAGGTCATGATTTGTTTTCAGCCACTAAAGAGCGATGCACTATATAATACTCGAGCACTGGGGGAAAGGGTTAAACTTGTTCACTTATTAAATATTAATTGGCGTTGAAGGTGATTTTTGTTTGGTTAGGCCAAAGAAAGTTACGGGTATGTTGCTGCCGCCTATCCGCTTGTAATGGGGGAATTTCTCGAGTTCTTTTGTTTTCGTCAAAAGAAATATGTTTTATCGATTTTAACAAACCCAAACAAGCAAAGAGGGTTGTTTTGCAATAAATTTTTTAGACTTGCGTAGTAGAGTTTGTGTGCAAAATAGCAAAATGTAGCCGGAACAAGGCTGACTGACACTGCCAAGTATAGGCAGGCAATGGCAGCAGTGTAAGTGGCATTTACTTCGATTCGATATGAAGATAATCAAGAAAGGATCTGCATAGCAGTATTTTTGTTGTATCCATTGGTGTTATACTTGTATAATAACACAGTGGCTATGTAATGTGCGTGTTTTATGCGTATGTTATTATGCATTTCGGACAGTAGATGTGGTGAAAATGATGTGGATATTGAAAGTTGTTTTGGCAAACCCAGACATGCGCAGAGCATGTTAGAAAATTTTCAAACTCTATAAACATATACTCGTATGTGGGAGGTTTTCCTTTCTTTGATTATTTTGGTATTATTTCTGCAAAAAATGCTCCTCTCATACTGCTCGGTCATCTCATAGTCGACCCTGGGTGCCAACTCAAACTTGTAGCTATGATACTACTAGCAGAATTACTTTTGGCTTATAAACGTTTGCTCCTTCCAACTCTTAGAGAAAGAGAAGCAACTCACGGGCTCGTTGCTAAGGTTTTCTGTTTTTCTTTTTACTTGATTTTATTGCTCCCTATGGCCATGGTCGAGTTGGTACATACATAATAGAGAGCAGTTTTGTACTCGTACAGTACAACTCACCAGAAAATGGTATTTATGGCGGCTTCCTTTAGATTTCGCAATACGTGCGAGTATAGTGTATTTTATCTGCACTTGCGCAATTTCATGAGCTGAATTTGTGTTGGATGGGTTGATTGTGTGCTTATAGTCTCTGTCCTTTCCAATGCTCACCTCTTTCAAGTGTCGGAAGGGGGAAGAAACGTTTGTACGATTGCAAGCGAATAACTATTTTCATTATAGTGAAGTGCCTAAGGTTGTTAGGTGCTTTGGCTGCTTTTGGTGTAGCGGCGATAACACTACAATGAGACCCTTTCTTTTCTTCTTTTTTTTTGTTAAATTTTGTTGAACTGAAAATTTATTTGTTGTTTGTGTAAAAAACATGTTATCGCTGTATTGCTTTTGATCATGGTCAATGGTACCCGTAATTTGTGGAGTGCGCTTGCTTTTTTTTTACTACATCTGAGTGAAGTACCATATGTTTGATGATTGAAAGTATGACTATTTCTATTACATTGACAGATAATAAGCAGATTTATATATACATATATACAATATCGGCTATAAGCTGTATTGGTAATTTAGAGGTTTATACATATGTCTGTGTATCTATTGATGATCCGATAAATGTACAAACATGTTTAGAGGTTCGCGTCAGGATTTGATAGAATATTGTTGAATGGGGGATTATGATTTGAATAAGGATTGTTTGTGGACTGTTGCTCTGGCAGTGATCGCATTGATGATTTATAGCCTTGCGGGGACGTTCGTTTGGTGTTTATTTAATCACCCAATTTAGTATTTTGTTTTTATCACTATAATTCGAAGATAACCATATATGACAAATATTTCGTCTTGTCGATGACGTTCAAGTTTAAAAGTTCTTTGTCACGAACATTCCAAATGACGAGCGGCCGAAATGTACCACTTACCTAATTGCATGTTTTGATTTGGATAGATTCAGTGTATTATAAATAAGATAAATATTCTAAAAAGCCTGTCATATTTCAATCAATAAATACAATATTTAAGCCTTTTTTGGCTTCTCTGCCAAATTCATCTGTATCTAGATGATTGACAATATGGCTTTTATACAATACATACTGCAAGGTGGTACAGAGATATCGAACTCGTTTCAAATTTCATATGAATGGTGTGTTTTCAGATGCAGTCTGGCGGAAAATTTGTTGATAAAAGATACCCTGAATGAACTCAAATTTAAAATCAAAATATTTTAACAACCAACGACTGCAAGACGTACACCACTTTGCCTACAAAAAAAGACAAAAATTTTGCTCAATTTTTGGACTAAAGCGTTGATTCAAGATCGCTGTCCTCTATGTCATTAGTGTCGTGGTTGCTTCTGCATGTAGCGGTTTCTTTGCGGTAGCCCTAAACGACGAGCATGCTCGTTTGCGTTATCCCCTACACGACGAACACATTTGGCGAGCATTCATTTCGTGCTGATTCTTCATACTGTGAACACGTGCGATAAAGAAGCGCAAATGGTTGCGCTTATGGTGATTTATTTATTTACTGCTGCCATTATGTTTAATCGACGATATTCACTCGGCGGCGTTCACAGCAAAAATGAGGTTTGCTCGCGAACATGGCCCTACACGGCGAACATCGAAGCCAACGAGCACGAAAAATCGAAATTTTTTGCCAACAGCGAGCGGCTCGCGAACCAGCGCGAGAAAAATATAGCGATCACGAGCATGTTCGGCGAGTGTGCGAGAGAGAGAGAAAAAAGATGGATGGACTGTAGTGATCTGCTCAAAGTGAGGCTCGACCAAATGAAGTGTATCCCAGTTGGCTTAAGTTCGAATTCGGCAACTAGCCTGCCATAATTTGGATTCGGAAGCCGATATTATACGCAGCTAAAAGAGAATTCTCGTTCGTACATATAAATTTCATCAGCCTTACAATAAACAAAAACTAGGCCCACAGATCTATTGAGTGTTCATGTGTGGCGCTCCCATTCTTCCGATTTGAGTTCTGTTTTTTTTTTTTTTTCGTTAAGTTGGTAAATCTGTTGTTGACATTCCCTCTAAATCTTAGCATCATAGCTTGACATTTGCAAACGTTACGTAGCCATGAGTAATACATCTATTGGCGATTTTTTACAATTTTAGAAATGGATTTAAATTTGCAACAACTTGTATTCAATTTTGCGTAAAAAACTGATTTAATGGTGCGCGAATGTTGGAAAAGTGTTTCGGCAACGATTTTCTAAAGAAAACTGCCTTTTACCAGTGGCACGACGGTTCAAAAGTGGTCGTGAGTCAAGCGAAGATGATGAACGCAGTGGCAGACCATCGACATCCAAAACCGACGAAAAAATTAACATTTTGGTTAATGATTTGGGTTTCCGTCGTGTAGCAGCAAAGTTAGTGCCAAAAGGCCTCAATTTCATGCAAAAAAGAGACCGTGTTGACGTCGCAAAAGAGATGATTTGCGAGGCTGAATCCGATCCCACATTCATCAAAAGGATCATTACTGGAGACGAGACGTGGGTTTATGAGTATGATACACAATCCAGACATCAGGCAAGTGAATGGCGTTCAACAAATGAGCCGAGACCAAAAAAACCACGACAAAAAAGAAGGCAATGCTCGCGGTAGACAGTAAACAAAGAGTATTATTTGGGCATTATGAGACGTTTGGGTGAAGCAATTCGATCGAATGGTTATTGCTCAATACCAACATTTTTATGTATTAGAATCGACGATGTTAATTTTTTCTCAGCAGCAGATAAAAAAAATGGGAATTGCCAAAATCCAAAAAAAAATCAAACCAAAAAAGCGCTGCGAATCAAACAAAATTTTATTATTACAATGTTACCAAGATGTTGCTCCGGCTGTGAGATGAATCCAAGTGAAAGAGACATCAACTCCTCGCATCAACACCAACAATGCATAGTCAATCGTCGTAAGTTTTGGCGACCAACGTTAGTTACACTAACAACGCAATAGGATTACTCTACTTTGTACAAGGAGCGTTGAGAGCGATGTGAGTTGACTATACATTGTTGTTGTGATGCAACTAGAAAAGATGTTGTTTTTTTTTACAAATCGAATGTACATTGTGTCACAAGATGATGGTACAAAATTAACAAAGTATTACAAACATAGGTAAAGTAAATGACTAATGAATAGATTAAGTATAGCAACAAATAATCTTAAACATCCCGGCCCCCCTGGAACGAGTTTCAGGATGATGGGAGAACTGCCAGCTTGGTGATAGGACGAGTAAAGTTGCCGCGAGCTGTCCGTACTTGGTTTGTTTGTTCGCTGAAACATATAAGTAGCATACATGATGGTTGGTTTTTTTGTAAGCAACCAGAGCTTGTTTGAATTTCTGTATTAATTGGGAAAATTTTTATTGCAGAACAACAATCGAGAAATGGACGTAAAAACATGTGTTTCGTGTTTCGGCATATGAAATGTTTATATTTCCATCGTCTGAATCATTTGAAAAAATCAGTAATGAACTTTTCATAATAAATGGCGGACATATTTAAATGGGAAACCATTTTGTTTTATTTTTATTTGCTAAAAATTAAAAATATCAGGTTTTTGCAAACATTTAACAATTATCGTGAAGATAAAAATTTCTTCTGAAAATTCTTTGGATTGCCTGTGTTTGACACTGAACAAAATCAGCTGTTCCTGACATTTGTGTGCGTGTCATAAATGAGTCGTATGGATGTTTGCAACCATACATTCAGCTCATTACTTAGAACTTATTACTGCCGCAAATTGTTCAATGTGCCTGTTGTTGTTAGGTGCATTATCAGGTACCTGGTGCATTCTTGAAAAAAAAGCACATAGGTACCTGAAATACCTAAATATGTATACCTGAAAACATCTTGATTTTCGTGTTTTGTTTCGAGGAAATTTTCGATAATATTGGCAACTCTTACTGACAGAATTCAATCAGGTTTTTGTTGTTTTTGTGTTTTTCCCTCCAGATAGGTACGAGTAGAAGAATATCTCAACGTTAATTTACTGTGAGTGACTGTGTACTGTGTATTAATTTTTCTTTTTTTTTTTCATTTTAAAATACAAACTGTCATTGTAGTGTTGTATACCTACGCTACTTTTATCGCTTGTGTGTTGAGATTGTGTTGCATCCAACAACATGCTAGAGTAGTATCGGAATAGTAATAAAAAAAAGAGACAACTAAATATTTATAGCCACTAACACTCTGACTGAAAAGTTGGAACGTTTTTACAATGCATATTTTCTTCGCCTCTCATACCTGCTCTTTTAGTAGCTACTTGTACTTGTGCGCTGTACCGCGCCGCGCATATAATTCACTCTATAACACAACACACACAAAATACATAAGAGCCAACACAAAACGTATGTAAAAATGTATCTATTATCTATCTGGAAGAATTATATGGAATATTACCGATTGAAATGTCGAGAGCCGAGGAACTACTACCGCCTCGCCACCAAAAACAGAAACACCATCGATACGATGCACGGTTATTAACAATCCGCAGTCGTGTAGACCAAACGCTTACGTTAGTTGTTTCTTCGAAAAGATTTTCATAATAATTTCAACAAAAAATAAATAAATAAATATGTATATACAAAAAAGAAAAGTGAAAATTTCAATTCTGCAACAAAAAAAAGTATCGGTCCTAAAGTTTTAATTTTTTTTATTTTTTTTTGTTAAAGTGTAATTCCATCTAATCGTATATACATATATATAAATATTGTTTATCAAAAAATGGGAAAAAAAATTTAAGAAAAAAGTGAACGCAAACACATGAATATAAAAAAAAAGAATTCATAGAGATACAAACGTATCCAAGTATCTCTAATACTATTAAGAGTGAAAAAGGAAAAATTAATATTTTGCCAACGTTGTGAGTTTTGTTTTTCCATTCGAACCTTTGAATTACATATTCACCTGTTAAAATTGCTTTTACTGTGTGCACATTCAAGTGAAATTTATCACAAAAGATACATCTTTAGTCAGGAAAAAGGTGAAATTTTCTACTTATCAGTTTATAAAACCAAACTAAAAAAAAGACCTTCTCCTTGTGCCTCTAAAACACCATACTCAACAATTTCAGCAAGCAAACGAAAGATGAATAATGAAAATGAGAAAATAAAAAAATCACCACTTTTTTTTCTTGCAGTTATTTCGAGGTTAGGTGACTCCATTTGTTGGTTAGAATTTTATTTTCCTTTGACTTCGCGGTATTTATTAATAGAATTTTTTTTTCTTTTTATTTTTAATTAAATTTTGACAAAATGGTTGACGACGGCATATTATATGTACTATGTACCTACTCTCTCGGCTTATAAAAAATAAAAAATAAATAAAAATTGCGGATTAAATGATACCCTGTCGTGTCCGCCGTGCTGGGCTTGTTTTTTGTGTTTTTGCGTTTTTGCAATACAAGATACATTCCAATTATGTGTATCCAATTCCGCAGAAAAAAAGAAACAAATTAACAAAAAAAAAAATTGCGAATACGAAAAATAAATGGCGAAAAACTATACAAGAACAAAATAACATCGAAAACGTTGAACAAAAAAAAAAAGAATCTTATCATCACCATACGATGAAGGTGGCATGGCAAAAACAGTGATGGTGTGTGTATGTGCTTTACTCCTACCCCCAACCCTTCTACATCTCTATGCAATGGCATTGTATCCACATCCGTGAATAGAATATCTTTTTTTCGGTTTTTTTTTCTCTCTCGATTTTATTATCTAAAAGTACACAGGAAAGGTGTGAATTTAGAACAAATTCTGAAAACATATGTGTACTTTGGCGCGGGCTCAATTCGCTATTATACACTACACTATACTGTTCTCTCAACTAAAATAGTGCAAAAAAAAAAAAGTAAAAAGAACCACAGACATAATTATATATTTGTATCTGGCGTAGTTTAATGCGCAATTATTATCCGGAAAAAATTTACTAACTCTTATTTGATATGAAAATATTGTGACATTTGAGGCGAGCTGCTTGTACCGTGTTTTTCATTCGGTTTGTTTTAATAAAATATTGTATATACTACAAGTATGAACGAATATATACGAAAATCCCAGAAAGAAATAAAATATAAAATGAAATGAAAATATTAAGAAACGTTTCAAATGTATCGTATCTATATGATTTCACATCTGTATCTCTCTTATTTGGCATATTTAATTCTTTTGATAGTAGGTACATATGTGCTGGCATGTTTTCTCTCCCTCTGTATGGTTTGCTATACATTTTCATACTCTGGTAATGAACGCGTTGTGCCTCTCTGCTGCTGTTGCTGCTGCTGTGGTGTTTTAACGACTCACTGTCTGCCTGCTCGTTTCACCAATTCAAATGCCTACTTTTATTGTTTATTATATTTCTAGTTAAGAAAAAAAAAACGCTTCTCTTTCAAAAGTGCTGCCACTGTACTGTACCTACTAATATTCTCACGTCCAAAACTGTGATTCGCCTCCATTTCCCAAAAATGGGTTTCTTCTCTCTATGATGTGTGTTTTAGTGTTTATAAAAAAAAAAAAAAAAAAAAAAAAAATGATAATAATAATTACAATTGAATCTTCGAGTCTCTTCTCCTTTCCTCTGACAAAGGGGTGGAGTAATTTGTTCATATTTGTTAAGACACTTCAATTTATCCCTGTAATTTGTTTAAAACGTAATCATCGTTCGTCATCACGTATAGTGTGCTTTTTTGGGTGTAAAAACGAAAATAATAGAACGTAAACACACGGACGCAGGGAGAACACATTGTGAAATTACGTCATAGAGTATGACTTTCAGATTATTTGTTATTTGATTTGACTGCATTATACATATTACTTTGGCATATATGTATTTGTATATATTTTTTTTTTCTCTATAAAACGAGAAAGAGAAGCGTCATTGTTGATAAAAAAAAAAAAACCCGACTAAAGGGCAACAACTGCGTACATGTGACTTCAAATGCATACTACAATATAATTTGTTAAAAGGTAAGCTGATGGAAAATGGACCGTTTAGTCAGTCAGCCTGGTGGTAGAGGAGAAGTGGTCAAAATGTGCTAAGCTATAAGTACAGTCCCCTGACAATATTTCATTAAACGTGTGAGCATAATAATCAATATCAATATATTGTGAGAATACTTTTTTATATAATTTTTGTTCCTTTTCGCCTTTTTTTTCGATAAAAAAAATTGAGGTTTGTGGAAATACAATCAAAAGCAATCACAGTTCTAATCTCAGCCCTCTCAAACACAAAGTAGAAACCCAATCCGCTAAGGCTTCAATTCCAACTGACACTAAGCGTTTTTATTGATGTCGTCACGTTAGATGTCAATCGTTCAGATTTCAATGAACTCATGTTCAAAGCTCTATTAATACAGGGACATTTTTAATGATAAAGCGGACTTTGGCCTGTTGAAAATACATACAATAATTGTGACATAAAGGATGCTCTTGGTTTAAGGGCTATAGAATTGATTTTTACGAGGAATATCTAGCTGATCCCAATCTTACCAATAACGTGAATTCCCGTCATGTGCCGAAGTCTAATGGGTTTAGTTCCTGGACTAGCATCTTGTGTGCGTGTAAGTTGAAATACTTTCGCAAACTTTTCTAAAAAGAGCACGGACAAAGGCCAAACTGTTGAGATCGAATTAGCAAATTCCAGTCTTCCGCTACACTTTCACTCACAACGGCTACAGTTTCTTCTGTACGCACATTACTTTGATAAGTTGTTGGCTAGCTTAGCTTTGCGTCATTTAAAGTGTATATTGTACAAAATCTATCCATAATACATCAAATATCAAGCTCAAGTTGGGCGATTATGAAGACCAAACAAATCACGACATCTTCTATACGTTTAACAAATTGAAAACCGATTTCTTAAATAATTGTAAATAGATTTATGATGATTTGTCAAACAATACAAAAACTAACTTGAAGAAGGTTAGTCTGGTTTTCAGTTTTTTTTCTTTACCTGAAATAAATTACGACAGCCACTGACGGTCGAACGTGGGGAAAAACTGCAAACAATTTAAAGCCAACAATTTCAATAGGGCAACTCACATTAGGACTTAAACTGCAGCATAAACCAGTGATGAAACATTGCTCTGCAGGCAAAGTTACACTCCCCCAACCTTGGACATCAATTATATGTTAAAACCACATCTCTGGATGAATTTAATCTATATGTTTAAGTAAACATTCAACCGGTAACAGTGCACCAAAATGCATTATGATTATTATTATTTTTTTTTTTATAATTGGGTCTTCGACAATTTTGCTTACAATAAACTCGAAAAGCTAATAATGAACAATTTGGTTATGAAAAAAGAAACAGAGATAGATTTGCGACAGGTCGACTCGCAACAACGAACTTTTTGTCAAAACAAAAACAAAAATATAAATCCCTTTTGGTACTTTCATTTATAATAACGATTACTACAAACATTCTTTCGATGGTTTGATATTTTACTGCTTCAAAGAGGCAAAATATAAACTCTCCTTTTGAGATGCAATATCTGTGGTTTTGAAAAAAGTTCGAAAATGCTTTGGCTCATTTTATTTATAAATCATTTTTATGTCTCAATGCAGTCTATTCTTTAGTGATTTCTAAGGCTAAGATGTACAACGATTTCGAATGGTAAGATATCGTATGAGACAATCGGGGATTGATGTTCCGCGTTGATGTTTGAGGGTAGACACGGCTGTTATTCAATAACTTTCTTCAGGTAGCACGATTTTGGCCTAAGATCCCATCGCGTCTAAAAAAAATTCCCATCTAAGTTGTAATTTAATTTTACCAATTGTACTACCCCGTCGGTTTGACCGATAGAGTGACTATCTAAAACAAACCGATGTTCCCACTTAGATGTCGTAGCAGTCCGAGTTGGTCTATGGCCAACTGTGTCCAGTTGCAGGACCCACGCCCAATTATCAATGAATTTGTCAGATAAAAAGCGAGGGTAGAGCAAATGACTGGTCTTATCGTATCGTAGCTGTTTTCATAACTTAACGCCGCTGAATGTTGCTACGATTTGACCAGTTACAAGCTACTGGTCGAGGTTCTATTGAGTGGCAGGATTATCACACCAGGACTTAAAACACGGTACCGTAGCAGTCGTGACCCTCCGAACTTCGATCCGAGCCTGACTTATTAGAAGTAAGCCCCCTAATACGAGCGTCACAGTGGCTGTGGTTTAAAACCTAAAATGCAGAAAGGGTCTGCCAGTTGATTTCGACCCAATGTAGAGATGCAAAAAGTACTGGGTGCTGGGACCCTAGGAGCAGCTAGATTCATGGATGATCCTCGACTCATACCAAGAGTGGTGCTGTCCCCTCAACACAGTTACGCTTTAGCATTAAATCCATTCCTTCTACTTGTGCCAGGTTGATGTTGCCGCACAGCTCATAAAGTTCTACCTTATGTTCGCTCATGCTTACGGTAACAAAAAAAAACAAGGAGATCTTAATCCGCTTTCGCAAACTATCATGCTTCATTCACTGCCATAGAGCAGGGCTGGGATGTTTAAGTATTAGGGATATAAAGGCACCTTACTGTTTCTTGACAAGGCCTTGTTTCTTAGCGCAAGGAAACAGCAATTGGAAAGTGTAACTCTTCGTTTGATTTCGAATCAGCTGTCATTAAAAGAGTTAATAGCGAAGACGATGTAGAGAAAACCGCTGGTTATATCAAATCTATGACTGCCTAAAGCAGCTTTCTGTTACATTGGAAGAGGATGAGCGTTCGTCTTTGTTGACCGTGTATACTTGGTTTTGTCCTCATTCACAGCCAATGCCTTTTTTGGTGCTTCTATTTTAATACTTGCAAACCCACCAGGGACAGTTCGCTGCAATTTGCCAATGTCGCCAATATCATATCATGAGTATGATGTTGATGTTAAAGAAGTCACATTATAGTGCATCATTTTGTCTAAAGAGGAGATGTCGAAAGCAAACATACTCGTATATTATTTACTTAAAACGCGTTTTTGTATATTGCAGTCTTTTACACTTTTTGGCAGCGGGCATATTGGTGCCAACTCGTCTGACAAAACATTTTGTCTTCCCGCGATAGTTTGTCTGTAAAGGAAAAAGTTTGGTCTTTGGGATGTAGTGCACCAAATATAATAGATCAGGAGCATTAAGGTCCGATTTTCGGTCAGTCGAAAATAAGAAGTTCTTGAGTGAACATCTGTGCCAGAACGTTAATTTTTTTTTATAAATCAAAATGGTACGTGTGCTTGTCGAGTGAGAATTTTAGGGTTTGTTATAAGTACCGTTATTTTTTTTCTAGGAATTATTTACCATGCTGTCTGCAGTTCAAATGATGAATAATGAAAAACATTAATGACACATTTGAGGATGTAGCGGTAAACGAACGCACTATACGACGTTGGTTTGGAAAGTTCCCATTCGGGAGATTTCAGCCTCGAAAATGAACCACGTGGGAAGCAGGAAACGTTTAGTTGATGACGATGTTTTAAGAGCAACGGTGGATGCGGATCTAACGAAATGGGTGCGGCAGATTTCACAAAGCATGGGAGTATCCCCAATGACACTAATTCGACACTTTTCTCTCATAGAAAAGGTAAAGAAACTCGATAAGTGGGTACCCCATGAACTGAACGAATCCCAAAAAAAAAAAAACCAAACTGAACCGTTTTTGCACCGGATAGTCACGTGTGATGAAAAGTGGATACTCTATGATAATCGTAAAATTTTGGGCAGTGGTTGGCTGCAGCTGAAAAACCAAAACACACCCCCAAGCCCGATCTTCTCCCAAAAAAGGTTATGGTGACAATTTGGTGAACATCGGAAAAAATTGGCTTTTACATTTTTAATATAAAATCGGACGTTTCATGTGGCGCAACCCAATAGTAAAAACTTAATCAAAGCAATTTTAGGTGTACACCTTGTAACAGTTGATGACATTTTTCGGCCCTAAGTGCTGATAAGATAATTCGCTGTCTGTCTACAGCATGTACTCGTATTCTATTTCCTTGGTAACTTCTACGTTAGCAGGCTTAACTTTTTCTTCAATTTCTGTAAATGCTTCAACAAGGGCTCACTATAAATCCAAAAATAAATTTTATTATAAGATGACCGAAGGATGGGCTCCGAAGCCTACTCATGTAAGGTATATCCAGTTATTCCTTCCACTTTTTCAGTATTGTCTTCTTGTATTTTAACTTCTTAATCTGCGTTGTTGTGATTACTTCTGCAGGGAGATTATTTTATTTGCAGATATATGGTACATAACTCTTAAGCTTGGATTATTTCTCAATAACTTAACCGGCCATCGATTCTATTGTACGTTTAATGCATTTGGTAAAGTTTGGAATGCCTATAACAATTCTGAGGTTAGAGCTGTTAGTTCTGTTGAATTCTTCTGATCCCTTTGCATAATAGTCTTTTACTAATCGTTTTTGACACTTATTTCTCGATAACGCTGAGTATACTTGAAATAGCGAAATATGTATATTCTTCGATGTCGCCTCTAAAGTTCAAACTGTCACTACACAAACTCATACCTCTAGCCTTCATCTCCTTCGTACTCTGCAGATACTTATAAGAAGTCCTCTTGTGTTCTGGCAATTTGCCTTCACCTTATTGAAGTTTAGCATATTTCTTCGACTATAATCTGATCTTTAAGTGCTTTTGCATTCAAATAAGTTTCAGAAGGAAACTTGAAGAGTTGTAAGCAAATCTAGAAGGAGTTCTTTGTTAAAACAAATAAATTCCGGATTATATAAGTAGTCCCCCGAAGGTCATTAGCAAATCCTTTGACAAAAAATAAGTCAAAAATTTACTTTACAGGTAGATTTTGTTAATTAGTTTGACATTTGCAGAGAGGACGTCATTAGGTTTAAAGCTCAGTCTAATTGGTTATTTCATATAGATAGTGGTGGAAAAAGTAACTGGTCTGAACGGAAAATAAATGAAAATTATATAACTTCAATGCAATTGATTAAGAATAATTTTATGGAAAGCATAAAAAGCAATTCATTTTTTTTATTAACATTAAAATTAGTTTTTTTAATGTTTGAAAAATAATAGGTGGCAAGGATTCCTCAAGATTTTGGCCCTTTTGCACTGGTATTCATTCCCAAGCTTCCTTGATCCCAACCCATATGTGGCCGTATAGAAACATCTTTTAAGAGACAACAAACTTGACTTCAGACCACAAATTAGTTCAACAGCGGATTTGGATCGGGCAACTGATCTGGCCAACAGAAAACTTAGACCTGTTTCGCTTGAGCCCAGGCTTTGACTTTTTTCGAGGTGTGCTCTTGGGGTCGTTATCTTGTTGGAAGTTCCAAAGCAACGACATTTCATCTTCGGCATAAGGCAGCATTAATGCAAAATAATGGTCTCACATCATACCAGGAAAAACAGCCCCATATCATTATATGCACATCATTTTGTACTTTCTCAAGAAGTAAGGAAACGGTTATTTTCTAGGGTTAGAGTATCAGACATTTTCTTCTTTTTTCTTCCAGTTTATTTGGACTTTTTTTTTCTTTAGTGCATTCATTATCATATTCTCTGAGCAGGACAAGGTATAAATAATTACAAAAAAAAAATTACTGCAAAAATTCGATTGTTTTTAAGAAGTTACTCTTGATTAAATACGCGCAAAACTAATACACCTATTTTTTTCCACCGCAAACCAATGGCACGTGCCATCTGAACTCATCTGGACTTAGTAGCGCGAACTTTTAAGAACCAATAATTTACAAAAGCACCATCATATGCTAAGATCGCTTTTAGCTTTGGTGTAAATGACATTTTAAGATAATGATTCATTCACACCTATTATTTTTTTTTGATGTAGTTACTATTTTTGGTATACAAATTCTACAATAAATATCGTAACATTAAAAGCAAAACACAATGCTACGAATATGTGTTCCAGTAACTTAGAATACAGATAAATATAATATTATTTTCGAGAGAGAAACAATAACAACGGGCCCCATCGCGCCGTAGTCGTAGTCGATGAGTCTCTATAAATTCTATTTATAATTGCATTTGTGGATTTAATTTTGTACAAAAACTTACTCTGACTTAGTTCGTGCAATTGGTTGTTTTATCGCTGAAACATGTGGTTGGATTGGTTTTTGTTTTTGTCAAATCAAAATTGTTTAATGCTTCACAGAGGATGCATGGCAGTTTGTTAAGCTTATACACATGCTTATGACATGTGTATAGCAAAAAACAAGATACATCAGCAAAATTAAAAAATAGAAATAAAAAATTGACAGGTAAACACAAAGTTTAAGGTTTCCTCATTCTCTCTGCTTTTCCATAAAGTCAAATTAAGTTGCTTCCAATAATCGTCACTGTGTTTGTTGTTTCTAGCCAACCATATTTCGGCCAAGTCAATGCTGCAAGCTAACCTAACGTACTACTACTTCTACCGCTCTGTGCGATTATTGTTATTGTATTTATTTCCAATTGAGTTTTTGTTTATTCTCTAACTTAACAACATGTATGTATATTAATTAAAAATTCCATTCGACACATATTTAGAAGAAGAAGAATTAATAATAATAAAAGAAGAAGAGTAAAAGAAAAAATCAAATTCGAAAAAAATATCTATGGGAGCGTTTCGAAAGAAACTGCGCATTTATAATTGAACGCGCGCGTGTTCCATGAGAAGAGAAATCGACAATAGCACCAATGTAGCCTTAGCTACGAGTAAGGCCAGCCAGCCAGCAGCACAAGCGCCAGCACTAGCACAACCATCACCAGCAGCAGCAGCACCAGCACCATACCGATCACTAGGTTAACTGAATAGTAACAGTTGAATTTTGTTTTAACTTAATTTTTGTTTTGTGAAAAAAAAAAAACTTTTCTATTTGTAGATTATTGAACTATGGAAAAACAAAAATATTTACATATGTATGGGTGTATCCTACGAGTATTATGGATGCAGCAGAGCAAACCTATGCAGCGACATAATTATGTTTTGACCATATTCCTTAAACCGGTGAAGAATACTCAACTTCTCCGTGTATCTATACTATGCAACAAATTCCCGAACTACAGAGAACTGCATTTAACTATTCTCCCGCTTTTAAAGTGCATTAAAGTTTTCTCTACTCTTTGCTCGATCTATCTAACCATGGATGTTGATGAAAAGGATTTGAAAAAGTTTACCCGCTCAATGCATTTTGGAAAAGGAACATGCGCATCTAAATGTTACATAACCAGTTTTGAGTTGTGTTGGCCATACTCGTAGAGCAAATGGAAAGGAAGACGATGGTGGGTGTGAATGCAGATTTGTTCGCTTTAACATTGCACAAAAAAAAGAAAAATAAAAAAACAAATCTTGTACACCCAGAACACTCGGTAATGTATAGTGTGTACTACTGATATCTTCGTTTCTCGGTATACCAATACATTGGGGTGGAACTTTCTTTGTTTAGAAATAAATTTTACTAACGCCTGCCCGCCAAACCAAACTATATCCCCTCTACCAGTATATCAACCCTTTAGTCGAATTTTGCGGGTGTAGCCTGTGCGACATTATGCATTATAGGAGAAAAGCTGGTCCATCCAGTAAAGCAGTGCAGTTCAGTTCAGTTAAAAAGTTATATTCCAAAATGAAAGTCGATTAAGAAAAGTTTTTTTTTTTTTTTTGTATACAGGAAGAACGAGTAAATATTTACAAATCCTTGAATCTTAACCTTTATGGAGAAAAAGAGTGTTTTATCAGTGAAGTGAATCTCTTGGACTATGTCCAGTTTTTATTTTATTTTTCTTTATCAGAGAAATTGTCCAGAACGTGCGAGCTTCTGATAAACTATGACAAATTACTTGGGGTAGGTCATATACATTCGATTTGTGTTTACCTCCAATTAAAATTTAAACAAACAAAATTTATTTGATGGTGCAGAGTTTAAGTTTATGAAATGTGTCCTTTGTGATTCGTTTTTGTAAATCATGTCGACAACACTGAGGAACATTTGCGATAAGAAGAATTCGATTTTGTTATGTCGGTATACTTCAACTTTTGTCGCATATATTTTCGCTCCATATAACCTTAAGATTTGTAGATAATAAATTTATTAAAAATCTGAGCTATGTATCTCTTCCAATGAGTTGGTTGTTATGGTAGGAGGTCGAATTTTCTGCTTTTTATAAAAAAAAAATCCTGTGTGTATCTCCTTAGGCAAAGATTAATTTGTATGCCAAAATATGAACAGCATTGTTATAAGATAAGATATATATGCAAGATAGAAAATTGGATTTCAAAAAGACAAGAATCACCTCGGGTCACAATTTTTCTGCATTTAGTAGCAGTTTTTCATATCACACCTTAGCTGCTGATATAGGTAATATAGAAGCACAATATGTACAAGTTATTGCATTACTAATATTAACAAGTAAATATTGCTCCTTTTAACATCAACCATAACAAATGGAATAGTCCTGATATCCTTACTTGCTTGTGATGCTTGTCCTGGACGACTGCATTAAATACTTTAATTTTGGTTCTATGAAGTACTATACTCCTGTTTCAATATGCTTTATAAGTCTACTTTTGCTTCCAGAGTTTCAAAAGCTGCTTATAATAAAATTCACTACATCTAAATAACTTTGCCCATACGAAGATTGTTATGAAATTCATGTTTTTGATAGTTAACATCAAACTGTTAACATCAAAATCTGTTAACGCAATTGAAGGTTCGCCTGAGAGAGGCAGAGGCTCCATTCGCTAAGTAACTTCTGTTTGTTTGTTGTTTTTTTTTTTACGATTGTTTGTGATAGAAAAGAACCATATTCATCCTATATTTGTTTCGAGCAAATGCTTGGTCGTAGAGTCAAGATCTCTGAACTACTTACTTCATATCAAACATAACAATAAGCTGACCAAAAGAATGGTGTAGTTCCTTACCACGTAAAACAATATATGTTATGAAGTAACAAATAGCTTCGAATATTGGATGGACTATTGTTTATGCTTGCACCCACATGTCCACATGCAGCCAAACAATTACCGGATAGCGAAAAAGGGTATATGACTGCCCTCCAAAGAGTGCGTGAGAATGGGTCGGCCAAGAGAAGGATAGAAAACTGTGATATCCACTATGGTGCCTGCTATAGAAAATAGAAGCGAAGGCTATTTAGATGTCGATTGCCATCAGAGGAAGTCTTGGGCAAGCGGTTAGGAGCTATTTCTATCAGCAAACGTCTGATTTCAATTCGCATCAAGGCTGCTAAATTCAGCAACATAATCCTGATATGCGTGACTAATGGTAACTAGCAGAGAGCGAGTTAAGAAAAAAACAAAAAGACTGAATTGTACAAATCTTAAGTGTCTTTTATAATGTTGGCAAACAAAAGTTTTAAATTACAATATGAAAATGTACATTACTACATATGTGGCTGAGATTTCGAAAAATGTGCAAAGTGTGTAGGAATACATGATTTGGAAGAATGTGTAATACAATATAGGATGAATGTGGGAATATGTGTACATGCATTATCTGTGAAGTCAGCATGTTGGATTTAAGGTGATGATCCATATAAGTTGGAATCTAACTCCCGCACTCGCCCACGGGTTAAAACGTCAACTTTGCAAAACATTGGTTTAGTATTTTATATAAATTGGCGGCACAGTTTAATTAAATTTTAATTTTAGGACCACCAGCTTTGAAAATGTACTCAGGCGAGTCAAAATACCATCATATCTAGCATATGTTTTCTACACTTCAAACATTCATCGAGATACCTGGCAGTGAACTGATCAAAATCCACCAACCAGATTGATTATATATATACGCATCGACGCAAGATAGCTGTAGTTTTCTATATGTGGGAACGTTACGAGGAGCCAAGGTCAACTCAAACCACCATATTTATGTAGCCAAAGTGCGATTGGGAATATCTTGAACGCCAGAACACCGAAGAAGTAGTATGAAAAAGAGAAAGTACGAGACATCGAATCTCCGACAACCTTACAAAAGTCAGTATGTTGTCAGTATCAAGCAGAAAAGATGAGTTTCGAAACTGTCAGCAAGTCATTTTATACGGCACACCTGATGATTTAAGTTTCATCTGTCTAACAAAATTTGACCAAAAGCAGCGTTGCAAAAAAAAAGAGACGTCGGTTTCTCCGAAAGAAGAAGAAAACAAAAAACAAGAGGAGCGCACAATGGAAAAGCGTTTCTGCGGAAAAGACGTAAGAAAGTTCTACCAAAAATGTAAAAGGACTTGCCAAGGACATAAATACCGAACATAAGTGTGTAGATATAAGAATCGGAAAGTAATAGTGGATACAAATACCGAACATAAGCGTGCGGATATAAAAATTGGATAGTAATAGTCCTTTCATAGTCCCCGCTAACACTTTTAAAGGATTACTTCTGCAGACCAATATACGGTGAAAACGATCGCTGTCAGATTAAATGAACGTGGATGATGGTCGATAACAACTTGGCCTACTCGACCAAGAAAAGGTATGGATTGATATCTAATCTAAAGACCAATAAGACTACAGGCTACCTGCCGAATCATTAAAAAAAGAGCGGGAAAATATCATATTTGGTAAGCAGAATACCCCAACTCATCTGTACCATGTGGCGCGCTCAAGGAGAAAAGGAGTTCAGTCAACTTTGTGTGCACAACTAAAGGCAGTAGTAAGAACAAGACCACGCTAAGTAGAAAGTGCTTTTGGTTGAGTCTTTGCGTTGGATATTAGGGGGAATAGAAATGCTAATGCAACTTCTCGCTGTTAAGTCATTCATTCATATTCATGCTAATTCATATTCCCCTACAGTGAGGGGAGTAAATTCTTGTGACGGACCTGTTTCAGACATTTGTTGACAAATGTACATACTTATGTCAAATCGCTCCACTCAATCAATCAAAGGTTGCTTATCATTGTCTTTAAAGTCTGTGTTTAATCGTGTTAATCTTCTACAGCAGCACATTTCTTTTCTGACTCACTTAGTCTCTCCTCCAAAATTGTGTAAATAACCTTTATCCCTTAAGATACTTTGAATACTTAGTCAGTTCAAGCATAGTTACACTCTTGTTACTGTGGAAATGTTACTGTCAACAAATTGTACCGATTACTAATTATTACTATTACTATTACTGTCTAGAGAGGTGCGGAATTCCCTCATATAATCGTACAACGAGTACTTGAGCAAAACTAACATGTTCAATCTGGTCTCGTGTTCTCGTTTTATCACAATATGCGTCATCTGCATTAGTCATTCCATTATATTTTGTTCCAGTCAACAGACTCTCGATTTTATGTTCTCAACGTGATATTGTTTGTGTTGTGTGGGAGAGGATTTACTTATGCTATTCTCAACTTCAACGATTGTATCCGTATTTATTAAAGGAACTTAATTATGTACCCTGATCGACTAGAGCACCTTATAAAAGAATTTCAAAGTATTTGTTATGAAACTTAGTATGTACGGGCTCATTTCAATCATGCATCATACAAGCGTACTGAAGTGTTCTCTGTCAAACAGTTATTACTGCGCAATTTCTATTACCTTCAATTTGTTTTAAGAAGAACGCAACAGTAAACGCAGTTGTTTTGTTTTTTAACTTTTTTATTGAGTGAGATTTTAAGTTTCATCGCTTTCCATATTCATACTCTTTTAGATGAGCTGAAAATGGTTACAATGCAATTCAAAACGAGTAAAAAGCTGTTAAAATAATTTAGTTGTTGCCTCGTAGTTAGTTGTTAGTTGGATCTTAAAAAAATGTTGGGGGTTGAAATGTTGTACTATAGCTTCGACAAACAATGGCAAACCTTCAAAAATCAGTGTGTCCTTTTGATTTGGGTTGGGTTTAAAAATATTTCGGGGGGCTTTTGGATACGATCTACATGCCACATTATATCCTTACAATTTCAGCATTCGTTTTGATTACAGAGATTAATTTTAATTTATTCCCCATCAATACAAACGGGGCCACATATCACTCGAAGCAATGATGTGTACAATGGTACCATAGTACCACAGTACTGAAATGATAAATGTCTTAAATAAGTCACCTCGTCACTCTTGAGAGTACTTCATAGCTCAATTGCCTTCTTACACCAAATGAGATGAAATTATCGAGGGTAATTCTTCATTTGATTTACGTATGTTGTAGCCAGGATTGTATGTTCTAAGTATTATAGATAAAATCTTTTACAACTTCAAAGTTGTAGCTTTCGATGCTGACATTTTGCCACAGCCGTTGATGTTGTTGTGTGTCTCCTCTTCCCATGGACAGCACGAACTTCATTTTGTCTTCGTTCGCTACCAAACTAATTGTACGAGGGCGGGTCAATAAGTCCGTGACTTTTTGAATTTCTGACCTCTTTACTGAAACAGCAACACTGCTTCTGTCAACAGGCATCTGTCAGTTGACTCCTGTCAAAATTTAAACTTGCTGCGTCAGTTAGTTTGTGTTTGACAGCTATTTTTATCAGACTACTCTCCCTCTCGCTGCACAAAAAGATCAAGCGAACAACAAAGTGCATAGGAGAGAAACCCAGAGTGAATTTCCACGGATTGTTGACAAGGGGTTCCCATAGATTTGTTTAATAAACTTTCGGCGAAGTTTTGACCCCTTTCTAGCAAAAATGAATGTCAATAACGCTTAATCATTGCCATACCATTACCGTTGCGACCCACGGAATGAATTCTTCTTCTCTTGATGACCGAGCAAAGACTTGGATCATTCTTCAACCTTTTAGATTTTTCTGCCAGTGAACAGAATTCGTAGATAAAGCATTCTTTTCACGTATTAGCTGTGCAAAGCTTTACATTTTTGCTTAACGTTTTGCTTTAATGCAATTGTGAGAAAGTGTCCGGTTTGGCTTTTTGTATGCATTGAGTGTAAGACCTCAAATATTTTTTGAAATTGCGAGACGTGAAAGATCTCGCTTTTTTCCATTTTACATTTGTTAAGACCATATACAACTGCACAATTTTTGACTTCATGTCATTTCGTGATGGCAAAAACCAATACAGTTTCTATAAGTAGAGTAGGCGTGTTGAGCAGACCATTTTTACTGTGGAAGTTAGTTGTCTTTGCCTTTAAGCAATCTATAAAATTATTCCATCCACATTCTGTCATTATAAACTATGTTTTTACTTTCGCATGCAGTCGATCAGTCTAAATTCTGAGTTTTTTTTCATATGAGACAAAAAAAAATGCTGTCATTTACTACTATCTGTCATTTTGTAGCTCTGATACGTAAAAACCTACATATACAAGGCTTCGCACAAATAGGCGTACAGAAGGTAGCATGTGTTTAACGTGAACACCTGTCAGTTAAGATTTAATTTTCACTGGATGCCATCGTTTACCTACATTAGTAGTATAATACCAAAGCAGAGCTTATGTTGGAACCTCTTGCTGATCTTAGGGTCACAGCACCCAGTATGTATTGCAACTCTACATTTGGTCAAACCAACAGGAGCAGCACCCTTCCCGCGATTTAGGTTTAAACCACAGCCATCATGACACTCCCACCAGAGGGCCTACCTCAACAAGTCAGGCCCTGACCGAGATCCGAAGGCTCCCGATTCCCATGGTACAATGATTTAAGTCCTGGTAGGGACTACCGGTGGTCCTGCCGCCAACAAGACCTATGACTGGTTGCTTGTAATTATATATGGAATTATACGTGGAACCCTCAGGATCTACCAATTAATTTGCCAAAGTAGATCAAGGCAACATTTGTTTTTAATTATTATCTTGCTTTGTTCATTCAGTGAAGTACACAAGTTGAGTTACAATATACTTCCTATCTATTCCTCACACATTCAAGTATTAATATGAAATCTTATATACCTCACTATTTAAATTGACTGGTTTGGAAGATCTTATCAGATAATGTTTGTGTACTAGTACCAGAGCTTTTTTTCACCTCACAATAATAGAGTCAAATCAACCTGCCTTGATCTTGATCTTAAAAAACTTTACTTTTCTGTAAGATTCCCTTTATACTCGTTATAGTCTCATGATTACTGTAGAAACTTCAGACACACGTGTTTGTGGTATGTTATTTCACCTATTGGTGTGTGTGTACCTCCAATTAATTTGGAAAAAAAAAAAAAAATATTTTATCATTCCTACATTGTTTACTATGCAACTACCAAACTTCATTTCTTTCTTTTATTTCCTTTCAGTTTTATCGATGTTATCTCTGATGGTTCATCACAAAATTGATTATAATAAAAAGCATTTACGCCGCAAAATACACACAAAACAATCACTAATGTGATGTTTTAAGGGAGCATGTCAACATTTTCTTGCACAAAAGCATTAAAATAAGAAAAAAAAAATAGATCTCTTAAACAAAGAGTAAGAATATTATATAAAAAAGAAAACCAAAACGAAAAAAAAGGAAAATATTTCCAATAATAAAAATAAGACATCTTATCATCGGACGTTCGAATCGAAAAGACAGTTTTAGATCTTAGCAATCTCTCCGCAACAACAATATCCAACCTTCTTCTATTTTCGAGAAAGAACGTTAAAACAACCAGAACGTGTAGAAGAATAAGACGAAAAATAAGGAGAGATAAACACACTTTAATCTGGCCCTCGGTTCCTTCGCAGTCATCTAAATTAAACAAAAAATTTTTATGGGAATGATGAAACGTACCCGAGTGGAAGAGGTTCAATATGGCCAAAGACCGAGCGCTGGTGGGGGAGGTGGTGGCCCCGGAGGAGGGGTAGGCAATGCAGGCAATGCTAATGCGAATGCTGGTCATCATCGTATAATAACAACACAGCATGGTACTGGACAAACCATACAATATCTTGCAACATCAACACCCGCTGGTGTATTAAAGACGGCTAATGTGCCGGACAATGGACCGAATGTGGTACCAGTTACCGGTGGCGGAGTACAATCACAAACTGTACAGTATTCGACCTGTGAGTAAAATCAAATATTATTCCTAATTCAAATTAATTTGTTATTGGTTTGTTATTTAATTTACAAATTTTTGCATTTTTGTAGCTTACAATGTTGCTCCCATACCTGGAGGCATGAAAACTCAAACACTTGGACCAGAAGTAGCTGCCTCAGTAGCAGCACACGTATCCAATGCTAATATGAATGCTTCGGCGAATTCAATCCGTCAAAGAAGTGGTACAGGTGGATCTAGTGGTGGCGGTGGTGGTGCAATGGTTGGTAATGTTCAAGCACAAATGGTAGCTGTAGCAGATAGTACTGGTGGTAATGCAGTACCACAGCCAGGACCTGGTGCCCCAGCACGTCTTAAAGTCGAAGATGCTTTAAGCTATCTAGATCAAGTGAAATTTCAATATGCTGATCAACCACAAATCTACAATAACTTCCTTGACATCATGAAAGAATTCAAATCACATTGCATCGATACGCCGGGTGTTATTCAACGAGTATCGAATCTATTCAAAGGCCACACCGAATTGATTTACGGTTTTAATATGTTCCTACCGCCAGGATATAAAATCGAAATACGTTCCGACGATCAAGGTATATCGGTGCCATTTGTGTCGATGCCATCAACGCCGGGTAATGCAGCAGCTGTTGGTGGTATACCCGGTCCATCAGTGCAGTGTTTAGCTCCAGCATCAAGTCCAGCTCATAAACCGAGTAATATGCAAAGCACAGCTACAGTACATAAAATTCAAACAATCGGAGCAGTGAATTTAATAACACATCCCTCTACAGCTGGTTCAGCAGGAACTCCACCAACAATTCATGCACTACCACCACCACAGCAAACAGCAGCAGCTGTTGTAGCAGCAGCCTCAGCTGCTGGTCCACCCCCGTTATCAGTGGGAGTACCACAAAATTACTCTAGAGATCGAGAACGAACACTATCACAGTCGAGTAATAATATTGTACCAGGACCGCCTACACCAAATTCGCTGAGTGAACTTAGTCCGCAGGGGCATAATTTGCATCAAATCTCTCAAGCTCACCAATCGATTATGATGGGTGAGGCTAGTGGTCAACAGAATCAACCGGTGGAGTTTAATCATGCCATTACCTACGTCAATAAAATTAAGGTGAGTCTTATGAGTTATAAGTTAAATTGATAAAGTTTCATTTACATACAAAACGTTCAAATGGATTGTAGAGAACCACAAATATGGAAGCGTTCATTCGGTGTAGGATTTTTTGTTATCTACGTTGTAGTGATAATAAAATCTTATTGTACATCAAAGTGTGTAGTTCATTTAGATTTTGTTTCGCAATATCTCAGTTTCTTATGTATACATTGAAGGATGCCGAAACCTCAATGGAAACCTCAATGTGATGTTGGTGACATAATTTAAACTTTTTGTAAAATAATTTCAGTATAAGCACACGCTTAATTTCGGAATATGAGGTCGCTCAGGAGTGTAAATTTGTTAAAGCAAACTGCTTATGAATCTTGTAAGTGAGCACGACTTGTTTTCGGTTTTATTTTAGGAGTCAGTCTTGTCGAGTTTTACTATAGCACGAATGATCAGGAATTTCCTATTTTATCAGGTTCATATTGGAGAAATCAATTTTTGTAATTTCTCTTCCCGTTGCTTGCTAATAATATTCAGGATTTCTTCTTGTCAAGGAATCGAAGTGCTGTACCAAAGATTGCTTATTTCCACAGCCTGAAAGTTTTCCATTCATCGTCGGTTTTCTATCACAAAATACTGCGAAGTTTTCCCACAATTTAAGCCAATCTATGTGTGATGTCACCATCGCAATTTTCCCGGTGGGGCTTATAAATAAAGATCGTGATCGTGTGATGCGTTTCTGGGTTCGAAATGCATATATTGCCTGTTAGTTCTTCTAACTAGTAGTTGGCAGATGTCCCTGCTCGTCTTCAATATATCTCGCTGATTGATCACTTCGTCTCGTTCGTAGTCTAAATCGGTTTCGCTATTTCCGCTGTACTTAGTCCACGCTTCAAAGTGTTGCCTTTTGTTCTTTACTGTCATTTTCACCTCATATTTCCACCCACAACCACGTTTATTTATCTATGTATGTGGCGACGACGTTTTGATATACCGATAGTATTTTTGTTCACTACTCTTATTGAGTTGTACCACATGAAATTTCCGATTTTATAGTAAAAATTTAAGAGACAATATTATCTTTAATTTTTTATTCAATCAAAATAGAATCCTTTGGCATCTATGACATCCTTCCAACGTGTGATACAAGGTCAAATATTCCTTTTTCGTAGGAGTGCTGACTTTTTGAGGCAATGAAATTTTCAAGGGATTTTATGACCTCTGCTCGGTTCCGGATGAATTTTAAGCCCCAACTGCAACAGTTTTTGCACCGTTACTTGTGAGGTATGGGGTCTAGCACTGTCATGCAAAAGGATCGGACTGTGCGTATTGACCAACGCAGGTTGCTTTTCAACCAATTTGGCATGCAATATGTCGATTTCCTCACAATATTTGATAGCGTTTATCGTTTCTCCTGGTTAAAGAAATGAAAGGTAGATTGGTCCTTTCGATGCCCACCAAATTGTCACCATACCTTTTTTGGTTTAAGAACTCGCTTGGGGGTGTTTTTTGGTTTTTCATTTGCAATCCAACCACTGCACGGATCTTTTACGATTATCATACAGTATCCACTTTTCGTCACAAGTGGACTGTCAGGTGCAAAAACGGGTTTGTTTGGTTTCTTAGTGATTTCCAGGTGTTGTAGTTTTCGGGATTCGTTCAGTTCATGGGTTACCCACTTATTGAGTTTCTTTACCTTACGATTTGCTTGGGTCCGCATTCACCGTTGCTCTTAAAACATCGTGTGAAAACAAACGTTTCCGGCTTCCCACGAGGTTCATTTTCGAGGCTGAAATCTCCCGAAAGGAACTTTTCAACACAAAGTTATATAGTGCGTTCGTTTAATGCTACATCCTTAAATGCGTCATTAGTTTTTCATTGCCAATGACGCATTATGCCCCATTTTAAATTCATAAAGGAAGAGGGTTCGAACGGTTCTAGGTAAATAATTCTTAGAAAAAAATAACGGTACTTGTAATAAACTCTTAAATTCGCCAACTTTATTATATAAAAAAAAGAAAATTTAACGTTCTGGCACAGATGTTCACTCCAGAACTTCTTATTTCCGACTGAGCGAAAATCGAATTAATTGAAGTTTAGAAGTTGTTACCTTGCGCGCTTAGTTTTTCCTCTTCGTTTCTAGTATTTCTCGCAAGTTTAACGCTCAGAGCTTTTTCAACTCTTTTTCTTTTGCTTTCGCTTTATTTTCTCAGTTTGATGCCGGTCGTTTTTCTATGAAAAATTCTTTCAACATAAGTCGTCGGCGTTAGTGCTTCGCTAAAGATATGTAACTTTTGAATGTTTTACCGGTCTTTTCACTCTAATCCAGCATATATGGTAATCTATATAGATTATGTCCACCGCTGCAGTATGTTACAACGTGCCGTTCTTCCTTAATAAAAAGGGTATTGATAATACAATAGTCAGATCGTGTGACTTGCATGAGGAAGAGTTTATCATTCCGAAATGGTTTCCGCTATGGCAGTTTTCGTATTCTTGGTTTGATTCCCAATACAGGAACCCATCGAAGAAAAAAATGTTTTTCCAATGTGTTCACTGGATAGTTGCACTAACAATATTCCAAGTTTGAATTTTCAATTTCCATGTTGAATTTTGCTTCAAAACATACTTAAAGCTGTCATACGACAGCCCGCGTCTCCTTGCCGGAATCCGATAAATGTCTTAAATCATTCAGATTTTCTGCTTCCAAATTGCATGATGCATTGTTTAAGTCATTTGCAGAACTCTCTGAGTTGAATATTTATGTATGCAGCTTTCAAGTCGATCAATCGATGTTGGGTATCTACTTAAATTTCAAATTCATTTATCTTATTCAGTATTGGTGAAGATTTGGTTTATTGTTGCTTTGCAATACAGGACATGTATTGTATAAAAGACGTTTAGCTTTATGGGCAACGTTGAGCAGGGATATGCCTTTGTAGCTTTGACAAAACAGTCGTCCAGTCGTTGGTTATGTTTTCTTCCTTTGACAAATGAAGCTGAATACTCGCTACCAAATCTGTGTGACATAAATGTTGAAAATATCGGACTCTATGCGGTCAATATTTATCCTTGGGTAAGTTCTTTAGCCCACAACCTGGTGGTAGTGTTTCCGATTGTTTTTTTTTTACTAGGGGATTATGATTTTTTTTTCACGCATCAGTGCTTTCTTCTTCATTCATTTGGCTCTATAGTTATTACACAATGCTCTTGTTTTTCGCCATAATGATTTTTCAGTCGCAATAGATGTTGAACCTTTTTTATACTCGTATAATTCATGAACATATCTCTATTAAAGTCTGGCTAGACGTTTTTTTTTTTTTTTTTTTTTTCTTGAGTTGCTATAGAGTGCAGAGTCCATACATTCCACGAAGGTTCTCAACGCTTTGTACTTATTTTCATTCTCATAACAAATCTGTTCACTCCGTATTGGAGTCGTAACTCTGCAAACAAAAGAAAATGATGGATTCTGTGCATATGTTTGTTCACTTCTCATATGTTTGATATCAAAGGACGGCAAGTAATACGCTTATGTCACATTAAGTTTAGAGTGTCAGGAATCGTCTCTTATCATGCTAAGGGCAATCAGAAACAATGCCCTATGCCCATTAATTCATGCTATATATGAAGATGAATCCACAGGGTTATATAATTTATCGATCCATAAGGAGTTCCTATCATGACCTTTTATAGGCAACATGGCGTAAATATCTTAACTAAACTGAAACTCCAGAAAAAGAAAGTCTAACCAACGGTACTGGTTTTTGCCCTCGATTGCTTCGATACTTGTTTGACCTTTGCCTAGTCGGAAAATCTAAACGAGGTTGTATTCGAAAGTTTACATAAAAGTTGTAGGATGTATGTTTTGAATAAAATGAACGATTGTTGAGATATCTCTAAAAGCTTTATTGCTTTATAAAGTAGACACATGGGGGTTATTTATGTAACACAATATCTTTGAAATGGCCGCCTGCTTGTATTGCCCTCATCCTTTTCCCAAAATTTTCAATCGCTCTTTCACATAATTGGGGCTCTATTTCGGCGATGATGGCTTCAACGTTGGAATTGTTTGTGGGTGGTTGGCGTAGAGCTTGTTTTTAATATAGTCGCAAAGAAATAAGTCTAACGGTGTCAAGTCGCAGAATCTTGGCGGCCAATGGGTGTCTCTAAAACGCAAATTTACGTGGCCAGGAAACTTCGTGCGCAATAATTCGATTGTCTCGCAACTTTTATGGAAGGTAGCACCATCCTGTTGAAAGTAGAATTCGTCCGTAATTATATCCTCGAGCTTCAGCCACAAAAAAAATCGATTATCATGTCTCGATAGCGCAATGCCTTTTCCGGTCTCATTTTCGAAAAAGTACAGCCCCATGACTCTCCGGTCCATAAGCCGTACCAAACTTATTCTGGGTGCATTGGCATATTTTGAATCACTCGCGGATTTTCGATGCCCCGGATGCGGCAATTTTGCTTATTAACGTAACCGCCAATGTGGAAATGGGCCTCATCCGAAAGCACGATTTTCTTGCAAAAATCAATGTCAGCACTTACGTCGCTGCGGTCATTTGAAAGATTTTGCGTTCCGTAAATAATACCCATGTGTCTACTTTATAAAGAAATAAAGGTTTCAGAGATATCTCAACAATTGTTCGTTTTATTCAAAAAAAAAAAACAAATCCTACACCTTTTGTTAAAACACCCTCTATTTTTACGTTGTACACGTGGCTGGGAAAACATACAGGGACTAGGTATACAACTTTTATTTCAAATGGAATGAAGAAAATTTAATCAACAGAACAATTTACTCAATTGTTGAGTTTCCGAACGTGTAGTGTCTCATACATTATTTTCCCTTTCAAAGGAGCGTGTTTTTATATTTTTCTTTTGATGAATATTTGTTGTCGATATTATCACATCACACAACGTTTGTTTCAACGATACTGGTGTTTGGTAAATTAAGCATTTACAACCCGGCCTTATACTCTTCGAAAGTTGACATAACAATTAAGTAATTACTGAGGCTTGTGTCAATTACTTAATAGCCACACACAACAAATACTGAAGGACTTAAATTAATACATCCAAGTACGCACAAATAACCAAAATAAGCAACCGCCTCAACATTTATTGTATTCTTTATGTATGTTATCGATTTTTAAGTTCCGGCCGTGTGAAAAAGAAAGGGAACCTGCTTTAATTTCCAGTAAATACGAGTACCTTTGAGATCTGTACCAATTTGTCTGCCATTAAACCGTTTATTTGTTGATATGTATTTGATTTGTTGATTCTTAATTATTATCATTTTTTTGTTTTGGTTTTTGTAGAACCGCTTTCAAAATCAACCGGAAAAGTACAAGCGTTTCCTTGAAATCTTGCACACATATCAAAAGGAACAAAAGGTCCAAAAAGATGGAAACGTTCAACAACAGGGCAAGACCCTAACCGAAGCAGAAGTCTATACACAAGTAGCAATGCTCTTCGATCAGAATGAGGATTTACTTCGTGAATTTGGTCAGTTCCTGCCAGATGCGACAAGCCATCAAACAGCACAATATATGAATAAGGCGCACAATGATCATAAAAAAGTGATGTCATCAGCAATTGGTGGACCAGGTAATATAACAGCAGCAGGTTTAGGCGGTAATTTATCTGGAATACCATTGTCTGCTGGTGGAGTTGGTCCAAATAGCATTCCGCCCTCTGCTCTGAAGAGCTACAATAACTCGCAGAATAATAATCTCTCAAGAATGGATCGTGATTTAGTTTATGAAAAAGACTACCATCATCATCATGCGGCGCCGCGAAATGATAAAGAGCGGAATCATCATCATGTTAATCAGAAATTCGGTCATAATTCTTCCTCGCAAACAAAAAAATCGCCAAGCTACAGTGCCATGCCAGTGAGTGGTGGTGGTGCCGGTGGCGGTGGCGGTACGGGTGCAGGTGGTCATATAATTTCACGTCGTACCGGTGGTAGTGGTACCGGCGCAGATGACAGTGGTGCACCACCAGCTAAACGCCATAAACCCATTTCACGTGATATAACATATTCGGAGGCCTTTCGCTATGGCTCCTTGGAGGAGGGTGCATTTTTCGACAAGGTTCGTAAGGCGTTACGCAGTTCAGATGTTTATGATAATTTTCTACGCTGCCTAACGCTCTTCAATCAAGAGATTGTCTCTAAGACTGAACTCTTAAACTTGGTGTCACCGTTTTTGAGTAAATTTCCGGAATTACACCGATGGTTCCAGGATTTCCTGGGGCCTCCTACCATACCTGAGGGTGTTCCAATTCAGGCAGCACAACGTCAAGATCAACGTAATCAGATTGGTGAATTGGCTCAGGAGGTCGATTTGACAGCATGCAAGAGATTAGGAGCTAGCTATTGTGCACTACCAAAGTCAACTGAGCCGAAAAAGTGTTCAGGAAGAACACCCCTATGCAAGGAAGTTCTCAACGACATTTGGGTTTCATTCCCTACTTGGGCCAGTGAAGACTCTACGTTTGTCACTTCACGTAAAACGCAATTCGAAGAAATCATTTATAGGTGAGTTGTTTTAGAGAATTATTTTTCTTTTGCTCTGTATCTTTTTTTTCCCCTCATTACTCGGTATTTCATTTTGTGCTGTAGTAGTAGTTTTGTGTTTAGTTGATGATGTTTATCTAACTTTGTTGTCGAATAGTGAGAAAGTGCAATAAAAAAAAAGAAAAAAAGAACCAAGATCTATGCTGTTACAATTCATTGTTTGAACTGCAATGTTTCGAATTGTTTTGTGTACGTGTTGTATTTTTATGTTGGTATCTACTCGTACAAAATCGAAACTAAATTTAGAAACACTCATACAAACAAACATAAACACATCAACACACTCAACAACAAAACAAAATCTCTTTTTTTTTCTCTCTTTTTTGTTTTCTTTGCTTATTAATTTTTTCAACAACAACAAATTCTAAACCAAAAGAAATATCCACAGAACTGAGGATGAACGCTTTGAATTGGACGTTGTCATTGAGACAAATAGTGCAACAATACGTGTCCTAGAGGGTGTTCAAAAGAAACTCTCACGCATGACGCAAGAGGAGGTGCAGCGATATCATTTAGATGATTACTTAGGTGGTAGTTCGCAGACAATTCATCAGCGAGCAATTCATAGAATTTACGGTGATAAAGCAGGAGAGATTATTCAAGGGCTGAAAAAGAATCCTGGTGTTGCGGTGCCAATTGTGTTGAAACGTCTCAAAGTCAAAGAGGAGGAATGGCGTGAAGCGCAAAAGGTTTGTTTTAATCGTAATTTGTGTTATTTAAAAGAATTTTTTCTGATCCGTTTTACTTGCAGAACTTTAATAAGCAATGGCGCGAGCAGAATGAGAAATTCTATTTGAAATCACTGGATCATCAATCGATCAATTTTAAGCCAAATGACACCAAGGCTTTACGATCAAAGAGTCTGTTTAATGAAATCGAGACTCTGTATGATGAGGTTAGTCACCCTATAGTACTGTGTGGGGAATTGTGTGGATATTAAAACAGTTTTTTTTTTTTTGTTTGTTAATTTATACATTTTAGCGTCATGATCAAGATGAAGAATCATCGGAACCGATCACTGGTCCGCATTTAATTCTGCCATATAAAGATAAGACCATACTGGATGATGCTGCTAATTTGCTTATCCATCATGTGAAAAGACAGACTGGAATACAAAAGCAGGAGAAAGCCAAGATAAAGCATATTCTAAGACAATTTGTGCCTGATTTGTTCTTTTCAACGCGTCAACCCCTAAGTGATGACGAACGTGATGATGGTAAGTGTGGAATAAATTTTATTTTACAATGGCTCTTCGCCTTAGTTGCACATATATAGTAGATATTAAATAGAAACTAACGAGTATAAAGGGCTTCGTGAAGAATTGGATAGTCTGTGTGATGTCTTTCGTTGCAGATAATTTGTTTTTCTTTTTGATATATTCTGTTCGGATGTTTGCCAGAAATTGATTATTGCCTAACTGCAGCAGGTTAGGCCTATTGTGATTTCCTCAAGCATTTGCCAGCACTTATAGTAAATTCGACTATATGTTTGAGTGAACTGGCAGTGATATGTTCTGTCTCAAGCGTAGTCGTGCTCTGCTTAGGTAGTTACAGTGGCAAAGGATAAGCTCTGCTGTTTCTTCCTCGTTGCATATGTGTTCTTAAGTCAAATGGTTAGTCGAATTTTCTTGCCATACCGAACACCATACTGAACGCTTGTCGTCTTCGTTACTAAGCATTTTACAGAAGTGTTCCAGTGTACCCATATCGACTATGGATGCACAGATATATTTCTGTGGCTGTCTCTGCGGACTTTTTAGTAATATTACACCCATTCCTACTACAGCGCTTGTCAATAACCTTTCGATAGCGTGCTTCTAGTATTATTATTATTATTATTATTTTTTTTTTTTTTTTTTGACAAGTCGTTGTCCTTTACTGATCATAGAATCCGCGAGTAGCTCTCGTTCTCTTGTACAGGCCCCCTATGGACGGAACTATCGTCATGAAAAAATGCCTCACCTCCTTGGCATACCTGAACTCCTTATAGAATTGAAATTATCATTTATCTGCAGAAAATTATTCCTCATTTAAAGATGGTTTGCTAAGACAATTTTAACTTCTTTCTAAAAAAAAAAGCAAGGAACAATTATTTAAATTTCTTATACAACCTGCTGCACTCGAGAATCTATTCTTATTGCGATAAAGCTACACGTAAATCGATTATTACTTCATATAGTTCATGTTGGAAGGTTAATGACTTGCAACTGAAACAACCTTCACTACAAAATATTGGTTTACATACAATACATCAGATTTAATTCATTTTGGTTGCAGTTGTGATGTAAGCTAACGTATGTTTTTTAACTTTAAAGCTTCCCAGGGAAGTAGTTATTGAAGGTAAACTTTTATATATTTTGAACATATATACACATCTATGTATATTGATGTAGGAGCCTTCCTCTTTTGCCTTTGTGCTTAACATCTTAGGAAATAGATTATTATACTTAAGGTCATGTCTCATACTATAATATTATGCAACCATCAACTTTAACCCTGTAAGTTTTCTAAAATACTAAGAAACGAGGTGCGTCTGTCTCCAAACGTCCGAACTACAGACTACACCTCACACTGGTAAAAATGTCCAAGCTAGGTTTATATTGTTCACAAATCCTAGAAAAAATCGTCGAAATCAATCGACATTTTGAGGACATGTTTAAAAGACCTTCAAAAAGTGCCATTAAAGTGTTTTTTGATATCAATCTTTATCTCTCGATTCTGCGGACATCGTTGTAGAATATTACCCAGTCTATCCGATAGCTCAATGTGCGTTGAAGCAATCCGCAGTGGTTCAATACCCGTAGAAATGCTGGTGTTTATATGAAATTATCCAAAGTGAGCGAGAGAAGTTTAACAAACAGGTGGTTAAACGACACTTGACACTAACATTGATACATTGTTCTTATTTCTTTGCTTTTCAAATATTACGTTTGCAATCCCACATTTTAAATACACAGCTAATACATGCCCAATGATGAGAGCGCGAGAGAATAAAATGTTTCAATGGGATTTGAGAATGTTTATATGATATTTCAAAGTGGTTACAAATATTCAATGCGTTTTATAAGCGGGAATGAACATATGCGTGTTGAATATTTCAATGCGCTTTGAAGTGGTGTTTATTCGAGCTTATGGAAAAAATGCTGATTGTTTCAATGCACATTGAACTGTCGGATAAACTGGGTATATGACTCAATTATGTGATATGAATGGACCAGCAAATTATTAACGTTGCTGTGATTGAATACCAACGTTGGGGATAAGAGTTGGCTTCTACAAATTCAGCAGTCTTCCTTATTGTATTCGTAAGTCAAAAATGTCTCAATGTCAGGGAACTTGAAGAATGATGTTCAACCGTTTAAGCAAATTTTCATCAATTTCAGTTATTGCTGCATGCACGATGGTGCTGCATGAATGCTGTGTTGAGTTGATATCCATTAAATTTCCTTTTTCAAGCTCATTAAGTACCAGAAAAATAATTGCTTGCTTATTATAGCAGGGTGCTTTTCCTTTGAAGTTTGTGTAATGCAGATTCCAAAAAGCTCATCACAGAAATTAAATTTTTCTCAACTCAACTTTATGGCTACGACGTGCGCATGTGGGAATGGGTGGTAAAACTTGCAGTTCATAAACCAAATTATTTGTAGGCTAATTTTGAGCAAAATTATTTGTTTCGTCTGCTGGGTAAATCAAAGATTTTCAACAGACTTTTAAGCGTCTTAAATGTGTTGTACCTCTACTAATAACATGCTAAAGGAAGAAATTGTCCGTGGCTCAAGTAACAATTCAATCTCTCCATTCTTTTGGACTCTTATACGCTACACGTTTTTAGTTTAATATGGATCGTACATCTCAAAACCTTAGTAATTATCGCACTGGAAGGGCTTAATTTTGTTTGCGATCTTCTTCATCTATTGGTTTCCTATATTCTGATATTGACCCCCAGGTTTGTTCTACCGCGGGCAATACAAAACTTTCAAAATGATTAATCCGGTCCTCCTCTATGGCTGCCTACTTCTGAATAATGTGTTAATGTGTTGTGTTGTGTTGTATATTCATTGTTTTGTTTCTATTGTCTCTGATCTTGGGGCAAGTAATCTTTCCATTCACATAAATTGAATGACGCATCTCGTTTAACCAAAAGGTGCACCAACGAGAGCATTTTGAGAAAACACTGAAATTTCGATCTAATTGCAAAGTAGGCATAGGGCGCTCCTCGCCCTTACTGTCACATTTTGACAAAATTTTCAATCACGGTTTGACATGAATTAACTCGGGCGTGACACAACGCACAAACAAAGCATTGCTATCCTCATAGATAGCCAAGCCGCTATCAAAGCTATTGATTCGGCTACTATATATTCCAAGCTGGTGCAGGAACGAGCTTGCCCGATTGGGCGAACGCTTAAGGGTCACACTCACACACACACTGAACGGCCTGGATGATCTGAGATCAGTGTTCGACCCAATTTTTCTCATATTTTTCGATTGATGGACTTGTAACATTTTGATACCAAAAACTGGACGCAATTTGCAAATGGTGGCAGTCACTATTTTCAATATAATGTGGAGAAATAAAAAAAAATTATTATTGTGACTAAAAGCGATCCATTTTAAATAACTGCGAACCGTCGAACTATCACAATGATTTGCCTTTTAAATGACCCTAGTAAGAATGGCGCCAAATTTGAGCGTTCTGCTCTTGTTGGGACAACCTGTACAGATTGGTCATTGCAAGAAGCCGTTTGGTCTAGTGTAGTGGTCGTAGTGTAGTTTTGATTTTGTAGGACGATTGATTTATTATGTAGTTTCCCCAAGAAAAATAAAATAGTTATTCCACACCTGTATTATTCCATATCAGCCGCCTTGATAGGTGCAGCTAATAAATCTCAGAATAAAGAGTAAAGGATCCAGTTGAAGCCTTTGTACTAAAGTTTTCCAAATCATTAATATCCAATAGTGACTGACCAACAATGTATAGAATTATTTTTTTCTTTTTCAAAATTGATTATGTAAAACTTAACACAATTGTTTTCTTTTTTTAAGACAAAGTTTGCTTGAAACTATTAACTTAGACGCATGTTTTTTTGTTTTTTCTTCTCCCCCTACATTACACATAAATTCCATTTATCACGCCTTGTTTTGTCAATGCGCATAATCATTTCCAATGAATCACTACTTCTAAACGTTTTCCTTGATGCATCTCTAATTTACTCGTATTTCCTAATTCGAAACGCAAAAAAAAAAACACACCAATCTGCTATGCATATAAATCCTGCTCTATCTGTCTATTCTATCCATCTTATCTGTAAAGTGTTCCCATTTTTAATAGATGACAATGAAAAAATGGATGTGGATGCACCCGACAATTCATTGGATTGTCCAAAGAATGGTAAATGTACAACAGCAAGTGGAATAAATAATTCTACAACAAGCCAAACAACATCAGTACAATCGATTAAATCTGAAGACTCAAAAGATATTCTCACGAATCATGCATCCTCGACGTTATCGTCGTCGTCACCGCATTTATCATTAGGATTAGCAACATCAACAGCAGCAGCAACACCATTTACAACTGGTTCAACAACAGTTCCAACAATAACATCATCTGCAGGAGCTACTAATAGTGGAGTATTATCGGCTGCCACTGCATCATCGTCACCGAATTCTTCGTCACTATCGTCACCGTCCTCAACATCGTCATCAGCCGTCGGCGTTAATTTAGGCGCCCTCGGTGGTGTTGTTAGTGTTGTGAGTGGTGGTGTTGGAGGTGGTGGTGGTGTTGGTGTTGTTATTGATAAAAGTGATACAAGTGACTGCAATAGAACTACAACGCAATCACAGTGTAAAAATAACAATAGTAACATTAGTAGTAGTATTAGTAATAATAAGATTTTGCTAAATTCATCGACAACAGCAGCAGCACCAGCAGTGCCGTCGGGAGCACTGGTGACAAGCGCTATAACTACATTAGCTGGTGTTAGTGGCGTACAACTACAAAATACTTCTTCTAGTGCGAACCTTTGTAATAGTTCTTCTAGTGGTAGTAGTGATAAAAAAGTTGTGATATGTGGTGTAAACACAATGGGTGGCAGCGCGACAATAACAACCTCATTGATAACAACGACAACGAATAGTGGCAGCAAGCAACACTCCACCGACAATAGCAGTGCTGCAAACAACAATAATAATGGCAACAATAAATGTGATAATGCTGGTGCAACATTGGGCACTGGCACTGATGGCATTAAGTTGGAAGTGAAAGAGGAGACTGATGGTGGTGATATTAAACTGCCACCACATGCAATTGCTAAACATTCGGTAAGTTGTTTTTTGTTTTTTTTTTTAAAGTTGCAGTTGTAAGAAAGTTTGAAGTCGAAAGTATCGATTTTGAAGGTTTGCAATGCATTTGAATTCGATTTGTCATTACCACTGTTTGACCTTAACTTTATGTTGATTATCAGGCGACTTGCTTGTCGCCACGAAGAAAGTAGTTTTTTCGGGTTTAAATATTAATGCAAATTGCTCGTGAATTTCATAAATGACTTATGTTGTTGGCAACAACAAAATAAGTTTTTAGTAGTTAGCCACCTAAGAATTCATAAATTCTCCGTCTGCTGTCTGCAAAATATGATAAGGTTCAGATAATTGTAAAAGTAATTGCTTAACGTGTGACAGTCGGACTAAGTGCTTTGGGTTGTAGAAGTTGGTCTCGTTTGGCCATACGATAAGTTTCCTGATTATCTTTGAAGCTTAGTTATTTTATAGTTGATTTTTGTTCCAGACATTGATCTCAAAGAAAACTTGTTTCGAAGTTTTGTTTAGATTGTCATTGGCTTAATTATTTTTTTTTAAACTCGCGACAAAATAACTTTTGACATGGAACACCCTGTGGGATTTACTTTGCTTACAGTCTCGCTCTCGCTTCCAGAACGAGTGGTTTACAACGCGAGGAAACTGAGACGTATTGTTTGATTGCACGTGTTCATTAACAAATCATTCAAGCCACGCCGTCTCATCCCTTACACTATCGACTTTCTTTCAAACGAATTCTTACATTTTTTGTTTTGTTTTGCCTGTTAATTAATTTTAACTTAACTTTCAGGAGGAAGCCTATGCTCTATTCTTTGCTAACAACAACTGGTATCTATTCCTAAGATTACACGCAATCCTTTGCGAACGTCTTCGCACAATGTACGAACGTGCACAAATACTCGCCCGTGAAGAGGAGCGTTATCGTTCAAATCGTCGCGAAAGTACAGCGACAGCCTTGAGACTGAAACCCAGAAGTGAGATTCAAGTTGAAGACTATTATCCAACATTTTTGGATATGTTAAAAAATGTCCTCGATGGTAATATGGAAGCTAGTAATTTTGAAGATTCAATGCGTGAAATGTTTGGCATTCATGCGTATATTTCTTTTACATTGGATAGGGTAAGTTAAAGTTTGTTTTTCATTTGAATCATTTTTACTTATCATTTTTGTTTTGTTTTATTTCTTACGAAGGTTGTCTCAAATGCTGTGCGCCAATTGCAAAATTGCGTTACAGAACGTGCAGCTTTACAATGCGTTGAATTATATCATAACGCACAACGGCTTGGTGGTGCTGGTGGCTTATGCCGTAATGCAAACAGAGGTCTTGGCCACGAGATGGCTTACCAACGAGAGGCCGAGTCAAGTTTGCATGATGAAAATTGCTTCAAAGTTTACATTGTAAGTTCAGATTGTACAATTTAAAAAAAAACTACACAGACTAATAATATTTCCGACTGACTTTTGTAGTATAAAATTGATTGTCGTGTTACAATTGAACTTCTCGACACGGAATCCGATGAGATTGAAAAGCCAGTAAATAAGGCAAAATCATGGAATAAATTCATCAATCGTATGACCAACCCAGCAAGCACGAACGCTAATGATACAGCGTTTGAAATTAAAACGGAACGATCAGACGATGAGATGGTAAGTGGCATATTTATTCTATTCTATGCGTACAACAAGTTAGAACAAAAAAAAAAACATTCAAATGAAATTTGTATATTTAAATGCACCTTAGGCGTATTTTTTCACCTCTCTCTCTCTTTCTCTATCTCCCCTCCCTAATAACAATTATGTAAAAGTGATTTTCTTTTCCTCTTTTTTTTTCTAAGTTTTTATTTATTGATTTTTGTTTTGTTTGTGTTTATACTCCACCTTGCCCATAAACAAATTGCATACTTTTGTTTTTCATTTTTGTTTCGTAATGAAAACGAAAATTTTGATTTGTAGTGAAAACAAGCACTTACATTGCAAGGGGTTTTGTATTTTTCTATGCCGGACCAGACTGCCGATAAACCCTATATGTCTTTTCTAAATTATCTCCATCTGCTCTCATTTTTATAATAGTTTCCATTGCATTACGACTTTTTAAAGTATGACCACATCATGCTCAAAAAAGGAAATTGTTCTGTATAGCTTGTTTCTATTGATGCTGCTATATGCGGCCTTTGATCGTTAAAGAGGTGGTTGGTATTGATCTGGATTTCTTTAGTTTCCTTTATAAAACTGCACTCAATAATGAATAAGGTTTAATCCGATCGTTGATTTCGTTGGTTTTAAGCGTTCACACAATACGGCCCAATAGATCTTGTAAGCGATATTAAGGAGGAGACTAATTCCTTTAAAGCTGGCTTAGAGGTATAGCTTTAGAACTTATCATTTTTGTGAATCCGACAAACGATGCAGGAATTCTATTTGTCAGGCATACTTTCTTTCCATCAAATCGTAAAAATGGCTCTACCAAGTCATCTAAAGAGCTCCAAATAGCTTGTTAGATAGTCCAAAGCCCTGTTTTGCATAACAAAAGTTTATAGATATTGCTATCTTTACTTAATTTTGGTTTCAAATCTTGACTGTTTTATTGTTTAAGCTGAATGGTTCTTTCTGTCCGACCGCAGAATTTGTTTCGACTACGCCATTTAACAGCATGTAAAAGTGGTTTTTCCATATCCTCAGTGACTCAACTGTTAGATTTGGGGAGGAATTCGCTCTCGTTATTTTATGCAGCGCCACTTCATATTCTAGTTATTTTGTTTGCCTGCACAGTTTATCAATATATCATATGTATGTACATACAATGCCACTGATCTTCAGCACTTAATGCAGGTTGTAAGCGCATCGACGGATACGTGGTTGCGTTGCCAAAGGTTCTGGCGGTATTTTGCGAATGCAATTGTTAAATCTCCTCACATTTTTTTCTTCATTATTGTGGCGGCTGAGATATTCATAAACTATCTCGGATGCAACTAGCTAGTTGCGACTCAGAATGCTCGGATATCTATATACTAAAGAAGTCCCTTGAGTCGATTAAATTGGTTTAATATTTTATACCAGATCGCATTTTTTTGCAAGTACATATTGTGATGAGGGAACCATGTGCTGGCTACTTACCCCGAAGCAAAAACAGTTAATCTAATTCCGTTTCAAAATGTGGTTTCGTGTTGGCATACTTTCCGATTGTGCCTACTAAATGTGCTACTGATGTCCTCTTTTCCTACTTAGTCGTTAAAATCACAAAAACGACCACTCAATACATTGCGTGAACCCATACCAGGCGGACGCATACGCTTGATGTGTATTAATGATTTTTTCATCTCCATTTTATCCGACCAATCGCACTGTTCTTTCCTAAATGATATCTACTTCATTGTAGTCTACTAAGCTAGTTATTTGGGTTCACGTAGCCTGTTATTCCTGTACCAAAAGGAGGTAGACATCTAAGCGCAATTGATGTGTAGCTATAGTTATACATTTCAGGTCAAGTCTAGCCTAATCTTACACCCAGCCACGTCTTTTCGTTATCGATTGGATTGCTATTAATAGTCTGCTAACGCTTTGGAAAACTCGACATACAGATTTGGTATTGTGAAGAGAAAATAGATCGAAGGCAACTCACGATGGCTCATAATATCAATAGCGTTACTCATCCAGAGACAGGACACAGTTTCGTAGTAAAGATGGGTACCACGAGTCCCTACTAAAAGGTTAAAGTAGAGCCATGCAAATTTGTTCAAGAATTTTCCCGAAATTTTGGTGTTAACATATCTGGTGGCACTGATCACCTAAAATAATTCCGTAAAATACAAAATCTCAACAAATGGCTGCAACATAAGTTGAATGAATCGTCGATGCGAGACGGCTTAATGCGCTGCGCTGGTTACTTTAATTGTTTTTTTGTCTTTTTTTTTTAAACAAAATAAAGTATTTCTTGATCGTTTGTATTGTGGAATAAAAATACATTCTTTACGACAATCGACGCTGTTTGGTGCAGTGTTTAGATAAAGAGAAAAATAATTATGATTGTTAGGTGGATTGGGGGTGGCCGTGGTGTAGTGGTACTAGCAATCGCTTCTCACTCGGAGGGTCAAGGTTCGAATCCTACATCCATGACAAGTCTTTCAAGTTTTTCATTTGTGTAATTGGAACTCAGACAGAAAAATTCTGCGTGTGAAGGCATAACACTGACACCTAGATTTGGCTTTTGTAGAGTTTCAAGCACATAAAACAATGTGAATTATAACCTTCGAATCACTCTGGGTAAAGAAAAATGGTGAGCTAATATCGAAACCAAATACACCTGAGTTTCAAACCTCTACAACAAAATTTTCCTTTCTCCTCCTTTTACCTTTCTGGACGCGCCCGGGCAACAGTAAAAGGGTGTCTAATCCCTTGTTGTCAAAATATATCCAATAAATTTCTTTACGCTAGCGAACACAGATAAGTACTCGTACTGTCAAGAAATTGACATAATGCATTGGGGAATGTAACACATCTACTGCAATTGGGATTGGCGAACAGGCGCAACTATAGAAAAATGATTATGAAGGCAATGTGTTGTTTTATATTGCCATAGGGGAAAACAAAACAGTTGGCACATTTATTTATGTTTAATTAACTTTTATAGCCACTACAAAACTCTGCACGCCATCAGACTCGAATGTAATCTTTATCTTCGCTAGTCCGGTCACAGCTATAGTATATCCTGTGGGGATCCGCTTTCATTCAAAATAATTAACCCAACTATTTATTGAAAATTGTATTTTTTCAATGGCTATCCGGCAGCTGATGCGTTTGTTGTTCAGATTCATGATTCATAGATGATGGCAAAGAGATTGATGTTATTGCAATTGATTTCGCTACAACTGGCTGATAAGATATCTCACCAATTGATCCTTCTCAAATTATTTGCGCTTGCAAGACCGTGACTAAGGTATTCGTGTTGGGTACGCCTTCTCAGTTCCACAAGCGGAAGTATTGTACATATATTCTTCTCCTTTTCGTCAGGTTTCCCTTCTTGGGCAGCTTTTAAACCATTCTCCTCTTCCAATCTTGGAAGAAGGCATCGGTTGTACATTCTTTCTTAATTAGTGGCTGTAGGATGACCACAAATGTGTTGGTCGTGATTTAAAAGAGTACCACCGGAATGCCGTTATGTTAATTACCTTGTATTGCTGATATTATATCAACGTTACTCGTACTTCTGAGTAGCTGTGAATACGGGTATTTTTTGCTGCGAGAGACTCAATTGAGTGTGGGTCCAAATCGCTGTTGCCTTGAAAAATGTTTCCGCCATCTGGCAAGCTGTTTCTCGTCCGCAATACAGCAGGTTTACGTCTAGTCCTCTACCTGAATATAGTTTGATACCTTGACGCACCAGCTTGTTAATTTGTTATACCATAGGCCGTTTCTTCATCATTGGTGGCTAGTGCTTTGATTTAGTTACATCGTTTCGTCTTACACTACACTATACGTTTTTTTCATGCGATACTGGCCGTCTAGTTCGGTGCGATATTCTGCCGAGGCCGCTGGCTGGCAAGCGTATTTTAAGTTCAATTCGTTCTCCGATTTATTTCCATACGCTCTGGATGGTCAGCTATATGGTCTGGTTTCTCGGATTCTACCAACAATGGTGTCTGGCTCAGACATAAAAAAAAAAATATTTTTCCCAATGTTACAAAAGTCGTCGATCCCGTCAGAGGCGAAGCTGCTCATTGTTTCTGCATTTGTGATAAGATGGTCTCTGATCTGTTGGGAGTTCCAGAGCCTGTCGATATTATATAACACTTGAGAATACATAGCTAGTTGATTGACTTGCTATTAAAAAATGAATTACGAAGGGTATAGTAGCTATCATCGGATGTTGGCTTATTTTAAAAAAGTCGCTTGGGGCACGATCTACTGAATGAGGCGGGTGTCAAGGAATTCAAACCGTAATTCGTTGGTTTTCGCCATGGCCGTGGTAGGCCGTACCTCAAGTTGTAGTGGACTGACTTCTAAATCGGAAGGTTCAGTTTTCAAATTCCAACCGCGCCCGAACACATTAATTTTTTCAGTTAACAAAAATCAAGTAAGATGATTAAGTTGATTAGAAATTAACAACAAGTCAACTTCCACTAAGAATTCAGTCTCCCCATCAAATGTTGGAGTGAAATAACCACTGAGCCCGAACATCATTCTTTCTCTCTCTCTATCCCATTTTCCAAAAAAAAAAACTCACACATGCTGAGGCATTATAAGTGTATTCATACCCACTTGATAAAAAAAAAATCTCGTAAATGTGGATGTTTTCCCACAGTTTATCCCTTGGAGTTTCTGGCGATAATGGTGTAATTTAACCGGCGCCAAAACTCGTGATTTGTTGAGTCTGATCTGTGCATGGGAAATGTTGATTTGAACACGTTTTTGGTCCAGAGTGAGCACACGCTGCACCCACCCATTGACCACGCGGTCAATTCTCCTCTCATGCCTAAATCTGGATTCTATATGTGACAAACACGTTCTTTGGACATGCAATTTCCCTTACCTTAATTTGGCGCTTGTCCGGAACCATTTGGTTCACGTAGTTCAGCAGTGTTAAGGACGTGACTTTACCCTTGAACCTTGTCGTCAATATCCTGTCACCATAAGACGACTTAGCATTATGGATAGCTAAAATCATGATATCTATACTAGGCGTTTGGTTGTTGAGTGCGCTCACTATGCTATAGATATCGTTCTTATCATATGCGTAGCTTGTCAGTGGGTATCACTGAGCAATGTCTAAGTTCGAGACCTTACCCTTAAATCTTACCGTCAATAAGCTGTCACCTTAAGTTGAATAGGAAATAGGGCTGTCGCATATTCGCGAATAGTGTTCATTGCTTTCCAAGAGTTGACTAGCTTTTGATAGTCTTGGATGGTTGGATGCCGTGTTGCCAGCATCCAATTTCGCTTGGATTTACTTTTACCAATTGGTAGTATTTATTTTCATTCCAAATTTAAATCATATTTTGCAATTAACTTTTTTGACAAAATGGTAATCGTTTGTAACATATATAATATTTTTTTTTATTGATTTATTAGTAACATAAACAAGAGTATGCTCTCTTCACTGTTTTCATTTTTCATTTGTCTATCGTCTTTGATTTTAAAAAGGTTTTCGTTTGTGTGTCCAAACCCCATTCCTCACCCAAATCATACTAAACAAAAGCACCCGATTGTCTTGGTTTCTGTTTTCATTTCATGTTTTCTCTTTGAATGTTGCATAAAGCAAACAAACAAACAAACAAAAAAATCAAATTCATTCAAAACCACTAACGAACGCTTTTTTATTGCATTTTTTCTCATTTAATCTGTACCAGGTCAAACCAAAGGCATAAAATCAAAAATAAAACAAAATTAAAAAAGCAAAAAAAAATACAAAAAAATACAAAAAAAAAACAACAAAAAAAATACAAAAAAAAAAAACCAAAAAAATATGTTAAACAAAACATAACAAAAAAAAACCCCCATCACAAAACCGGGAAAAAAAAGAAATTCTGCTTATCACCACAATTTTTTTTTTCTCTGTATTTTCTCATTTTCCAAATTTTCATTCTCATTACTACTACTCTCACTTAAAAGAGGACTAAACAATCTTAAAAAAAAACAAATGTGTACAAATATTGCTACAAAGGGAAAATAGTTGTATGTAAAAGTTTTTACTTTCTTCTCTTGCCTGTGTTGGCATTTCTAAAATTTTTTATTTATTTTTTTGTCATTTATTTGTGGCTGACTTAGAAAAGATAAAAATCCAAAAACTAAACAAAAATTGTTACTGATAACAATTGTATCTTCTAAATTGAAATTTTTTGTAACATTTTTTGTTTTCTCCCTTTTAAACCAGCCGTTTGGTGTGCTCGTTTCATTTGTAACCCCTTGTACTACAGTTTTTGATTTCATTTTTATGCCCACATTCGTGTTTTTATTACTTCCTAATTCGTTTCGTTTCATTTTATTTTATTTTTTCTCTTTTTCATTTTCATTTTCGTCAAATTGTTTTCATTTTTATTATTTTTTCTTTTTTCCTTTTTAATTTTTAACACTAATTTTAATTAAAAAAAGGAAAATGTATATTCAATGTTAAAAGTTCTTTGAAAAAATAAGAAACATTAAAATGAGTATATAAGAAAAATTAAAAAAAGAAAGAAAAGTGTATACAACAAATGTGTATATCAACAAATTTAAGATTTCTTTTTGTACATAAAAGACACTATTTATTATCTAGTGGGTTAGGTAAAGGAAAAGAGAAAAATGCGCGAGTTTCTTCCTCTTTTTTTTTTCTAATTAGTGTAGATTCGAGAAAATACGAAATGTTTTCCATGACTTTTCTTCCCTATTTGTACATAATACACAATTGTGTTATTACAATACGCTCTGCGATATTATTATTTTATATTTTATATTTTTGTTTTTTTTTTGTATATGTACATTTAGGCATATGTAAATTAAAAATCTCGTCCTAAATAATTACCTTTATGTTAGGTTACTATGTCTATAAAAGTAGCAAAGGGAGAGAAAAAAAAATTATATTTATATATATACCGTAAATATATATAAAGAAATAATTTCACTAAATCAAAATGTAAAAAACCAAACAAAATGAGAAGAAAAAAAATCAGATCAAAAACTGTAAATATTATCATAACATCAAACACACGAACAAAAGAGAAAAAAAAAAACAAAACAAAAAAAAAAGAATGAAAACAATTTTATTTTATTGACGAAAGAATATTATTATATTAAAATAAAAAGTGAAACGAACATTTAAAAGTTGAGCATTTTATTATCTATCGTCAGAAAAGAGGGTCGGGTCGTGTCGTGTGTTGAAATGGTGCTGTCTTAAAAACTTAATTCTATTCATTGCACGGATTTTTGTTCATGTTTTATTCAACTGTAAGAAGTTACATAATAACGATTTGGTGCCGGTATTGAAATGCATCATGTATGACACCATTTTTCCAGTCTGAACTAAAATACGTGTACCCTATTTTCAGCACAAATAAATTTCTCCCCACATACAATCTCAGTTAGACATACTGATAGGAAAGATAGGAAAGAAGTCAAAGATCATGCCTTATTTTTTTATGTTTTTAGTCTACCAAATGCCGCCATTCGTAGCTTAAGTTAGAAGAGTGTCTAAAAAAAAACACATGTCTATTTTAACTTTCATTGTAAAGAGGTTTGCAATAAGATGTTTTATTTTGAAGGGATTCACCGTAATGTTGTAAAATTATGTTTTGAAGCATTAAAATTGATTTGCTTATATTTATTTATTTTAAAATTCAATATCTTTTCTCATTACTTGCACTGAACATATGATATGATCAAATTGGTACTGACCAGAGAGCAGTAACGACGGGTACTTTGTATTTGTGTATACCCGATCAATGACTCAGATTTCGTTTGAAGCAATCACTTTCGTTGAGCAGCAAAGGATAATCGTTTGATCATGAACATATAAAAATGCATGTTGGTTGAAACATTCGAGTCATGCAGATACATGCATTCGAGTATTCGGGTATGTTGTGCAGTATCAGCAAATAATGATCGTTTGTTCGGGTGGTTGAACACACTCGACACAATCGAGATACTGCAGACACTTGAATATATCCTTACCCATGTCCATACACAAAACAATATTAGATTTCATATGTTGTGTTTTTTGTTGTAATTATGAATTTTGTTCCTTAAGCCCGCCCACTACTGTGTTCGATTCCACGTGAAATTTCCCGAAAAACTCCATATAAAAAAAACTGCTCGTGAATTAATTGTCAAAATTTCCAAATATTTCCGCCAAAGTAGTACTCTGTTCCCTCTCATGAAATGCCTGCAACATTTTTTCATGCCAATTTAAATTCCTGTGCCATTTAAATGTACGTGAAAAGTGACAAATAAGAGAAAAACTGACAGTATCCGAGCTGAAGTCAGGCTAGTAATCTGTTCATTCACGTGAAAATCCACTGACAACATACATTTTTCAGTCGTGGATTATGACGTTTCAAAAATAAATGTTTCTGGGAAAAGTCAGCGGAGTAGATAGGTACATCTGGCATCTGATATATGAATATTGTTTTTCTTTTTGGTATTTCTGGATACGGCAATTCTGTCTTTTCGGAAAGCTAAAAATATAACAACTAAAAAATACAAAGAATAAAGAGAATACACAAACAAATCAAGGAATTCTGTAACTTCAGCTCGGAGACTGTCAGTTTTTCTCTTATCTGTCACTTTTCACGTACATTTAAATGGCACAGGAATTTAAATTGGCGTGAAAAAATGTTGCAGGCGACTGCTTAGATTCATGTTGATAATATTTCATGAGAGGGAACAGAGTACTACTTTGGCAGAAATATTTGGAAATTTTGACAATTAATTCACGAGCAGTTTTTTTTATAGGGAGTTTTTCGGGAAATTTCACGTGGAATCGAACACAGTACTGGGCTTAAAGAATGAAAGTTAAAGCATTTTCGTTTTTTCTGGTGGTTGAACACACTCGAGACAATAGAGATACTCGAAACACTCGAATATACCATACACTCACGATGAATTCATGCATATGGAGACATCCATCCGTTCACGAGATTAAAAATCAGTAATAGTACACTACTGCATAAACTCGAAAAAATAATGTTGTGTCTCATACATGTTTGCCCAAGAATTTATGTTTCGAGTGCGCAGCTTGAACAACCATACATCTACCGAGTTGTATTAATGACTTGTATTGAATTTTTAGCGACAATAATCGAATCGACACGTTCATACTCAATGCAGCTCTCTGGTACAGACCCATGTGATGGGTAAGACCCAGACAAAGACAAAGACCGTATATGCTTGCATTGCTCTGCTCCATAAGGGTCGAACTATTACTTTGTTGCTAATGAAATGCCCGTTTCTATTGTTTAGTTCCAAAGGTTTATTTTTAATAAAATAGCGTCCGTTGGGATTTACACACTATTGCTGCCAATCTATTACAAGTACAGTGGCTTAACATTATAATGGGACACTTACAAAAATGAAAAATATCAATTATTTTCTAGGAACTTATAAATGTTATAGATGAAATATATATCGAATTTGAATGTTCATACTATCAGTTTATTAAGAAACAAAAATCATATGAATTTCATTAACACAAAGCAAAAAAGAACAATAAAAAAGTAAAATTCTGTAGCTCAAAGTAATAATGGGACACATGGCAACTCTAATTGATTTGGCTCTAGGAAACGGTACATATTTGGGTTTTTTTTCCGTTAAATTATGCGGAACCCAGTTGTCCATTTGTTTCACTTTGCCAATACCTTGCAAGTGGTGTGAAACTTTCGCATAGTGGACACCGAGTTTATGTGCAATGCCTCGAATGGATTGGCGAGGGTTTCATTCCACTAAAGCCCTTAATTCGTCATCGTCAATAACAGTTTCTGTATGACCTTGTGGTTCCCTTTGAAGGCTGGTTCCTAAACGAAATTTGGCAAACCAACAAGGCACACCTTTCCGCTCTTTCCTTTCCTACACTCCCCAAATGGAGCATTAATTAGTCGCGCTGTTTTTGCTGTTTGGCTAAAAAAAATTAATCAAAGTGCCATGCAAAACGGACATTTCATATACTCGTACAACGACCTAATATTATCTTAATGCTCTATAAAAGCCGGTAGCACGATAATTTTCGTAGTAGGTACTGTTTTAAATGTTTATTGACACAGTTTATACTGAAGACGCAGGATACCTCGTCGAAAGCTTCAACACAGTTCCTGGCTATTGGAGCAACCAATGCATTTGACAACGCCAGAATTATTTCATATTTGCTTTGCAAGCTGAGAATCTGCTGATGTGTCCAGCCATGCTCAATAATTATGTAGATGCCTGTTAATGTATTCTTCAAAAAGGTGTTTAACCAATTTGAATGTAATTAAACATCTAGAAGATCTGAGGCCTATCTCATAGTCATATCACTCATATCAGCTAGTCAAAATTTTGTATACAAGTAGTTAACTTGTAAATAGTGAAGTAAATTTAAAAATTTAGTACATTTATTTGTAAAAATTGAGAATTAAGCTTTAACTGCATAGATTGGCGGCTTCAGTATCCACAGGGTAATAAAACCAGTCACTCCTAATTTCACAACAGTCCATCAGGGTAGACCCATCATTTTTCTACACCAACACGAGAATATACCCAAGATTTAATTGACTTTAAGTTAACTTTGTCTATTTCGTGTCTAATGCATCTTCTCTTTGTGATGTTTCTTGTTTCCTTTCTTTTTTTCTTTTTTCCTTATCTTACTTTTCTGTCGTGTTGAAATCGAACCACTTTGTACATACTTCCTGACCACTCTTGAAAATTTCAAATTGTTTTTAACGACCTTTTCAAACTTCTGTTCTGTCCAACATTTCGTTAAAATTTTAACTTTTTTCTCTGCTAAACACAAGCATAATCTGCTCACTCACTCATGATGACTTGCAATTAACAGCACTACTAATAAATAATAGATTTACGTCCCCATCTAACTTCATATGACACAAAGAAGAAAGCAAGGAGAAGAGATCAATAAAAGGGATAATTAGGAAAACCACGGCCACATACACTGGTTGAAAACTAATTAGAAACGTACACTTTGTGTCTTTTCCTACGCATACCTACGCATATAAATAATAGCAATAACTCCTGAACATCGTTTTGGTAAACTAGCTACCAAGTCCTGGCATCGTTATGAGGAGTTTTTCTTCCAAGCTTATTTGATATTTTTGAACAATTCAGTGGAGATTTTTGCTCCCAAACAAGTACTCCATATGATCTAAGTCGGCACTTGCTGGCCAGCTCCTCAAACGAAAATGTAAGAATCTGGCAAATGGTCGAAAGCGTATGGCTCCATAGCATATACTGATTGACCCATCGCTGCGCACAATAGGACCAACACTACACCGTACAAGGCTGGTTTAATCGTTTTGATGATGTACTTTCGATCGTAATTCTTATCATTACCAGTTAAACTTGAATTAATCGCTCGGGAATATTTTTTTTTTCCAAAAAATGAAGCTCCCTACCTAGCATGGATCCTCCTAGGTGTAACTTAATGAACTTTACGTCATATTTTTGGAGCGCTCCAGATCTTGGGCGATGGTATCCATAGAAGCCTTCTTCTGTCAGTACTTATGGATGATTAGTTTTCTTAACTCTGGCATGCAGCTCTTGTTTTTTTATTCCATTTTGTGAAACTAGATAATAAGGCTAAGTTATTTAAACAACATAAATATGCAGCGCTAAAAATTTACCGTAAGATAATTTCAATTCTTCGAATTAATTTTCCAAATAATTCCAACCTAGATATCTCACCGATATCTGAAATATTCCTTTGTGGTGACCGATATAAGACAGAAAAAGCGCGCTCAATAACAGCTGCAAGAAAACAGTAAATTACCGGTGCAGATATTTTGTGTGTGAAGTTTTTCCACAACTGTATTTCCTAATACATATTGTAATCATCAAAAGAGTTGACTTTCGAGTTTCGCACAATTTTTTCAATAACGATGCTGAAAAAAATCAGAAGACAACGTTTCGCCTTGTTTGTGTCATTTTCAGTCGTTGAAGGTCTAGGTTTTTGCTATTGCCGAACTTGTACTCTTGGATTTTTCCCAAGATCCGGTTCAATTTGAATATTTAATCCTAAGCTAAAGGAGCACGGATAGGGGCCGGTCAGACTGTTAAGAAAAGGTTTTAGCTGTTCACATAGTATTTCAGACAGGAGTTCAGCAAATCAGCACCTGCTGCTTTAAACAGCTTGGCAGATAAACCATCAGGTGCAGCAGATATATGTTGGATATAAGCTTAGAAATTGTTGTCTTTGACTCTATCTAGGGCGGGTGGATAAAAATGTCTGTCATTGTCCAACTTTAATAGTTCATTCTGTCTAACGGTGGTATGTTGTTCGTTATCATCGTTTAACAATCTGCAGAAATAGTATTTCCAGATTTTCAGCGGTTTTCTATTGTACTTTGAGAATTCCTTTCATACTTTCTACAGAGTCACTCTGTGACGCTATTTTTCGGACCTGACGCTATTTTTCTGTTTTGGCTGTTCTTGTAATTTTAATTCTATTTTGAGGTACCACAAAAAAACATCGATCTGTACAAATCAAATCAATCAAACAACGTTTGATTAAAGAAAAAAAGAATTATTCTCGAACATCCTATTATGAGTGATGTTTTTTTTTATGGGCTTTAGCCGTGTTTATATATAGGATCTATACGAAATTCCAATATTCTTGTTTATACATTTCCTTCGATTTTATTGAATCATTGTAATAAATCTGAACATAAATAGTAAATCAAATCAGTGGTGAAGAGATTTGCTATTTAGGAATGTAGCTCTGGCAATAAAGTAAGGCACATGGTGTAGTGTAGGATGTAGGAAAATAATATTTGAAAGGCTTTGTTTGCCTAAGACACGTGTTTTATTTATGTTTTCAGAGAATTTTTCTTTTAAAAATTAATCTAGCTTTAGTTTCCACTACTAGACCCTTTAAAAGTCTATAACGCAATAACTCCTTTGAAAAAATGCAGAGAAAAAAAAAAACAAACTTAAAAATTAACAGAAATTATAAAAACAAAGACATTTTGAAATTAAAAGACTAAACGAAAATAAATACGCGTGTTTGTTTTCACTTTCCTCAAGGTAAGTTTCAATTTTAATTTAACAACTGAGTTAGTTACAAAAGTCCAGTAGTCAAAAAATTACTTTGTATAATTTAATTTTAGTTCAAAAGAAAAAAAAAGAGAAAAGTCAAAATTTCCGTTGTTGCGCATCTTTTACGTAAAATAGTTTATTTTTTTTTTGCCGTTTTATAATTTCTTCATATACTTTTTGTTGTTTATCATATTCTTTTTCCGTGTGTTTTGTGTGGCTTGTTTTCTTCAAAACAAAAAAAAAAAGCAAAATTTTTATGTTGGTTTTTGTTCTGTTGGAATTTTTCTCTTCCATGTTTTTTTTCCTCATTGTTTGTTTTCGTTTGCTCTGTTTGGCTGGTCTCTATTATTAATAACTTCTATACCATTTATTGGTGTTGCGCTTATTCAGCTTTATAATGAAACTCTGGTGTAAAATAAAAACAAAACGAAAGTCTGCCGTTGTTATGAAGGAAACCTCTTAAAAAAATAATAATAATAACAATAACAATAATAATAAAACTAACAAACAAAGTAAAAACACAAAATTTTGGCTTAAAGCAATTGTTTTACCTTTTTTTCCTTCCCCTCTCTCTGGCTATCTATGTGTTGTATTACTTTGTAACTTGGCTCTCAACTAACTTTTTGAGTAATTTTAAAAGAATAACTCTTGGAGGAAAGTCGTTTTATCTTTTGTTTGTTGTTTAGAAAAAAAAAATCATTTCCGTTTGACCTGGTACCAATGGTAGAATTTTTTGTAATAATTCCATTTTATCTATTAGCATTATTAAAATTATTTATTTGTCTCTACAAAAAGAAAAGAAAAAGCAGAAATAAATAAACTGTTCCATATTTATTTTTGTTGGTCCTTCCAGTCCTCTTCCGAATATTATGATTATTGGTGTCTGTTCGTTTGCATGATCTTATAAGTTTTAATTTATTCATTTATTTATTATTCTTTGTTTTATTGAAAACTTTGAATTAGCTTGGTTATTCTGAAATAAATTTTAATTCATGTTTTCTTGTTTTTATTTATTTTTTTGTTCTTTTATTTGTTTAGGATCTTTTGATGCCAGGCAGACCGCTTTATTTGAAGCGTAATAAACGTGTTGCCAACAAAAGTGATACAACACAGAAATCTCATAAAACCACAGGAACATCGTCCACAGATGGCCGACGGTTATCTTCAAGTAGTCAGGGTGCAGCAGCAGCAACAGCTAACGTTACGGGCGGCAGCAATAATAATTCGAGTGATAAAAAGAATTTTTCCAATTCGGCAGCTAGCAATGATAGTGGTATTGTTGGTTCGGCGGCAAGTGGCAGCGGTACAGAAGATCCATTTTGGGGTAAACGACCGCCAGAGAGAATTGGTTCAGTATTGTCGAATGATAAATACTTGATCAATGATCGTGAGGAGATGAAACTCGACAATCAAACTGGTCGATATGTATTTTTAGCAAATAAGAATCTCATGATACTAAAGCTGGACTCTGTTCGACAAGCCAAAAAGGTGAGAAAATCAACTTAAAAAAAAAACAGAAAATTACAGAAAATAACAAATATCTTTTTTTTCTTTTTTTTTAATTAGACTCATGCCCTTCTGACTCAACGAAAACAAAAGCGCTTCCAATTGTTTACAAATAAATGGCTCGATCTGCATGTAACCGACAATCAGAGACAAATGTGCACCGACTGGCTACTGGGTAAAGGACCCGAAATCGAACCAAATGTGACGTCAATCATTCAAGAGAATGACCTGAAAAAGACTCCCTATCGACACTTTAATCGATACAAAGTAAGAATGACAGATAGTTGAGACTATCATCTCCAGAAGATGGCTCAGAGTGATTTCTCTTAAATAAATCAATTAAGCCGAAAATCACTATTATTCAATAAAAACAAAAACAAAACTCCTGCCAGAAAGTATTAATCAAAATGCCAGACACTTTGGACGATATGGGTAGGGGAGGGGGGGAGTCTCTTTAAATGATCTCAGGTCGATATTAAATGCGTTTTCCAGCTTCTTACTGTAAATAGTTCGAAGTACAAACAAAACACTGTTCGCCATAAGAAAGTATAATAATAAATAAGAGCTGAAGACCACTTTGTAAATACTGTTACATATTTAAAACAAAAAAAAAACACCACAGACAAGCAACTAATTCTTTATATATATATATATATATATAATGTTACTATAGTTTTTATTTTGTTTATCTATATAAAAAATAATAAGAAGCAAATGGCTGTATTTTTCGAGCCATTAAAGCCCCAGATAAAGTTTTAAATGATTTGTAGAGAAATGTCTATTTATCTCCTGTTGCATTTTTATTTTATTTTTTTAAATCACTGTTTTCTCTTTCATTCTTTACTTATTAAAAACAAATAAAACATATTAGTATGTAAATATGAGATATAAAATGAAAAATAAGATATATATATGTAAAAGATTGATATATATATATATTTTTGTTATATGAATAATTTTTTTACAAGAAAACAAAAAACGGAAAATGAAAATTAGATTATAGAGAGTGTAGATTTAAAAGATAAAAAATAATTAAAAAACAAAAATCTACATAAGACCATACCACTTCTCCAAGCACTTAATAATAATTAGTTTCTTTAGAATTTTCTTTAATTTCTTTCTTATTTTTTCTAATTTAAATGTGTACACAATACTGCATGTAGGATTATTTTTACTTTTTAATAATTGTATAATTAAAGAAACAAAACAAAACTATTCTCTAAGTACATAATATGTGTATAGTTGTATTTTTAGGATATTTATGTAAATTTTAAATCGATGATGAAGTTCAATATTAAGATTCAGAATAGAATAGTTCTTGACAAAGAACGCGCAATGTATGTTACAAAGAAGATATAACAAAATAAACGACCAATTTGTCAGAGTAGATGTGCGTTTAATTTAAATATACAAATATAAATAAGGAGTTTTTATTAAATGGATACATTTTTCTTTAATTTTTCTTATAAATTTATGTAATTTATGATTAGTATTTTAATTTTATCAGTTTTGTTTTATATATTTTTTTTAATTTAAGATACAGAACTATTTTAAGAAGTGAGCGTTAAGATTTACTTTTAATATTTTTTTTCATTGTAAAATGAATGAAAATATAAAAACAAACATAATTTTGAAAAAAAAATACATACAGATTGGTGTTTTTATTTTCTCTGCTAAAACGATGAAGACCTCTTCTAATCAACCGTCCCTTTTCCTTATGTCCTATATCACCTTGTGGGTCCTAGGGCCTCTACAACTCACTACGCGCCATCGTGTGCGGTTTTTGGCAATGTGCCTCAGCTCTCCCCAACTCTTTCCCAGTTGTCGTGTTTCCTTCTCGACTGTTCTTCGCCATGTACTTCCAGGACCGCCGCGTATCCTGCCATCCTGAGTAAGCGTATTACATTGCATCGCGTGGTTAGCTATGGACCTATCACCTTTTCGGAAAGTGTGACCAATCCACTGCCACTTTCGTCGTTGTATGGTTGTGCCAATAGGTTCATGGCCGGTTCTGTCATAAAGCTGTTCGTTCGAGATACGGTTTGGCCAGAAAATCCTTAAGATATACGCGGGCACCTATTAACGAACGCTTGTAGCTTTCTTGTGATAGTAGTGGTCACTCTCCAAGTACCACATACATATAGCAGCACGGACTCAACGTTGGAACGAAACAATCGTAGCTTGGTGTCTAAGCTAATTGTGGCCGTTTTCGAAAACGTCATCTGTATCAAATTGTTTTTGCAAGATGTTCTTAAACGCAAGCTGCGAAAGTCATTTGTTTGAAAACAACATCATAAATCACACTACATTTGCAGCATGTTCGATAATGCAGTGTTTGCAGAGCAGTTGTTCATAAACGTCAACTGCGCTGCAAAAAAGCAGCCACAAATCTGCGCTGTGCATTAAAAAAATTGGAAAAAAATGAGTGAATCCGAATATTCAGCGGAATCTCAGTCTCGTGAACAGTAATACATAAAGTCTGCTAATTTTTTCAATTTCTCAATAATTTTTGTTAAAGGTTCCATTTTGCTCTGTTCGAAAACGTCAACTGCTCTTGCAAGAAAAAAATCATGTAGATGACACAGATCAACGATACCAAATGACGTTTGCAGTTAGATGTTCGCAACCCTTAAGTATTGCAAATGACGATCAAATGAGGTTTTCGAAAACGGCCAAATTTTAGATAGCATTCCAAACGTAGGCTTCGTTTTACGTATTCGGCTGGCTATATCCAGTTCGGTTCCGCCATCGTTTGAGACAATACTCCCAAGGTATTGGAGACTCTCTACTCTCTCAACCGTTTGTCCAGCAATGCATATACGAGTATGAGTTGATGAGTCGGTCCCAGGCTGATCATTTTTGTTTTTGCCGAGTCAGTTTTCAGCCCAACGACGTCCGCTTCCCTCTCCACATTTGCTGTAATTTGGCGAAGGTCCATTATTCTGTGAGATAGTAGGCATACATCGTCAGCGTAGTCAAGGTGTTTGAGAATGCCTACCATGGCATTCAGGTACCCATCACTATGACCATGTCGCCGTTGGGTGTTGCATTAAATACAGATCCCAACTGGTTGTAGAACGTCTCCTTTTCTTCCTCAGACGAACCATCCGTAGGGGCGTAACACTGTATAATTGTGACGCGATGTACTCTAGTCCGGAATCTGGCCGTTAAGATCATATCACTGTGAGGTTTTCAGGAGATTAGGCCTCTGCGTGCTGTGGGTGTTAACAGCAGTCCAACTCCATATCCACGGGGGCTTCCGGTTGGTCTTACGGAGTAGTACAGTGTTACGCGTTGGGGATTGGTACTCCCCGCATCTAACCGTCTAATCTCGCTTACTCCGAATATGTCCAGCCTATCTGGCGTTCTGAGGTCCTTCACTCTGTGAGTCAAGGAGCGTCTTCACATTCCAGAAACTAATCTTTGTCCGGGTACGATAGACGACTGTTGGCGATCAAGTTAAAAGACGCCGAATTATAACAAAATGTTTTTTTTTTTTTTTTTTTCTTCTGGTACGGCAGCGACCAGTTGGGGACAAATGATTTTTACCGACGACTCCGATCTTCTACATATATTTCCTTCGTTGAGCAAAACAACAAAACGAATCATTAAATCACGATGGGTTTATTATCTAATAAAAAAGGTATTATTGAAAAACAAAAAAATTATTCAATTTTACTCACTCATTTGCTCCCTTTTCCGGCACGCAGTCGTCGATGAATAATGACTCAACGAACAAGCCAAACTTTAGTTAAATTTAACGAAATTTTGGTGATGTTCGCTGAGTGCATCATCGCCACAACGCAAACGGGTGGAAGCACAATGAGCGTTTTGCTGGTGTTCATTTAAGCAGCAACATTCCACCCCCCGTGAATCGATGAGCGAGATTCACTCAATACGTCGAGTCTCGCTAACTTGGTTGCTGGTCTTCTAAGGATACCCGTTGACGTTTTTATTGCAGCAGACCGGACTTGTCCATCAGGAGCCAGCGCCACTTCTATAATTCTTCCACGTTTCCACTCACCTCTGCCATCGCCGCTGTCACATATAACTACAATATCACCAACTTTAAGCGGATTGACTCGCTGATGCCACTTTGTGCGACGCGTAAGTGTTGGAAGATATTCTGCGATCCACCTCTTCCAAAACGTTTGTTTCATTTGCGTTAATATGTGCCACTGTTTTCGAAGATGCGGACCGTTTTTTACCTCAGGCGTTTGTACATAGTTTGGACAACCTAGCAAAAAATGATTAGGTGTCAACGGTTCGGTTTCATTGTGTTCGATTGGCAAATGTGTTAATGGTCTAGAGTTGATCAGGTTTTCAGCGTCAATTAACAAACTTTGCAACGTCTCTAACTGCGGAGTCCTTTGCTTAAGCGTTACTGACAGTGCGTTCTTCACACACCTAACCATGCGTTCCCAAACTCCTCCGGCTGACGGATTTCCTGGTGTATTGAAAATCCATTCAACTCCACGCCGCGTACATTCATTTTGCAAACCCTTTTCAACAACCAACCATTCTTCTTTAGTCGCTCCCACAAAATTTGTACCCCTGTCACTTCTGAATCGCACTGGAACACCTCGTCGATTAATGAAGTTACGCAGACATAAAATTAATGCATCAGTCGTTAAGTTCTTTGCAAGTTCCAGATGTATTGCACGTACAGATAGACATGTGAAAAGTGCTACCCATCTTTTTTCGCATCTGCGTCCGATAAAAATGTCGATAGGCCCGAAGTAGTCCAATCCTGTGTAAGAAAAGGGTCGAACATAAGGGGTCAGTCGATCGACGGGCAATTGACCCATTAAAGGCGGTTCCGGGACTGCATAGGCATTTTTGCAATGTTGACATGACGACCTAATTGACCTCACTAGTCTTCGGAGATTCGGAATCCAAAACTTAGCTCGAATTGCGCATATGATGGCTTCTTGATTTTGATGATGAAACATTTCGTGATAGTACTGTGCAATTATTCTTGATATAATATGACATTTAGGTAGGATAATTGGTCTTTTCACATTCAAAGGGACACATGCAGCATTGTCAATGCGCCCACCAAGTCGAATAACGTGGTCATCATCTATAACAGGAGTCAATTTATATATGGAACTACTTTTCGGGATTTGCTTCTTCAATAGAAGGACCTTTAATTCGCTTGAAAATACCTCTTTCTGAACTAGTCGACAAACAATTATTTCTGCTATTCTTATCTCCTTTGCTGTCAGTTGTAGGTCTGCTGTTAATGATTCACATATCTCTTCGCTTTGATGCCTCCGCAAAAATTTCAAGGCCGCACGCCGAACCCAACACACTACCCTCAGCAACTTATAATACTTTGAGAAATTCTCAAATGGAATTAATTCCGATGTCTCAACATTAATATTAAGAATGGTATTGGAACGTTCTTCGCTCAATTCTTGGTGAGCAGCAATGTCAAGTGGTTCTTTTGGCCATTGTTCCATCGGGAGTTTCAAGAACGAGGGGCCTTTTATCCATGAAGAACTCATAGATGCATTTGTTCTTATCTGTGGTCTCGTAGCATCGTCAGCGGGATTTAAACTTCCAGGAACCCATCTCCAATCGTTCACTTCTGTTGATTCGAGCACTTCAGCTATTCTATGCGCCACAAATTGCCGATAACGGCGGCTGTCGGATCTAATCCAATGTAGAACGGTCTTTGAATCAGACCACAACATGACTGTCCTTGGTTGTACTTCATGGCCGTTAAGTATAGTTTCTTTTAAATGAACGCCTAAAACTGTAGCTTGAAGCTCGAGCCTCGGGATGGATAGGGCTTTAATTGGACTGCATCTAGTCTTTCCCATAACAAATACAACATCGACATCGCTTTCATGACTTATACGCCAATAGCCTACCGCGGAAAATGCAACTTCACTGGCGTCAACAAATATATGGAGTTGAATATCAGCAAACGCATTGGCAAAGTGTAAATAGTAGCACCTCGATATTCTAAACTCTCTTACGCTGTCAAGTTGCCTATACCAATTATACCATTTGCTATAAATATCTTCTGGGATTTGTTCACTCCATCCAGTTTTTATTCTCCATAATTCCTGTAAGAGTAACTTCGATTTGATGACGACGTTAGCTAGAAATCCAAATGGATCAAATATCGACATCGTGAGACTTAACACTTGACTTTTTGTCGGCCTTATTCTGCCCTCAAGAATATCTTTAGGCATTCTACCAAAATTCAAAATAAAACAGAACTGATCGGCCTTTGGGTCCCAATACATACCCAGAATCTTCTCCGTTGTTGCGTTACTATGGCACATATCTGTCAGATCTGGCAAAGATGATAGCGATGAAGTGTCATTGATGGCCTCAATGAACTCAGACGAATTTGATACAAAACCCCTTAACTTAAATCCGGCTTCGCTATGGATATTTTTTACAACCTTTACTACTGAGATTGCTTCAGCGATTGTATCAAAGCTATCGACATAGTCATCCACATAATGGCACTCTACAATAGCTTTAAAGGCTCTCGGATGTGTATTCTCATAAGTCTTCGCGTTTAAATTTTTTATGTACTGAGCGGAACACGGCGAACTTGTGGAACCGAATATCATTGCACTCATCACATATATATTTGGCGAATGTGATGAATTTCCGTCCCTCCATAAGAAACGTTGAGAGTTCTGATCCTCTTCCCGTATATTTATGCGGTGAAACATTTCCTCAATATCCGCACATATGCCTACCGATCTTTGTCTGAATCCAAGCAAAACTGACAGGAGCGGTCTTGGTTGATAAGTATCAGGCCCCTTTAACAACTTGGAGTTTAGTGACATCCCATTGACTGTGGCAGCCGCATCAAAAACGAGTCGCAACTTATTTCCTTTATTAATGTTACATATTGCAAAGTGTGGCAAGTACCATGTACGATCGTTTACTTTGGCGGCTTCTTCCATTGGCAATTTTCTGGCATACTTTTTTGTTATGTATTCGTTTATTTTTGATTTGTACCACTCAGCTAATTTGGGGTCCCTATTTAATTTTATTTCTACTCTCTCTAGTCGTCTTAAGGCCATGATGTAACTTTTCTCAAATTTAAAATGATCTTCTTTCCAGAGAAGACCGGTTTTATACTGGCCGTTAACCCTTTTTGTTGTTTCGATAAGAAGTTTCTCTGCTCTTTTATCTGCTTCAGAAACTATCGGCTTGACTGCTCTTGAGACTAGATTTTCGACGGCGAAATATTCGGCAACTTGTATTTGTAAATCTCTTAAAACATTTTCGTCGTAGCCAATATAGCTAACAAATGCATCCGAAACGTTATGTTCGTTTGAACCAAAAAGTGTCCAACCTAACTTGGTGTTATGCACTGAGAAACCTGTAGCAAAATTTTTTACTTTAATTGGTCTTACTAAATTTGTATGTGGGATTCCAATTAGAATTCTAGGCACCGCATCAGAATAATCATCAATGGGAATTCCTTCTAATTCACCATACTGTTTTTTCATTTCAACCAGATTTATGCTCTGAGATGGTAATAATAGTTTCTTTACAGTGCGGACATTTCGCATTTGGTATGTTGGCGCGTTTTTATACACTCCAGATATCTCCAGGTCTACACGCTGCGAAACTTCACTTGATGTTGTATCACCTATCCATCTTAGTGACAATACGTCAGATACTCCCTTGACACCGATTAAATTTGTCACACCTTCCTCAATTAGCGAAATTTTTGCCCCATCATCAATAAATTCCATCACTATACAAGATCCTCTCGGACCATTCAAACGCACAGGTAAAAACTTAAATAGTGTCGTTTTATTTTGTTGTTGGGAATGAAGATTAATATTATCTTCTCTGTCTATTCCCCCGGACGATGTAATTTTGATAGCATCTACAGTAGCTACGTGGGCGGCAGCGGTATGATCAGTAGAAGGGTTGTCTGTCAATGTAACAACATCGTGTTTGCCCCTGTCATAATCATGGAGAAGACGATTGTGGCATTTACGACATGATGAAATTCCACATTCTCGACGATAAGGACATTTAGAAAGGAGATGACCTGTGCGAAGACAACAAAAACAAACACGACTCGTCTTACATATTTTCCAACGATCGGAAGTGGAAAGGCCTTTGAACTGTGTGCACTGATACAGCTGATGATTTTGGTAGCAAGATATACACTTTGGTTTATATTTTCTGTTTTCTGTTTCTGATACAGTGTAGAGATTATTTGTTTGCTTCGACCTTTTCTCACACAAAGAGGACAATGCATGTGGCGTTGCAGACTTATCTGGTTTTACATCTATAGCTAAAGAAACATACATGGCAATTTGTTTTAACCATATGCTGAAATCTCGTACGCTCGGGTAAGATGATAAAATTGCTAACCTGCGCTGTACCCATTGTTCCCTTTTACTTAACGGTAATTTGCATACCAACTCATCAAGAAGTGATGGATCAAATAAATGTGGAGTGGCACCTGCATTTTCCAGAAAAACCGTTAAGTTCGAAACTAGTGTACTGAAGTTTATGATTTCGCTTATCCTTGTATCGCATATGGTTGGAAATCCTCTCACTTTAGCTATTTGGCTTCTGACTAATATTTCTGGTCGCCCAAAATGAAACTCCAAAGTACTCATGATGGCATTCACGCTACTTGGATGTATAAGGAGGGATTCGACCAGTTGCCTTGCGGTGCTCTTTGGACGAAGCGCCTTTTGCAGCCGAGATAAATTTTCTAAGTCCGTGTAACGATGAGCAGCTGTCGTTTCTCTAAAAGAAACGGAAAACATTGGCCATTCTTCAGGTGAACCAGAGAATTCCGGTAGATCCTGTTATTTACGAATCGGTGGCTGATAGAATGGGGTTGGTTGTGGCGGCGTATTTTGTGTGGGTTGAAACGGCGGTGCGGCAATGTTATTTACGCATGGTATAAAGACATTTGGTAAATTATTTCTGTACGTACCTTGTAAATGATGACCCCAAGAGTAACTTGTTGCATTCGCAGATGCACAGGGTGGAGTGTCGTATGGTGTGTTATTCGCAATCGATGTTTTGGTGTTCGCAGGCACGGTGACGTTGTGGCTAGTTGGGATATTGTAGCTTGGCTGGCTGTGACTGTAGATGGAAACAACCTCGGAAGTTTTGGCAGCAGTTGAAACGGCGATTGTAGTTTCGGCAGTAACGACGACTGGAGTTTCATTGGCAGAAACGGCAGCTGCAGCCTCGTTGGCGACTGAAACGTTGTCTGGTGTTTTGGCGATAGCGTCTAACGGTGCTCTCGATGTTAATAGCAGCTGTAATTGAATCCTTTCTTTCTCTGACTTGGCAAACGATTGTTGCAGTTGTCTAATTTGATGATGTAAGTCCGAAAGCGTTGGCGAAATCATTTCCACCACCGTATTATCGTCATCATTAGGGGTTGAACTGTCATTTTCTGATGATGGCGAGGACGGCGACATGTCAGAACAAGATGGCGGTTTTGTCTGGCTTCTCGTTAACATGCTTGTTAAATATGTATGCTGTTTTACAGCGGCGCGAATGAATTCAAAATATTAAATTCTTGTGACGACAATTCAAATGAATAATAAAAAATGTTGGCGATCAAGTTAAAAGACGCCGAATTATAACAAAATGTTTTTTTTTTTTTTTTTTTTTCTTCTGGTACGGCAGCGACCAGTTGGCGACAAATGATTTTTACCGACGACTCCGATCTTCTACATATATTTCCTTCGTTGAGCAAAACAACAAAACGAATCATTAAATCACGATGGGTTTATTATCTAATAAAAAAGGTATTATTGAAAAACAAAAAAATTATTCAATTTTACTCACTCATTTGCTCCCTTTTCCGGCACGCAGTCGTCGATGAATAATGACTCAACGAACAAGCCAAACTTTAGTTAAATTTAACGAAATTTTGGTGATGTTCGCTGAGTGCATCATCGCCACAACGCAAACGGGTGGAAGCACAATGAGCGTTTTGCTGGTGTTCATTTAAGCAGCAACAACGACTTTTCGTCAACGAGTTATCAGTCCTTATCCGAGGCATTGTTTCGGTTTCTGTAGCGGGAGAATTTCGGTAACACGGATTGCTGGCCCATGTTACCTAGTCTAGATATAACACTCTAGACGATCACGTACTTGCAATTTTAGCCTACCTGTATAAGGATTTATACATGCATTTGCCCGGGGACCACCACGAGGAGGTAAAGAAAGCACTACATTACGACCTTGATTGTTGCGCTACTGGTCCAATCCATGTTTTGGGCAGTCAGTATTTCCCGATCTATCGCCATGTAGGTCCCCTCTTCTAATCATGCCGATTATGGAATCCGGCGGATTGACTGCGGAGGGAGTAACTCGCATCCGCAATCGAAGTTCGACCCTATTATAGAATCCGACAGATGAACTACATTATCGGTCCGCAAAACCTCCTTTCTTAAGACTCCAAGAAGGACATAGGCTATGTCGTTTTTACTCAGCCTACTTTTTGTGAGCGTTTTTGTAGTTTTTATTGTTTTTTTTACTGACTTTACTGCCTTTATCCTCCTATTACTCGGGTAGTTCATAATCAATACAAAAAAAAAAGAATACATAATGGGGTCAACACTTCCCTTAATATTTTAAGCTGTCCATCAGCTTTCTGCTTCATCTAGAAGCTGAGCTACAGACCAAAATCTAACATGATAAAACTAAATTTATTTTCTAAAACCAAAAGAAATTAACAACGATTCTCATGCAATATAGTAAGGTAACAAAAGAAAAACATTACAGTTTTATTATATGTATAGATTTATTTCTTGACACAAGGCTTACCGTTTTGTTTTAGGTAACGCCGTTTATTTTATATGCCTTTGAGGAAAAATTCAAATCTTTCTCGAAGCTCAAAACGTGCTAGGACAATTCGTCGAGCCCGATCACATAAAACAAATGAAGAACGTCACATTAGGTCAGGTATCGAAGATGAACGTCTTACTACAACTCGCATGTCACAAACAAACACACATCTTCAGTGGATCAATACAAACAGAAGTGGGTTTTATTACACTAAAGGAATTAATTATGCTAACTTTGCTGGTATCGGTGGAATGACCCAGGCCTGTGATCATTGTCATTGTCAATGGACAAAAAAGTCGAATGGAGGCTGCTGCTCAGGCGGAAAGGTACGTTTAGATATTTTTCAATAACTACCAGGACCCTTTTGAAATCCCTATTGACCGGGGATCACCCGCAATCTAAACACTTTTTGGAATGTATCCGTTCTTATAACAGTGCATTCCAGATGACTTCGTTCGGGGGAAACCAAATGGTAGAAGGGTCACTTATGCCCACCTTCAAAATTCAGGGTTAAGCTTATCATTTAATTGGATCTCTGTTGCCAGCAGATGAACCCAAATTCTTACAATTATACTTTGTATCCGACTATTGCGAACAAGCTAATATCAGGAATCAACATTTCCAAAATCTAAACGCCAGTCTGATTTCCGAGCTGCAAAGCATGTTTCATGAAATCAACATGCGACAGAACATCGCGGCCGATACAATTCCCCTAGCACGAGCTCACATAAGATGTATTTTGCTATGTAAGGAAGTATGGGCGCCCAGACCTCTTTATAACGTTTACCACTAATTATAAGTGGGACGAAGTCACCCAAGAGCTTTTCACAGGTCAAGCCTCTTATGATCGACACGATGTCATAGCAACAGTTTTCCATTTAAAACTTAAGTTAATGATAAACTTTCTGACAAAGGAAAATATTGTAAAATGTTTGTGTGGGTACAAATAATAGAACTTATTCTTTTCAATACAAATCCCTTTATTCAGTACAGTTACAATTCACTATTTAATTCTTTCTCTCAGTACAATCCAATTTCTCAACCACTTATACTTTTCTTATCTTTTACTTAAACCACTTAATCACTTCTCCTAATTAACACTTCAAATTACACTTTAGAACTCATTTGCATACCTTGGGGATGCTGGTATTTATACTCGAATGACATACTTCGAGAACAATCCTCGCCATCCAGCGTCCCATACAATTTCCAATTTGCTAGAAAATTCGATTCCACTCTCCAGCCGAGACTTTGTTATTCCAGTTTCGAAATCTTCTGGTCTTTGAATCTAGATGTCGCTGCTCACATTTAAGTGGTTATCACATTGCTCCCTCCCTACAGTTGTTCGTCCCGAACAACTTCGTCATTCAGCATCCCGTTGAAATGACACATATTATCCAAATGGACCACTTTCAATTTTCCTCGATCCCCACGCTGGATCCGGCAGACAACGTCAATAATGCGGGTTATCACCTTGTATGGACCTTCCCAGTCCTGTTGCAATTTTGGTGATTTGCCTTTCTTACGCTGAGGATTATACAGCCAAACCAGATCTCCTTCGTTGAAACCGGAAGATTTCGCCTTGATATCGTACCTAGTTTTCATGCGGCTGCTTGCTAGCTTCATCTTTTCTCTGGTGTCTTCATGCAATTTACGAATCCTGCTGCGTAAGTCATTCACGTACTCGTTCATCTCTTTGGGCTCCGTCGGTGGGGATCCGAATTTTGCTTCACTTGGCAACCGAATTGTTTGACCAAATAAGATCTCGGATGGTGTGTGCCCTGTTGAGCTATGGACAGCGTTTCGGTAGGCCATTAAGAAGAGGTGTATGTGTCGATCCCAATCCCGCTGGCAGTTGCTGACAACCTTAGATAGATGCTCATTCAAGGTCCGATTGAATCGCTCGACCATTCCATCAGATTGAGGGTGTAGTGGCGTTGTCCTTGTCTTTCTTATTCCCAAATATTGGCATATTTCCTGGAAGACTTTTGATTCAAAGTTTCGCCCTTGATCAGGGTGCAGCTCCATTGGGACCCTAAATCTGCTCACCCAGTTGTTGAGTATCTGTTCGGCTACGGTCTTAGCCTCTTGATTTGGGATGGCAAACACTTCCGGCCACTTACTGAAGTAATCCATGACTACGAGAGTATATCGGTTTCCATTAAAGGTTTCGGGAAACGGCCCAGCGATGTCAATGGCTATTCGTTCGAAAGGTGCTCCGATATTGTATTGTTGCATTTGTCCATGTGGCTTTACTTTTGGACCCTTGGTAGCCGCACATCTCATGCACTTTTTGCACCAATTCTCGACATCTTGTTTAGCGCTTAGCCAATAGAAACGTTCCCTTACCTTTTCCAACGTCTTGTTTATTCCCAAATGGCCTCCTGAGATTCCGTCATGTATTTCATGGAGCACTTGGTTGACTCTGGACCGTGGCACAATTAGCTGCATACGAGATGTTGTCCCATCTGCACTTTCCCATTTTCTTTTCAGCAATCCATCTTGCACAAAAAGCGAGTCCCACTGTGCAAAGTATGCCTTCAGAGTTTGGCTCCGATCTGATATCTGCTGCCAGCTTGGTCTTTCCTCGTGTTCCTTCCAGGCTAATAATTGTTCGATGTCATTGTCTGCCTGTTGGGAGGAACGGATTTCGTCTATACTCCAACCCTCTATTGGCTCAGTCCTGATCATTTGGATAGTTGCTTCTTTACGATTGCAGTGTTCGCATTTTACTCCGCACGGTCGACGAGAGAGAGCATCAGCATTTGAGTGGAGTGTTCCCTTGCGGTGTTGCACTTCAAAGTCGTAGCCCTGCAACTGCTCGATCCATCTTGCAACTTGGCCTTCAGGGTTCTTAAATTGGAGTAGCCATTTCAGAGCTGCGTGGTCTGTCCGAAGAATGAACTTTTGTCCGTAGAGGTACTTATGGAAATGCTTCGTAGCCAGAATTAAAGCCAGAAGCTCGCGCCGGGTTACACAGTAGTTCCGTTCAGGTCTGGAGAGTACTTTGCTGTAATATGCGACCACTTTCTCTTGACCGTTATGAACTTGGGAGATCACTGCTCCGACCCCAACATTGCTAGCGTCTGCGTCCACGATGAACATTTTTCCGGGCGTGGGGTAACCCAAGATGGGGGCTTTGCACAGCTGTCGCTTCAGTTCTTGAAATGCTTTTTCGCATTCTCCAGACCACCTGACCACCTGTCGGCCTTTTTCTGTAAGTTGATGCAGGCTCTTTGCAATGCCAGCAAAATCCTTTACAAACCTTCTGTAATACGTGGCGAGTCCCAAGAAGCTTCTCAGTTGGTGTTTATCTTTTGGAGAAGGCCAACTTTTCACGGCTTCGATTTGGCAGGATCCGTTCTTACTCCTTCCGCTGATATAATGTGACCCAGATATTTTACTTCCGGACGAAATAAGGCGCACTTTTCTGGGTTGAGCTTTAAATGAGCACTTCGTAGCCTCTCAAACACTTCTTTTAGATTTTCGCGGTGCTCCTCGTACGTCTTACCTATGACGATAACGTCGTCCAAATATACTAGGCAAGTTTTCCAGGTGAGTCCTTGCAATGTTCGTTCCATTAGTCGCTCGAAGGTGGTCGGAGCGTTGCACAGTCCAAACGGCATCACTGCAAACTGCCAAAGACCGCTTCCTGTAGTGAAGGCAGTTTTCTCACGATCCGCACGATTTATCTCTACCTGCCAGTAACCGCTCTTCAAGTCAAGTGTTGAAAACCATTTCGCTCCAGAAAGCATAACCAAAGTGTCATCGATTCTCGGAAGTGGGTAGCTGTCCTTTTTAGTGACATCATTGAGACGTCGGTAGTCTACACAAAATCTCGTGCTGCCATCTTTCTTCTTCACGAGGACCACTGGAGATGCCCACGGACTTTGCGATTCTTCAATCACTCCCTCAGCTTTCATCTTCGACATCATTTCGGCAACTTCTGTTTGCTTTGCCAATGGAAGACGCCTTGCAGGTTGACGGATTGGTCGAGCGTCTCCGGTGTCATTGTGGTGTTGAACAATATGCGTACGTCCATATTCTCCGTCTTGTGTAGCAAATATATTAGCGTACTCACCGATTAGTTTTTCTGCCAGGATTCGCTGATCTTCGTCCAGATTACAGAGGCTGAGAATTTTGTTCTTGATTTTTATGCTCTTAACTGTTGTGGCCGGTTGTGCACCCTTTTTTTCCGTTGTGGTCGATATAGCCTCAACAGGTACGCATTTTCCCACTATCTCCCCCTTTTTCACCTTTACTGTGAATGTCTTTGGATTTAGAATCCTTACAGGGACCATGTTGTTCTTTGGCTCAACTAAGGTCTTTCCCACCATGAAGTCTCTTTTCTTTTCTGGCTCCATCAAATAGAATCGGTGGCTACCAGGACCACCTTCCACTTTTGCCCACAAAATTGCTTCTGACGAAGGCTCTAGGCTCTGATTGCTGCAGATGACGACATTTGAGACTGAGGTATTGGCGTTTCCGTATATCATTGGTATCTCCATGTTTCCGTATTTCAGGGTTTGTGCCCCCAAGTCGACTACATGTCCATGTTCTCTCATGAAGTCTGTACCAATGATGCACTCGTCACATATGTCAGCTACCAGAAACGCGTGAGTGAATGTTATTCCGGCCAATTGGATTTTTATGCGGACTTCACCATATACCTTAATCGTTGCTCCTGTAGCTGTTCGCAAGCTGCAACTGCTAGTGTTATGCAACCAAGACTTCTGCACAAGATTCCTCCTGATGATTGAGGCCGTGGCACCGGTGTCTATTGTTGCCATCCATTTTTCTTTTCCACTGACTACTTCTACTAGAAGGCTTTCGCTGCATCGTTTTGCCAGCGAGACTTGGATGATGGTCCTGGGGCCGTCGACTCCTGCTACCAACTTCTGCCCCGCGAAGTTGGTGCTTAAGCATTTCCCGACTGATGGTTTCGGGAAGGTTGACCGGCTTCTGCGGGTTTCTTCCTCTATTTGCTTGTCACCACAGTGAGGGCAGTCTTTTCGTCGCACCGGTTCTTTACACTGCCTTTGCAGATGTCCTATTTTATTGCAATTCCAGCAGCGCATTATTCGTCTATCCCGTTGAGTATCTCGTTCCTCGGCACTAATTCTTGTGCAGGAGCATTCAACAGATGCTATTTCCCTGACGAAATGTGTTCCCCTGGAAGCCTGATTGGCTGCTTCCATCGCCAGAGCGAAGTCAAGTGCTTCAGCAAGGGTTCTTTTGCCGGCCATCCTTACTGCTGACTGTAGCTTCGAATCTGCAATTCCCCTGATAAATGCATCTTTTGCCATTTCGTCGATAATTTCCTGGCCTGCGGTGGGGTATGACAGATGTGCCAGTCTACTCACGTCTGCTTGGAGCTGCTGAAGTGTTTCTCCTCATTTCTGCGTTCGGCTTAGCAATTGGACCTTGTAGACCTCCTGCATGTGGCTATCCCCAAACCGTTTCTCGATAGCCTGTACTAAAGTCACATAATCTTTATGCTTTTCGATGTCTATTGTTTGCAACAATTCTGCTGCAGGACCGTGCAAGGCCATTGTTAGGGCAAAGCACTTTTCCTCATTGTCCCAGTCGTTTGCACAGGCAGCCATTTCAAACTGCTTCTTATAAGTAGACCATGAGGTCTGGCCATCGAATGAGGGAGGCTTCAAATCTTTTGTCCTTGGCCCGCTTAAAGAACATTCTCGCAGTTTCTGTTTTCGCACTGTGTCGAGCTCTTTTGCCAGTTGCTGAACTTTGCTGTCCATTTCTTCGAATTTTTCGCCAACATTCTTCTCTATTGTATCAAATTTGTCATCAACGTTCTTCTCTATTCTTTCAAATTTGTCATCGATTTCTTCGAATTTTTGCTGGAGAATGTTCTTTTGTTCTTCCATATTATTCTTTTGTTCATCCATTTTCTGTTGAAGACCGTGCAGATTGTTGGTTTGTTCGTTGAATTTTTGTTCAATGCTGCTCTTCTGCTCGTCCATTTTTTGTTCCAGACTGTTCTGAAGAATGTTCTTCTGTTCTTCCATATTTTTCTTTTGTTCGTCCAGCTTTTGTTCGAGGCTATTCTTTTGTTCGTCCATTTTTAATAAGAAGAGTTGCATCATCGCAGCCATGTCATTACCGGTACTTGTCTGTTCATCCTCGTCAACATCAAAGGAGTATGCATCAGGATCATGTCCCTCGTTGTTCAAAGCCTCCTGAAGTCGGAGCACCAGGTCACTTTTTCCTCCACTGGCGCCGAGGCTTTTCTTGTTCAACTCGGATTTGAGTTGGACGAGGGTCAACTGCAATAGTTTTCGACCCATTCTAGCTTTTTCAAATAGTCAGAAAACAGTTTTTTTTTGTTTTTTTGTTTTTTTTTTACACACAATAAGTCCTATCCCACTTCTGACACCAATGTAAAATGTTTGTGTGGGTACAAATAATAGAACTTATTCTTTTCAATACAAATCCCTTTATTTAGTACAGTTACAATTCACTATTTAATTGTTTCTCTCAGTACAATCCAATTTCGCAACCACTTATACTTTTCTTATCTTTTACTTAAACCACTTAATCACTTCTCCTAATTAACACTTCAAATTACACTTTAGAACTGATTTGCATACCTTGGGGATGCTGGTATTTATACTCGAATGACATACTTCGAGAACAATCCTCGCCATCCAGCGTCCCATACAATTTCCAATCTGCTAGAAAATTCGATTCCACTCTCCAGTCGAGACTTCGTTATTCAAGTATCGAAATCTTCTGGTCTTCGAGTATCGACATTTTCTGCTCTGTGAATCTAGATGTCGCTGCTCACATTTAAGTGGTTATCACATTACTTTGCCATTTTCTTCCGGAAGCGTTCCTCCACCAATTTTAAGTAATAAATCAGAGAAATGCTGTGCGTTTGGATTGCCTCCTGTTCGTGCCCGCATATTGATGGTCAAGTGCATTTGAATAACATTGGACCAGAGACTTGACTTTTTCAGACAGGTGTTTACTTCGTCAGCTCTTGTGCCTCGTGTCACAACCAGCAACGTGTGTCTAAAGTCTCCGCAAAATAGCACTGTAATGCCTCCTATGGGTCGATCATTTTGTCGTATATCCTGTAAGGTTCTATTAACAGCTTCCACTGCCTTACGGTGTGCCATAGTGCATTCGTCCCAAACAATTAGAGAACAGTCAAGGAAAACTCGAGCTTTATCACTATTTCGGGGAATGTTGCAAACTGGACTTTCAGTGGTGTCTAATTGTATGGCTATTTTAAACATTGCATGAGAAGTTTTACCACCAGACAGCAATGTACGAGTAGCTGCTATTCCTAACGACGCCACAGCCAATGCAATTTTACCCTTGTTAAAAAGGCCTTTCCGGTCCCACCGGGTGCATCTAAAAACAACAATTCTCCAAAGCTGCTGGTGGCGCTTTGACAAACACGATCGAAAATTCTCCACTGTAAGGCTAGGCACACGTTCTCGAAGTGCTTGTGCTGTTTCGACGGGATCATAGTTGGTTTCGGATATATACTCTCTGTTACCACGCTCACCATCTGAGTTTGGTTTGGGAAAACCATATTTTGACAGAAGATTACCACCAATAGACAAAACTGTATCTTTTATAGCTTTTAAACAGCAATTAAGAAGACTATCCCACAGCGCGTCGTTCAATTCGCCTCTGCTAATAATTTGCCTCGTATTTCGGAAAAAATCTTCTGATAAACTCTGTTGATATTTTGCCACAATAGAGCAGCATCAGAAAGTCCGCAGAATACCAACGTGGGCTCTGGCTAACGCATGCTTCCGCTAGCGTATTGTCCCAGTGCTGGTCATCATCCAGCATATTTCGCGCCCGGCAAGCAGCTTGAAAGGTGGGATATTCGACGTCATCAACCAGTCGCAAGGCGGCGAAAGAAGTGAGACCTCGTCCTGTGTGCAACAGCAAGCGTAAATAATAACATTCCGAATTGTTTGGATGAACTGTATAGACCCTTCCTATAACGTGTTCTTTGAACACGCCTGGAACATTTTTATTTATTTAAAAATATCAATACACTATTACAAATTGTTACTAATATAAGAGTAAAGAGCAACTAGCAGCAGTGGCTTTCGGCTATTAAAAGTAATAAAAGATTATATAATGATTTTAATTTTTTTTTTAATTTCTCAATATTACTTTGGTTTGGTTCTCTAAGATGTTCTAATAGATTATGGTTCTGGTTATGGTTGATTTGCAGTGATGGGTATGAAGATAAGAAGCATGAGCTGAGGAGATGCGTTACCTTTATGTTGCTGAGGCAGGTGGGTTGAGGTTCCCTTTTGAGCAGGTGTAGGTGAGTATATGCAGTGTGGCCCAGTCGGAGTCGGATAAACATAGTTAAATCCGATTTAGGTGTGTTTGTTGGGTATTTTGGCGGAATTTTATGTGGGTTTACTGTTTGGTAGTGATGCTGATAATGTTCCCATTCAAGAAGCTGTTGGTTATGATCAGGGTTAGGATTTTGTTGACATTAAAAAGTAAGAAAAGGCAAAACAAAACACTTAAAAAGGCAAAAAAAAGGCATTTATTAAAAAAAAAAAAGGAATGCAAATTTAGTTATAGTAGCATTGAACTACCAAAAGCTTTTTGAAATTATCTGGTAATAATCTTCTCCGGTTGTCTCTTAGAAGTGCGTTTAAGGAGTTAAATGACCTTTCCACTTCAGCTGAAATGAGTGGAGCCCTTTTAAAGCCTTCAACATTACTAACATCAATATTTTCTGGAAGTTTAGAATCCAAGTCGCCGTTCATTACAGAATTTATCTGCTCAATCGTTTTCAGCCCCGTATTTGCATTGAAAATGGCAGTAAACTTTTTCAAAACTTCTTTTGCTATCGGCCCTTTTGCTTTTTCCAAGTTTTGCTGAACATTCTTTAAAAACGGAAACACTTCCTCAATTGATGCTCCTTAATGAGAAGAATGCTAGTTAAAATTACAAGTATAGACTCTCAAAAATACCTCTTTTTTGTAAGTCTTTAAAAATTTGTTTTTTTGGGTCGACTAAAAATCCAAAATTGATTTTGGTATATGCCAGCTGCGCTTGTACTGCTTCATCGTGAATAAATTCCTTCGCAAACACAACGCAGCTTGCATCGTCTTCAAGAACGTCGACGATTGTTTTGATCCTAACAAAATTATCCGCATAATACTCGTACGTTGCTGCCTCTAGCCAAGTCCCCCAACGAGTTAACACCTGGTGTAACGTAAATTCAAACATTCAAATTCAAATTTAATTTTAAGTAAATTTACGGGTTGAGGAGGTACTCGTAGTGGCATGTCAGGTTCCATCTCCTTAAAAACAGCAATCCGGGATGGACTTTTTAAAAATATTTACTTTATATTAGATACAAAGGTGTCAACTTTTGAGTGGTGACTGCGTATGCTTTTACACTCACTATGTACACCGTGAGCGACGCAAGTTACGTGAACCATTTTGGAATATAATATTTGCAGTGATTTGCCACTCTTTTTCATATACGGTGCAGCGTCTGTTACGAAAAACAAAACTTTCTCTCGCTTAAGTTCATCTGGCCATAGCAACCGCATTGAATCGTCAAAAAGCTGGGCAATGGTTGTTGAGTTTACTTTCTCCAGAACTTCGAACGTTAGTAGGTACCCTCGCCCAACAATCACATTTGATACACATCGCCCTGCTTTGTCAGTCGTTTCCTCGATGGATACAAAAATATTGTCGTCGCCAATTTCAGATCGGATTTTATGGAGCACTTCGAGGCAACAATCTTCGACGTAATTTTTTTTTTAGTGTAGACTTGTCTGGCACTTTTTTTGTGTGTACTTCTCTATAAAAGTCTGGAACTCTGGACGATTGATTGATTGTCACATACTAACAACATTGTTGTCATATCGCTGTAAAATTAATTTTTTTCAGTTCCAGTAACAAAAGATGAAATAGTTTGAGTTTTTGGTTTTGTCTTTAAAGCCATTGCTTGTTATGCTCTTTTTATATGCTGTTCAATGTAATATTTTTTCGTGGTTGGCTTTTACACCACACAATTTGCACAAAAGGACCTTTCCGTCAGATGAAAAATAATCTGATCCAAATTTTAATACAAAATTTTTTAATTAAGCCGTTTTAGGCATTTTAGCATTTTAATTGATTTCTTCCAGTTAAAAAAAAAAAACACTCCGAGATACAAGTAACGTCCACGTACAGAAACGAACTTCGAGTTACTGAGTTTCATTGTTTGTATTAGGCCATCAAGATTATTGTATTCGCAGACGTTTTTCAACTACATTTTAAAGGAGTAACGGAGAAGATGCAACCACATTGAAATGTATCGCACCATATGTATAGAAGGATTACATTTCCAAAAAAATAACTATCCCATACAATGCAAACAATCTATGTAAAGACATTTGAATGGCACCCGCGATCTTTCCCATTTGCATACAAACAAGAACTTTGTAATACAGTTATACCCACAATAACGTCTGTGGTCACATAAAATACAAACCTTCTAGAAATTTAGGTATGTGTTTTACGTAGTGCGAATAAGAAACATGATAAATATATACAGATATAAATATGTGCATTGTTCTAAAAAAAATGTATAGCGAACAAACAAAGAAAAGAGCCAAAAAGGCAAAAAAAGGCAATAATGGTATAAAAAGGCAAAAAAAAATATATATATATGGAATTAGGAGGACATGAAACGTGTTTGTGTAAAGTCGGTACTATCTTCCGATTAAGCAAAAAAAAGAGGCAAAGTTAGCAAAATCCTATTCCTGGTTATGATATTCCTGATTTATGGGTCTCTTCAGATCGAGCCGGGAGAAAGTGTTATAGGTACAGGTGGGAGCTTTCAGGGCGGAGTTTGCTGCAGCATCTGCGATTTCATTACCTTTAATTCCAACATGACCAGGTATCCACATGAGCTTTATCTTCGATCTCGATTTTATTAGGATATCCCGAATTTTGATATGTGTGTCATTTCTAGGATTCACAATACCTTGTAGTACTGACAGACTATCCGAGCAATTGACCCATTTGCCTGATGCTTGTGAAATTTTGTTTGTGGCTTCAAGTATAGCTAGAGCTTCAGTAGTGTAAATGGAAGCAATATTTGGAAGAATTCCTTATGTGTTACGACTGCGAAAGCTGTGTTTGTTTTTGTTTTTGAACCATCTGTGTATATGAAGTTCCAGCCTTTGCCTTTCAGATCAGTCGACATTTCGAGGAATCGTGCTTTATAAGTGTTATTGCTCGTAACTTCCTTACGCAATTCATGTAAATCGACGAGCATTGAGTCTTTATGCAGTAACCAAGTTGTGTTGGAGTGAATTTAGCTGTTTTATTCCGAGGTAACCTTAGCTTTATACCAGCGTCAATGATCCTGTGTATTGCAGAGGGGATTCTTGTTTGCGTTTGTGATTATTGGCTTTTTTCGTGTCATTGTCTATTAACGAGCCAGTTTGAAAAGAAAGCTTCACATTTACTTTCGCGATGATTTCAAAGTATCGATCATCTATTGCCAGTAGTCCGGCCTCGGCGAGAAAGTTTTTGGTTGGGGTATTTGGAAATGCACCTAGGCTTATCCTTACTGATTGGTGGTATGTTGGTGCAATAATACTTTTGGTGGATCTTGCACTAAGAACCATAGATGGCCAAAGCATAGTCTATCTTACTTAAGATTAACGTTTTAGTTATGTTACAAAGTTAATTAACGTGAACATTACTTCTACTTGATGATAGATACTTTACAATATTAAGCCTTGCTGCTAATGACTTCTTAAGATTAATACAGTGTTGTTTCCAGTTATATCTCTTGTTTATTACAAGTTCTAGAACATTAAGGTTAATAACTGTTTCTAATTTTGTGCTGTTAATGACTAATTCTAAGTTTGAACATTTCTTTTTCCTACATATATGAATTATCTTACATTTTTCCAAAGATAGGTTAGAGCCGGAAATATATGACAATTGATTAATCTCACTAAGCAATAGAGAGAATACTGATTTTGTTTTATCTAGATCATTGTATTTACATAATGTGATAACCACTTAAATGTGAGCAGCGACATCTAGCAGAAAATGTCGATACTCGAAGACCAGAAGATTTCAATACTGGAATAACAAAGACTAGACTGGAGAGTGGAATCGAATTTTCTAGCAAATTGGAAATTGTATGGGACGCTGGATGGCGAGGATTGTTCTCGAAGTATGTCATTCGAGTATAAATACCAGCATCCCCAAGGTATGCAAATCAGTTCTAAAGTGAAATTTGAAGTGTTAATTAGGAGAAGTGATTAAGTGGTTTAAGTAAAAGATAAGAAAAGTATAAGCGGTTGAGAAATTGGATTGTACTGAGAGAAACAATTAAATAGTGAATTGTAACTGTACTGAATAAAGGGATTTGTATTGAAAAGAATAAGTTCTATCATTTGTACCCACACAAACATTTTACATTGGTGCCAGAAGTGGGATAGGACTTATTGTGTGTAAAAAAAAAAAGGTGTTTTCTGACTATTTGAAAAAGCTAGAATGGGTCGAAAACTATTGCAGTTGACCCTCGTCCAACTCAAATCCGAGTTGAACAAGAGAAGCCTCAGCGCCAGTGGAGGAAAAAGTGACCTGGTGCTCCGTCTTCAATCAGGCTTTGAACAACGAGGGACATGATCCTGATGCATATTCCTTTGATGTTGACGAGGATGAACAGACAAGTACCGGCAATGACATGGCTGCAATGATGCAACTCCTCTTATTAAAAATGGACGAACAAAAGAAAAATCTGGAAGAACAAAAGAATAGCCTCGAACAAAAGCTGGATGAACAAAAGAAAAATCTAGACGAGCAGAAGAGCAGCATTGAACAAAAATTCAACGAACAAACCAACAATCTGCACGGTCTTCAACAGAAAATGGATGAACAAAAGAATAATCTGGAAGAACAAAAGAACATTCTCCAGCAAATATTCGAAGAAATCGATGACAAATTTGAAAGAATAGAGAAGAACGTTGATGACAAATTTGATACAATAGAGAAGAATGTTGGCGAAAAATTCGAAGAAATGGATAGCAAAGTTCAGCAACTGACAAAAGAGCTCGACACAGTGCGAAAACAGAAACTGCGAGAATGTTCTTTAAGCGATCCAAGGAGAAAAGATTTGAAGCCTCCCTCATTCGATGGCCAGACCTCATGGTCTACTTATAAAAAGCAGTTTGAAATGGCTGCCTGTGCAAACGACTGGGACAATGAGGAAAAGTGCTTTGCCCTCGCAATGGCCTTACGCGGTCCTGCGGCAGAATTGTTACAAAAAATCGATATCGAAAAGAATAGAGACTATATGGCTTTAGTGCAGGCTATGGAGAAACGGTTTGGGGATAGCCACATGCGGGAAGTTTACAAGGTTCAATTGCAAGGCCGTATGCAGCAACGAGGAGAAACACTGCAACAGCTCCAAGCAGACGTGAGTAGACTGGCACATTTGTCATATCCCACCGCAGGCCAAGAAATAATCGACGAAATGGCAAAGGACGCATTCATCGGGGGAATTGCAGATTTGAAACTACAATCAGCAGTAAGGATGGCCGGGAACAGAACCCTTGCTGAAGCACTTACCTTCGCTCTGGCGATGGAAGCATCCAATCAGGCTTCCAAAGGAATGCATTTCGTCAGGGAAATAGTATCTGGTGAATGCTCCTGCTCAAGACTAACTACTATGCAACGAAATATCCCGCGGGAGAGACGAAGGATGCGCTGCTGGAACTGCGATAAAGTAGGACATCTGCAAGGGCATTGTAAAGAACCGGTACGACGAGAAGGCTGCCTGCACTGGGGTTACAGGAAAACAGAAAGAAAAACCAGCAGAAACGGCTACCAAAAAACCGGTCAAATTTCTAGAAGCCATCAGTTAGGAAATGCTTACTTCGCGGGGCAGAAGTCTGTAGCAGGAGTCGACTCCAGGGTAATTATCCCAGTCTCACAGGTAAAACAATGCAATGAAAGCCTCCCAGCAGAAGTAGTCAGTGTTAAAGAAGCGAAAGAACAGGCAACTATCCAAACGATCAGGACTGAGCCAATAGAGGGTTGGAGTATAGACGAAATCCGTTCCTCCCAACAGGCAGACAATGACATCGAACCAATATTAGCCTGGAAAGAACACGAGGAAAGACGAAGCTGGCAGCAGATATCAGATCGGAGCCAAACTCTGAAGGCATACTGGGCACAGTGGGACTCGCTTTTTGTGCAAGATGGATTGCTGAAAAGAAAATGGGAAAGTGCAGATGGGACAACATCTCGTATGCAGCTAATTGTGCCACGGTCCAGAGTCAACCAAGTGCTCCATGAAATACATGACGGAATCTCAGGAGGCCATTTGGGAATAAACAAGACGTTGGAAAAGGTAAGGGAACGTTTCTATTGGCTAAGCGCTAAACAAGATGTCTAGAATTGGTGCAAAAAGTGCATAAGATGTGCGGCTACCAAGGGTCCAAAAGTAAAGCCACATGGACAAATGCAACAATACAATGTCGGAGCACCTTTCGAACGAATAGCCATCGACATCGCTGGGCCGTTTCCCGAAACCTTTAATGGTAACCGATATACCCTCGTGGTCATGGATTACTTCAGTAAGTGGCCGGAAGTGTTTGCCATCCCAAATCAAGTGGCTAAGACCGTAGCCGAACAGATAGTCAACAACTGGGTGAGCAGATTTGGGGTCCCAATGGAGCTACACTCTGATCAAGGGCGAAACTTTGAATCAAAAGTCTTCCAGGAAATATGTCAATATTTGGGAATAAGAAAGACAAGGACAACGCCACTACACCCTCAATCTGATGGAATGGTCGAGCGATTCAATCGGACCTTGAATGAGCATCTATCTAAGGTTGTCAGCAACTGCCAGCGGGATTGGGATCGACACATACCCCTCTTCTTAATGGCCTACCGAAACGCGGTCCATAGTTCAACAGGGCACACACCATCCGATATCTTATTTGGTCAAACAATTCGGTTGCCAAGTGAAGCAAAATTCGGATCCCCACCGACGGAGCCCAAAGAGGTGAACGACTACGTGAATGACTTGCGCAGCAGGATTCATGGCATGAAGACACCAGAGAAAAGATGAAGCTAGCAAGCAGCCGCGTGAAGACTAGGTACGATACCAAGGCGAAATCTTCCGGTTTCAACGAAGGAGATCTGGTCTGGCTGTATAATCCTCAGCGTATGAAAGGCAAGTCACCAAAATTGCAATAGGACTGGGAAGGTCCATACAAGGTGATAATGACGTTGTCTACCGGATCCAGCGTGGGGATCGAGGAAAATTGAAAGTGGTCCATTTGGATAGAATGTGTCATTTCAACGGGATGATGAATGACGAAGTTGTTCGGGACGAACAACTGTAGAGAGGGAGCAATGTGATAACCACTTAAATGTAAGCAGCGACATCTAGATTCACGGAGCAGAAAATGTCGATACTCGAAGACCAGAAGATTTCGATACTTGAATAACAAAGTCTCGACTGGAGAGTTGAATCGAATTTTCTAGCAAATTGGGAATTGTATGGGACGCTGGATGGCGAGGATTGTTCTCGAAGTATGTCATTCGCGTATAAATACCAGCATCCCCAAGTATGCAAGTACAGTTCTAAAGTGTAATTTGAAGTGTTAATTAGGAGAAGTGATTAAGTGGTTTAAGTAAAAGATAAGAAAAGTATTAGCGGTTGAGAAATTGGTTGAGATTGAGAGAAACAATTAAATAGTGAATTGTAACTGTACTGAATAAAGGGATTTGTATTGAAAAGAATAAGTTCTATCATTTGTACAAACACAAACATTTTGCAATATTATGGACCGACGAGTCCAAAATTGTTTCATTTGTGACTCTTGGTACCAGGACATTTGTTCGCAGGCCAAAACACCAAGAGTTCAAACCAGAGTATACCATTAAGACTATGAAGCACGGCTGCGCAAAAATAAACATATGGGGATGCTTCTCTTACAATGGCACTGGTCCCATATTTTGGATAAAACTGATAATGATTGCCGAAATTTATGTTGGCATTATAAGGGAAGTCATGTTGCCTTAGGCTGAATGGAGATATGCTTCTCACGTGGGTCCTGCAACAAGATAACTACCCTAACCATACGGGCAATTTGGCCAGAGTTTTTCTTACGGAATAGGGTTCAGGTTATGGAATGGCCGGCTCAGTCTCCAGACCTAAACCCCATCGAAAACCTTTGGACATGTGTTAAAAAAGCCGTATTTAAAACCAAACCGAAAAATATACTGCAACTATGGGAAGCTGTACAGGCTGCGTGGGGGGATATTCCTCTTCGGCGGTTTCAGGCATTAATCGACTCCATGCCATGACGTTGTGCTTAAAAATAAACGTAATAGGACCAAATACTAAATTTGTGATTGTTTTATATATGAAGAAGAGGGTCGAAAACCGAAACAATCCAAATTGGCACGGTTGTGGCGGTGCATTTGGTGATGGTGGTGACGGCCAAGACACGACAGCATACGATCGCAGGAATTGATATTTATTGGTATTGTACATATTAGCTTTGTTCAGTGATGCTGTTCCGGACTGTTCCGAACAGAAAAGTACAAACTTTCCTGTTCAGTGAGAACAATTTCTGTCCGAATCTGTTCTGCTCTGTGTTCAGTGAGGCTGTTCCAATCTGTTCGGAACAGAAAATCTTGCACCTACTTTCGAAGTAGAACACAATTATGAAAAATGTCAAAAATGAGCTGTGCTGGACTTTTCTGTTCTCATTTGATTTGACGTTTTCCTCAAATCTGTGCTGTTCTATTTTAGTTTTTCCTCACTGAACAAAGCTATTATGTTGTTCGTAAAAATCGTTCAAACTTCGAAGTTCGAACTAAAAACGGGCGATTGAAAATGTGTCACTCATTTGCCTTCGGCGTATTTGCGGTGAAATCTGGTCAGGTGCCCTCAAAACATCTCTGCGTTGCTAAATAGAATTAAAGAGCGTGCGATAAAACTCATAGGTGACGACAATATTGCCCAGGCAATTGACATCCTCAAAAACCAACGTAATACCTCTTGGCTTACGTTCAATTTTTTAATCGTAACACTCGTCTCACTAAGAATGCTCATCAGTAATACCATGTCATGCTCTTTCTCTCCTAGTCCTTGTAACCTGCAAAAATTATATAATTGCCATTTGAAGAGCTAAATAAATGTGAGACAAATGTTAACACCATTAATATTGTATGTGACTATGAATTTTGCCGTCCTTGCATGCCCAACTCGGTACATAGTGGGCAGCCGTAAAATCTATTAGCCCGAGTCCGTCATCGGAGTTGGTGGCACTTTTTGAAAGGCATACCATAATATCGTATATCACAACTTTTGTCTTGCAACAATATATAAGTCGGTTAAGTATTCAGCTCGTAGGTACGAGCTCGTATGTATTTTAATAAAAAAATATCCTTTTTCTAACATAAAAATCTTAAAATAAAAACAGCAAATCATCATCTACTTTAAGAAATCTTTTCGTGTTAAGATGCCAACAACACGGTTTTCCTTATCGATAACAATTATATGTCTAAGGCCTAAGGCACGGAACTTACTAAATATTTTTGGTACTGTATCGTTCTGTAAAGAAACAGAAAAAAAAGTAACCATCAAATCATAGCTAGAATATGTAAGGAAAAACAATATACCTCACAAGCCCGAACAGGTGATGGATTCATAAAAATATCTAAATTGACTGTATAGTTCACTTTATCTCTATTCATCTTAACACACTGTAAATATTAATTTTGAATAAATTTTTGTTTTGAACAAAAATACAAAAATGCAAAAATACTCACATCGATTGATGGATATCGGGGATATACATCGCGGAAGGTTTGAATCGTAACCTCATCTTCCCAGAAGCGCTTTTTTTCTTCATACAGGGACTGGAGCAAGATGACAATAAGTTGAGAGCGCAATATAATACCACATACTCGGCCATGTGAACGGTCATCCTAAGCACAATTAATAACTATTCAAATTGTTACGAGCTTCCACTTGATTTCTTACCCCTTGGACATCTTCGACTACGGGAAAGCCGTTGTGATTGTACCTCTTCAGAATATCGTAAATGTAATTTGCTTTATCTCGTAGTTTAATGCAAACTACTGGTGAACTCATTATATTAGACGCAGTTAGACCTCGATGTGAAGGTGGTGATTCCCATGGTAGTAAAGGCACATGATTAACTCGAATTTGTATATCGTAAATACCCTAAACGAATTAAACAGAAACGATTTCGTTCTTCAGTTCATGAATGTACAATATATATTATTTACCTCATTGAAATAGTCGCCGACCCACTTTGCGCTGATCAATGTTATGATCAAAGGAAAGAAGAACGAAGTATCAACACCAGTTGTTTCAATAAGGATGACACTTAGACTTAATGACATACGGAGAACGCCGCCCATGTGTGCAGCAGCCCCTATTAAGGCATATTTTCCTGGGTTAAGAAAATGCTGAAAAATATATAATAAATTCACAAAAAGTATTTAAAAAAATCGGTTCTATAGAGACAGCAGTTAGCTGAGCATATCGCACAAATGCCGAATTATGTACGACCAAGGAAACGCAATTTGGAAAACAGAAGAATAAGTCATGAATGAATCGATTTCAATTGAGATTGTGTCCTACCAGCAGCGTCTACTAATGGTTAGTTCGCAAAATAATAAAGAAGAGCTACTACGGGATGGTATTTTATTTTTATTTTTTAAATAGAACTTAACATGCAAGTAGGTATGATGACAAAGCATGTGTTAAGTTTTTCATAAATGGGACAGAAAGAGAAAGAAAGATGTTTGGGCCCAAAGATATGCCTTCAAGATATGCATAACAAACTCCCAAATACAGACGGACAATTTTGGCGCCTACCTAGTTGGCTATGAATTACAAAAAAAAAAACAATTCAATTTTGGACTGTTAAAACCCCTCTTGACAAAAATGAAAACTTTCGAAAACTCGATCGATTTGTCAGTCAAACATTATCCGACGCTTTGGCAAGTATCACAATTCTACACAAATAAAACAAACTCTATTCTTGCTTTATCTATCAGATTATCTGATAATTCTCGAAATCTTCAATGCTTATGATTGAAGCTTTTTTGAGTATTGAGAACACATTTCGGCTTTGTTTACTTTGCAGCGAGAACAATTCGCTTAAAGGCCTGCTCAAACCAAAGCGAAACGCGGGAGCGGGAAATAAATACATAGCGAGATATGGCACCATTCAAACAGCTGCGTCAACTCAGAGTGGCGATAGCGGGATTGCAGAGTTTTTTCGCTGGCATTATTTTTTTGCTGTCCCGCGTGTGTTAGATTAAAGAGAAAAATGGTGTCAGTGGAAAATCTGTTGGAGCTTATAAAAAAAATACCCGATATTATACAATTTTGCACACCCGGAATACAAAAATATAAGAAAGATGAATGAAATATGGGAAGAAATTGGTGCAGAATTAAAACAAGACCATGAGTAATTTTAAAATAAAATTTATTTAAATTTCATTATTAGAGAAAGTAACAAATTTTTCGCGTGCATTCCTCTTTTCGGGTCATTAATACAGTTAGGGAGAGCTCCCACATTTATTAGACTATGTTCAAATCTTCTACCCATCATTGAAGCTTCAAAGATTTGACAATCACTGTTTTTACCGTATTTCCCAATGTCTACACAAAGAAATTGATATTCGGCGTCAAAAATCGCCATAAAAACAATTGAAAATTTATTGAGGTAGCAGAAATAATTAGAGCCGTTATTTTTGGGCACTTTACACTAACGTGCTTTCCAACAATCGCTCTAATGCAATTTGGGAACTGCCATAAATCTTCATATTCTTTGGCAGATTTCTTCCACACTTGTTTAGAAGGTTCAGGCATATTTACGTGTTGCATTCGCATGCATGTTGCTTTGCAAACTTCTTTAACTATCTGCCCACTCGTTGAAAATCCTACGCGATAAGTGTGTCCTATTGTAGAAAACGAATCGCAAGTCGCAAGAAATCTGTAATTAATATATGTATTAATTATTTTTTGGTTCTGTAATTAAAAAGAAATGGAAAAATGCCCGAGATACATATGCCAAATATCTGTGAAGTACGAAAACGAAAACAGGTCAAGCCAAAAACTACAGCAGTTGGCAATGGGCATCCCTGATGCAGTATTTTAAGTCGTACATGGCATTTGCAGAAACCGATTCAAATATTAAAGACACCAACTTTGATGATTCTACAAAAAAGCGCAATGAGGATGACCCAGTCTTAGAATCGCTAGATGTTCCAGCATCAATGCGGTAACTGCAGCTTTGGAGTATCTTCAAAAAAAAAAAAAAAAAAAAAAAAAAAAAAAAAGACACCTAGATATGGACGCTACTGAGTTAATATTTTTGGGCTATGCTAAAACTGTCAAGTCTTTTTCGGCTAAGAGGCAAGCTATGACGAAAATGCAAATAGCCAAAATTATAATGGAACAAGATCTACAACATTTAGAAGAGATATCATCCTCTTCGTCACAATTTTATGGATAATTCGGACTTTTTACAAGTACCGCTGCTGTACTAAACACATCCAATTATTCAACTTCCGAAAACATCCAATATTCTGGATTAGAAGAAAGTTCCCGTTAGTGCCAGATGTTTGCAGAACTTACGAGTAATAAATACATGTTCTTTTCTTCTTCTAATGCGAGAATTTAGAAACTAAAATCACATAAAAGGTTCGCTTCCGTTTCGCATTTCGTGTGAATGGATAGTAGTTTCCGCTCCCGCATCTTTCCTGCGCGAAATTCGCTTCCGCTCCCGCGTTTCACTTTGGTTTGAACAGGCCTTAAGGCGTTCTTCGATTCCTATAAAATCCTAATGTCGACTGCATGGTTAAATCTGCAGCGTCGGTAAGGAAGTCTAGTTATTTTTTTGAAACAAATGCTTGGTGAAATCTGCAAATAGCAACCCTTTCAATTTCCGAAAACGTTTTTTTTTCGAACTCACTTCAAGTTATTGCAAAATTTCAAGGTGTGCCACTTTTTTTTGTAACTCAGTGATTTTTTTTTTTTAAATAACTACTTAACACTCAAGTGGGTATGACTGCCCTTAAAATGTGAGATAGAAAGATGATATGTTTGGGCTCAGTGGTTATATCGTGTCGTGGCTGACATCCAACATTTAATGGGAGACAAATTTATTAGTGTAATTGGGCTTGTTGTTGCATTCAAAGCAAATACTTACCTTACGTGATTTTAGTTGCCTGAAAAAAAGAGAATATCTTTCGGGCGCGTTTGGGATTGAACGCAACCGTCCAATTTGGTAGACAGTACGTTACCACTTGCTTCATTCCATCCATTTGAAAATTCAACTATTAATTACTTTGCTTTACAAATCTTACTTAATTTTGGCAAAAGAAAGTTGAATAAATTAACAAATTCGAAATAAAAAAAAAGCTAATGACAATTTCAAGCAAAAAGAAAAAAAAATTGTTGACTAAAATCGATTGCTCTCTCTCTCTCTCTCTCTCACTCTAAGAAAAACTACGAACATTTGCTGAACATATTTTGGATTGTTTTTCTTCGATTTGGCAAATTTACAATTCATCATGAATGGACTTACACCAGGTCAACACTTCTGTATGATTAAAGTTTGTTTTGAAAACGGGTCTTCAATTCGCGAAACGAAGATTACCAGCCCTATTCTGCTATACGCCGGGCGAAATGTTTATGTCAAATACGAATTTTCCGATCCTGCTATCCGTTCGAAGTGAAACATTCACTTGTCGGCAACGAAGGTCGGTATTCCAGTATACGCACGAATCGAATTTCCTCATAAAAATGATTAGAATCTCTTGTTTCCGAGTTACAATTGAAATAAAATGCTGCACTATCCATATTTGTTTTTCTTTCCACACAAATTACACTTAAATTTCCACGTATAGCAGAATAGGTGTGTACGTATTTTTTTTTTATCTCCATAATCGACACCAACTGAGCACGCTTTTCTTTGTGTAGTGGATAAATTAAGGGCTGAACTAAAGCTTCAGACCAGTCACGTGAATAAGGTGAAAAACGTGTTCACGTTATCAGGTGATTTAATATTCACGTGAATGAAAATTTCACGTAAAATGACGTGAATCGCGTGAATAAAGTACACAGGTAATTGCATGAAATGAACAATACAATACGAAGAAACATATAAGGCCATCAGAAATAAATTAAAAAAAAAACAAACGTTTATCTTATTGAATTAATATATTTTAATTACAAAGTATTACGATTTTGATAAAGAAAAATTAGCATATCAACATTTTCTGGAAGCAAAGAAGTTCTTTTATTTGTAACAATGTTTCCGGCTGTAGAAAAACAACGTTCTGAGCTGACAGAAGTTGCTGGTATGCACAAATATTGTTTTGCTAAAAATGCAATAGCGGGATATTTTACTGCTTTGTATTTCCACCATGCAAAAGGGTTAAACCTTAGCTGAGGCTCTTCTAAGTATGATTAGAGCTGCTTTTCAAAATTTGCTGAAATTCCAAAACCGTCATTGTTTTCTCTTTGGCTAGAATCTTGAAGCTGTGCTCTTCTTCAAGAAGTCGTTTCAACTTATCTTTTATTGCACCTCGAACAGAATAGCATTCATGCTGCAGATTAGCGTGGATCTGGTAGAGAAGCAATTTTTCTTGATGATATGGTTTCAGGTATTTCACTTATCTGTAGGTCTAACCGTTTACGTAACTCGGAAGAAAATACATTTTTGATTTGTTTTATCATTTCGGAATCAGCATCGGATTCTTCCATATGCATTTGTAGTAACTTATGCGCAAGTGGTCGAACCATAGATGTTGGTGAGCCCTCCCTGCTTAACACGCTGGTGAGAACTTGCATCGGGTTGAGTACGTCTGCAAGTTGTTTGCAATATCCACTCCTGTTCGGATATTTCCAATTTTATGGCCGATGCAAATGAAGTAACAGTTTGATCTGCTAATATGTTGGTGATTGGGCTTCGGTTTTGTATCAGTCGCTGCAGCATAAAGTAAATGGAATTCCATCTTGTAATAAAGATTGAACTGGCAAAGACAATTACCTCTGCATATTTAGCTACACTAGAATGCTTAAAATGTCCACAAGTTTGCTTGCTTTTTCGATAATTGCATGAGTATGTTCCGACGAGATCGACTTTTTTATTTGTTACATTTTTGTTTTTACAGTTTTTCATATTACTAACGGTTTTTTCCTTACGCAAAACAGTGTTCCGCTTACAAATTTCTGTTGTGTACAATTCAAAATCAAATCAGAACGGAGCACTCAGACTTTCGCAGTTTTGTTTCGATGGGAAAAATAAAAGAGTAAAAAATATGTAGTGGGACATGAAAAGTCGGCAACCGCCTCCAAAACGGAAATGAACTTAAGCGAATAACAAAATTCATTTAAACAAAAATAAAAAATATACACGATGACGTACTAAAAGCTAAGAGATTTTCTTGTTTCTTGTTTATACGGGAATTTGTGTTGTAAGTAGTCTGCGAATGTCAGCAAAGGCCTTGAACTAAGACACGAATTTTTCAAAAGGGAAATCAACCATACAAACACGCGAAAAAGGTACAAGTTACGAGTACACACGGAAAGCAAAGGAAGAATGAGAGATGTAATGTAGTAACGTGATTAGGTGGTTTATGGGGCTATGTCCCGCCCGCAGGAGAATCTCATTAAGTATTACAAAAATATATCTGCTTCGGGTCATGTTTGTTTGAGTTTGATGTGTGTGCAGAGAGAAACTAGACATTTGATGATCGTAGAGGCTTGTGTTGTGGTGTGGTGTGGTGTGTTGCTTGTGTTGTGTTGTGTTGTGTAAAAACCATAATGTATATAAATATTTGTTCTGTGGGAATATTTAGCTAAAATACATGAGATTCTATAGAATTATGAGTCTTTATGCTTCTCGTAGAACGCATCCAAATATTTTTTATACTCCGCCTGGTTACTCCACATCATCGAGGCTTGGGCATTTAGCGGACTATCGTTGTCTGGTTCGCCCAGCAGCGACTGAATCGACAGAAGGATAGTTCGAACATCATATAATGCGGACCATTTGTCTTTGAGGATGTCTAGACAAATCGAACCGGATAGATCGACATTTGGATGGTATGGATGGATGGTGTCAGGAATTTCACTACTGGCGGTGCGTAGGGGTACGAATTTGGGAACTCTAATGAGAGTCGATATTTCTGTCCACTGTAGACGGTTGTATCGGCACCTGTTATAGTACCAATCCACTTAAAGATGTTTTCACCATCGGGGAAAGCTGAAATGCCCTTTTCAGCCGACATCATGAGATTCATTAGCTCTTTCTGTAGCCTTTTACTGACTGCGTGATTGTCTTTTATTGTGACGGAATCATCATTGTGCTTTAGATTCGACGACTGTGTATGATCCGGGCTGATGTTTTGTGCCATATTTGGGGTGCCTATTCAGTTCTTCAAAGAATATTCCACACACAGTTCAGTTTTTCTTCAAATTTGTCAAAGATTTTTGTAGAAATTTCTCCGGACGATGATTGTGAGTAACAGCAAAGCTATTTTGAAGACTGTAAATGGCACACATCAAATTTTGTTTCTCTTGTGTATCCTCCAAATTTCCAACTGCCCTCACGATGTTAGCAGCATTATCGGTGACAACAGCCATCACTTTTTTATCTATAATCCATTTACTTAACGTATTTTTCATATTTTTAAGGAGATTTTCAGCAGTGTGACGTACATCTACTTCATTTGTGTTAAGAGTGTACGAATGTTGAATCCAATCTTCATCTATAAAGTGTACCGTCATAGTCACGTAGGAGTCCTGTACCGCGAAGGTCCAACAATCAGATGTGCATGATACTTTGCAAGCCTTTTCTAATTTCTCCTTAATTAGGTTGTCTTTTTGCTGTCTCAAGGCCTGAAGCCGCTTTTTAATTGCTTCTTCTTTCAAAGGCTTATAATTTGGCTCAACAACAGCCATAAATTGACGGAAACAATCGCTGGAACAATAAGATATTGGCATTTGATTCACTGCTATCATATTTGCCAATGTCTGGTGGATTTCTTCCATTCTTTCTGGGAAACACTGCGATCTAATCGAAAGCCTTGTTTCTGCAGTAGATGTTGACGGTTGGGTTGCCGCTAGAGGACTGTTTGATGCATACGTTCCATCATTTTCAGCATTGTCAATCAAGCTAAAATTAAATGTCATAATTTGTACTCCTTTTAATATGGTCTATTAAAAATTGAAAATCAAAACAAAAAAAGATATAATATACCTGCTATTGGCAGAAGTAAGATTATTAACTTCATGTCGTACCGCCGCGAAAAGAGAGTTTCTTCTATTATCTTCACTACACAATTCGCATATAACTTTTTCACCTTCCTTTCGAGCATATTGCCATACCCAGCTAGGTTTCATATTTTTAATTAAATACACAACTTATATTTTAAACTTTAATCACTAAAAATATCGAACAAGACTTTTCTGCAATCCAAAACAGATCAAGTTCAAAACAAATGTGTCAATGCAGTATAATATCTCAGCTTATATACATTTGTAAATTCAAAGTGGCGGTACGCTAAACGATGATTCTGATTATGATTTAACTTGTTAATGAATTTGCAATGAGTAAACGCCCATCATAAATTTTTTTATGAATGAAGTAATAACTCTTAATTACTAAACAGTTCCCGAAAAAGGGATGACTACAAATATCCGGAGTTTCCAAATGCTAGGTTATTCATAAAAGAGTAAGTAGGTAGAGACATTTGTAATTTGTTTTGCTTTCAATCAAGGAAAACCAAAAATTTTCAATTCTCATTGAAAAATTCTTCGAAAACAGGAAAAAAGGCATTATTCACGTAATTTACGTGTTCACGTTATTCACATACATCACGTGTTAGCGTGAATCTTCACGTGAAAGTGTATTTCACGTGAATCACGTAAACCCGATTTCACGTGAAATCGTAGGCTCTAGGCTGAACAGAATGTGTATCTGTGTTTGTGTCTTGTATCGCTGTCAAATCACTGCCGCGCGGCTCGCAGTTAAAGGACACACAATAAAAGCGACTGTCAAATTTGCATCTTGCATTTTTACTTCTTAATTTTATTAGTGCTTAAAAAAGTTTGTTATTATTTGTGGATAATGGATATGGACGAACAAGAAGAAATTGCTTTTATTATGTGTGTTCTGCACATGTGCTATTTAGCAATAAAATTAATGAAAAAGAGGAAACGCAGATGGTGGGTTAGTACTCTTTATAAGGAAAGAAAAGAAAGAGGATTTTTTGAGACAACTTTCAAACACCTCAAAGAGCAAGATTCGATAAATTCCAAAGAATTTCATTTATTCGTACCGCTTCAATGAATTTCTCGATTTCCATTTTCACAACAAAGAAGATCTTTTGTGTACAAATTCTTAAACGTCAATCTTGTAGCGTAGCTTGTAGTTCAACAAAATCCAACTTCACGATACACGACACAGACGCAGACACACATTGTGTTGAGGCATACGGCTTTCCATACATTTAATGTCTTGACAGCTTGAGACACAGATTCAAGCACAGCTTCAGATACACATTCTGTTCGGCTCTTTACACTGTACATGACATAAGCCCAGCAACATGCGATCGCAATGCGCGTACAGGAGGAAGTGCAGGGAACGTAGGTAAAAGTGTAGCGGAAGATCTGCAATTGTCAATTTGTGCGCACTATGTGCAAAATCATGAGAAACAATCTCGGCTGGTGCGCGAACTAAAGCTACGAAACCAAGCGGATTTCGCGGATTTGGTTGTTGAATAGAATGATATTCTGCAAAAGAGACACATGGGACGCAATTATACCCACAAAGGTGCACTGTTTGTTGTGTCTTCACGCTGGTGGCATGATCGGTCCTTGTGGATGCTTGATAATGTATGTAGTCATTATTTTTTCGAAAATATAGACGACATAATTTCAGCAGGATAGAACAGCTTTCCATACTGCCATCAAAAGTCGACATTTTTGTGATTTAAGCTCAATTCGTATCGTTATTGTTTAAAAAAAACACAACCTCAGGTGGTTCGATCAGATGTCATCATTGTACTCACGTATTAAACAGATTTGTTAATTTCCAATAAAAATACCCAACAATTTGACTGTACTCACCGCTTCCGGGAATGCATAGAACAACACCATAGACACTACTCGACCCCATGCAGCGCCAGCCAACAAAACTGGAATAAAAATACCAAGTGACACGTTCAAACCAAACGTAATGCAGGACAATAAGTAATACACAACAGTAAACAACGCAAGAGTAAGTATCTTATGTGATCCTGTAAACAGTAGTAAACAATTACAATATTATCGGTTCCATTTTCACTCCAACGAACCTGGTGGATCGTGAAAAATTGACTTCACACTAGCCTCCGGTGTTTGAAACCACAGTGATGCTACAGCATTGTATTCATTGTCATCGCAATACAACTAAACAAAAAAAAAAAAAACACTTTAAAAAAACAACAGCAATTAAAGCTTATTCGTAATATACCTGAATAGGATAATCAGTTGGATCGTTCCCAAGTGGTCTACAATCATTTATAAAGTAAACCATAAAACAAGCCACTGTTACACCAATAATAGACACTAATACAGCGTCAGCCACTTTGCCCCAGTTTGGTTTTACACATCTATTTCGGAAGCGATTTATTGAAGTATTCAATGAATTCCACATTGAGCCCAGTAGGCCACCAGCAATTCCCATCAGCACAAATATCGGCAACTCAAAGTATTCAAAGCTAACGGCAGGATCGAATTTTCCCAAATTAAAGAGACCCGTGAAAGTAAAGTCCTTCAAACCATGATATGCTGATAGAACAATATTCAGTGTAAACGAACTAATAACCGAGGCAACAAGAGTCCTCCAAATGAGATTTTGATTCCAGAAACTTGCTGCTTCTTCCAATGAGAAGAGAAGTCCACCAATTGGTGAACCAAAAGCGGCTGCTACACCTGCCGCAGCACCTCCCAAGACGAAATCACGCTTCTCATGATCATCACGAAATCCCTTAAAGACTTTGAAATCTTTCACAAAGGTGGTGCTTTTGCCTTGTGATATGCCAGCAGCGACAACTGCTCCAGCATGAATCATTGGTCCTTCCTACAATATAGTAAATATGGACAATACAATATGTTTATGCAAATAAGTTAAGAGTTCATTTATTGGTATACTCTCACCTTTCCACCAGTTAGACCGCCAACAACAGATGTTATGACGCCAACTGCTTTGATTGCCAATGTTTTAATTCTAACAATTCGAGGGATTTTCACGCCATTTAGATAACATTTTACTTGCGGAATACCACTGCCAGCAGTTATCGGTTCTACATATGTAACAAGGGCAGAGCCCAAAGCCACTGGTGCTATACATAATAGAAGCCAATACAAATACGGAATGACAACATCTCCTGCAATTCTATTAATCGATGTTGCTTCAACGTTGGAATCGATAACTGCAATTAAAATGTGTAAGAATTATAAAAGATAAAAGTTTGATGATTAATTTAGGACCTAACTCTTGGTCCTAAAAAAAAAAAAAAAAACGACATGAATACCTTAAGATTATTTTGTTTAAATATTATATACGAGTATATATAATACTTGTAGTCCCGTGAACCGTAGGGTTACAAACTTTTTACACAAACTTAATAGAAAATGTTGAGATTAGTAAGAAGGATGTTTCCCGTTGACAAAAGTTTCACGGAATAATGAGATAACTTCGACAGAGATTTCGGAGATTGACATGAGAAAACGCGACACCTATACCAACCAACGAAACTATAACTCATGATCTAACTAACATAGTTACTTCCTTTTACCTTTACCTAAACATCTCCCACTCACGCGATGCTTAACTTTTCGTATTTAGTTGCTTTAGATCGCTTTGCATTTACGTGCGATTCCTGGATAGCAGAACAAAAGATTCGTGAACATGGACAATCTTCGTGGAAAACAAAGGCAAACCAAGAGCCTGTATTTGTGAGAAGTGTCGACTTGCCAGGAATAAAGTCACAGTAACTTATCTTATCCTACGAGTATATACTATACTAATACTATAGGGTCCGCCATCTAAGGTTTTTTTTTTCAACTAGTGCTTATTTCGTGAATGGTAACACTTAGCTCATGTCTGATTTGACAGATAATTAGTTTTATCCTTCCGCTGAACGAATATGTATGCTTGAACAACGCTGGGAACGTGGGCCTGCGATCGACTTAGAGAAGATGCCGATTTTGCCAAAAAAATTATCTTTTCAGATGAAGCACATATTGATCTTGGTGGGTATGTAAACAAGCAAAATTGTCGCATTTGGGGCACAGAAAACCCGCACGCATACATTGAAAAGCCGATACACCCAAAACGAGTCACTGTTTGGTGCGGATTTTGGTCCAGAGGCATAATTGGGCCATTTTTCTTCGAAAATGAGCAAGGAGTGGCCGTTACGGTCAATGGCGATCGTTATCGGGCCATGTTGAACGAATTTTTGTTGACAAAAATTTAAGAGGAGGATATTGGCAACATTTGGTTTCAACAGGACGGCGCTACGTGCCACACAGCCGAAGCTACACTCGATGTTTTGCGCCCTGTTTTTGAAGATCGCATTATCAGCCGCAGAGCTGATGTCGTTTGGCCACCTCAGAGCTGCGATTTGACACCGTTGGACTATTATTTGTGGGGTGCCGTAAAAGATAAGTGTTACGCCGACAAGCCAGAGACAATTGACGCTTTAAAGGACAATATTCGTGAAGCCATTGGTTGTAACCTCTTTTTGTGACATCGTAAGTATTCGGCTTAATTATTTCCTCCTCTATCAGCTCCTTTATGTGAAGGTCTTCTTTGGTGCGGACTCTTATTCCGACAAGTACCTCAAATGGTGTCAAACTGGTACTTCGGCTAAAGGTTGAGTTGATGGTTTTCTGAACGGGTTCGACAAACTTGTACCACTTAGTTGGATCTTCGATACTCAGCTTAGACAACACGGATATGATGATGCTATTGAGGCGTTCGACCTGCCCATTTGCGCGTGGTAAACCGGTAGTGATTTTGATGTGTTTGATGTTCTCCAGTTTACAGTATTCTCGAAAATCATCCGAAGTAAAAGCGGATCCTTGAACTGAGATGATTTGAACCGGATTGCCAAATGCCATGCTTTGCGTCCGTAATTTGGCTATTACTTCTTTGGCTGATGTAGACTTCGTGGGATACAACCAACAGAACTTCTTGAAGGAGTCGATAACGACAAAGATATGGCGATACATTTTGCTTGTTGATTCCAAGGGACCAAGATGATCGACGTGGTATGTGTGGAGTGGCTCTTCTTCTTTATGTATTGGATGTAGTTCTCCTTCTTGTTTGCCTTGCTTTCTGTTTATTATGATGCATGGTATACAGTTAGCAATGAGTCTTCGTACTTTTTCATCAAGTTTGGGTATAAAATATTCTTTATTAATTAGCTATATCGTTTTCTTAACAGCGAAGAGTCTTTTTTCGTGTGCGCGTGTTATTATTTTCATCTGCATGCCTCGTGGTATTGCTAGCAGTTCAACGTCGTTTACCAACTTATACAGAACGTCGCCTTTTATAAAATATTCGTTGTAAGATGACTTTTCTTGAAGAATTTCTTTAATGGTTATGAGGTCTTTGTCTTGCATTTGTAGTCGTTGTATTCTGGTAAATCAACTATCATCGTTGATTATCATTACTGCATGCCTGCTAAGAGTGTTTCGTGTTTCATTTGTGCACCAGGTCTATGCTCAACGACGTAGTCATATTCTTGTAAAAACAATATCTAACGAGCAACTCTGGTACAGAGATCTTTTTTACCCAAAGTTTTAGCCAAGGCATTACAGTCGGTTATTATATTGTATTTGCTGCCTGTGTCAAATAGAGCTAACCACTTAATATCTCAAATTTTTACTTCCTTTTTCATTATGTCATCGTTAGAATGTAGAATCCGCATGTTGCTTTTGATTTGTCAACTTTTTTTGATATGCAATCTCTCGCAATGTGGCCAAACTTAATGCATTCAAAGCATTTGACACCCTTTTCTTTATCTCTGCAGTTTATGGATTTATGCCCTTTTACGCCACAATTAAAACACTGTATTTCGAATTTTTTTTCACTTTTAGCAAAATCTTTTTCGGGCTTTCTTATTTCATTTTTTGGTTTAGCTTTTTCTTGGATAGTTTCGTAACATCTTAGTTTGTCTTTAAAATCTCTAATATTTTTAGACCTATTTATATTCAAATCTGTTATTCCGTCAATAACGTACTGCATAAGAGCATCTTCTTCGACATTTCCCTGAGAGTTTACATATATCTTTCATATACAGGAAATACTCTTGGACACTTTCATCTTTTTTCTTTCGCGAAGCAATTTATGCAGTTGCGCGCTATTTGCTGTTTTTCTAAATTCGTCGAATAGAGCATATTTCAATTTTTCGTATTGTTATACCCCTTTCGCTTGATATAAAGAGTTTTGCTAATCCTCTTAATGATTTTTTCGCAAACAGAAATTTTTGGAAGTCATCCCAATATACGAGGGGAGTTCAACATATTCTCGGTATCGGGGTGAAGCTGTGGTTGTATATATAAATTGACTTATTTATCAAGTAATACTATTATTTTAGTGCATTCATGTAAAATTTCATATAAATGTGATTATTAATTCGCGTTTTATCTCAAGTTAAACAGAATCATAATGGCAACTGAGACGATGATGGTGAAAATTGAGCATCGCGCTGTAATTAAATTTCTCACTAAGCAAGGAAAAAGTCGAAAAACTATTCATGAAGAGATGGTGGCTGTTTACCAGGGTTCCGCACCTTCATTATCAACTGTGCAAAAGTGGTCAAGTGAGTTCAAGAGAGGTAGAGAGAGCATTGAAGACGACCCCCGCTCCGGCGCCCCGGCTACTGCTTGTACGGGAGAAAGCATCAAAGAAGTCGAAAAACTTGTTCTTGAGGATGCCCGAATAAAGGTGAAAATGATGGCAGAGATCACCAAGCTTTCAATTGGTACCATTCACACCATTCTTCATGACCATCTTAACCTTTCAAAGGTCAGTGCAAGGTGGGTGCCACGAATGCTCACAGCGCCTCAGAAAAAAGTGAGAATCGCATGCTGTAGAGAGCTTTTGGAGATGTGTAGTGAGAACGCGGACGGTGTTATGGATCGAATTGCTACTGGGGACGAAACATGGGTCCACCACTATGACCCTGAAAGCAAACAAGAGTCCATGCAGTGGCATAAAAAAGGAACAGACCTCCCGAAGAAGTTCAAAGTCACTCCGTCTGCCGGGAAGCTCATGGCCACAGTTTTTTGGGACTCAAAGGGAATCTTGCTCATTGAGTACAAAACAAAAGGTGAAACCATCAACGCCACTTCCTACGCTTCCACTTTGCATAATTTGCGGTAGCAAATTAAAAAGAAAAGACGGGGTAAACTCGCAGCGGGTGTGTTGTTTCTTCATGACAACGCTCCTGTTCACACGGCGCGAGTTTCCAAGGCTGCTGCGCGAGATTGTGGTTTCGAAGAAATCCAACACCCACCCTATAGTCCAGACCTTGCCCCTAGTGATTATTTCCTGTTTCCGGATTTGAAAAAATGTCTTCGTGGAAAAAGATTTTCGGATGATGAAGAACTCAAGTCGGCAATAAATGGGTATTTTGCAGAGAAAGAGGAAATTTATTTTTTTGAGGGTTTAAAAAAGCTTATCTCAAGATGCAACAAATGCATTGATGTTAGGGGAGATTATATTGAAAAATAAAAACAATTTAAATTGAATTCGCATTTTCCTTCATATCGATACCGAGAATATATTGAACACCCCTCGTACATATGTATAATTGAAGCGATTTCTTTAAATTCACTTACCCACATTTCCACGGATATTTTCCCGTTTCCATCGAATGGTCTTATAGAGTCCTCTATGTCCCTGAAGTTGATCGTAAATCTGGAAATCGGCGGTATATCACTTTTAACAGCTGTTTGCATTCCTTTTTGCTCCTTTTTAATAATGTTTTTATTACTGTTTTGTCTAATTTCTTTCACCATCTGTATACACTTTTTCTGTTGATTGAGTTGGTCCCCGTTGTTATTTCCGTTCTAGGTTTTTTCCTTTGTCCCATCGCCGCCATCGTCGTTGTTGTTATCGTCGTCGTCGTCATCGGCATTGCATGAACTAAGTAAACAACCCTTTCTTAAGTTATCAAGTATGAAAATATATAATATATATAAATCACATCCTTTACGTCGTAATTGATCCCTAACGCGTTGCAAATCGTAATCAGGTCAGCTGCACACAGATGTTCATCGACGTACTTTTGTTTCTGTTTATACCTCTCGTCGTTGTTATCGAAATCGAAACCTTGAAACAATCTGAGTCTTCTTCTGTTGGATCTGTCGCCTTCGTCTTCAAATACATATTTGTGTAGAGTCATCACAGTGTTTTTTTCGCCGTATTTTAGAAACTTTTTTATCTCATTTATGTTTTCCAAGCACGTCATTTCGTATTATTAAAAAAAAACAAAAACACTATTTCAGTATTCTGTAAGATTGTTTACTTGGGTAACACAAAACACTTTTATTTTCCAGGGGTTAAAATTATATATTTACATTTGCTTAAAATAACTGATAAAATATGAGTGTAAGAATTTGTTTGTTGCAAGAACTGCCACGATGAGAAGCCGGAAAAACAACTGATCTCATCCTTCGAATGCGTCCTTTTTATATCCTATCTCTCATATTCCTCCGTGACAGTGTTGCTGATTGCCAACATAAGTGACTTGCACTGAAAGCTTAGAACTTCATATAAAAAACTTTCGAACATTTTAGGTATGTGAGAAAGCTTAGCAATGGGACGGTAGTTGGTTACTTCATTCTTTGTTTCCCTTTTTGTGAACCGGGGTTATGAAAGAGGGCTTCCAAACTTGGGGGTATTCCCTTTGTGTGAGGGACAGATAAAAGAGGGAGGAATGTGGGTGCGAAAGATTGGAGGCACACTTTTTGAGAAATATTGCTGGGAGCCCATCTGGACCGGATACAAATTCATCATTGAGATTTTGTAACTTTTCTTCGATAAGGATGGGATCAAAAGTTTGAGAGAGAGATGTTGGCCAATGGAGAAATTTGGAAGGTACTTGAAATAGATGGACTCGGGTACGAAGAGGTTGTCTGCAAATGACTGTTTAAAAAAATTGCAAAATAGTTGGCAATAATATGTGGGTCGGTCGATGATATATTATCGAACGAGAGAGAGGGGGATAACCGTCTGATTTTCTTTTGTAGTTGACGAATTGATAAAATGTCTTAGGATCAAGTAGTTCATTGATTGATCTTGGGAAATTCCAACGGTCGTTTCTTATTTACCCTTTCATTTTATGACTTCCTGTTGAGAAAATATGTACCTGTTCTCAGGTAGTAAAAGTTTCCGGGTACAAAATTTGCAACAGGTATAAAGACTGAAAATCGATTGCAAAATGTATCACCTTATCCGTCAGTGTATGCACATACACGAATAATATTTTGCTTGTCAAACTTCAATTACAAAATGTAACGAAATATTCCACTTTTCTTGCCTTTTAATTGTTCTTTCATACGCATACATACCCATACGCTCAAACAAAATACCAATTCATGAAAAATTATGTAATTTCCTGTTGCAGTCGAATGAAAACAAACAGCCAAGCCTTCCCGCAAGCCCCTTGCACATGTTTTTCATATTTCTTGTGCCACTGCCACAACTTGTGGTGAGAAAAAAAAAAAACTCTTTCAGTAGATAAAGCGAGAAAGCTCGAAAGCTCGTGTCGACTGGACGCCTGTCGGCTAGACGAACAAAAGTGAACCCGAAAACTCTGTCATATAAATATGTCAATAGCTTTAATATGCGGAGAGCAGTCTAAACAATCTACTTTGTAAGATGAATTTCAATCCTCTCAACTTTTTAGCACCATTTTTCTATCAATAAATGGAGCATGCTTCTCTCAAGAATCTGCATTGCTGGTGCGCCGGGGGTTGGTTTAGAAGCATTCTACATTGGATAACCTCTCTATTTTGGATAATTTTGTTAGTGAGACATATTCTTCGAAACTTGGCCGAAGTTTGAGCCTCTATTGCTTTTTGAATCGGATTTCGTAAAATGTTTACCCACTATCGGTTTCTTAATGTAGAGACCTCACGAATGCGTGACACCGTTTTGTTACAACTTCTTCATTCCTATGGATGTAATATTTATTTCATTAATATATTTCGCGTACATCAACCAACACGCATCGCAATGTAAGATTTAGATAAGACAATATACCTTAGTACGACTGATTCGTAACCCATTATCTGTCAGCGCCTTTATCCAATTTTTAAGAGTTGCGGGAGGGCCGTAACGTCGTTACTTAAAATAGCGCAATCATCGGCGAACAGAAGAAAAGTTGTTCCGGACTCATTAATCTTCTGTTTCAATTGAAAATCATGCACGAGATTAAGAAGAACAGATATTTTATACTGCTTTCGTGCACATCAATCTTATCTATATCGAACGACTTTTCCAAATCGATGAGGACAATATGGAGGCCTTTCGAAGCGCCTCGTTGTATGTCGAACTACCTCTCACAAAAACGCATTGTGCGTAAGATACTGTATCGCATTATGGAAGCCTATATCTTTAAAAGCTGAAATGATGATTTTTACCACAAAATCTAAAACACAGAACTGTTCTACTCCCGTACATAGGCCTGTATGACTGCAATAAATTCTTTAGTAAAAAATGGGATCTTGAACCAATAATGACCCTATATATGTATAGAGCTTAGTTACCAGCCCTAAGTATGAAATATAAGGTTTAAAAATGTCCAAAGGGCAGCTTGTGAAGGTACTACCGGGCCAATGAGGACATATCCTTCTGATGTCTTAACCGATATTCTACACCTCTGGGACCTTCTCTTGTGTTTTAAGTGAACTCCTGTCTGTATAAGACTTAATTTCACTGAATGCTCATACATTCATGGGAGCAAGGAAATGCCTTGCCATCGCTCATCGTCAATTCTCTTCCCTGATACAAAAATGGAACCCGTGTTGGAGACTCAAGTTCCACCCTTAGTATGGGTCGAGGTCGATCAAAAACTTCTTACCGTTTTTAAGGTCACGGCACCCCGTATTTATTGCAACCCTAGATAGGATCAATTACAAGTGGAAGCCCCCACGACGACCTCTTTAAAGTCAAACTCAAAGTCCGCGCGGTCTTGATTCCTACGGACGGGCTTTTGAAAGACAGCGCCTCTTGTGTTGGAGCGAGAATTTTGCACTACTCTCTCAAGAAATTGCATGACAGCGTCTCGACTTGTCTAAATCCTTTTTTGACATTAAAGGTCTCGATGAGTTCTTTACCGGCTTTAATAGAGCAGAGAATAGATCTTAGAGATGCTAAAATCAAATTGTAAATAGAGAGCAATGGCAAAACGAAAACGTGATTAAAGACTACGATTCAACAAGTTTGACCGAAAACTCAAAAATAAACTAGGGTGTTGGCGCAGACATTTTCTCAGAGAAATTGCGAGTGTCGATGCCTTTTCATCTACCAGGCTATGACAGCGTCTTCCCAGCAGAGTTTTTCGCAAAAAACACCGCTATCTTCACTCAAAACTAAACTGACTGTTCAAACTTGGATCATATTTTATGTATACAATGTAAATATCTAGATTAAGTTTGTTGTAACGAGAGCTACCGTGTGATAGGCAACATCAAAACTGTGGGAACCAAATTTTGTCTGTACCGACAATTTGTAATACAAGCCCGTGTGGTTTGTACATTTTACCTGGTCCCACGGCTCAAATTAATATTTTTTATAATTTTGGTCACACGCTAGCTTCTCGCATTAGATGTAATGTTTTATTATAATGAAAAATAAAGTCACTTGTTTGTGAGACATCATCGAGTCATCATCAATTTTGTTTGTTTGTTCAATTTTGGCGACCGTGACAGGACTCGACTAAAAGTATTTTAGTGGCCTGTAAATTGTGAAAAATAGAAAAACACTCGTGTTAGTGAAAGTGAAGTTAAAATAATAAAAAAAAAATAATAATTTAACATGGTGCAATCACTGGAACAACTAACCAATCTGCAAGAACAGGTTGGAAGGGAAATTTGCACTCTTGCCCGTAACTACGGTAAGGACGGGGAAGAGCGCAAGACAGAAGAAAAATTACAACATCGGATAAAGAATCTGGAAGACTTGTGGGATCATTTCGATTCAATGACAGTGAAATTCGAGATTATTACGCCGAATCTACAGCGCACGATTACTTCGTCAAGGGATACTATGACCAGATAAAGATAGTTTATGAGTCAATGAAGACGGACATTTCATTGCGCCTTACGAAGAATCTCACACAAGAGGCAGCAGGTCAGGAGCAGGAAAAGCCATCAGCAGCACCATCCTCAGCACCACCGGCCAGGGAAATAGACCCATCAAGTTCACAACATTATAAAATTGCACTTCCAGCACAAAATAGATTTAAAACACTCGGTAAAATCTTCCAGACATCACTGGAGAAATGCAAACCGAGCCTGAACAAATCGAATCCAAAGTTGTTTAGCATTAAAGTGAAGAGCCTTCAAGAAATATCAAACCAAATGTCAATTTCATTTAAAAGGCTTGATGACGAAGCAACCGAGAGCGATATTGAGATGTATTTCGACCTTCAGGAGCAGCTGCAGCTGCGATTAGCTGAGTTGCCCAAAGATGAAATGCCCAATATGCCTAACAATTCCATATTAAATAGTCAAACTTCCGAAGATGGCGTCAATTTCATGACCTTTTTAAACAGTTAATCCACGACCAACCAATTTCTAACGCTCAGAAATTTTACTGGATCGTGAAAATCGGACTATTTTCGAGCAGTCTTTGGATGACTCAAGGAACAGCCCAACATTGGAACAATTCCTCAAAATTCTGGAAACAAGATTTCTCATCCTAGAGACCATCAAAGACGAGAAAAGGAAGCCAGTCACAGTTGTGGCAACAAATAAGGACGATTGTCCCATATGCAACTGCACGTTTCTCATAGAGCGCTTATAGCGATTTCTCGACAACAATACTGGATCTTGAGTGTGGGAAGGGAAGCCAAAACAGTGATAAGAAGTTGCATAAAATGTGTCAGATCAAGGCCAACGTCAATCATGCAGCTTATGGGAAATCTGCCAAAGGAGAGGGTTTCGCCATCTAGACCCTTTCACTACACCGGGCTAGACTTTGCTGGTCCGATAAAATCCCACTACAAGGTCCGAGGTAAGATCCCTTCAAAATCTTATTTGGCAATTTTTGTGTGTTTTTCAACGAAGGCTGTACACATAGAGGTGGTTGATGACCTAACATCAGAAGCATTTATCAATTGTCTTAAAAGATTCATAGGCAGAAGGGGATTGTGTCACACTATTTTCTGCGACAATGCTACGAACTTTGTGGGTGCAAAAAATGAATTGGATAAATTAAAGGCTACACTGTGGTCATGTAAAATGGGAACAGCAATTCAATCATCATGTTGTCAAATAGGAATCAACTGGAAATTTATTCCTCCACGTTCGCCTCACTTTGAAGGACTCTGGGAGTCAGCTGTGAAATCGGCAAAGGGACTAATGGGACGATACTTAGGCGAAGCTTCCTTGACCTACGAGTTCAGATTGAAGCTATTTTAAACTCGAGGCCCTTGACCCCACTGTCCTCGGATCCAAACGACTTGGAAGCCTTAACACCAGGTCATTTTCTAATAGGAACAACACTTCTGGCAATACCAAATCCTGACGTCACCGACAAGCATGTGAGTAGCCTTAATAAGTATCGACAAATCCAGCACGTGCAACATTCCTTTTGGAAAAGGTGGTCTTGTGAGTATTTGCACCTTCTTCAACAAAGATGCAAGTGGAGAACACAGTCCCAAAATTTAACTCCAAACACCCTTGTTCTCTTGAAGGAAGCCAATACCCCACCGACTAAATGGAAATTGGGACGTGTAGTTGAGGTTATAAAGGGCAAGGACGGATTAGTTCGTGTGGCCAACATAGAGACTCAAGGAGGGGTCCTTCAACACGCCATCCATAACTTGTGTCCGTTGCGAAGTGAAGAGACACTCCCTTCCTTCAACAATAATACAAGGGAATCGTTAAATAAGGAAGAGGGTTTCAGCGATAAACAGAAAATCCCACAAACATCAAGAACCTTAAGGAGCAGAAAGTTAACAAAGAGATCATTACTATCAATGGTTCTTGTTGCATTGTTGGTCATGCCTACTTACGCAACCTTTGCAGACAATCGCCTTGCCTTCGACAAACTGGATGATGCAGTAGGCATGTATTTTGAAGATGTTGGAAGTCTAAGGATGGTTAATAGTTTTTGGAGCGTTTACGTGTACTACAACTTAACGAACTATTGGGTTGATCTCAGAGAACTAAAGTCATATCTTCAGCAGATGGAAGGACTCTGTACAAAGGAAGTACAGATGTCTCTTGTGTTTAACGTAGGTACCTGCCGTGAGGGCTTAAGCCTACGGTGCGTCTTCGCACAAGATATCAAAACAATGCGTTGATAAGCGCCCATCGGGTAGTACAAGTACTATCACCAGTACCAGATTCGAAGTCGTGTGTAAGGCACGAACTTCCCCTGTGGTGAAGGGTCGAGGCCTATCTAATACCTCAGCCATTCTGTGGGTCATGGCACCCGGTTGTAATGCAACTCCACATCAAATAAACCAGTTGGTTCCATAGCAATCCCATGACCCAGCACAGGTCGTAGTACACTACAATATATGCTAAGCCATGAAATGTCCAAGATCCATTCGGTCCATTCTCCCCGCGATTTTGGGTATAAACCTACAGCCACCACGATACTCCCACAAGGGGGCCAACTCCTAGGTCAGGCCAGAACCAATAGTTCCGGGGCTCCTGACCTCCCGTGGTACCAGAATATAGCTTCCGGTCGAGCTTCGCAACCGTGAGGTTACTTTCAGTTGGGCACCTCACTGCCCAGGACTGGCGGCCTTGCAACAAAAGGAGATTCCTACAAACTTCCCGCTAGCTGCCTACTGCGCCTTCTATTAAATACTTCTTTTGCAAAACTACGGGTTCTTTCAAACCGTACGGTATCAGTGATAATTCCACTGACATCGTAGGTCTCACCGTTAAAGGTGATGCCCATAGCCTGCAAGTTCCTTATGTCCGCGTAATTGGGACACTCACATAGGACATGAAACCAGTCCTCATACGTAGCTCCACATGAGCAGCTCGCAACCTCACTAAGCCCCCTTTTATGCAAGAATGCATTAAGAGAGCCATGCCCAGTCAGCAAAAAGCCCAGGCTGAGGTTAAAATTCCGTTCAGGAAAGATACGCATGGTTAGCACATCCCTTAAGAAGCCATAAGTAACCCTGCCGTTTTCACTAGCATCCCATCTAGATAGAACACATGCATGTAGCAAGGTTTTACGCTGCCTCAGGGACAGGCCATCCACTTCTTCAGGGGAAACCCAATCGCGCTCATTCAGAGGGAGACCTTTTCTGATCTTGAAAGCAATAGCACGTCGCATCACTTCCAGATCCAGAGGTGGCACTCCAAGCAACACCTGCATTGCCTCTGTGGAGACAGTGTGGCACACCGGTAAACAGCCAAGCAAGGCGACTCTTTGACAAGTCAGGATCCGCCTTTGGCCATCAACAGTCATAACTCTGTCGTACCATACCGATGCTCCATATGTTGCACAGGCAACAAATAGGCCATCGTATATGATACGAACAGAACGCCTGTTGAGACCCCAGTCAGATCGCAAAATGCGCCTTACCTGGCCTACGGCACTCAGCATACGTAGTCTAGTACGAACCAGGTGAGGCATGAAGTTCATGCACTCACCCATCGTTATGCCCAGATATGTGACCTCAGTCAAACATCTAATGCTAACGCCGTTCAAGCGTATCTTAGGAGCCCGACGTCTTACGTTCAGCTTGCCCTTGAGCTTCATTAAGACGGTCTTATCCTGCGACACACTTACCCCTACGCTTTCTCCCCATTCAGCAACGACTGCTAGAGCTCTTTCTCCTCTTGCCTCGATTTCGGCCCTAGACTGGCCTTCAAGGAGGAGGAGCAGGTCATCTGCATAGGCGCAGCACCCACAGAGCTCATTTAGTCGCCGCAAGAGTGGATCCATCATCAGGTTCCAGATAAAAGGACCACAGATGGACCCCTGGGGGCAACCTCTCTCAACATTAATTGAGACGTCGTCGTGTGCACTTACAACACTCGCTTTTCTGTCGGAAAAGTAGCTTCCCCAAAGCCCAATTTCCCGACAGCCCAAATCATGCAACCTGGTTACTATTTTATGCCAGTTCAGGTTATCAAAGGCACCTTTAAAATCAATAAAGATGCCTATAACCACACTGGCGCTGCTTCTGAGGACTCTGTCTTTTACGAAAGACCATGCATCCTCAACACACTTGCCTCTTCTAAAGCCGAATTGGAGGGGGGACATTGGTTCCGCCATGCTCTCTGAAACCCTTTCCACCATAACCCTTTCCAGTACTTTTCCCAGTACCGGAAGCAGGCTGATGCCCCGATAAGATTTAGGGTCAGACCTATTCTTATCGGTGGACTTCAGGAGCACAACCACCCTTGCCACCTTCCAATCCTTGGGGAAGTAGCTACAAGCAATACATTTGCTGTACAGTCCGAGTAGGTATTCTGGGACGGCCTTCCAGATGGCTCTCACCATCTCTCCGGTCATTCCATCAGCTCCAGGAGATCTCCTGGAGCGAAGAAGTGAAACACCATAGTCGACTTCTTCAGTTCTTAACTCCGGAGGGATCGGAGGCTCTTCATATGAAGAGTCCTCAAAGCGCTCCTCTCTCGGGAAGAACTGACCAAGCAATGCAGTAAGGCAGTCTCTCCATGTGGATAAAACCGTATTATCCACACGTATGCCTTCAATGTCAGCAGTCTTTTTAGCACTACGGCAAATCTTGTATAGTTTGCCCCAGGGATCATCTCTGTTATTTGCGGCAAAGTTTCTCCAGTGAGACTCCTTTGTGCTGACAATGAGACGCTTGTACTCAGCGAGCGCTCGGCGAAAGGCAATGCCCATCTGAGCCAGGTTCTCAGCGTTAGCCGCCCTAGCCCTTTGGAATCGCTTCCTTAGGCTTCTGACAGCCCTACGCTTTTCTGTCAGACGGCGGTTCCACCAACTTACCCTTTTCTGATTCGCCCTACGGCTCCTCTCAAAGAGTTCGTCATTAACCCGCCATACGGACTCATTAATGTGTGCGATTTGCTGGTCTATGCTTAAGCTACCGTACACTTGCGGTGTCAGGGAGGAAACCTCCGCAAGTATACGCGCACCATAAACATTCCAATCAACGCCTCGCACACACCATCTCCTGTCGGAAACTGTATTGTTAACATCAATTTCGTGGGTGATCTCAAACTGTATCCAGTTGTGATCACTCACCCCTACACTAACACGCCACCTAAAGCTAAACGCCCTAAAAGCTGCCTCATTGGCAAGAGTAACATCAATGTCACTCTTGCCACCGTTGACCGCATCAAAGGTATATACCTCACTCGGCTCGTTGATAACATGGGCGTTGCGGGCAACGACCCATTCACCAAGAACATTCCCCCGATTCTGGCTCCGGTTACCCGTTACGGGTCCGGTTTCCTTGCTGACAAAGGAAGTACAGTATCTGAAGTATCTGAAAGAGTTTATTGCAGACCTACTATCGAAAATTTTCGGCACAGAATTCTTTTTACTAATCATAATAATGAGCTGATTCACGGTTTCAATACTTCCAGCCACGAAAGAATAAGACTAGCCAGATCTCCGTTCGACTTTGTAGGCAACGTAGCTCATAGTTTGTTTGGTGTATTTGACCAAGAACATGCTCAGCATATTCAAGATCAGATTAACCTGGCAAACCAACAGGAAGCTCATTTGGAAATCTAATTAAAAAACAGAGCTCTATTTCAGATTCAACTTTAAACATCCTTAAACGAAACACGATCGAAATTCACCAACAGTTCCAGGCATTGAACAATTATTTGGCAAAGACGTTTAATGGCATTGAAAAAACACAGAATGCTCTTAGCGTTAACCAACACTTATCATCTTTGACTTCTTACTTAATCCTAGTTGTGACAAATTTCTAACGCACGCAAGATATTCTTCTTGATGTTATACTTAACCTGAAACACTAAGATTAATCCACAACTGATAAGGCCGGCGCAGCTCAGTCAACAATTGCAACTCATTCAAGGAAACCTTCCATCAACGTTAAGCCTACCAAGCGTGTCAGTATTAGACATGTTCAAATTGACAACAGTAAAGGGGCGCACCTTAAATGATTCCATCGTATTTGAAATTCTTATACCACTTTCAGGCAATCAAGAATTTCAATTGTTCAATCTCATTTCAGTTCCGATTATTCACAACAGCACAAGCGCCTTGATTAGCATATCAAAGCCCTATTTAGCAGTTACTCTTGCAAGGGAAAAATTCTTTGGACTTACTGAAATGGAGTTATCATCTTGCAAGATAGTTTCAGCAAAGAACTACCTGTGCACGCAGCTGCTTCCAACTCAACTTCACGAGGGAAACGCCAAAACTTGCGAAATGGCTCTTCTAAATCATGAGGATGACGCGTTGACTGCTTGTATTCTAAATGAATCTCCACCACAGGATCGATGGATAGGTCTTAAAAAATCAAATAGTTGGATTCTTTCATTAATTTCCAACAAAACAGGTCATCTCATTTGCCAAGGAGTAACCAGAAGCATGTCGCTGATAGGCAATGGGGTCATCGAATTCAAAACACCTTGTACTCTGAAAATTGGGAATACAATCATCAATGGTCGAACCGCTTACAATACCACGGTAACAAACTCATTCATTCCAAGCGCTAAACTAAACAGCTGGATTTCAACTCGCAATTCCTCCATTGAAGCTGCCGCTCCACCAGAAATAAAGGGTATCGATGAAACTCAATTCACTAATCTAAGAAAAAGGGTTGAAGATTTTATAAACGAGTCCGAAGTAAACGGCGAGCGAATGTCAATGAATGTTCATGACTACCACCATTACGGCTTGACTTATTTGATATTGGCTGCTATCATTGGGTTGATTATGTTTTATTTTTACTGCTTCAGGAAACCAAGACCATCACCAAGACGCACAGCCGCGCGCTTTGAAGCCACTTTATAAGTTGAGAGTTGGAAACCCTCAAGAAGGAGGAGTATGTTCAAACTTGGATCATATTTTATGTATACAATGTAAATATCTAGATTAAGTTTGTTGTAACGAGAGCTACCGTGTGATAGGCAACATCAAAACTGTGGGAACCAAATTTTGTCTGTACTGACAATTTGTAATACAAGCCCGTGTGGTTTGTACATTTTACCTGGTCCCACGGCTCAAATTAATATTTTTTATAATTTTGGTCACACGCTAGCTTCTCGCATTAGATGTAATGTTTTATTATAATGAAAAATAAAGTCACTTGTTTGTGAGACATCATCGAGTCATCATAAATTTTTTTTGTTTGTTCAATTTTGGCGACCGTGACAGGACTCGACTAAAAGTATTTTAGTGGCCTGTAAATTGTGAAAAATAGAAAAACACTCGTGTTAGTGAAAGTGAAGTTAAAATAATAAAAAAAAATAATAATTTAACATGGTGCAATCACTGGAACAACTAACCAATCTGCAAGAACAGGTTGGAAGGGAAATTTGCACTCTTGCCCGTAACTACGGTAAGGACGGGGAAGAGCGCAAGACAGAAGAAAAATTACAACATCGGATAAAGAATCTGGAAGACTTGTGGGATCATTTCGATTCAATGACAGTGAAATTCGAGATTATTACGCCGAATCTACAGCGCACGATTACTTCGTCAAGGGATACTATGACCAGATAAAGATAGTTTATGAGTCAATGAAGACGGACATTTCATTGCGCCTTACGAAGAATCTCACACAAGAGGCAGCAGGTCAGGAGCAGGAAAAGCCATCAGCACCATCCTCAGCACCACCGGCCAGGGAAATAAACCCATCAAGTTCACAACATTATAAAATTGCACTTCCAGCACAAAATAGATTTAAAACACTCGGTAAAATCTTCCAGACATCACTGGAGAAATGCAAACCGAGCCTGAACAAATCGAATCCAAAGTTGTTTAGCATTAAAGTGAAGAGCCTTCAAGAAATATCAAACCAAATGTCAATTTCATTTAAAAGGCTTGATGACGAAGCAACCGAGAACGATATTGAGATGTATTTCGACCTTCAGGAGCAGCTGGAGCTGTTATTAGCTGAGTTGCCCAAAGATGAAATGCCCAATATGCCTAACAATTCCATATCAAATAGTCAAAGTTCCGAAGATAGAGCTTCCAAAATTCGATGGCTGTTACCTTAACTGGCGTCAATTTCATGACCTTTTTAAACAGTTAATCGACGACCAACCAATTTCTAACGCTCAGAAATTGTACTTTCTGAGAGCCAACGTAGCAGGCGAAGCGCACAATATAATTCAACATCTTCGGCCCACAGATGACAACTATGAAATCGCATGGAAATCATTGGTTGATCGGTATGACAATAAAAGGCTTTTGTTATCTGCACAATTGACCTGACTCTTGGGATTGCCTACTGCCGCAGGGACGGCATCAGCTATTAAAAAGCTCCATGATACACTCAAAGAAACCATGCAAGCTATTCAGAATTTGGGTTTTGAAACCGAGAACTGGGATCCCATCATTGTCCATATCATGTTGCAAAAACTGGATCGTGAAAATCGGACTATTTTCGAGCAGTCTTTGGATGACTCGAGGAACAGCCCAACATTGGAACAATTCCTCAAAATTCTGGAAACAAGATTTCTCATCCTAGAGACCATCAAAGACGAGAAAAGGAAGCCAGTCACAGTTGTGGCAACAAATAAGGACGATTGTACTATATGCAACTGCACGTTTCTCATAGAGCGCTTATAGCGATTTCTCGACAACAATACTGGATCTTGAGTGTGGGAAGGGAAGCCAAAACAGTGATAAGAAGTTGCATAAAATGTGTCAGATCAAGGCCAACGTCAATCATGCAGCTTATGGGAAATCTGCCAAAGGAGGGGGTTTCGCCATCTAGACCCTTTCACTACACCGGGCTAGACTTTGCTGGTCCGATAAAATCCCACTACAAGGTCCGAGGTAAGATCCCTTCAAAATCTTATTTGGCAATTTTTGTGTGTTTCTCAACGAAGGCTGTACACATAGAGGTGGTTGGTGACCTAACATCAGAAGCATTTATCAATTGTCTTAAAAGATTCATAGGCAGAAGGGGATTGTGTCACACTATTTTCTGCGACAATGCTACGAACTTTGTGGGTGCAAAAAATGAATTGGATAAACTAAAGGCTACACTGTGGTCATGTAAAATGGGAACAGCAATTCAATCATCATGTTGTCAAATAGGAATCAACTGGAAATTTTTTCCTCCACGTTCGCCTCACTTTGGAGGACTCTGGGAGTCAGCTGTGAAATCGGCAAAGGGACTAATGGGACGATACTTAGGCGAAGCTTCCTTGACCTACGAGTTCAGATTGAAGCTATTTTTAACTCGAGACCCTTGACCCCACTGTCCTCGGATCCAAACGACTTGGAAGCCTTAACACCAGGTCTTTTTCTAATAGGAACACCACTTCTGGCAATACCAGACCCTGATGTCACCGACAAGCATGTGAGTAGCCTTAATAAGTATCGACAAATCCAGCACGTGCAACAATCCTTTTGGAGAAGGTGGTCTTGTGAGTATTTGCACCTTCTTCAACAAAGATGCAAGTGGAGAACACAGTCCCAAAATTTAACTCTAAACACCCTTGTTCTCTTGAAGGAAGCCAATACCCCACCGACTAAATTGAAATTGGGACATGTAGTTGAGGTTATAAAGGGCAAGGACGGATTAGTTCGTGTGGCCAACATAAAGACTCAAGGAGGGGTCCTTCAACACGCCATCCATAACTTGTGTCCGTTGTGAAGTGAAGAGACACTCCCTTCCTTCAACAATAATACAAGGGAATCGTTAAATAAGGAAGAGGGTTTCAGCGATAAACAGAAAATCCCACAAACATCAAGAACCTTAAGGAGCAGAAAGTTAACAAAGAGATCATTACTTTCAATGGTTCTTGTTGCATTGTTGGTCATGCCTACTTACGCAACCTTTGCAGACAATCGCCTTGCCTTCGACAAACTGGATGATGCAGTAGGCATGTATTTTGAAGATGTTGGAAGTCTAAGGATGGTTAATAGTTTTTGGAGCGTTTACGTGTACTACAACTTAACGAACTATTGGCTTGAGCTCAGAGAACTAAAGTCATATCTTCAGCAGATGGAAGGACTCTGTACAAAGGAAGTATCTGAAAGAGTTTATTGCAGACCTACTATCAAAATTTTCGGCACAGAATTCTTGTTATTGATCATAATAATGAGCTGCTTCACGGTTTCAATACTTCCAGCCACGAAAGAATAAGACTAGCCAGATCTCCGTTCGACTTTGTAGGCAACGTAGCTCATAGTTTGTTTGGTGTACTTGACCAGGAACATGCTCAGCATATTCAAGATCAGATTAACCTGGTAAACCAACAGGAAGCTCATTTGGAAATCAAATTAAAAAACAGAGCTCTATTTCAGATTCAACTTTAAACATCCTTAAACGAAACACGATCGAAATTCACCAACAGTTCCAGGCATTGAACAATTATTTGGCAAAGACGTTTAATGGCATTGAAAAAACACAGAATGCTCTCAGCGTTAACCAACACTTATCATCTTTGACTTCTTACTTAATCCTAGTTGTGACAAATTTCGAACGCACGCAAGATATTCTTCTTGATGTTATACTTAACCTGAATCATTCAAGGAAACCTTCCATCGACGTTAAGCCTACCAAGCGTGTCAGTATTAGACATGTTCAAATTGACAACAGTAAAGGGGCGCACTTTCAGGAAATCAAGAATTTCAATTGTTCAATCTCATTTCAGTTCCGATTATTCACAACAGCACAAGCGCCTTGATTAGCATATCAAAGCCCTATTTAGCAGTTACTCTTGCAAGGGAAAAATTCTTTGGACTTACTGAAATGGAGTTATCATCTTGCAAGATAGTTTCAGCAAGGAACTACCTGTGCACGCAGCTGCTTCCAACTCAACTTCACGAGGGAAACGCCAAAACTTGCGAAATGGCTCTTCTAAATCATGAGGATGACACGTTGACTGCTTGTATTCTAAATGAATCTCCGCCACAGGATCGATGGATAGGTCTTAAAATATCAAATAGTTGGATTTTTTCATTAGTTTCCAACAAAACAGGTCATCTCATTTGCCAAGGAGTAACCAGAAGCATGTCGCTGATAGGCAATGGGGTCATCGAATTCAAAACACCTTGTACTCTGAAAATTGGGAATACAATCATCAATGGTCGAACCGCTTACAATACCACGGTAACAAACTCATTCATTCCAAGCGCTAAACTAAACAGCTGGATTTCAACTCGCAATTCCTCCATTGAAGCTGCGGCTCCACCAGAAATAAAGGGTATCGATGAAACTCAATTCACTAATCTAAGAAAAAAGGTTGAAGATATTATAAACGAGTCCGAAGCAAACGGCGAGCGAATGTCAATGAATGTTCATGACTACCACCATTACGGCTTGACTTATTTGATATTGGCTGCTATCATTGGGTTGATTATGTTTTATTTTTACTGCTTCAGGAAACCAAGACGCACAGCCGCTCGCTTTGAAGCCACTTTATAAGTTGAGAGTTGGAAACCCTCAAGAAGGAGGAGTATGTTCAAACTTGGATCATATTTTATGTATACAATGTAAATATCTAGATTAAGTTTGTTGTAACGAGAGCTACCGTGTGATAGGCAACATCAAATCAAAACTGTGGGAACCAAATTTTGTCTGTACTGACAATTTGTAATACAAGCCCGTGTGGTTTGTTCATTTTACCTGGTCCCACGGCTCAAATTAATATTTTTTATAATTTTGGTCACACGCTAGCTTCTCGCATTAGATGTAATGTTTTATTATAATGAAAAATAAAGTCACTTGTTTGTGAGACATCATCGAGTCATCATCAATTTGTCAGTATTTACTGAATCTCCTCGGCGCTACCATCGTCTGGGTTTCAGAACTCTGTGGAGGTAACGAAACGATTCACAGAAACAATCAACACCTCCAACATGCTGGCCAACCAAAGTTGGGAAAACTAGCAGATTAGGCATATCAAGAAAAATGTGGCCCAATTACTAGCTGGCGCTCATCATCACTCATCACCCTGTCGGAAGTACTATAATTTTTGCAAATGACGGCAAATGTCAATTCTACTTTGACATTTATGAAGTAAAATGCACGTCAACAAGACATGAATCGCTATAGTCCTAAAGACCGCGGAATAATTTTTCCGATTTTTTTTGCGGAATAATTCGTCGGTTATGTTGGCCCAGCATGATTTTCAGCGTAGATTTCCTGGTCGTCCGACACCAACTGGACAAACACTATGCCGTTTAGCCGCTCACATAGAAGAGTATGGGACAACACGAGATGCTTCCAGCCGTTCTGTTGAGCATACCGCAGTTGAAGATTTCGCAGAGGACCCCGGATTATCAACCAGACGATGTGCAATGTAATTCGGCATCAATCGGCGGTTTTTACAGACAATTTTGGTGAAAGACTGTAAGAGGTTTCCTTACAAAAAGCAGACAGCGCATCAGCTGATAGCTGTTGACTGCCAAGCGAGTGTAATCCACGCTCAAGCCATCCTAATCTCTCGTTTTGGCGATTTGCACTGGTCGGCAAGATTGCCTGATTTAACCGTTCCAGAATTCTTTTTCTGTTTTCTTTTTTTTTTTTTGAAGTCCAGAGTCTATGTCAATTAGCCTTAGACTCTTGAAGCCCTCAAAGAGAATATCCGTCAAGAATGCGAGGACCTATCGCTGGAAGTTCTGGCAAAAATGAGGGAAAATGCCACAAATCGAGCCCGAATGGTCATTAATTCTGGCGGCGGCCACTTAGCCGATATCATTTTGTGGACTATATCAAAAAAATTTAAGACATCAAATAAACATAATTCAAAAGCAGAACCAAAGTTTTTCATTTAAAACAAACAAAAATTACAGCCAAAGAACATCGAGTGACAATTTTTGCTCCACCTTGTATAACAAAGACAAGATATTGCTAGATTTATATATATAACTACAGGCCACTGACACTTAATGAATCAACCAGCTAACCTAGGTATACTCGTATAAGCTATAACACCTTCTGTACTAGTTGCAGAGATGTAAATGAGGAACAATCTCTTGACCAGTTTCTTTGCAAATGCCCAGCTCTGGCAAGGATCAGACAATACGCTTTATCTAAATACCTTTTCAAGGATGTTAAAGAGTTATCTAACAACAGGATTATAGAACTAATGCTTCCATCAAAAAAATAAATAAATAAACACTCGCCAAAAACCAAGTGCTCGTGTCGTGATAGCCGAGGCTGTATCCGACAAAAAATTCAACAAACGTATAATTACTGGTAAAGAGACGTGCGTTTATGAGTACGACACGCCAACCAGACTTTATTCGAGTGAATGGCATGCTCCAAATGAACCAAGACCGAACAAACTACCTTGCTTTCACCCAAAAAAGAAGGCGATGCTCATTGTTTTCGTTGATAACAATGGTGCAGTGCATTATGAATTTCTTCCTGAAAGCCAGTACTGTCAAGGGGTAGTATTTGGGCGTTATGAAGCTTTTGAGTGAAGTAATTATGCATGTGTATAAGTAAAGCTTTTGACTTTATACTAAAATGAATACATGTGTGCGCTTCAGTTACAAACAGAACGGTATGTGTGTAAATGTTTTTTTCAGATTTTCTTGTCTAAAAATGTGGAAAGGAAATTATACGTGCATTTCTTGCCAAAAAACAACGCAACTACCATCCAAGAACCTCAAAATGATCCTGATCTGGCATCCTGTGATTTTTTCCTGTTCAGTCGACTTAAAACACCGTTTCGGGTGGGCGGATAATGTAAAAAAGCCATTCCGGACATCAAGTATCAGACCTTTCCAGGTCTGGATCAATAGAGATTGCTTTGAAGCCCACTCTTTATTATTCCTTTTAATACAGTCAAGATCAATGGATCTACGCAAGATGCTGAGACTATTACAATCGAAATTTTCCGTTCAATTTTACTTTCATATGTAATGCATGACATTGTAAACAAAAGTATATTGCATAGTGCGGCTTACATAGTTTGTTTAAAATATTCCTAAAAAACTTAATCAAGTAAATAAACAGTGTACGACAATAAATTCAAACCCTATGCAGTATGACTCATTTAGCATTTTATCACTAAACAACGATAAAATATTCTACGGAAAGATCTACATACAGGGGAATGAGCCCCGGAAAAGTCCGTTTCATGATAAAAACTTATAATCTACAATCTTTTTATTTTTCGAGCAGTTATTAGAAAATTTGAATTTATATTGAACTTACCATGTTTAAGGAATTTGTATTTAACTGCAGACAACTCCTCAATTACTATATCGATTGCGCATGCAATTAACGCTGTAATTATGCCAATTTGAATAAATATCAACCAGCGGGCAATATCTTTGCGTAGCGTAAACCTTGTAGTTGTGTTTCTCTGCTCATTTTTTTGCAAAACATTTTCACAAACATCATAGTCTAGACTCTGTAAAATTCATTAGATAAGATTATGTTTCGTTGGTTTATGAATCATTAGATAAACCTCATAGACGTCTTTGTTTTCTACCGCGTTCTGTGATGTGATTGCAAATGTCGGATTTTCAGCATCTCGTGCAGAGGAACTGTTTGGTGGGCGTACATCTACTGGTGCAGCCGGTGATAGGTGTTTCTGCTGTGGAATAATGAAAACATTATTTCAAGTTTTGACTTATTTGGCAAAATCCACATTTTCAAGTTGGTTATTTATCCTTGTAGGAAGTATTGCTGTATCGCTACTATCGCTGTCGAGAAGAGCATCATCGTCAGGTTGCGCTTTTGCTAGTAATTTCGTTTTTGTTCTCATGATTCACATGGAAATTGTATTCTTTTTTTTTTTTTAAATTGCAATGGACCACTTTCCACTTGGTTTTCTGTTTACTTGTGGAGTTGAATGCATAGACTAACTATACCTAGATATCAAACGCTACTAATACTTTTGCAAACGTTTAACTTTCGCACAGACACACTGTAAGTGAATCACCAACACATTCTCAATCTCTATAACCTGTCAGAATGGCTAAAATGATAACAAATTTCACGTAATGTTCGCTAAGTATATATAATAAAGGCAAAAATAAAAGGAAAAATATTTTTCGCTGGTGAATATTTAATTCAACGTGGTGAAAAAGTGAAGATAATAGAATATATTTAAAAAAAAACCCTTTTTTTTGTTTCAATTGAACAAAAAGGGGATCGTTTCAGAATAAAATTAAAAAAGGACCTAAGGATTATATTTTGAAAGTTTCATTTGAAGATATAAATGAATTGAAACTATTACAATTCTGAAATCAAGCTTAAGCTTGTATTGAGAGTCAATTGTATAAGCATTTTTTATGTTTAGGCACAAACTCTGTACTCTGGACATCAATGAAAATGATTATTAATTAATGGCAACTTTTAAAATCAATTTCCTTGCTGTTCTTTTAGTTTGAATGTGTTGAGTAAATAAATTAATTAAATAATACTGATAAGTACAATTAACATTTTTGATCATTTTTTTAGTTTTTTAAGGAAAATATTTGTTTTTCTATTTGAATTTAAAGCTTTTCCAAAATATTTCGAGAATCTTTTTTTTCACACATTATAAAGTACAAAAGCGGTGGTATTTTAATTGTTTATTTTTTAAAAATAATTTCCAGAATTTAACAAACAATGTGAAATGATATCCCAACTTAATTTGGTTTTGTCGAAGGGAATTTTTGTTTATAATTGTTTTCAACAGATTTTGCTACTACTTTGTTGAGTATTCTTTAATGCTGTTAACATCTTTAAGCCGGTCTGGCATAGAATGCGTCAACTTTTCCATATATTCACATATTATTTCCTGCCATTCCGCTAAAAATTAAAATTTTTAACTGAGGCTTCGATGTGATGACATGTTTTCGTAACCTCATCATTTAATGATTCCAAAGGCGTTCCAAAGAGAACGGGTTAAGATCGGGGCTATGTGGTGGCGTTACTAGCAAGTGAGGGACTTTATGTGGATATGGACTTATGCTTGAAATCGTTGTCCTGTTGGGAGTAAAAAATGCAAAATGTAAAAAATAAATAAGCATTGTTTGTGTCCTTTGAAGCAAATTTTCGCTGTAAATATTTTAGTATACTTCTTTTTCTGAATTACTGTGACTAAATTACCGATCTCAACAGTGGATATTTAGCTCCATATTACACAACCACCATTTCCGTGCTTTACTTTTTGCCTTGTGTATTTGGACTGTAAGTTTCATTTGGTTGTCTTCATGCTTTCGAAGGCCTATTTGATTCATAAATGCTAAATTTTGACTCTTCTGAAAAAATCCTAGAAGACAAATCCTTTGTTTTTTTATTTATTAGCAAAGTCCTTTTGTTTTTTTTTTATTTGCTTCGCTGACGAAAGGTTTCTTTCTAACGGTATAAAATTTATACGCCGATTTGATGTCGTTGACATTCACGAAAATCCAGCCAAATTTTAGAATTACAACGTGATATTTGTGAAACGTACAGCGTTATGTTTACATCGATTTTCTTCTTCTCGGAAATTTTTTGATGCAAAAATTGAGCAAAGTATATAGAAATGTTGCGTTAGTAATGGAATTAGTAATACAAAAGCATTAAATATGAGCTAAATTGTCCAGTCACATCCATATTTTTTCAAAAAATAATTGGTCAATTCGCTGTCGTACTAAATGGACCTATAAAGCACTAATTTTATATTTATTGTTCTATTTTCACAAATAAAAACAGTCAAAATAATCATTAATTATTATTTATTACTTCATATGAAAAGTTAATACAATATTTTCCATTTAATCTAATAATCCAATTTATTCATGAATTGTAATTTACATTTTTTCGGAACATGCTCTCCTGATGAAAACATTCATGGTGAAGCGAAAAACTTACCCACACCGTGGTGAAATGAACAAATGTCAATAATTTATTGAAGAAGCAGCAAATCCAAGAAAGAAAAAACAATTTCTTTAAATTTATTGTATTTATTGGATAAACAAAGCAAAACAAAACAAAAATCGAAAAAATGCTTTAAGTTTATTTGATCAGCTCACGATGGTTCCACACTGGGAACGCTTTTCTTGAAACCATTGCACTTCAAATGTTGGATCTGCAAGGAAAAAGGCATTATATGTATAGCTATACGAAAATGTATTCTTTTTACTTACATGTAATTAGTTAGATCACTCATCCACATTTCTTAAAGCTCTTGAATGGTGCTTTTGGATTCATTGTTCTTACTGTAAAAAGAAGTAAAATAAATTATTTTGAAATTAAAATGTTTGTAGTTACTCACAAGAAAATGTAAACAAACTTTTCCAACTGCTTTTGCCACCTCCAATCCAAGGCAATCTGTTCGTGGCCGCAGTATTCTGTTGAAAATGTTTTCTTCTTGCTCCAAATGTGTAAATTTTTCTTCTTTTGTTGTCCTAGAAAATATAATAAACAAAATTATTGTTCAACATAAAATTTTTTTGCAACTTACACGAAATTAGATTTGTAAATATGAGAAATGTCAAAATCGAAATTCACCGCGTCATTTTTATATGGGTGACGTCACTCGTAAAACTTTTCGAATTTTGACATTGTTGACAATTCTCACGTATTCACGGACAGGTTCACACGGATAGGGACGATTAGTACAAAACCGGTTTTGATTTTCCAATACTGGAAAGTTTGATATCTAGGTATAGTTAGTCTATGGTTGAATGCAATAAATGAAATTTGTGAAGAGCTGTCAAAGCAAAATTGTACATTTGGGTGTATGTACAATATGGAAGTGAGGCCAAACAATCATTATGAAATTGTTTTTAACATTATGTCGCTCCGAAATTCACTTTAAGTTGACTCCAATCAAATTTGAAAAGTTGCTTCTGAGTTGTCTGTCTGCCTTTTTATTACCTGTTTGTGAATTGTGAAAATTGTTGCCCATCAAAGGAGTTTTTTTAATATTTAGTACAAGAAAGACCTTAGTTTTAGTTATTTAGTTTTAAAATGAAAACAAAAACCTGAGTACATTATTTCGTGGATGCAGAAATTGCAATCAGATATGTATATTAATGTCTGCCTTTACTTTACATCTAATATGCATCGCCAATTACTCAAAACCAAATTAACAATCTGTAACAGTTGGTGTAAGCCGCACATACAAATAAATGAATGAATTTTTGATGGATAGGTGTCGCTGTGGCTCGAAGGGAGATTCGATTTTTTAGGGTTGGTAGGATCGGATTGGATTGAATGATGATTTGTAAATTGAAGAAAAACGGGAAAAAATAAAGAAGAAAGTCGAAAAATATTCTTGCGTTTTCTATAAATGTGGCACGCAATTGACGTTTTACTTAATATGTTTTTTGCTAAGTGAAATCAATTAAAATAAATTTTTATTGACATATAAAGTGTTTTTGTCACACCTGGCAGTACCACCATTGACACGGCAAACCTATCAAAAAACAAGCTGATGAACTTCAACGGGAGACGCCATGTAAAGACAGGAAAAAGGAACGAAAATTTCAGTTAATTGTACGAGTATTTTACGAATTCATTAAATTGTATTAAACCTCTTTTCGATTGTACAATGTTTATCCGAATTCATAAGTTGGTTAAACTTTGTCACAACATACACTCTAAAATATGCAGGGTCAACAACGTGCCAGGTACAGAAAAAACTGTGTCCGTCCACTATGTGAAAAAATGAAAAAAATGAAAACGATCTATGTTACACCCGTTTATAATGCAGCTGGTGCAGGAACTAAAGTCAATAGATTACGGCTCGAGAAGAAAATTAGCGAATTACGCTCTTGAACAGCATGAAGTATTTTTATCGAAAGGTGAAAATGCTCACTTTTGGCTCAATGGGTTTGTGAAAAGTCCTTCACTGACTTTAGTAGAGCATGAATGTGTTTTACTCTGAGATAACGAAAAATTTCATTCATTTGGTTTTTCATTTAGGCATACATATGTATGTATGTACTTTTGTCTTTGGGATTCATTGGCGCCGATGCGAAACCATCAAAAAATTCTTCCGTATCTTAAAATAACGCCAACGACGAAGAATGAATAAATATTTTATAACAGCCGGTATAGATCCAAACGAAGTGGTTTATGATGACAACTTCTTTTTTGAAGATCCTCTGATTTCTAGCAAATTTACTTGTAAATTGCTCTCATTCTAGCAAATTCCGACACGTTATAGAGATGTAAAAGGGTTAGTACTTCACTTACAGTGTGTCTGTGCGTCTGAGTTTGCCAGCTAGGTTGGTTTATCTATGGTACATACAGTTAACAGTACGTTGACGACGATCGTGAGTGTTGTCAGCAAGCAAACCAGTCTCACGTACTTTTTACACAAAATTTTACACAATAGGCGCAGTGGGTGTCAACGATCAAAAAGTCGACGACATCTGTCGACGATCAAAAAGAGCGGCAAAGAAAAAAACGAACACGTCCTTTATTTATTTTACGTATGTTGGCTATCGTGCCATTTCATTTCATTTTGTCCCAAAATTTTAATTTCCTTTAACTATTGGCACTTTTGTTATTTAAACTTTCAGTTCAAGTGTTGAAGAAAAATTACCAATCGGTAAAATTAGTCGCAATCTTAATATTGTAAAATGTTTGTGTGGGTACAAATAATAGAACTTATTATTTTCAATACAAATCCCTTTATTCAGTACAGTTACAATTCACTATTTAATTCTTTCTTTCAGTACAATTCAATTTCTCAACCACATATACTTTTCTTATCTTTTACTTAAACCACTTAATCACTTCTTCTAATTAACACTTCAAATTCAACTTTGGAACTGATTTGCATACCTTTGGGATGCTGGTATTTATACTCGAATGACATACTTCGAGAACAATCCTCGCCACCCAGCGTCCCATACAATTTCCAATTTGCTAGAAAATTCGATTCTACTCTCCAGTCGAGACTTTGCTAATCCAGTATCGAAACCTTCTAGTCTTCGAGTTTCGACATTTTCTGCTAGATGTCGCTGCTCACATTTGAGTGGTTATCACATTGCTCCCTCCCTACAGTTGTTCGTCCCGAACAACTTCGTCATTCAGCATCCCGTTGAAATGACACATTCTATCCAAATGGACCACTTTCAATTTTCCTCGATCCCCACGCTGGATCCGGTAGACAACGTCATTAATGCGGGTTATCACCTTGTATGGACCTTCCCAGTCCTGTTGCAATTTTGGTGATTTGCCTTTCTTACGCTGAGGATTATATAGCCAAACCAGATCTCCTTCGTTGAAACCGGAAGATTTCGCCTTGATATCGTACCTAGTTTTCATGCGGCTGCTTGCTAGCTTCATCTTTTCTCTGGTGTCTTCATGCAATTTACGAATCCTGCTGCGTAAGTCATTCACGTACTCGTTCACCTCTTTGGGCTCCGTCGGTGGGGATCCGAATTTTGCTTCACTTGGCAACCGAATTGTTTGACCAAATAAGATCTCGGATGGTGTGTGCCCTGTTGAGCTATGGACCGCGTTTCGGTAGGCCATTAAGAAGAGGGGTATGTGTCGATCCCAATCCCGCTGGCAGTTGCTGACAACCTTAGATAGATGCTCACTCAAGGTCCGATTGAATCGCTCGACCATTCCATCAGATTGAGGGTGTAGTGGCGTTGTCCTTGTCTTTCTTATTCCCAAATATTGGCATATTTCCTGGCAGACTTTTGATTCAAAGTTTCGCCCTTGATCAGAGTGCAGCTCCATTGGGACCCCAAATCTGCTCACCCAGTTGTTGACTATCTGTTCGGCTACGGTCTTAGCCTCTTGATCTGGGATGGCAAACACTTCCGGCCACTTACTGAAGTAATCCATGACTACGAGAGTATATCGGTTTCCATTAAAGGTTTCGGGAAACGGCCCAGCGATGTCGATGGCTATTCGTTCGAAAGGTGCTCCGACATTGTATTGTTGCATTTGTCCATGTGGCTTTACTTTTGGACCCTTGGTAGCCGCACACCTTATGCACTTTTTGCACCAATTCTCGACATCTTGTTTAGCGCTTAGCCAATAGAAACGTTCCCTTACCTTTTCCAACGTCTTGTTTATTCCCAAATGGCCTCCTGAGATTCCGTCATGTATTTCATGGAGCACTTGGTTGACTCTGGACCGTGGCACAATTATCTGCACTTTCCCATTTTCTCTTCAGCAATCCATCTTGCACAAAAAGCGAGTCCCACTGTGCCCAGTATGCCTTCAGAATTTGGCTCCGATCTGATATCTGCTGCCAGCTTGGTCTTTCCTCGTGTTCCTTCCAGGCCAATATTGGTTCGATGTCATTGCCTGCCTGTTGGGAGGAACGGATTTCGTCTATACTCCAACCCTCTATTGGCTCAGTCCTGATCGTTTGGATAGTTGCCTGTTCTTTCGCTTCTTTACCACTGACTACTTCTGCTGGGAGGCTTTCGTTGCATTGTTTTACCTGTGAGACTGGGATAATTACCCTGGAGTCAACTTCTGCTACAGACTTCTGCCCCGCGAAGTAAACATTTCCTAACTGATGGCTTCTGGAAATTTGACCGGTTTCTTGGTAGCCGTTTCTGCCGGTTTTTCTTTCTATTTGCCTGTAACCCCAGTGCAGACAGCCTTCTCGTCGTACCGGTTCTTTACAATGCCCTTGCAAATGTCCTACTTTATTGCAGTTCCAGCAGCGCATTCTTCGGCTCTCCCGCGGGATATTTCGTTGCATAGTAGTTGGTCTTGAGCAGGAGCATTCACCAGATACTATTTCCCTTACGAAATGCATTCCTTTGGAAGCCTGATTGGATGCTTCCATCGCCAGAGCGAAGGCAAGTGCTTCAGCAAGGGTTCTTTTCCCGGCCATCCTTACTGCTGATTGTAGCTTCAAATCTGCAATTCCCCTGATGAATGCGTCCTTTGCCATTTCGTCGATTATTTCTTGGCCTGCGGTGAGATATGACAAATGTGCCAGTCTACTCACGTCTGCTTGGAGCTGTTGCAGTGTTTCTCCTCGTTGCTGCATACGGCCTTGCAATTGAACCTTGTAAACTTCCCGCATGTGGCTATCCCCAAACCGTTTCTCCATAGCCTGCACTAAAGCCATATAGTCTCTATTCTTTTCGATATCGATTGTTTGTAACAATTCTGCCGCAGGACCGTGCAAGGCCATTGTTAGGGCAAAGCACTTTTCCTCATTGTCCGAGTCGGTTGCACAGGCAGCCATTTCAAACTGCTTCTTATAAGTAGACCATGAAGTCTGGCCATCGAATGAGGGGGGCTTCAACTCTTTTCTCCTTGGACCGCTTAAAGAATATTCACGCAGTTTCTGTTTTCGCACTGTGTCGAGCTCTTTTGCCAGTTGCTGAACTTTGCTGTCCATTTCTTCGAATTTTTCGCCAACATTCTTCTCTATTGTATCAAATTTGTCATCAACGTTCTTCTCTATTCTATCAAATTTGCCATCAACGTTCTTCTCTATTCTTTCAAATTTGTCATCGATTTCTTCGAATTTTTGCTGGAGAGTGTTATTTTGTTCTTCCAGTTTTTGTTCTAGACTATTCTTTTGTTCGTTGAATTTTTGTTCAATGCTGCTCTTCTGCTCGTCTAGATTTTTCTTTTGTTCATCCAACTTTTGTTCGAGACTATTCTTTTGTTCATCCAGCTTTTGCTCGAGACTATTCTTTTGTTCTTCCAGATTATTCTTTTGTTCATCCATTTTCTGTTGAAGACCGTCCAAATTTTTCTTCTGTTCGTCCATTTTTTGTTCGAGACTGTTCTTCTGTTCGTCCATTTTTAACAAGAGGAATTGCATCATCGCAGACATGTCACTGCCGGTACTTGTCTGTTCATCCTCGTCAACATCAAAGGAATATGCATCAGGATCATGTCCCTCGTTGTTCAAAGCCTCCTGAAGACGGAGCACCAGGTCACTTTTTCCTCCACTGGCGCTGAGGCTTCTCTTGTTTAACTCGGATTTGAGTTGGACGAGGGTCAACTGCAATAGTTTTCGACCCATTCTAGCTTTTTCAAATAGTCAGAAAACACCTTTTTTTTTACACACAATAAGTCCTATCCCACTTCTGGCACCAATGTAAAATGTTTGTGTGGGTACAAATGATAGAACTTATTCTTTTCAATACAAATCCCTTTATTCAGTACAGTTACAATTCACTATTTAATTGTTTCTCTCAGTACAATTCAATTACTCAACCACTTATACTTTTCTTATCTTCTACTTAAACCACTTAATCACTCCTCCTAATTAACACTTCAAATTACACTTTAGAACTCACTTGCATACCTTTGGGATGCTGGTATTTATACTCGAATGACATACTTCGAGAACAATCCTCGCCATCCAGCGTCCCATACAATTTCCAATTTGCTAGAAAATTCGATTCCACTCTCCAGTCGAGACTTTGTTATTCCAATATCGAAATTTTCTGGTCTTCGACATTTTCTGACTATTTGAAAAGGCTAGAATGGGTCGAAAACTATTGCAGTTGACCCTCGTCCAACTCAAATCCGAGTTGAACAAGAGAAGCCTCAGCGCCAGTGGAGGAAAAAGTGACCTGGTGCTCAGACTTCAGGAGGCTTTGAACAACGAGGGTCATGATCCTGTTGCATATTCCTTTGATGTTGACGAGGATGAACAGACAAGTACAGGCAGTGACATGTCTGCGATGATGCAACTCCTCTTGTTAAAAATGGACGAACAGAAGAACAGTCTCGAACAAAAAATGGACGAACAGAAGAAAAATTTGGACGGTCTTCAACAGAAAATGGATGAACAAAAGAATAATCTGGAAGAACAAAAGAATAGTCTCGAGCAAAAGCTGGATGAACAAAAGAATAATCTGGAAGAACAAAAGAATAGTCTCGAGCAAAAGCTGGATGAACAAAAGAATAGTCTCGAACAAAAGTTGGATGAACAAAAGAAAAATCTAGACGAGCAGAAGAGCAGCATTGAACAAAAATTCGACGAACAAAAGAATAGTCTAGAACAAAAACTGGAAGAACAAAATAACGTTCTACACCAAAAGTTCGAAGAAATCGATAACAAATTTGAAAGAATAGAGAAGAACGTTGATGACAAATTTGATAGAATAGAGAAGAATGTTGGCGAAAAATTCGAGGAAATGGACGGCAAAGTTCAGCAACTGGCAAAAGAGCTCGACACAGTGCGAAAACAGAAACTGCGAGAATGTTCTTTAAGCGGTCCAAGGAGAAAAGATTTGAAGCCTCCCTCATTCGATGGCCAGACTTCATGGTCTACTTATAAGAAGCAGTTTGAAATGGCTGCCTGTGCAACCGACTCGGACAATGAGGAAAAGTGCTTTGCCCTAACAATGGCCTTGCACGGTCCTGCGGCAGAATTGTTACAAACAATCGATATCGAAAAGAATAGAAATGGAATGGAGAAACGGTTTGGGGATAGCCACATGCGGGAAGTTTACAAGGTTCAATTGCAAGGCCGTATGCAGCAACGAGGAGAAACACTGCAACAGCTCCAAGCAGACGTGAGTAGACTGGCACATTTGTCATATCCCACCGCAGGCCAAGAAATAATCGCCGAAATGGCAAAGGACGCATTCATCGGGGGAATTGCAGATTTGAAGCTACAATCAGCAGTAAGGATGGCCGGGAAAAGAACCCTTGCTGAAGCACTTGCCTTCGCTCTGGCGATGGAAGCAGCCAATCAGGCTTCCAAAGGAATGCATTTCGTCAGGGAAATAGTATCTGGTGAATGCTCCTGCAAAAGACCAAATATCCCGCGGGAGAGACGAAGGATGCGCTGCTGGAACTGCGATAAAATAGGACATCTGCAAGGGCATTGTAAAGAACCGGTACGACGAGAAGGCTGCCTGCACTGGGGTTACAGGCAAATAGAAACAAAAACCAGCAGAAACGGCTACCAAGAAACCGGTCAAATTTCCAGAAGCCATCGGTTAGGAAATGCTTACTTCGCGGGGCAAAAGTCTGTAGCAGGAGTCGACTCCAGGGTAATTATCCCAGTCTCACAGCTAAAACAATGCAACGAAAGCCTCCCAGCAGAAGTAGTCAGTGGTAAAGAAGCGAAAGAACAGGCAACTATCCAAACGATCAGGATTGAACCAATAGAGGGTTGGAGTATAGACGAAATCCGTTCCTCCCAACAGGCAGACAATGACATCGAACCAATATTGGCCTGGAAGGAACACGAGGAAAGACCAAGCTGGAAGCAGATATCAGATCGGAGCCAAACTCTGAAGGCATACTGGGCACAGTGGGACTCGATTTTTGTGCAAGATGGATTGCTGAAGAGAAAATGGGAAAGTGCAGATGGGACAACATCTCGTATGCAGCTAATTGTGCCACGGTCCAGAGTCAACCAAGTACTCCATGAAATACATGACGGAATCTTAGGAGGCCATTTGGGAATAAACAAGACGTTGGAAAAGGTAAAGGAACGTTTCTATTGGCTAAGCGCTAAACAAGATGTCGAGAATTGGTGCAAAAAGTGCATAAGATGTGCAGCTACCAAGGGTCCAAAAGTAAAGCCACATGGACAAATGCAACAATACAATGTCGGAGCACCTTTCGAACGAATAGCCATCGACATCGCTGGGTCGTTTCCCGAAACCTTTAATGGTAACCGATATACCCTCGTGGTCATGGATTACTTCAGTAAGTGGCCGGAAGTGTTTGCCATCCCAAATCAAGAGGCTAAGACCGTAGCCGAACAGATAGTCAACAACTGGGTGAGCAGATTTGGGCTCCCAATGGAGCTGCACTCTGATCAAGGGCGAAACTTTGAATCAAAAGTCTTCCAGGAAATATGTCAATATTTGGGAATAAGAAAGACAAGGACAACGCCACTACACCCTCAATCTGATGGAATGGTCGAGCGATTCAATCGGACCTTGAATGAGCATCTATCTAAGGTTGTCAGCAACTGCCAGCGGGATTGGGATCGACACATACCCCTCTTCTTAATGGCCTACCGAAACGCGGTCCATAGCTCAACAGGGCACACACCATCCGAGATCTTATTTGGTCAAACAATTCGGTTGCCAAGTGAAACAAAATTCGGATCCCCACCGACGGAGCCCAAAGAGGTGAACGAGTACGTGAATGACTTACGCAGCAGGATTCGTAAATTGCATGAAGACACCAGAGAAAAGATGAAGCTAGCAAGCAGCCGCATGAAAACTAGGTACGATATCAAGGCGAAATCTTCCGGTTTCAACGAAGGATATCTGGTTTGGCTGTATAATCCTCAGCGTAAGAAAGGCAAATCACCAAAATTGCAACAGGACTGGGAAGGTCCATACAAGGTGATAACCCGCATTAATGACGTTGTCTACCGGATCCAGCGTGGGGATCGAGGAAAATTGAAAGTGGTCCATTTGGATAGAATGTGTCATTTCAATGGGATGCTGAATGACGAAGTTGTTCGGGACGAACAACTGTAGGGAGGGAGCAATGTGATAACCACTTAAATGTGAGCAGCGACATCTAGCAGAAAATGTCGATACTTGAAGACCAGAAGATTTCGATACTGGAATAACAAAGTCTTGACTGGAGAGTGGAATCGAATTTTCTAGCAAATTGGAAATTGTATGGGACGCTGGATGGCGAGGATTGTTCTCGAAGTATGTCATTCGAGTATAAATACCGGCATCCCAAAGGTATGCAAATCAGTTATAAAGTGTAATTTGAAGTGTTAATTAGGAGAAGTGATTAAGTGGTTTAAGTAAAAGATAAGAAAAGTATAAGTGGTTGAGAAATTGGATTGTACTGAGAGAAACAATTAAATAGTGAATTGTAACTGTACTGAATAAAGGGATTTGTATTGAAAAGAATAAGTTCTATCATTTGTACCCGAACAAACATTTTACAATATTGTTGTAATATATATATGTTGTAATATTAACACTTCAAATTCAACTGATGAACTGACTTGCATACTTTAGGGATGCTGGTATTTATACTCGAATGACATACTTCGTACTTCGAGAACAATCCTCGGCATCCAGCGTCACATACAATTTCCATTTTGCAAGAAAATTCGATTCCACTTTCCAGTTGAATCTTTGTTATTCAAGTATCGAAATCTTCTGCTCTACGAGTATCGAAGTATTCTGCTATGTAAATCTAGATGACGCTGTTCACATTTAAATGGCTATCACAATATAATAATTTGCTAAGCACCTGAGTATGCTGGGCTTATTGTGAGAGTGATAATGATAGCGTGAAGCGCTTCTTCTGCGACTGTCTGACCTACGCTCGCATCAGGCTGTAGGTAAAGAATTTTGAATTAGATATTCTCGGAACTCACTTATGCTCACTCTACGATTTAATCGTGGAAACGTATACGGTTCAACAACGTTTTCAAATAAGTAAAATCTTTTATCCAAATACTCAGTTAGTCGTAGTCGTACGTTAGCTGCGTTAGCCTCAATTTTTTGCTGTTATTATCGTCCTGATAAGCGAACAATAGAATCTGCTTATTCACACCATAAGGTATTGCTTCTGTACGTGAATCGGCAAGTCAAGACCGCAATCAATCGATTCCATGCTGTTCTCAAGAGGTGGAAATCTCTCGAACATCTCTGTGGGGAACGAAAAGACTTGGGTATACGTCTGTATGAGATCGTATTGACCGTAGCCAAATGATCATCTTGCATAACTTTCGAGGATTAGACTCCATTATAAACGGAAAAAGCAGCAGCATGTACTTAGTTTTACCCTCGTTCACGACTGAGCCCATTTTTGCCGCTTCTCTTCCAATGCTTGCGAACACACTAGTGACAGCTCTCTGAACTTTGGTTTTTTTCCAGGATCCGTCATTGTGCGAATATTTTGCCGATAAGATCTTATATGCGATGTTAAGAAGACTGATGCGTCTATAATTGGCGCAGTCTTATGGATTGGGGAAACGATGAGAAGGTTCCATTCTTCACGCCGACCAAATATTAATATAGCTTGCCGAAATGGGAGACGACATGTAGCTGCAAACATTTCGAAAGGATCCTCTATTTTTAAGAAAAAATTTATTGTAATTTGTTAATGATTTTTTTTAATAACTTAAAAAGTCATCGGCGGATTCTAGTCACAATCCATTGGGAGCGATACGGAGATAAGATAATGCTGCAAACAATGTTGCAGACAAAAGATACCCAAAAAGAAGTTCGCCAAAAAGAAGCAACTAGAGGCCAAAAAACCTAGACGACGGGGACCCATCTCACACTACGCAAGGTAAAGGCAGACCCCACACCGGAAACAATGGGAAAGGCGGTATCAAAAATTAGGAAGACACAAAAGGAGACCTTCTTATACAATTCAAGGAGGAGTGTATCAAGACCACCGAACTCAAATGCGTTATTACTAAAGCGTTAGCGGATGAAACGAACGTTGTTGAAGACATCGATGAGGTCACTGCTGTAGACGAAATAATCGATGCCATCTAAGCCCAGCTGGCAGTGATAGTTTCACCAGCAAATATTTTGTCCCTGCGAGAGGCTCAAACAAAAGCAATCAGCTTCCCCGCAGAAGACGTATGAAAACTTTTAGAAGCTGGAAAGGTTAAAATCGGCAACTGTCGCGTGAGCGATCGGACCTGACGGCATCCCGAACAAGGAAATAAAAGCGGTTATAAAGACGAGACCAGACATGTTTATAATGATGATGCAGAAGTGCTTCGAAGCAGGAACGTTTCCCGAAAAGTGGAAAATGCAACATTTGGTCATGCTACCAATAGGAAAGAAGCCTCCAGGAGAGGCAGTAGTAACGTTGGGCTTTAAAAATGCTTTTAAATCACTCGCCTGGATGGACACACCATATTACTTGCGCGTATAGTGGCGAGCCATTTCAACAACATTAAGTAGAGATGAATGTGGAAAATACTACAACGTCATTGCCGGAGTTCCACAGGGATCGGTCTTAGGTCTCTTATTGTGGAACATCATGCCGACGGAGTCCAGCGATTGCCATTGCCGGGGGGTGACGGTAATTGGATTCGCCGATGACATTGCCGTCATGACAGTAGGTAAACAGATTCGTACAGTTCTGCTACAAACGAATCAATTGTCCGGATAAATGACTGGCTAGCAGCCGCCAGTCTAGAATTAGTCGACTATAAAACAGAAGCTGTCCTCATAACTAGTCGAAAAACTGTAGAGTTCACCAACTTCCAGGTTGGTAACCAAATAACCACGTCCAAAGAAATGCTTAAATGGCTTCAAATACCGCAAAGTAATACCTAACGGGATACACACACAGCCACACTCACACAGCCCAGACATGTTTACAACAACGATGCAAAAGTGTCTGAAAGAAAGGGTTTTGCCAGAGCAGTGGAAGCTGCAACATTCGGTACTCTTGCCAATGGAAATAAACCACCTGGAAAACCAGCATCAAAAATGCTTACAAATTAGCTTAAATAACATAAAATTATCTTATACTAACTTACTGGCCCCATGCGGGCACTCTAAGTTAAACCTAACACTTAAACTATGTCTTTCGACGTATCTTACAGTCTAATTTTATTTTTATTTTAACATTAATTAATACTAAGACACTGTCCCACTTTGCTTCACATGAAGCTACCTATCTTTGGAGCAGTTGACGACGAAGCATCCTCCCCTTCAACAAGCCACCAAAATTGTTGGTGCTGCCGAGCAACATCCCTCATGTCGCGATCCCTACCGCCCTACTGAACCGGAGATTCTCCTCACTGCCATGTGCGACGTCTCTGTCGCAGTTGAGTCGTCCGTCCGCACCTGTTCGAGCGACGTGCAAGATTAGCGGCACCGCCAATGTGTCCTGGATCAGACCTTTGCCATCTAAATAGAGGAACGCTTCTGGAGGAATAAAGTCGTCAAAGCGAACTCTTTCGTGATACATATAATTGGGGTAGAAAGCCCCGGAGATCAGGTTGTTCGATGAGGTCATTGCTCTAGCAACGTGCCTTCGAGTCAACTTAATGACGAAATTGTCCACTCTTATTAGGTTCGCCGTATTTTACAAGACCTCATTAGGATAGAATTTTATGTACTCAGACTCTGGTGTTCTATATAAGCGAAGACAAGTCCTAAGATAAGCCCTCTCAAACACCCGAATCTTTTCCAATAAACTTGCTCTCACGTTGAACCACACGGGACATCCAAATACAAGCATACGCCTGATATGGGCCATGTAGCAGATCACCTTCACCCTCGCTTCCAGTTGACTGTTATAAAACAGTCTCTTTGTAAGGGCAAAAGTACCTTTGGCTTTGGCCAGAGCAACATCTATATGTTTGTTAAAATACAGAAATTGATCTAGCCAAGGTATCTGACTACATTTCGACAAGCAAGTGGCTGCCCGTGCTGCCCTACGATCGAGAACTTTCGCCAGTTCTTTCTGGTGTCCCTAGAGGCCCCAGACAAAGGCGTCCTAAACAGAATGGTTTTCGACTTCTTAAAGTTGATTTTCAACTTCCAGTCATCGCAATACCGCCTAATTTGGTCGAAGTCACGCTGCAAAAGTGTATTAATGACCTCAATCTTTGCACCTGATCTGTACGCGATTAAGTCGTCTGCGTACGCTATGAGATGGTGAAGTGAACCTATTAGTCACTTGTTGAATAGGATCGGTGAATTTACCGCACCTTGTTGCAGACCATTTTTAATGGTAAATGTTCCAGCAGAACTCTCATCGCCATTCTTCACGATGAACTGTTTACTGGAGAACATATAAAAAAAAATATACAGCAATGGTTTACTAATGCCCAACCTGTCCAGCTTGAAAAAGAGTCCCTCTAACCATACGGTATCGAAGGCTTTCTCCAAGTCAATCAGGCAGGGACCAGTGCACTGGTTCTTGCCTTTGTTCCATTGGATATCAGAAACCAGTTTAAACGTAGCATGAGTAACATCATGCCCCGCCTTGAAACCGAATTGATTATCCGGAACTATACGAGTATGTTTGTTCTCAACCCACTTAGTCAGGACTCTATTGATCACCTTCTCAAAAATCTTACTGATGTGTGGAAGAAGACTGATGGAGCGGAGATTCACCGGATTGGAAGTGTCTTTATCCCTTTTTGGGGATGGGATGTACCACCACAGTTTTCCAACGCGCTGGACAATGTGCATATTCATTGCATTATTATACAGGGTGGAATAAATGTTCACCGTTTCTAGAGGGAGATGTCGAAGGACAATGTTCGGAATTTCATCGGTTCGCACTGATTTCTTACTTCTAAGCGATTCGAAGATCGTTTGGAGTCCTTCTCTCGAAATGAACGGTGGTAGTACCCTTGCCATATTCTCGTCACTGACTGGGTGAAACCCGGGGTCTCGAATCACCAATTCACAATTTCATTTCGAAGGTAGAAATTGCGCACAAGGATCGTGGTTGGGCCAATGATAAAATTCGCCTTATACACTTCCTGGAAAGTCGCTCCTATAGCCCCTACCTCGATCACAAAGAAGTTGTCATCATCAACAGCTACCCCTTCGGGTAGGGGTTAGAATATACCCGAGGTATGCATGCCTGTCGTAAGAGGCGACTAAAATGCACCCTCCGTATACCGAGCGCGAAGTGTATACCAAATATGCAATGAGTAAAACAAATGGAATTATTACCCCAGGTGGCAGACCAGCTATGCTGGAAAATCCACCCTCTACGGAGGTCGGCTCGATGGATTCTGGGGCGAGCCAATTATTGCATCTTATCAACCCGTTCGGAAAAAGTTCACGGGTTTCGAGATCTCCACCACCTAGATCTCCAAAACAAGAAAACAACAAAAGAAGTCCAACGACACCAAAAACGTCGTCTTGCGAAGAATGGACTTCAGCGAAAATAAATAGCCTGAAAGACGAAAATACCGAACTTCGTACTAGGCTAACCAAAATGGAAGCGATATGCGAAGATCTTAAAAAAGAACTGGAAAAACTGAAAACCAAGGAAAAGTCAAACAGCGACGTTATGTCTATTGAATCTGTTAAAAATATCTACGAAACAGATGAAGAAGAGCTAGGTCGAGAAACCGACTGGATCTTGCAAAAACGTCCCGGAAAAAAGCGTAAAGCTGCGTCTTCTCCCAAAATCGTCTCTCAACGTGAAGCAAAGGGAGTTGAATCGAAGAAAAATGGCAACAATAACATGAGTCCTGAAAAAATCAAAGCGGAAAAACAACGAACACCCCCGCCAATCAATGTCACTGGAGTTTCAGATTACAAGAAACTCCAAAACATATTGATGACCCTGCCGAGATCGGACTATATAGTAACATCGCGCAATAATAATGTATGGAAAGTCAACGTCAAGGACGCTGACAACTATCGCATTCTTTCTCGCAAGTTAAGCGTCGAAAAAATCCAATGGTTCACATACGAGAACAAGTGCGAAAGACCTATTCGTGTCGTCGCCAGAGGACTGCATCCGTCTTGCTCAAAAGAAGATATCGTAAGTGATTTAAAAAACAAGGGTTTTAAAATCATTGATGTCGTCAACATCGAAAAGCGAGAGAAACAAAAAATTGAAGGAAAGGATATGACAGTTAAACGTAGCCTTCCCCTCTTTATGCTAACCTTTGAGAACACTGAAAATACCCAAAAAATATACGATATTAAGTCAATCCTCAACATTATTGTTAAAATTGAGCCTCGACGCAAAAACTCGAAACTGATCCCGCAGTGTAAGCGATGCCAGGAATTTAACCATACGCAAGCTTACTGCCAAAAAGAGCCTCGGTGCGTAAAATGCGCAGGTAAACACCTGTCCAAAGAATGCAACGTAAGCAAACAAACCCCTCCGACTTGTGTTAACTGCAGGGGTAAACACGTAGCAAATTTCCGTGGCTGTGAAGTAGCAAAGGAGTTGCAAAATAGACGTGACAAGTTGTTTAAGCCACAAAAAGAGAAGCCCAAAACTAAAGAAAAAACATCGGGATCTGCTCAAAATATCGTTAAAAACGCCAAGGCGAAAGTGATTGATTCCAGTGTTAAAAAGAAAGCATCGGAAAAACTTACATACGCTGAAGCTACCAAGCTAAAGGCAAAAGATTCCGGAGATCCTGCTTCCGAAGTATTTTCCGTTATTCTCGCGCAGCTTGAGCAGCAAAACAAAATCAATGAACTTATTTTAGATAAGCTAAAGAAGTTTGAAAATAGGTTCAATAAAAAACGTCCTTCGCCTAAAAAATGAAAAGGGAAAAATTAAACGTACTCACCTGGAATGCAAACGGAATCTTAGAAAAACTTTATGAACTTGAGTTATTCCTAAGGAAAAACGACATTGACGTTTGTTTGATTTCCGAAACCCACTTGAAAAATGGGTCATCTGCAAAAATTAGAGGTTTTAAAGATTACTACGCGTATCACCCTTCGGGAAACGCGAGAGGCGGATCCTCTGTATACATTAAAGAGTCTCTTGAGCACAACGAAGATATAAAAGTAGAGTTCGAGTCTGTACAACTAATTGCGGTGCGCGTAAAATTGGTACGGAACTCCTTTACTATTTCAGCCATCTACTGTCCTCCACGATTTACGCCTTCAAAACATATATTTAAAAATATATTCAATTCTCTTTGTTGCAACTCCCGGGGGAGGAAAATTATTCCGCGTTAGAAAAAAATTTAAACAATTTAACCGAAGAAGGGTGCCGGGCTACCGGCAACAAAAAAACAGAAAATCAAAACTATACGACTAGATAAAGAAAAAAAAAACCGCAACCACACGGATGGTGGTTGGTAATCGAATGGAAAAGAATATGCAAAACCGAAAACAAGCCCAAAGGAGAATAGCAAGGTAACCGGAATTGCAACCAGCAGCTGGTTCCAAGCTGCACACACCGGCTGCTCAGTACGGGGGGGGTTCGACAAGGGGGAAACTAAATGTGAACAATGTATAATTGGACGCCACCCAATTTTTTTGCGAAATTGGGAAAACCAAATCGAAATAAAACAAATAAATTTTTCCCTGATGGGGAATTTAAGTGCATGTATTTTTTTGTAAGCAAAGGGGGATAACAAAGGCCGTATATGGTACCGGACAAGTCACAATCGTGGGGCACCAAAGGGGTTGCCCACCACAAGATTTAACTAACAGACTATTACACTAAATTTTAAATTTGACGGCCGACGGAAGGCCCACGATTCCGTACGATCACAACCGGGGTGACTCACTAGGAGGTAACGGGGTCGCGAACGTTTTAAAGGTAACCGCTAAAGGGTTACGGGGTTTGCCACGAAAACGGGAAGGAGCCTTACGGGACTCTATCACTTACAAGTAACCCCAACTGGGGGTAAATCACACAAATAAAAAAAAGATATCAAAATTAAGAGGGGTACTTATCTGTTTTCCTGCCTACTTGGGGTCGCTCCTATCTGTTTGTTGGGGTTGGTGAGGGGAGTGGGTACTTCCCGCCACTGTCACTCTCGTGTCGGTTTCGTCCGTTGGCTGCTTGTCTGTCGGGCTTCCGTCTTCCTCTATTGTTCAGGTTTTTTTTTTTGTTGTTCGTTCGTGGTGTAGTTTTCCCTTAGTTTTCCTCCTTGCTCGTTTGCTCGTTCGTCTTATGGTTTTCCTTCAGATTTTTTTCTTCTTGATTTCTTTTGTTCGTTCGTGGGTATTTGTAAGTTCTTTATCTGTTTTCGTTATTTATTTTTTTTCTTGCTATCGTCTTTGTCTCGTTACTTTTAACTTTTTTTTCTTTTTTTTCTTTTTGGGTACTCTCCGCTATGACGGCTAGATCTTAATTCTCGCCTAGCCGCACATCTCGGCTAGTTGCCACCCACACACACACACTCATGCATGGTTCCACTAATTCAGCTGTCAGAACAAAGGGACTCACTTCCAGAGCTCTGACAGCCTCCCTATGAAACCACCCAATCACGCCAGTCGATGTTTTGTCGTGTTCGTTCTGTTCGTTCTGTCTGTCGAGTGACTGCTTGGGTCCATATTACGCCCTCGGACCCGGAACACTTTTGGGTAACAATTAAGGGGAGCTCGAATGGTGACCGCCAAGTAGGAAGAAAACTTTTATAAGATAGATTCTACTGCGGGGCCCGTAAGTCTCCTTGCAGACACGAATGAGGGGAACGGATCGTGGGGAATCGTGAGCTTTCTTTCACAATTATTGTTTTTGCATTTGGGGTTTTGGGGGTCTTACAAATTTTGTGGCTGAAAGCAAACAATATATATATATTAGGGTGGGCTCTCGGCCATTGCTGGGGTGTCGACCTCTTCGGGCATCAAGGGGGGGCAGACCGTCCGTCCGCTAGGGTCTCCAGGCCGTCCGCCTGGCTCTTCCAAGGGTACCTATATGGTCATCTCTGGAGCGGTAGGCCGGGGGAGGGAACTGGATCCAAAGGATCCAGTAAATCCCACCTGTGCCGTGGCATCCAGAGCATGACGGGAAGAAAAGAACGGGGACGAAACAAGAAAAGGCAGGAGGGCAGAGGGGTGAAACAGACAACAACAGGACCAAAGGGAATGGAGGATTTTTGGGGCGTGATTTGCACGTAACATCTTGGATCGGCTTTTATGATTGGCGGTGATTTCAATGCCAAACACACTTTTTGGGGATCAAGATGTGTCTCCCAAAAGGGTAAAATACTCTATAAAGCATGTATGGAACACAATTGTGACTTCTATTCAACGGGCAAGCCGACTTATTGGCCAACAGATACAACGAAAATACCCGATCTTGTCGATTTCTTCGTTGTTAAAGGAATTCGTAACTCGGATATAAACGTTGATGAAAGCTTCGATCTTTCCTCCGATCATTCTCCAGTCATACTGACAATGAACGACACGTTTATTAAAAAACAAGGACCATTAAGACTAACTGGACGAAATACTAATTGGGAAGGATTCAGAAATGAGATTAATAATAACCTAGAACTAGACGTTTCACTTAAAGCAGCACTTGAACTCGAAATCGAAGTGGATTCTTTCGTTGAAATAGTCCAATGTGCTGCGTGGAACAATACACCTTGTCAACGAAAAAGCACGGCTAAACGTAACTTAAACTACCCGCCTGAGGTAAAAGATATGATAAGAGAAAAAAGAAAAGCTCGCAAAAGATGGCAAACAACTCGAGCGCCGCAGGATAAAACACGCCTAAACAGGCTCTGTAATCTGCTCAAGGAGACTCTTAAAAGTTACAGAAATTCCGAAGTAAATACATATGTTCAAAACCTGACGGCAGGAAAAGAAACAAATTACTCGCTTTGGAAAGCTTTAAAATGCTTAAAAAGGCCCAAAATCCCCGCGCCACCAATCAAGGTCGGTAATAACGAATGGGCTAAGGGGGATAAGGAAAAAGCGGAGGTTTTTGCCGACTATCTTGAAGAAATTTTCAAGCCCTCCGACGGTCCAACACTGGTACCCGACACCAGTTCTTTAGAAATAGCATATAGTAATTTTGTAATGACAAATGCAACTCTTGCTGAAATTAAAACTGTAATAAGGAAATTAAAACCAAATAAGGCTCCGGGGTATGACCTTATTACCGGAGAAGTTCTGAAAATGCTACCTCAAAAAGCACTTATAAAGCTCTTACACATTATTAACGCGGCTCTGAGGCTTGAATACGTGCCAAGTCAGTGGAAAGTTGCTGAAGTCATTATGGTACTCAAACCAGGAAAACCTCCAAACGATAAAAAATCATACAGACCCATTTCTCTTCTACCGATCCTGTCGAAAATCTTTGAGAGGATTTTGCTAAAACGTCTTCTCCCAATTATCGAAAACCAAAATCTTATTCCCGACCATCAATTTGGATTTCGGACTAAGCATTCAACAATTGATCAGGTGCATAGAATTACTGATGTAATTGAAAAATCCCTGGAAGAAAAAAAGATTTGTTCGAGCGTATTTCTTGACGTCTCACAAGCTTTTGACAAAGTATGGCATGAAGGTTTGAAGTTCAAACTGCGACGAATTTTGCCATTAAAGCTTTATAATATATTGACAAGCTATTTTGAAAATAGAATTTTTCGCGTTCGATACGGAAATGATGTTTCGAAATTTAAAGATATCCTAGCCGGAGTACCGCAGGGAAGCGTACTGGGCCCACTTTTGTACCTTTTATATAGAAGAGATATACCACACGTCGAGGATACTGTTCTCGCTACTTTTGCTGACGACACCGCTATCTTAGCGGTTGGAGAATCAATAGAAGACTCAACGGCGAAACTTCAGACTGCTTTAAATAAAGTCTACGAGTGGACAAAGATCTGGCGAATTACCCTTAATGAGACAAAATCTGTACATGTTGACTTCACCTACAGAAAGATAAATCACTTGCCCATTTCTATAAACTCGGTGTGTATCCCCTTTGCAAACGAAGCTAAGTATTTGGGAATGACACTTGACGCGAAGCTTAAATGGAAAACGCATGTTAAAAAGAAACGAAAAGAACTAGAGGCCAAATACAAAGAAATGTACTGGCTACTTGGTAAATATTCCAAGCTAAGCTTAGAAAACAAGCTGCTTCTTTATAAGCAAATGCTAAAGCCGGTGTGGACCTATGGTATACAACTCTGGGGTTGTACTAAGAAATCAAATATAAATATAATACAAACTTTTGAAAATAAAGTGCTACGACAATTTGTGCGTGCCCCATGGTTTATAAGAAATAATGACCTGCATCGAGACCTCGGAGTTCCTTTCGTGGAAGATGAAGTCAGGAACTGCGCACGAAAACATAAAGTCCGGTTAAGCGGCCATATCAACAATACAGTCCTAGAAATCTTGGACGAACGAAACATACTACGCCGTCTTCAACGAACTAAACCGTTGGACCTTGCGCGATAAATTGAAACCGCATTAAGAAAGCGGAATATGTAGGGTCTTTCATTGGAAAGTGTCCTACCAATCGTGATTAACTTATGAAATAAAAACTGCTTGATAAGTTATACTTAGTTGCGGTATTAAAATTACCGGCTGCTTCACAAGGGCCACTTGATGGACAACGCGTTGTCCCAACGTCCTAAAACCTGGTAAAAAAAAAAAAATCATCAACAGCCTCATTTGGATTTATGCCCTCTGCTACCAGTATTTGTTCGTTGTTCGTCGTACGGACGATTTTAAAACATTGAAGGTCGTTCCGAAATATTTTATTTATTTACGGGAACATATTCGGGTTGCTGGTGTTTACAGCTCGAATTTTGTTGTTCCAATATAAACTTGTCTAGATGCTCTGTAATTGTCTTTTATTAATACTTGTAGGTTTTTGATCGACGACTTCAGCGTCCTAATCTCCGGGTTATGTCTGTCTGTACAGGGTTTTCAGCGTTGACAGCAGCCTACTTTTATGTCGGTGCAGTGCGTCAATAGTTGCGTTGCGGAATAAGTCTTCGTCGTCAGTGTGTTGATACCGAGGTATCGTTTTGTCCATTGTTCGTTTAATTGTCTCGTCCATTAGTCAATCTCAATATACAGGGTGGCGCACGAATCGTGCTGCAAAAACAAAACGTAATAACTTTTTTTCTGTGTGAGTAATCGTCTTATTTTTATTTTATTTTGCAGTTTACTATTTAGATTTATTAAAATGATTACTTGGGATACCGAAAAGAGGATTTGGATAGTGCAGCAGTACCATGTTTTGCAGTCCTTCATTTTCGTCCAAAGGGCATTTGGCAGTTTGGCGGCATTCCCCCGAGCAGATGGACCATTATGAGACTGGTAAACATGCCGAATCTGGAAGCATCGCACGAAGACCGTATCATTGAGATCCCTATGTTCGGGTTCAAGACACAATCGCGGCTGTAGCATCGTCAATTCAGGCAAATCCAAGCGTTTCGACAAAACGAAACCAAAGAATTTGACTGAATTGAAGCAGTCCATTAAAACAATAATTGAAGCGATGCCGACTTCAACCCTTCAGGCCGCAATGAATAATTTTCTGATCAGGTGTCGCATATGCATGGATAAGCGTGGAGGTGATTTACGATCTGTCATCTTCAAAAATAATTAGTTATATAAAATAAAATTGAATTTTCTATACAGTAAAAAAAAAAAAAAGAAATACATTGATTAAAAAAAAGTTATTAGAATTTCTTATTGTAGCACAATTGATGCGACACCCTGTAATTGAACGGATCCTATATGATAAATTGCTTACTGCGGCAGAAGAAAAGGGAGCATTATCAAGTCAAAGAAGTCAAATCATTAGATCAAAAGACGATATAAAATACCTAGGACTAATACTTGACTAAGTTTTATGCCTTACAGCGACTATTCGGGCAAAAAGGCTCCACTTTGGAGCAGCGCTTTCTGGAATACTGCCAAACATCGGAAGACCCGGATATGCTAGAAGAATATTAATACAAAAGTAGCCAACTCATATCGACTGAATGCATTAAGAGTACAAACGATTTTGTACGAAGCAACTTTTGTTATAGGCAGAATGATTCCCATCGATATCCTTGCGGACGAGATGCAGAGAGTCTATAATAGGAGAGCTTCTACTAATTAAGAGGCAGTAGTCGTCAAAAGGATCAAGGAAGAAGAAAAAGCGACTTCAATGACCAGGTGGCAAGCTCGGTGGAACACCACTACTGAGGGAGCATGGAAACTGTAACTACCATCTTATGCAGTTCCTATCTGGTCACGGTGGGTATCGAGAGTATTTACACCGCTTCGGGCACTATAGCTCACCTTTTTGCCCAGACTGCCCAAATCAGGAGATTTGGGATCGAGAACTGACATACTAAACCTACAATCAAATGCTGCTGTCGGAAGAAAATCGGAAAATGGAGACTTGCACATTCATAACAAACGTGCAAAACAAGCAGCAATCAAAGGAGATATAGCACAGAATATTGCTTACCAGCCCCGCGGAGTAATACCTGACTGTTATGGTTTTGTACGTAAGCGTATTCCTGTAGTCGAGCAATAGTGCTTGCTGGCAACCCGGTCTACTGCTGTCTATGAAAATTACACACCCTTTGGCGCAACCGAAAAAAATAGAAGACATTTTGTTAAAAGAACAGGGAAAGGGAAAGGGAAAGGGAAAGGGAAAGGGAAAGGGAAAGGGAAAGGGAAAGGGAAAGGGAAAGGGAAAGGGAAAGGGAAAGGGAAAGGGAAAGGGAAAGGGAAAGGGAAAGGGAAAGGGAAAGGGAAAGGAAAAATGGATTTAAAGAAAAGTTGGTGCTTGCGCTACAAAGTCATTTCCCGCTGTCGCATATAGCTCGACATGTAGGCCTCCTCCTCCTCTTTTGCTCGTGGAGCTCATGGTTTTCCAAGTGGTTTCCTTACATGTGCGTGTCATCAAATTGTGGGTTTCGTGGAGATGGCTGGGTTTACCTAGCACTTGCGGCGTTTCTAATGGCTTCTTGGCACCGATACCACTGGTCTTCAAGACTTGATGTTGATTGCATAAGACATTTAGAGAAGTTCGGGTATCCAAACGTTTGAAAATGTTTAATACTGGAGGAGGAGTGCCTTACGTCGATCGCAACATTAATTTGGTTGATGGTTTGAAGATCAGGTGATTGCCATGGCTTTTTGTGTTAGCTCTTTAAAAGTCAGTTAGCCTTAGTCCAGACGAGATGTCATGCCGGCTATGCGGGCTAAGTTTCTCGGCTGCGCGCTGTCAAAAATGTCTTCTTTTCCGAGTCGTGTTTCTCCCCTGTGGGGGCATGAGCGCATATTAGGCGGATGTTGAAGAGTAAAACCTTGATGCATTTTGTTATAAGGCCTCAAGACTTGTTGTAACCTAATCGTACACAACCAGCCACAGAACAGACATACGAGTACTATCTAGACTCATACCAAACAAATCTGTCAAAAATTCACAAGGTGTCATTTTTTCAAAAGGAGCCAAATGTAAAGCCTGTTCGGACGATACCGACGAAAAAGTCACATCTTTATCGAAAAAAAAGTTCTAAATTAAAATTTATTAAAAAAAAAAACAAACCAAGCTAACAAAAGATTTCATAAATTAAGAAAAGTAATTGATAAGGGTGTGTCTGCAGGAAAATCAAAATGTAACTTACAATTAAGTTGTGAATCCATTTTATAAAAATAATTTAAAAAAAAAAATATTTCATAGAAATCAAGTCGACCAGCGACAGGGGAGTATACCCCAAAAACTTAAGACTGATAGTGAAAGCCTGGATGAAGGTATTTAAATTTGGCCAAATCTAAGAAGATACGATTTGTTTCGATTTGGTTTCTTGTTCTCATCTCGTGTTGAATGTCTTTTAAGGAGCTCTCAACTCTTTGTAGGACCTCATCCCATCGTAAATTAGACACCTGCAGTTCAATGGCTAAAAGAAGAAAATCAAATCGTGCTCGTATTTTCAAATATTATTCATATTTTAAAAATTCTCTTACGATTTTCATTTCGCTTCGGTGCAATGGATAGATCTATGGCGTGGTCATTTCCGGGAATCACTACTTCTTGCTTGACCGCTGAGAAGTACATCGGAGTGGGAAGAACACCCATGTTGACGTCACGGTCACAATGAACTTCCGTCGTAATAATGACGTTCGGTTCCCTTTCGATGGCAGTTGGCGATGTATTCAGCTGAAAATAGAGACCTTTTTAAAAAGCAAATTAAATTGATGAAATAAAACACATACCACTGGCGGATCTTCTGAGCCATCCGATTCGTCTTGCCGACTATAATCAATTGGACATGGTGCATTTGCATTTTGGGATGGCATTCTTTGGTTGCACTGCAAAAATTCATATTCGTAAGTAAAATGAATGAAGAAAGTCAAACAAACGATGTCGAAACTAAGGTTCTAATATTTTTCAGACAAGAACTGGAGTCGTATTTATTCACAGGCTGCAACAAGAAGTAAGAAGAAGCACTAACTTTTTGACACGTGAGGAATAACCTTCGAGGATGATTTCAGCCAACACCGGCTAACAATGCACCAACGTACCCACAGATATCTCTTGTATTTAACGTAAGTACCTGCCATGTGGGCTTAAACTTACGGGATGCCCATGCATCCATGGGAGCAAGGATACGCCTTGGCATCGCTCACTAAACATTTTCACTGTTTCAGATACCAATTCGGAACTGTGTTGCCGGCACAAGTTCTACCCTTGGCATGAGTCGAGGCCGACCTAAAACCTCTTACTGCTCTTAGGGTCGCAGCACCCAGTACTTATTGCAACTCTACATTGGGTCAAACCAAGGGATTTTGGGTTTAAACCACAGCCACCATGACGCTCCCACAAGGGGGTTTACCTCTAACAAGTTAGGCCCGGACCGAGATCCGGGGGTTCCTGACTCCCATGGTACCGTGATTTAAGTCCTGGTAGGGACTACCGGTGGTCCAGCCGCCAACAAGACCTATGACCGGCAACTTGTGACTGATCAAATCGTAGCAACCTTCGGTAGCGTCATCTGAAGATGCTTACGATAAGACCAGTACTTTGCTCTGCCCCCGTTCATTATTAGACAACGTCATTAAAGGGCGAAGCCTTGATATTTGGGCGGGGGCCCCAACGTACCCACAGAATAAAGTGACGGAACTACTCAAGTTTTTAGCAACTCTTCGACAAGACTTAAAAAGACAAAAATGCTCTTAAACCCTTTATAGAGCCGGGCTTTACAGATCTGAGACAACGAGCAGTTTCAACTTGCCCAGTGCTGCAATTAAGAGTATGAGAACACATCGCTTGTATTTATTGTACGTCTTTGTGGTAGCCATCCGTGGTTTCGTCCAATTTGACTAAATTTGCTACGAAGAGTTTCACATAAGAACGGATTCACTGTTAACAATAATGCAACATGGAAAAGGGACAACGACGTTCGGGACAAGTAGCAACATGCGACTTTCACCGATGATGTGCGGTGGAATGGACCGGATAAAATTATGGATTGCTATAGCGAACAGAACGAGCAACTACTTCCCTTCAGATTTGTTGTAAACGGATTTATTATAAGCGGCAAACGAAGGCAAGGAGTCTTAAGCGTTTGACACGCATGCAAACGCATTGTAGTAATCCGCATCAAGACTCTATTCGCCATCACCAGACTGATATGCGCACTTGCAATCACAGAAGAAGCATGCGATGCTACCAAAGATGTTTCTACAAGTTTCTCAGCAAGACCTACGATTAATGCCCTAAATATTTCGTAAAATTGTCCCTGACAATATTAATGCCTAGGAGGGCATCTCCTATGTACAGACTCGAAGACATCACATCCCGAAACAGACACAGCCTTATTGTTTTTGCACCTTTGCACGGTTTTTAAGGGGCCTGTTTTACGCTTGATCACATTACGATCGACGCAAAGTACTCCTCCAATGTTTTGGATGTCTAAACGTTCCGAGGAGCTAACATAATTGTCGCGCGCTCAAGGGATTTTGCCTTTAAATATTTGCATAGGGAGGAAAGTAAGAGTATCTCAACGATGTACGTTGGTTTTGAATGTTTGCAGGCTATAATGAGTAGGAGACATTTCGTCAAGCGAGTCAATTGACTGTGCAGTATTGGCGTCACGTATGAGTTTTGAATCTTATCCCGCAAGTGAAAAGAGATCCTGGGGGCAGCTGACCAGATGAGGGCATTGTAATCTAATTTTGGGCGGATAAAGGCCTTATATATTGAGGCCATATCAGGGGAGGTGAAGTATTTTTTACATTACTTGAGGAAACCAAGACATTTTGCAGCATTTCGAATATGTGGTCATTCCAACGTAAGTTGTCACTGACACACATACCGAAAGTGGAAAGTTTTCCGGTTTCGACGATATATGGATAATGGCTGGGTATTTACATTTCGCTTTAACGAGAGCAGACAGCATTGAATTCCATTCTGTTGGTAGTTCCATAATTGGTTATGCTGTCAATATTGGAATGAGCCCAATACATGCTGCCGTTCCCGTTCTACAGCCGAAGAGCATGGACGTGAGTTCGGGAATGAATATAAAAGCAGAGAGTACTGTCATCCGCAAAGTAACATATTGGATTAAAAGTAGTAGAAAACAAATCATTAATGTTGATTACATAGGAGACAGGACGGAGCCCTAGGACACACCAGCATTTATTTTGTGAATATCAGACTTGAAACTATTCAAGACAATTTGAATTGAACGTTCCGAAAGGTAGTTTCTAATCCAATTATGAAGAAAGTCGTCGATCTCAAATGCGCGCATTTTCGACAAAGGAGCCTGGTGCGAAACTCTGTGAAATGCCTTAGAAATATCAAGTACAGCTATTTAGCTTTCGCCAGATTGACGATGATGAGACATGCCATCAAATCACCAGTGGACCTGTTGCTACGAAAACCGTATTTTTGGTCATGGAGAATGAGCTGACGGTTTATCAGCGGTTCTATGACCTTGGAAAGAAGATTCGCCAGGGATGGACAAATTCAGTTTCCCAACTGCTCGGAAGGGGTAGGATTGATGAAAAAGCTTACGCAGTGGTTTTGCCAACCATCTGGACCAGCGGATCTGTGAATGTGCTACTACACGAGTGGAAAAGTGGATTCGTCCCATTGAAGATTCGACGCACTCAAGTGTTGGCGAAGACAAGGCACAATCTGTAAGTGTTGAGCTGGCCGCAAAGTGAGAAACAAGCAGATTGGCCTGTCTAAAGAGTTGACAGCTGGAATGTCATTTTATATGAGCGTTGGGATTGAGGATGAAGTAGAATTTTTAATGTTTTTGACGAACGGCCAAAAGGTTTTACTACCGTTGGAAAATTGTGGTATTTTCTGCCTCAGTTTTTAGCCGTATTCAAATTTCACACGCTTGACAAACCCATTGCAGTTTTTTCTAGATCGTTTGAATTTTTTTCGGTTTCCCTCTGTATGTCGGTTCAGTTTTGTAAGATCGAAAAACTGCTCTCTAACCCTAACAGCTTCTTTACAGCTCGAGTCGTCTCATGCCTTCTCTTTTAGCTTGATGCACTTCATGCGATGAGGAATAAATGATCTCATTCCAAAAAAATGACCACATCAGCAGCGGCATTCACGTTGTTATGGAGGAAACATAATGACTTTTTATAATTCCTAAAGAAGCAATGCGAATGCAGACAGGTGAATCTAGAAAAATTGTGGACGCAGAAAAGATGTAAGAGCTAGCGAGCTCTACGAGCAGAAAAGAAGGATGGAACATAGGCTCCTCAGGAGTAAAAAGAAAGAGCACAAGAATGCTCTCTCTAAGGCTATAAGAAGAATGAATTGCGGCAGTTTTACGAACAAAAATAAAACGAACATGCCAAAGCTGTAAAGTCCAATCAGAAATCTGCAAGGATTAACATGTATTAACATAGACGAACATTCAGCGCTGAGAATCTGGAAAGAAAACTGTTAAGCGGTGATGACAAACAACATCTCACCGTCGGACAGAATGAACCATTCAATCCGAACGAAGACAGATAACATTTCCGTCCACCCAACGAAGATGAAGTCAGGACAGCCATTTGCAAGCTTAAGTCCAATAAAGCTGCTAGTCCCGATGGCTTAACTGGCAAGCTGTTTAAAGCTGCAAGTGATGATTTGATACAGAACATACATCAATTCATTTCTAAAATCTTGGTTGACGAAAGTACACACATACGAGTATGTCCGACGAATGAATCCTCAACCTTGTTTGCCCGAACTCAAAGAGAGTTCTAAATCGGTACACACCTCCTGCTCATCGATTTCAAACCCGCGCACGACAGCGTCTATAAGAAGACAAGAAGACAGTTTTGACATCCCTGCAAAGCTAATTCGACTGTGCAGGATGGCGATGGAGAATGGATGCTGCTCGGTCAAGGCCGGTAATGACAAAACCGAGACCTTCAGTATCAGGAAATGACTTAAATAAGGTGATGCGGTGTTATGCGAGTTTTTCAACATCATTCTTGAAACTCGCACGTGAAATTCAGAGGCTACATTTTCCAAACCTCTGTCTAGTTACTCGCATATGTGAACGACATTGACATGATGGAAAGAACACAGCGAGATGTCAATAGAGCGTTTGCGACTATTGAAGTAGAAGCGGCAAAGAAGGGTTTACCGGTCAACGAAGCAAAAACAAAGGGAGGCACACAACATCGACGCTTAGAACAAAACATTCCGCTAAGGAGCTACAAATTAGAGGTAGTAATGAACTTTATCCACAATACATCGGCTCCACTATCAACTTCGACAACGACAACAGCACAAAAAACCCTGCTTTTTTTTGGCTTAGAAGGCAATTGAGTACTACCAAAAAGACTTAATACGAGACATTGATCAGCACGACTGATATTGATGAAAGCGTCAATAGTCCTTCGACAAATTTTCGGTCCCATTTGCATCAATGGAGAAAGGAGGAGTCGTTTTCACAGCGATCTGTATGGGCTGTAGAGCGATGCCGACTTTAAGAGACCGGCTTAGATAGATGGGTCAGTTTGAATGCATGGTCATCAGCGTCCCGGCCTCAAAAGTTTTCGACAACAATCCAGTGGAACATCGTGGTAGAGGATGAGCTCATTCGCTTGTGGCACACACAAGTGGACAGGGACCTCAACCAACTTCGTGAGCGCAACTGGAGACCGTTGGAAAAACCCGCGCTAGCTGGAGGAGAGGCTCTGGGTTACCCCGGACCAAGTAAGTAAGGATGGTCTATGTATAATAGCTATATCAGCCTTATCAGAAGGGTTATAATTCAGCGGTCTCGTGGCCAGGACATAATGTCTAGGACATCACGAATACAAATACGAATACATAAAGACTTAGGTAGCGCACTCAGTTAGCTTGGTCTGCGCAAGTGGGGGCGATTAGCGTAAGACCAAGCTAAATGCATAGAGTTGTAGTGCCACCGAAAATTAGTAAGGTAAACTGCAATAGCAAAAATACGGGGCAGTATCCTATGAGAATACTAGAAGGTCTTCATCTTATACCATGGAGGATACCGTGACTTTTTATGTCATTAGTAAATCTGAAGCACAGAAACTTAACAAAATGTCGCTTCCAACGACTCAAAGAGCAAAGTTATCTGCTGCTTTATTAATAAATCTTTCCACATTCACGAATCTAACAAGACGGTTCCATGCAAGACGCATTCAAGGACAAAGCGTAAGGTCATGAATCAGACACACTTTGGCATTACAATGGATCCACTTAAATGCGAGGACGGATATCTCTAACATTACAAATTTAACCTAACCTAAAGGTAAAATTTTCCTTGTCCTTTCTGTGTGCTGTTGCCACCGCTCTTGAAGCGTCCATGTAATGTGAATCTCCAATAAACGATGAAGGAATATGTTTGGACAGAGATTTCTTGGAGGATGTATTCTTAGCCGTTGGGAATCCATCACTCCCAATGATGTACGATTACAATAACTCAAACTATCCACGAAAATGCCCAAAAAAAAATTTGAGACTTTTCATTAATCATGTTTTGTTTTTATCTAACCAAAACCGAGCCCAAACATTTACCTCCCAGAATCAGAATCACAAAATAAAGCAGAGATGAAAAGAGATAACTTCTAAAGACCCGCTATTCCTCTCTCGATAGTTAACTTAAAGAACTCTGAGCGAAAAATACAAAATGTAAGTTTTAAGAGAGTTTCGACTGATCGGCGCATTAAAAAGATTCGGAGGTTCATCTAGAATGAGTAGGATGCCTTAACTGGACAAGAATATCCCAGGTTTTGTGGATCTACTTGGAACAACATCTTTATTTAAAATCAACACTAATTAGATACATATGGTAAGTCATATGAATATTTGTAAATGATGAAGTTTCATTTTATTCGATTGAAATCTTTCAAACACTCACCTGTATCTCCCTTGATGTGGACTCTTCCTTCTTGATGCGTCCACGTAATGCAATCTTTTTGGCCTTCAGCAAGCGCTCACGGCGCTCCAACAAAGATCCAACCTTCATTTCATGCAGTTTGGCCAAGAGTTCAGGATGTCTTCTCTAAAAACAACAAATCACAATAAATCGAAAAAACCGATCTTAGTTCATCTCTTAGATGCTCGTATTTGTAGTTTGTAAACTTGTAGGACATCGACTTGTATCCTGTTTTCTTCGATCTACTCACCTTGATGTGCATGTGAAAATTGCCAGTAGACCGAACACTTCCCCGGTATACCCGATCCGATGGGCAACTGCAGCATTTTACAGTAACGTTCTCTCCCTCTTGGGTTAGAATCTCATACAGTTCTCCGTTCAGGATATATGGAATGCTTATATCTTTTGTGGTTTTAATTTTAAGGCTTGAAATAGATGCTGCCATTGTGGGATTCGAATTAAAAATTTCAGAAAGGAATAATTAAAAAGATTGTCGGTTTTGTTGATGGCTTAGTGCAGTCTTGATGAAGGCGATATCTACTACTGCCGATGCATACGAATGAGAAGCTACCTATGAGCCACTGGGTTTTTTTTTTACAGTTTACAGGCGAAAAAACATAGAACGCACTTAGAGAAGATGGCCAACTCCAATACATACTTGGTGACAACGACTGTTTATCTCTGTTTATCTCATTTAGTTGGATAGTCGAAAATTAATATTTGCAATCTGTGAGTGAGTCTCACTCATGCCGAAGAGATGTAGAACCGACTGTACGAGTACTCCTACATTGGATTGTTTGGTATGATACTCGTATATTTGCGGGAAACATTGAGAAAAGCAAAAAAAAAAAACAAAAACAAATATATATATATTTTGGTGGAGCTATGCATATTGAAGATACCGTTAGAATCTGTACTATACACATGTATATTACTCGTACACGTATGTACTTAGGGATAGCTAGTGATTAAGTATTGTTGAACTAAAAGCTAGATATAGGGTACAGTTGAGCGGATTAAACATAGAATCGGAGAATTTTTTGATCTTGAAATAAACTATGTTGAGAATATGTTTTAGCGGTTTTTCCATTATATCTTCTGTTAAGGGCATTCCCCGAAGCGGTGTTTTAACTCTGCCGAACAGGAAAAAGTCATACGGTGCCAGATCAGATGAATTTGGTGGCTGTTAGATGGTATTTATGTAGTTTTTGGCAAGAAAGGCACACATAATCAATATGTATTGTGAGATGGAGCGTCAGCATGAATTGTCTTTCAGCAATTCATCATAGCGATCTCCAGGAAGAAATTCATGATGCAAAACACCATTGTAATCCATGAAAACTGTGAGCATTGCTTTCTTTTTTGACTGAAAGCGACGTGGTTTCTTTAGTGTTGGCTCATTTCAAGCACGCCAGTCACTCGATTGATGTCCGATTATTTTGTCGTACTCATAGTCGAAAGTCCACGTTTCATCATGAGTAATGATACTATTTTGAAATGCCTGGTTATTCAGCAGGAAATTCAAGTCCTTATACACACGTTGAGTATGGTGACTAATGGATCATAAAAACTGTTTTGTTTTTTATTTTTAGCGCGATATCTTTGGTGGGGGCTGAAGCCCTAATTTATTTGGTTTAATACAAATTTAATCTAACTTAAAAACTAACAGAAAGTCTTAAGAGCTAAAGAGTAACCAGATAAGAACGCTAGGATTTTTTTTTTAAATAAACAACGGTGTGAGCTACGTTCTTTATTCAAATGGCCGCATCGACTTTGCTGATATTTTGATGACTCGATCCAATATGTGCGGCGTTATTCCGGAAATAGCGTGCCGAATGTTGGCCTCGATCTCTTTCAAATTGTTAGCGTAGACTAAGGACTTGGCGTAACCCCAGAGAAAATAATCGAGTGGTGTTAAATCGCATATCGCGGCGGCCAACTGATGAACGCTCGTCGTGAGATGGCCCCATTGCCAAATTTTTCCTTCACAACTTCGAGCGTTGCGTCGCTTGTATGGCATGTAGCGCCATCTTGTTGGAACCACAGCTCGGATGCTCGGATGTCAGTTAACATCACTCTATATATGAGACCATTGACGGTAACGGTGTTTTCTTCTTCACTTCGAAAGAAATAAGGTCCAGCGATGCCGTCATGTTATAAGCCGCACCAAACAGTCAACTTTTCTGGATGCATTGATGCTTGGCGGAACACTTGTGGATTGTGTTTCCTCCAATAATGGCAATTTTGCTTGTTGACTTAGCCGCTGAGCCAATATATGGGCCTCGTCCGAGAACGTGATTTTTTGGCCTAAATCCGGATCTCCGCCCAATTAGGGAACTCACAGCGTTGTCTATGGTCGTGGGGTTTCAATTCTTACGTCAGCACAATGTTATACGGATGTAGGCGCAAATCCAACGATAAAATAAGCCGGGTTGACTCTCTGGCGATGTCCAATTCAGTTGATCGGCGCCGAATCGATATTTCTGAGTCTACTTCGATACTGGCCGCTACGGCGGCTGCTATGTTTTCTTCATTTCGCACCAATCTCTGTCTGGTTGGTGGCTTAATATCCAAAACAGTGTAATCACGCTCAAACTTTTTTGGATGCCATTGGTAACTTTGACAGCTACTGAAACATAACAATTGGAAAAACTATCATTGCTATCTGGTCACCCTATATTAACCAAAGGAATGATGGAGGAGATTTTGTTTGAGCTGAGCAGTGTTCAGGGTGAAATCAAAAACGGAGATTAGTTCGTTGGAGCCATAAGAGGTGCGGTGGAAAGGTAGATAGAAAAACCGGGGACAACGTAGATTACGTGGGTTAAAGTTGAAGGAAATAGAGTTGAAAAGGGATGCGCAGTTGATGGAAAGAATGTCAGCAATATTCCTATGTTCCTAACGAATTCATATTGAGAAGTTTGAGGCGGTGCTGATAGCGAGGTAAGACTAAAAGGTCGTTCGAGGGCAGACCATGGAGAGCAAATCGGAGGAATTGACGTTGAATACCCTCGATTCGGGAAACATGAACTCGGTGAAAGGGGGATCCAGCTTGACTGGCATACGAGTACTCAAGGAGGGAGCAAACAAAAGTAACATAGAGAGATCTGGCTAAATACGGGATGGAAAGTTGGCTTTAAGGATGATCTTATCGATATGCGAACGGAAATTAAACTCACAGTGGAATAATATGCCAAGGTCTTGAAAAGACTGAACTAGGGAAATTGGCTGACCATAGAGAAAATAAAGCCGCATCAGATTGAAAACCTATCAAGGTCGTCTTGAAGAAGGGGAGTAGAAATATTGTAGTTTTACAATTTTTTTGTGTTGTCAGCGTAAAGGAAGAGGGAGGAGTATTTAATGACCCTCTCAAGATCGTGAATAGTGAGAATGAAGAGAAAAGGACCAAGATGGCTGCCTTATGGAACTCCAGATGAGACCAGGAATGGAACAGAAACGGCGAACACAATAATATCGGTTTATCAGGTAAGAAAAAATCCATTTTAATAAAAGGGGTTCAAAGCCGAGAGCAGACAATTTGAAGAGGATCAATTGATGAGATATCTTATCAAACGCTTTAGTGATATTAGTTGTGATAACATCGATTTCTTTGCCATTTTCTAAGGCTGCGGGAGCAAAAGACACGAATTCAACTAGGTTTGTGGTAGTTGATCTGCCTTTTAGAAAAACATGTAGTCGGGGCGTAATAAAAGGCTTGCATTTGAAGCTTAAGGCTTCGTATAAAATGCTTTCAAATAGTTTTGGGTATATGCGAGAGTTTAGCAATAGGATGATAGTTGGTAACTTCATGCTTAGATCCCTTTTTGTGTATCGGGATTATAAAAGAGGTCTGTGTAAGGGATAGACGAAACAAGTATAAAAGGGATAGAGACAGGTTGGAAGAGCATTTTTTAAGAAAAACGGCGGGCCAGGTAGAAATTTTTAGTAACTTTTTTTGAATAACATGTCGCAAAGAAGTTGTAGGTGGATCACTTGAAAATTTGGTTTCGAAAGCGATGGAGGAAGGATGACCATCGGTCTTACTCTTGCAATTGACAAATTGAAAAAAGGACTTGGGGTCATTAATAAGATTGGCTTGTGCACTTTTCAGGTAGTGTTGATAGAAAGAGTTGTAGAGTTCAATGAAATTACATGTACCTAGATAGTCGGAAGAAGAGTGGGTGCGAAGGAATACCACCCATAACTTGTTTCTTTTGGGGAGGGGATGTAGAAGATGTTTTATGGTGGGAATATGACACATAAAAGGAGATGGATTTGAATATATATCTGCAAAAAATGCAAAGGGAAACGACCAGAGATAGATTGGTAAACTCGAAAGAAGTCCTGCTTAGATGTGTATTGATTTTACGTGAATCATGAAATCTGCACCACTTAAGCCAAAGAAATAACGATTAGCACGTATACTCTACGTTTGATTTCTAATGAGGTGTTTTAACAGAGTTAATAGTGGAGCTAAAACAGACAATATCCCTAACTATCGTACTAGCTACTTGGCCTTGTTCTCGTTTACAGCTGAGCTTCTGTTTTAATATTTACTTGCTTTTGTAAAGGCTCCACAGTCCGGGGCGGACCTCGGCCCGAAGTTAAATGTCTCTCTACCTATTGTGGTTTTCTTCCTGCTTTTTTTTTTATAATTAAAGGAGTGATTAGTACCCCTAAAATGTTTGCGCACATCAACACGAAGGAAAAATAGGGATGAAGAAAAGAGAGGTATGTTGGTCTTAAGTGTTTGCAATTTACAATGAGTAGGAAATAGAGGACTCTACAATATAAGCGAGTTGTACGGCTTAAAAAGAATCATGATATTTCTGGTGGTAAAAATAGCGATAGAACAAGAGACGTTACCTCGTTATTCAAGCTCGTCAATTGACTGTGTAATATTGGTGTCACCTATGAGTTTTATCGCATGGATTTGAATCTTATCTAGTAAGTGCAAGGAGGTCTTGAGGGAACTTGTGCAGATGCGGGCATTGTACTCCAATTTTTGACGGATAAATTACTTATATATTGAGACCAGACCGATACATTTCGGAGCATTTTTGGCATCGAATACGTCTTCGAATAAGGTTCATACCGAATGGAAAGCTTTTCGGTGGTGTTGGTGGTTCCGTATTTAATGATGCTGTTTATAAAGGAATTTAATAAGCTTAGCGTACGCTGTCGCTCCCGTTCTACAGCCAAAGAGCAAGGACGTGAGTGCGGGAAGGAATATGAAGTTCAGAGAGTACTATCGTCAACAAAGGAATATATTGGATTATAAGTAAAAGAAAAGAGATCTTTAATGTTGATTATAAAAAGTTTCGGATATAGAACGTAGCCCTGGGGCACACCAGCATTTATTTTGTGAATATCAGACTTGAAACCATCCAAGACAACTTGAATTGAACGTTTCGATGGGTAATTTCTAATCCGTTGGAGAAGAGAGTCGTCTGATGGTAAATTCTGTCAAATGCCTTAGGAATATCAAGTGAAACTATCTTGTTTTCACCAGATTGATATACTCTTTGGTTCCACTTTTCTGTGCGATATGCCATCAAATTGCCAGTGGGCCTGTTGCTACGAAAACAGTACTGCTGATCATTGAGAAGTTTTCGTGTTTCGAGATATTTCATGGGCTGGTTGTTTTTTCAGCATTTCCATGACCTTCGAAAGCAACATAAGTGCAATAGGTCTGTAGGAAGGGAGAGAAGATTTGCCTTTTTTAAAGATGGGCTGGACAAATGCTGTTTTCCATCTATTCGGAAGGAGTTCTGATGAGAAGGATTGATGAAGATGAGTTCATCGTCTGTTGTCCCTCTGGGTTGGAGTCGAATTCTTTCCAGGGTGCTAGTGTCCATGTGTGACCTAACGACAAAAGTCGGCTCGCTCTATAGTCAACTCTCTAGAGGTATCCTTTTTTTCCATTGATTTATCCGAAGAACTTTTGTCCCGAAGTATTCTACTTTCTTATTTTCTCAAAGTTGTAGCTACCTATCGTGATGATTTGTCCCAGGCACACACCGCTGTATGACTCTTTTGTTGATAGAATTTAATGGATTTGTTTTTGGCACTTTCGGATTTTTCGATGAGGATTAAATGTCAAATCAGCAGTCACTTCCATCCGCTGAGCTTAGTTTATTTTCAGTAAAATTTGCGATTTGATCATTTGAAGATTGACGAGAGAATAACGATTTTAAGTCTTTGAAATTTATTTCCAAAATTGAAGCTTTGTTCAAGGAAGTTATAGAGCACATCATGAAATTTTCGGTAGACATCATCGGTCAATTCATGTTACTGGATACTCGCACCCCAACAATGACGAGGACAGTGCGCTCGGAAGAAAATACCGCGACTGTGGAAGCTTGTGTTGAAGAGTAGCCCAATTTATGGATTCGTCGTTGTTCGCAGCAACTTTACATTTGTCCATACTACACATATTTGGGAAATTCTGCATAAAGATCTTGTTCTCAAGGTTTATAAGATCGAATTGGTGCAAGTGCTAATACCGCGTGACAATTTATTGCGTCAGTTGTTCAGTGATTGGACTTTAAATTAACTTGAAGTTGACCCAGTTTTATACCTGTAGAATTTTGTTCAGTGATGAGACTCATTTCTGGTTAAACGCCTACGTAAACAAGCAGAAATGCTATATTTAGAGCGAGTACAATGCTCAAGAAGTTCCCCATATGCCATTGCATCCAGAAAAATGTGCCTCAAGTCCGGCGGTGGTCCTTATTTCTTAAAAAATGAGGCCGGAGCACAAGTTACTGTCAACAGACACCGGTGCGATGCTATGATCAACGATTATTTGGAAGAACTGTGGTTCCAACAGTATGGTGCTCCAATCCACACTACAACCGAAAACATCACTTTATTGAAAACACAATTTGGCAAAAGAGTCATTCCAAGAAGTGAACCCAGACCGCGCGATTTTATGCCATTCCATAATTTTCTGTCATTTATTTATGCCGATAAACCAACGATTGACGCTTGTTTGGAGCAAAACATTGTTTGAGTACGAGTAATATGCTCAAAAAAGTGGTCGAAAATTGGATGTTTAGAATGTACTTTGCACGACGCAGCCGTTGTGGACATATGCCCGAAATTATTTGGCATGAAATAATGAAATGGCATAAAATAATTAGTTACTTTTTATTTAAATAAAAAAATCTCTTAAAAAACACTCTTTACAACATTTTGTTGGTCGCTAAGCCCATCTTTGGTGCTTTTACTTCAACAGTCGCAAAATGTCCCATTGACAGTTCGCTGTGTTCTTCCCATTATGCCACAAGTGCTGCAGTCAACATAGTAAATATACTCGTATGTCACATTTTTTCATCCTCCTTATTTGGCGGCCCATCCCACTACATTGCTCGGATGGCGGAGATATCTGCTCTAAAGGAGTGTAAGAAATCCACTCTTCAAAGTCATATCATTCTTTGTACAGATCAGAACGTCGTTATCCTTTTCCGTGTTGGATCTCCAACAATAAGTTCCTATTCGAGGTTGTTTCTCACTTCGCAAAATATAGATATATAACGATTTATCATTCCTTTAGAATAAGCCCTATCTGGTAACCCTTGGGAAAATGGAGCCGCATATTCCTAATAGTGATATGAAAGTTGATCGTGACCCATTAAGGTTTTATTCTCCACCATCTCTATTTTAGCAATCTGAGAAACAGCTCCAAAAATGTTGAAGTAGTTCACGCGAATTTATCAGCTGTGCGTCTTCCTGATGGGGTTCTGTCATGGTAGCACATTGGATTGGGGACATGCTAAAGAGTAGAATTATCAATTCAGAATTTGGGAGAAGCACAGTCAGGAAAACGGCTGCAAGGGAAGTCTACCAGGAGGAATGATTTTTCCCCTTCGTTGGATTTTTGTTGTAAAAGATATCCTCACAAGTTTTGAACAGAAAGGTGTTACGCCGACGACATAATTATTCTGGTGGGAGGAAAACATCTTTCAACGATCAGCGAACAAATGTAGTCGGCCTTTGCGAATGTATCAAAATGGACAACATCGAACAGTTTAGGGATAAATCCATCAAAAACCGAACTAAAGTTGTAACAGTGTCTGATTTTTAACGTAAACCACCTGACATGTAGACTTATCTTTACGGGATGCCCATACATCCATGGGGGAAAGGATACGCGTTGCCATCGCTCTCCGTCATTCCATTGATAGCAATTCGGAACTGTGTTGCCGGCACAAGTTCCACCCTTGGTATGAGTCGAGACCGTTTATTATTAGACAACGTCATTGATGGGCGAAACCTTGATAATTGGCGGGGGCCCACTAAAGTTGTACTAATGTAACATTGCGGAAAGAACCAAAGGAGCACTAGGAGCATTCTACACATGCCATAGAACCTTTGGTAAAACTTGGGGACTAAGGCCATGTATTGTTTATAATACGGTGGATGTACATACAGTTATTTATTTATTGAGAGAAAGCAATCGCTATACATTAAGGTTAACTTATAGGTTTCTACAGTTTACACATAGTTAAAGTAGTTTTCTCAAAACACTCAACAAGTTCAAGGACTAGCGTGTGTCGCAGTAACAGGATCGTTAAAGTTTACTCCACAAGCTGCACTAGAGATAATGCTCAACGAATTCCTTAAATGCACGGCTTCCAATAGCTCGATCAGACTAAAAGAATCAGGCCTATGGACGCACAGCAGTTTAAGACATGCGTCTATAATACAGAAGTACGGGAACCATCTAAACTGACGAAGTGTAGTGACTACATCGTGCCAAGCGTGGATTTTGATAGGAGTTTCTAGACATTATTCCTTTGTAGACATGACTGGTTAACTAACACTGCCACAAAAAATGGACAACTCCACCTCTACACGGACGGCTTTAAAATGAAGAAAGGCACTGGAGCAGGAGTGACACTAGTGTGTCTACAGATTTTGGACTTCTTCAAGATACCGGACGAACGTAGCATTTTTCAGGTAGAAATATTTGCTATTCGTAAAGCTGCATGGAACTTGTTCCCGCAGAAGGATAATTAGAACAATTATAGGTGTGGTGCGGCGGTAGATAGAAGACAAGAGGGCGTCGTAAATGAGAGGAGTCGATAAAATTTTGAGGCGGTTTAAGTAGGAAGGCAAGACAAAATGATCATTCCAGAGGAGACCACAAATAATAAAACGAAGGAAACGACTTGGAAACTGACTTGGGAGACTTGGTCACGTAAGAGTTTGATAATTATTTGCACCACCGTTTGGTAAAGCCAAGAGATGGGTAGGCTTTAAGGGTTATCCTATCAATATGCGAACAAGCGGTACAGGTTGACTGTGGAGAAGATAAAGACGTAGAGGAGACAGGTAGCACTTTCATACGCGATAAGGAATAGAAAACCTATTGAGGTCATGTTGAAGAACTTTGGTATCTTGTGGTGAAGAGAAAATTTTGAAAAACTTGGTATCATCAGCGTAGAGCGAGAGGGAAAACTGTTCAATAACCCTACCACGATCATTTATGGTTAGGATGAAGAGAAGAGGACCAAAGTGTCTACCTTGTGGAACACCTGAGATCCCTAAAAAAGGAGCTGATAGGACGTGTCTAAAACGATTACTATTATCATGATTAAGGAATGATTGGTAAATCCAAAAGGAACCTACTTGGGTATCAATTGACGGAGGGAGTAAAATGTATTGAAGAGTTATGAAAAAAAATTTAAGAAGAGGGGTAGGATGAAGTTATCAATATTTTATAGTTGGGATCTTTTTTATAAGTAAGGCGTGATTGCCCACCCATGTAATTATAGTCGCTACTAATTTGGCATCGACTTGAGTCTGTTAAAAAAGACGTACCTTAGTCGAGTTGGCATTTAAAGCGATGAAAGAGGATTGATCATCTGATAGGGACTTCTTTAGCTGAGGCAGATTAAAATCGTCAAGGATATGAAGATAAGATAATACATCGATTGCTTCGATAGGAATTAGTCAGGATTCGGTAGGTTTTTGCGGGAAGAATGTAACAGCAGATGACGTAAAGTAACCCAATTGGGAGTGTTATTTCGGTTGAAACAAAGTCAAGTTTAGAAGAAGACGAAATAGTAATGAGAGAAGAGCCAAGTCTGTTCTGGTTGGCCAGTAACACTTCTCGACTCGGAGCGACAGCCGGGTAGGATCATCATCAAGAAAAGCATTTCAAGAAAAGGAAATTTGGTTTTTTGTTTGGGATCTGATTGGTCAGAATACTTCTAATGGCTTAGTCGTAAAAGTAAAAGTGAGGTTATTGGAAGGAAGTAAAGGTAAGCGTGGTTGAGGTGCAGTCAGAGAACGTATATGAGTTACAAAAAGAGAGACTTCGGCTGCGCTGATTCCTAGGATAGTCCTTAAGTTTTGCCGTAGGTTGCTCTTGTCCCTTTTTTGAAATAGATAGTCTATACAATTCTGAGATGTGAGATCATTCCTGTTTTGATGATATCATGCCCCCGGACATACATATATGTATGTTATTTTGAAGTGGACTTCATTTCAGTACTGAATCTTGTCGCCTATAAATGAAAGATATCCGTAAATTGGGTACGGATTCCTTGAAATTTTTTGTGGACCGTACGTTTTCTAATTTCAGCCGGACTTTATCGTTTTCGCTATTCTTCGTCTGCGTGTTTTTCGTTAATTAGCAGTCAACGGAAAACTTGGAGAATTAAAAACACATATGACTCTCTGTCTTGCCATTCGCGGTCATTAAAAATCGTTTGCCTCAGCAATCATCTGTACAAAATAGCTACGACTACTATATATCAAACGTATTGTAAAATGTTTGTGTGGGTACAAATGATAGAACTTATTCTTTTCAATACAAATCGCTTTATTCAATACAATTCGCTTTATACCCCAAATCTGCTCACCCAGTTGTTGACTATCTGTTCGGCTACGATCTTAGCCTCTTGATTTGGGAGGGGAAACACTTCCGGCCATTTACTGAAGTAATCCATGACCACGCGGGTATATCGGTTACCATTAAAGGTTTCGGGAAACGGCCTAGCGCAATCGATGGCCTTTCGTTCGAAAGGATTGTATTGTTGCATTTGTCCATGTGGCTTTACTTTTGGACCTTTGGTAGCCGCACACCTTATGCACTTTCCCATTTTCTCTTCAGCAATCTATCTTGCACACAAAGCGAGTCCCACTGTGCCCAGTATGCCTTCAGAGTTTGGCTCCGGCCTGATGTCTGCTGTCAGCTTGGTCTTTCATCGTGTTCCTTCCAGGCCAATATTAGTTCGATGCCATTGTCTGCCTGTTGAGAGGAACGGATCTCGTCTATAGTCCAACCCTCTTTTGGCTCAGTCCTGATCATTTGGATAGTGGCCTGTTCTTTCCTTTCTTTACGGTTGCAGTGTTCACATGGTCGATGAGAGAGAGTATCAGCGTTTGAGTGGAGTTTTCCCTTGCGGTGTTGCACTTCAAAGTCGTAGGCCTGCTACTACTCGATCCATCTTGCAACTTGGCCTTCAGGGTTCTTAAATTGGAGTAGCCATTTCAGAGTTGTGTGGTCTGTCCGGAGAATGAACTTTTGTCCGTAGAGGTACTTATGGAAATGCTTCGTAGCCAGAATTAAAGCTAGAAATTCGCGCCGTGTTACGCAGTAGTTCCTTTCAGGTCTGGGGAGTTCTTTGCTGTAATATGCGACCACTTTCTCTTGACCATCATGCACTTGGGAGATCACAGCTCCGACCCCAACATTGCTAGCGTCTGCGTCCACGATGAACATTTTTCCGGGTGTGCGGTAACCCAAGATGGGGGAACTAGGCAGGTTTTCCACGTGAGTCCTTGCAATGTTCGTTTCATTAGTCGCTCGAAATTGGCCGGAGCGTTGCACAGTCCAAACGGCATCACTGCAAACTGCCAACAACCGCTCCTGTAGTGAAGGCAGTTTTCTCACGATCCGTACGATTTATCTCTACCTGCCAGTAACCGCTCTTCAAGTCAAGTGTTGAAAACCATTTCGCTCTAGAAAGCATGTCCAAAGTGTCATCGATTCTCGGAAGTGGGTAGCTGTCCTTTTTAGTGACATCATTGAGACGTCGGTAGTCTACACAAAACCTCGTGCTGCCATCTTTCTTCTTCACGAGGACCACTGGAGATTCCCACGGACATTGCGATTCTTCAATCAGCTTTCATCTTCGACACCATTTCGGCAACTTCTGTTTGCTTTGTCAATGGAAGAGCCTTGCAGGTTGACGGATTGATCGAGAGTCTCCGGTGTCAATGTGGTATTGAACAATATGCGTACGTCCATATTCTCTATCGAGTGTAGGAATACAGAGGCTGAGAATTTTGTTCTTGATTTTTATGCTCTGAACTGTTGCGACCGGTGTTGCACCCTTGTTTTTCGTTGTGGTCGATATAGACTCAACAGGTACGCATTTTGCCACTATGTCTTTGGATTTAGAATCCTTACAGGGACCATGTTGTTCTTTGGCTCCACTAAGGTCTTTCGCACCAAGAAGCCTCTCCTATTTTCTGGCTCCATCAAATAGAATCGATGGCTACCAAGACCATCTTCCACTTTTGCCCACACAATTGCTTCCGACGAAGGCTGTCGACTCTGATTTTTGCAGATGACGACATTTAAGACTGAAGTATTGGCTTTTCCATATACTATTGGTATCTCCAAGTTTCCATATTTCAGAGTTTGGGCCCCCAAGTCCATGCTCTCTCATGAAGTCTGTACCAATGATGCACTCGTCACATATGTCAGCTACCAGAAACGCGTGAGTGAATGCTATTCCGGCCAATTGGATTTTTATGCGGACTTCACCATATACCTTAATCGTTGCTCCTGTAGCTGTTCGCAAGCTGCAACTGCTAGTGTTATGCAGACAAGACTTCTGCACAAGATCCCTCCTGATGATTGAGGCCGTGGCACCGGTGTCTATTGTTGCCATCCATTTTCTTTTCCACTGACTACTTCTACTAGAAGGCTTTCGTTGCATCGTTTTGCCAGCGAGACTTGGATGATGGTCCCTGGGCCGTCGATGCCTGCTACCAACTTCTGCCCCGCGAATTTGGTTCTTAAGCATTTCCCGACTGATGGCTTCGGGAAGGTTGACCGGTTTCTTGTGATAGTTGTTTCTGCCGGTATCTTCCTCTATTTGCTTGTCACCACAGTGAGGGCAGCCTTTTCGTCGCACCGGTTCTTCACACTGCCTTTGAAGATGTCCTTTTTTATTGCAATTCCAGCAGCGCATTATTCGCCTATCCCGTCGATTATCTCGTTCCTCGAAGAGCAGAATATTTCGATACTTGAATGGCAAAGGCTCAACCATTGGTGAATGGAGAATGTAATCGAATTTTCTAACAAAATGGAAATTGTATGGGACGCTGGATCCTGAGGATTGTTCTCCAGGTATGTCATTCGAGTATAAATGGTATGCAAGTCAGTTCATTAGTTGAATTTGAAGTGTTAATTGACACTCGGAACGAAAATTCTGACGGATATTTTTGTACTTCAACCCCTATGTCAATTTCTAACAATTCGTTGGCTGGAACAAATTCGTATGGGAAGCTAAAATTCGGTACGGAAAAAGATTAATAAATTTGTTATAGAAATTTTTGTTCTCAAATACGTGTTGGATTAAAATGTCGAGAAAAGATACGCGGATTTCGAAATAAGTGCTCGTGAAGTGTTTAGATGGGATAGTTTAAATAGAATCGTGCTTTAAAAAAATGTAAACAAAGCACTTGTTAAACGCGAATAAATTGTTTTTCTTGTTATTTCTTTATTCAATATTAAATTCGTAGTGAATAATATAAAGTGTTTATTTAATATATTGTTAAATAAGTCAATAAAGACAGTGAAATGCAACTTAAAATTTTCATAGATGGAATCTTATCAATATTACAGCAATATTATTTCAAGGGAACAATTTCCGTTGCTGAAAGTGAAAATTTGGTGGAAATTGGCTTGGTTCTTAAGTTATAATTGAAGCAGGATCAAGTGCAAGAGAGTAATTGCAACCAGCTTTCAGTATTCTTTCACTTCCACCAAGCGAAATAGTTCTTTTAAAATATTTTGCTAGGAGTATATGCATATACATACACATGTGTAGTATTCCAACTATGCGAATTTTCAGCAGCATTTCACTATTTTATTGATTTGCTTAACCATATATTTAACAAAAAGACACTATTGTGATAACCACTCAAATGTGAGCAGCGACATCTAGCAGAAAATGTCGAAACTCGAAGACTCGAAGGTTTCGATACTGGATTAGCAAAGTCATTGACTGGAGAGTAGAATCGAATTTTCTAGCAAATTGGAAATTTTATGGGACGCTGGATGGCGAGGATTGTTCTCGAAGTATGTCATTCGAGTATAAATACCAGCATCCCCAAGGTATGCAAATCAGTTCCAAAGTTGAATTTGAAGTGTTAATTAGAAGAAGTGATTAAGTGGTTTAAGTAAGTGATTAAGTTGTCTAAATAAAAGATAACAAAAGTATAAGCGGTTGAGAAATTGGATTGTATTGAGATAAACGACTAAATTGTGAATTGTAAGTGTAAGCGATTTGTATTGAAAAGAATAAGCTCTATCAATTGTACCCACACAAACATTTTACAATACTGTACAATTCGATCCAATTCAATGCAATCACTTTGTTTAATACAGTTGCAATTCACAATGCAAACGTTTTTCCCCATCAGTTTTACATAACGCACTTACTAATTCACATTTCAAATTTCTAAATTCGAGAATATTCTGTACCACGCTAAAATATTCGATTTCATTCGTTTTTCCCTATTGGTTCGGTCTTCTGCTATTCAAATATGGAAGACTTATGCATTTCAAATATAGATGACGCTGTTCACATTCAAACGGGTACCACAGTATGTAGACCAGAAAAGCGGATATGCCATTTTGGTTGCGATGGTACCAATTCGTTTTTGAGATTTTATTCTGCGATCCTAAGGGTATGCAATTAATTAATAAAATCTAACAAGCTATTGGTTTTTTGTTTATAAATGTACAAAAGCCGGTCAGAATTCTAGTCAATTGTTTAAAAGAAAGCAATTTTTTTTAAATGTGTAGTAACTTAAGGTGGCTATCCACAGGCATGCAAGAATGCGCAAATTTATGCATGCGCGTGCAAAACTGCCTGTGGATATCAATGCCTGTGAGCTTGCGCTGGCATGCATGCGAGAATTCAACAAATTTTGAATTTGGCTGGCATGCGTGCGCATTCCACATGCATGCGTGCCTGTGGATAGCAAGGAATGCGCAAATTCTATTGTTTTCGTACAGTTGTGTGAAGTCTTTAATGGTGAAAAGACACAATGGCAGCATTCGGAAATAGGAAATTTTGTAGTGAATTCATCGATATTTACGAAAGTTTACCAGAATTGTGGAAAGTAAAAAGCGAATTATACAAAAACAGGCAGCTCAAAAGTGCTGCATACGAAAAACTCGTAACAAAATTAAAAGAAGTGGACAAATCAGCTGATCGCGTAGCTGTTGTGAAAAAAATTAATACCCTGCGTGGGAACTATAGGCGTGAATTGAAAATAGTGTCAAAAAGTGAAAAGTCGGGCGCAGGTTGGGATGATGTATATGTACCAACATTGTGGTACCTTGACAGATTAAACTTTTTAAGGGATCAAGAGATACCGGCTCCAGGAGTAAGTACCCTTGACTTGGAGGAAAGCAGCAGCGATATTTCGGTATGTAAAAAAAACAATTTATTGTTATATATTTTTTATTTCATTTTATATTTGTTAAAAATATATCGATTTTCGCAGCGGGGTTGAAATGGTACTGAACCAATGGTGGCAAAATAAGAACGGAATGTATTTCTTACTTCTTTTGCTGCATTTGTGTGATTTCGTCCGACAAGTGGTTGTAATTTTAAAAGTTCAATTATTTCTTTTGCTTCGCGATCAGAAATGTTACTATTTTCCGCCCTTTCCGTGTTGAAATCACAATTGTAGTCTTGATTTCCGTTGCGTTGTCTTAAAAAGTTATGAAGATAACAACAAGCTAACACAATAATGGCAACTTTTTTAGGGTGTAGGTTTATTGTTGTCGAAAAAACTCGAAAGCGCTGAACCAAAATCCCAAATGCATTTTCCACAATGCGACGAGCTCTAGACAGCCTATAATTAAATATTTCTTCTTCGTTATTGATGTTCCAGAGTATGGCTTCATTAGGTTTTCTTTCAGCGGAAAAGCATCGTCTCCAAGAAATACAAAAGGCAGAGCTTCATCACTCCCTGGTAGTTTTTCTTTCTTTGGAATATTCAAGCTGCCGTCTTCAAGTTTTTCATAGAACTTTGAATTATTAAAAATACCAGCGTCGCAAGATCTACCATTGGTACCAACATCTACCATTAAAAATTCGTAGTTTGCGTTTACAATCGCAAATAGGACGACGCTAAAGGTTTTCTTATAATTGAAATAATAGGATCCCGAACCAGGTGGCTTTTTAATATGGACATGTTTGCCGTCTAGAGCTCCTACACAATTAGGAAAATTCCATTTCTTGTTAAAATCTCTTGCTATAGACTTCCACTCGTCCTCATTTTTTGGAAGCTGAAATAATAAGCATTGAAAGTAGGTATCAGTTTTCTATGAAAACAACGAAAGGAGCACCGAATCTAATTTATTTCAAATAAACAATTTTTTAACTGATTTAATTTTTTTTTAACAGGCTGACTACTTCAGTGATATTTCTCAACCACGAAAACGAAAAACACAGGAAGATCATAGGAATGCATTTTGGAGAGAGCGAAAACGAAAAACACAGGAAGATCATAGGAATGCATTTTGGAGAGAGCGGTAGTGGCTATTGAGGGCAATAAAGACGATGCTGAGATATATGGCAAGGGCTGGGCAGCCGAATTCAGAAAGCTTAGCGAATCTCAGCAAATTTATGCTAAGAGAGCTATTGACGAGATTTTTTACCAACGCAAGTTTGGGAATCTTTGTCACGAATCTTCCATTATTCGTTTCGTGAAGTAACAACGAAAATTTGTTAACGAGTACTCCAATACGCATGGAAACTGTCCTGCCCCCCAATATAACATATATTCCCTCAACCTGCAACCTCTAAACTCAACGATATCAACCACCGGTCGAAAAATGCATAATATCAAATGAAAGACCATCCGTACTTGCTACTACGGATAGTGAGTACGACTCCGTTAATGAATTTTTACAGGATCCGGAGTACATATAATCCTTTATTTTACAATACATATTTTATTATTTTGTACATAGAAAGGAATTAGATTTTTTTATTTTTTATTGTTATTGTTATGTGAATTGAAATAAATTAGTTAAAATAAAAGTAAGTTTTCTTACCTTTATTTTATTTTTTAAGATTTTAATTATTGCTTCTGATGTTTCAATCACAATTTTTCCGATGGACTGTGGAGACACAGCAGACAAGAATTTTAAGTCTGCATACGAATTGCCTGATGCAAAAAAACGCAATGTCAACGAAAGGAGTTCCATAGGAGTAATCGCATCCCTCATTTGCGTTTTTTTTTTTATAAATTAGCGGTGTAAGAAGATTTAATAATACTTCATATGTGTCACAATCCATCCTTAAGAAATTTCGGTAATCCTCTGCACAGGTTAGCTTTAGTTCTTTTAACAAATTTTCATGCGAAAATCGATTTCGCTTTTGCAGCCATGGTTTCACCCAGGAAGAGTGTTTTCTTTTTTGTTTCAGTTTATTTTTTTCATCCTCTTCTAACAGATCATTTATAAGAACGACTGCTAACGCAAATTCACTCATTATATAATTTTTATTTTTAATTTAAACGCGAACGTGTAATACCTGCAAACTTTTTTCACAAATGAGGAACGCACATGCATGCATGCTAATGGATTGCAAAATAAATTTGCGCAAAAATTTGCACAAACCCAAAATTTGCGCATTCTTGCATTCCTGTGGATAGCCACCTTTAGTCTGTCGCAGAACACCCTATGTTGACGCAACGCCACCTATTACACAGACTATTTAGTGCTCATTACCTTTCTCTTTCTCTAACCACGGCTTGTACTTTCGTCAAATGTCAGTTCATTTCCCTTTAAACAAGCGAGCGAAGGCGAAGTGGATGGAAGTACAAACTGCGGTAAGTTAATTCGAATTAATTCAACATTTATTAAAATTGTTTCTTCTAGAAATAAAATACTACTACTACTAAAATAAAGATAATCCAAAACTGGAGTATTATTTTCGACACTACATCCACTTACAATCTTTTATTTCGCAGTTTTATGCTTCCACACCGTAGAGCATAAATGTACTGCGAATATCAGCCATTTTGTAAGGGTTATGAAAGACAATGGAACGTACGCTAACGAGAAAAAGTCCACGTTTTCTTCAGCCCGAAGTCGTCATTGTCAGCCAAGAAAATAAAGTGCTCCCTGCTGCCACCGCCGTCGCAGCACAAATGGATAGGATTTTAGAAGCCGAATCATCCATCAAGAATTCTGCCGCCACAACCATTGGACCAAGCAATAAGGCCTCTGTCATTGCCACCACATCGGAATGTACCAATCCTTCCGTCACCTCCGAAGTCTTCAATTCCTTTGCCACAGCCACAACTGTAACTGTGCCTACAGTTTCAAGCCAAACTGCCATTGCTAAAGGCTGCTCAGACAAATTGGAACAACAATGACTCGCATTATCAATCACTTGGACGAGCGTTGCCGATGCCGCCACATGCCTCAGCCTCACATGGGCCCCATGTTCAAGTGCCGGCATCATCAGTCCCGTTGCCACTCAATACAGTTGCATTGCTGCCAACTGTAAATTATATGACGCCATCAACAGCTCCTTTGCCAACGGTAAGCTTTATGTCACCTTCATTAGTAACGATTTCCTCCGCCACAGTTACACTATCGCCAACTTCAAGTAACACATCGTCATCATTCCCCAACGGCGAAAAGCGCCAGGTGGTTCCACTGCCAACCATAGATCGCAATCATGCACCTCTGTTCTTAGCCCAAGGTTCAGGATTTGCCAGAAATCAACGGTCGTGCTGAAGACTGGCCGATGTTCGCCACAGCTTACACCGAAACCACCACTGCGTACCAGTACACGGATTTGGAAAACTGTCAACGTCTCCAAAAATGCCTAAAAGGTGAAGCTCGAGAAGCAGTTCAGTGTTTGCTCATACATCCGGATAACGTGAATGCAGTTATGGAGCAATTATGATTTCGATTTGGCCGCCCAGAGCAATTAATTCGTAGCCAACTACGAGTCGTCAAAGAAATTACTCCGATTGCCGAAGGCCTAATTGAAAAGCTGATTCCCTTCGCCACTAAGGTGAACAATTTAATCGTTTATTTAAAGTCGGTCAATGGTCAACAACACCTTGCAAATCCAACATTGCTCGATGAGCTTACAGCTAAACTTCCGATGAGCAAGCGAGTGGACTGGGTCACGTATGCAGCGCCTATACAACCTTATCCTACGATCATCGATTTTAGTAAATTTCGCCGACTGTCCAGTGTGTCAAGATAAACACAAAATTGTAGACTGCAAACGTTTTTCTGAAAACGACATCGATGGAAGATGGAGTGAAGTTAAGCGCCTGCGGTTATGCTTTGCTTGCCTGCAACCCGGATACTCAACACGAAACTGCCGCCGCCGTCGCAAATCATGTGATATTGACGGATGTCGAAGAAATCATCATAAACCGTTGCATGAGTCAAGAAGCCCCCCCAGCCATTCGTCCCGTCCACCGATCGATGCCGATTCTTCAGTTCTAAATTGTGTAGTTGAACCGAGCCAGAACCCAAAGCTGCTGTTCCGAATTTTGCCAGTTCGATTGTTCGGACCAAAGAAAAAAGTTGACGTGTACGCGCTTTTGGATGAAGGCTCGTCAATTACAATGATGGATCTCAGTCTCGCCAAAGAACTCGGATTGAATGGTCGCCAACGCATGCTGAACATTCAGTGGGTTGGAGGAAGGACAGCTCAGGAGCCAACAAAAGTTGTGAATGTTGAAGTCAGTGGTATCCAACAGAAAAGGAAGCATGTGCTCCGCAAAGTGTATGCCATTAATGATCTTTGTTTGCCAGTACAGACATTGGACGAAAGGGAACTTGTTGGGTATGAAAACACTCTGAAGCGTTTACCCATCCAACCGTATTCTGCCGACCTAGGATACTTATTGGGTTGGATTACTGCCACCTAGGTCTGCCGTCTGAGATAATCCAGCTTAAAGAAAAGGGTCCGTATGCTGTCAAGACTGAACTAGGATGGGTCGTGTTTGGCCCAAGTACAGGTATTACGTCAAGTCCAACACTTTCCTGCCTGCTTATTGATGATGACATACAGAAACTTATAATGGATTATTTCGACATTGAGAGTTTTGGAGTTCGTCCAGCCCCGTTGGTAGAAACCGCGGATGATGTTCGCGCTCGCAGCATATTGAAAGCAACCACCATCAAAGTGAAAGGGAGATTCCAAACTGGGCTTTTATGGAAGAGTGAAGATATAGAGTTGCCGGATAGCTACGCCATGGCCAAAAAAAGACTAGTAGGAATAGAAAGGAAGATGCAACGTGACATTACATTTGCCACCGCCTACAAAGAGGTCATACAAGGTTACGTCAGGAAAGGCTATGCTCGTAAGCTTCAGCCATACGAAGCCAATGTAGTCAGCCTTAGAGCCTGGTACTTCCCGCATTTCGCCGTTGTAAATCCCAACAAGCGTGGAAAAATGCGACTGGTCTTCGATGCCGCCGCCACAGTTCAAGGAATTTCCTTGAACTCATATCTTCTGAAGGGTCCACAGCAGTATCAGCCGATGCCCTCCGTACTGTTTAACTTCCGAGTGGGAACGATTGCCATCTGCGGTGATATTCGTGAGATGTTTCACCAGGTGCTTGTCCGAGCTGAGGATAGATTCGCACAACGATTTCTTTAGCGCAACGGTGATGATGGTCGTCTGCCAGATGTCTACGAAATATTGGTCATGACGTTCGGAGCTGCTAGTTCGCCATGCGCGCCCGAGTACGTAAAAAATACGAACGCCCTGGAACATAGCGCTCAAGACCCTCGTGCCGTTAAGTCGATTATACAACATCATTATGTCGACGATTTTGTGGACAGTTTCGAATCCGAGGAACAAGCTATTGTCATCGCCAAGCGGGTGCGCGCGAGGAGCCGGATTTGAGCTTCGAGGATTCCTATCTAATTCAGCCAGAGTTACAAGGGCTATGGCTGGTATCGCAGGGAGACTAGAAGTGGGAAGTGGAAGCATGGAAGAAAGCCTTTCTACCGAAAAAGTTCTCGGCATGTTTTGGCAACCATCAAGTGACACCTTCAAGTATTAGCTCAAATTCAACCGCGTGGACCCCGAAATTGTCGCCGGAATCAAATGTTCTAGCAAAAGGGAGCTTCTCAGTGTAGTGATGTTAGTGTTCGACCCCCTCGGTTTCTTGAGTCACCTTTTGATTGGCGCAAAGCTTATAATGCGCGAGGTGTGGAGGTACGATATGAGTTGGGATCAACCTCTTCCCGAAAATATCAATTGCGCATGGAGAAAATGGTGTCGACAGATCAACGATGCAGTTCAGGTTCGGATACCACGACATTATTTTCTTAAAGACGCAGCCCCGAAGGTAGTCCAGCTTCACGTGTTTGTCGACGCCAGCGAGGAAGCCTTCGCGGCAGTCGCATATTGGGGGATAGTCCAATCAAGCGGGGATATAGTGGTCATTCTCGTATGTACCAAAATGAAGTGTACGCCGTTAAAGCCGATGACTATCCCGCGAGTTGAGCTTCAAGCAGCCGTTCTAGGCACGAGGCTTATGCAAACGATCATCGCTGAACACTCCTTCGAGATCAAACGCCGTATACTTTGCAGCGATTCCAAGACAGTCGTTAAATGGATTGGATCGCATACAGGGTTGCCGAAATACTAGCCGCAACGGACCCATCCAACTGGAGATGGATACCTACCTAGGATAATGTCGCCGATGAAGCCACACATATAAACCACCAAATCGACTTCAATCTCTCGCCAAGATGGTTCAGTGGCCCAACATTCTTGCGGAAAAATGAGGATATGTGGCCTAATGATCCTGCAGAGGAACAATTACAAGAAGATGACAACGAAGAGCTTCGTCCGAAGTTCGTCATGCTTGCCCGTGAGTTATAAATTTATAAATTTTTCTCGTTTTTCTTCCCTTATAAAGTTGAAGCGAATGGTCGCATGGATCATATGATTCGTGAATCGATGCCGCCGCACAGTTGGGACTGAGGCTGATATTAGCCTCACTGCTGCCGAATTCAAGAAGAAAGCTACGCTTCCGAAATAAGCCTTGTTATCAGTGGTCAAAGCCTGGCCAAAAGGAGTAGCTTATACAATCTCATGCCATATGTTGACGAGAAGGGTATTCTACGTGTTTACGGTCAAATTGATGCCGCCAGCTGGATGCCGTATGACAGTAGGCGTCCAATTATTTTGCCGCCTGATCATGAGTTCACCAAGTTGGTTGTCACACATTACCATTGCCGAATGAAGCATCAGAACGTCGAGGAAACGATCTGTGAAATACGCCACAAATTTTGGGTCCCAAGATTAAGACGCCCCATACAGAAGATAGCTGCCAGCTGTAGTGTCTGCCAGATGGAGCAAGCCATACCTGTGATGCCAATGATGGGTCAACTGCCTGAGGATCGTGTGATGGCGTTTGTGAGGCCCTTTTCCTACACTGGCCTGGATTATTTCGGTCCGCTGTCAATTTCCAATGGTCACCGCATCGAGAAGCGCTGGGTTGCTTTGTTCACATGTTTGACGGTACGAGCGATACACCTGGAGATAGCCAGTGAAATTTCATAATCGACGAGGAGTTCCTGTGAGGATACGCAGCGACAATGGGAAGAACTTTATCGGCGCCGACCGAGAAGCGAAACGGTTTTCGGAAGTTTTTGACTGCGAACGAATCCAGGATGAGATGTCTTCAAGGAGAGTCAACAATAGGTCAACACCCTATGTTGACGCAACGCCACCTATTACACAGACTATTTAGTGCTCATTACCTTTCTCTTTCTCTAACCACGGTTTGTACTTTCGTCAAATGTCAGTTCATTTCCCTTTAAACAAGCGAGCGAAGGCGAAGTGGATGGAAGTACAAACTGCGGTAAGTTAATTCGAATTAATTCAACATTTATTAAAACTGTTTCTTCTAGAAATAAAATACTACTACTACTAAAATAAAGATAATCCAAAAAAAAATATTTTCAACACTACATCCACTTACATAGTCTAAACCGTCATTCAGCTGTAACTGAATTGCCGTAATTTAACCTACATTTCGGTTTAATAAGTAGGGTAGGGCGAGAAGGTTCTGACACGTTAACGGATATAAAAATTAGAACTTGCTTTAACAAACAAAGTTCTATTTACATCAAATTAACTTTATTAGGGTTTAAGCTTATACAAAAACAATTTTTAATACTTGAATTACTTACCATATCAGAGTTTATTATTAATTTATAAAATATAGGAGGTTCCGACATTTAAGTAGGAGGTTTTATCATGACATAGGAGGTTCCGACAGTTCGAAAAAAATGTAAAGATATATTAAAAAAACAAAAACAAATATACATATTTTTTTTTGGTTTTAATGATCTTTATAAAAGCAATAAAACAAGAGATAGTAAACAAAACAAGACGACAATAAAACGTAAAAAAAAACAAAAAACAAGAAATTCATTCATTAAAAAATAAACTTAAATCAAATTTTAGTTCTTATTTAAATAAAGTAAATACCATTTCAATTTTTAGTTTTTTTTTTTAAGTTATTAAAAGCAGTCTTTAAATTAGAAATTAATGGAACATAATAAGAAAATTAACGAACATCTAAATCACCAAAGTTAAGATCAAAACAGATTTTATTTTTGGACCTGGATGTTCCCGGAAGGTCTTTTGGATTCGTCAATTTAGCCACTAAGTCAGATCTCATTGCTATTCCTTTATCTTCAACTACAGGTTCATAAAAATAGTTGTCATTTTTGCCGACGATAGTATTTAATAAAATAACACATCACCGATTTCATATCTACATCTTCAACTCTACCGACATAATAAAAAGGTTTTTTGTCTTCGAATTTGACCACAACAAAGTCACCAATTTCAGCATTAATATCTAGGGAAAATGTGACATTCTTGGTAGGCTCAACGTCTACCTCTGCATCACTATCTATACCAAATTCAAGAGATTGATCCGAATTTCTAACACTATAGGTTTCGCTTTCGGAGGAGGATGATGCAAGCACTTTTTTTTACGTGTTTTGGCTTTGTAACTTTTTTCTTTCCCACAATCCCTTTTTGTTTCATTTTTTTTTGTTTTTGTTCGGCTAGTTCCACAATTCTATTTTTTTCGGGTGTGTCGGTATAAACCCGTGATTTAGAAATTTTGCTAAGATTCTTTTTCTTTGAATTCATTTTCGGGTAAGGTCGAATCACTTCCGGTGTAACGTGCTGATAGGTACCATTTGAATTCTTCTGCACATTTAGACTTGGCGATACAATTTTTACTGGTCTGTGCCCCGTTTCTTCAATTTCTTGTATTTCCGGTGTTATCTGCTGATATGGTTCATTGGAATTGCCCTGAAGATTTCGATTTGGCGATGCAATTTTCACTAGGCTGTTGTCCGTTTCTTCAATCTCTAGAAAATTAAAGTCCTGGAAAATAGCATTATTCATCGGAAATATTCCAGTTGTTGAAAACCCTTTTATAATATTTTCCGGGGAAAATGCTTTCAAGAATGGCTGGCAAGCGATTTCCGCAATATCATTAATTCCAATTATACGAACACTGATACATCGAGAGGTTGAAGCTTGTGCGATGTGTGAGGTGGAAAAGATAATAAGATAATGCCATTCTCTCTACAAAAAATTATAGAATCGAGTCCACAATACGACACATGATTATCCAATAAAACCATAATTGGATCTTGAATTGAACACCGAGTTTGTTTTGCAATGTGTTCCAAAACTTTCGGAAAGAGCTCAGAATTCATCCAACCACTTTCTGCTAATAAGGAAATCGATCCGAGAACAGCACCTTTGAGGAATGCAGGATTAGTCCTTTTTCTTAGGTAAACAAATGCTGGAGGGATATGGTTCCCAGCTGCATGCACTATTGCAACCATAGTAACTAATGCAGAAGCAACTTGGGAAACAGTCCTCTTCCCTTTTTCAGCAATGACCTGGTTTTATAATTTAATTAATAGATAGTGTGCCACGTTCTTAAATGTTTTTTGTATTTTTTGTGTTTTTGTAAATTTGTTTGTTTTGAAATGTTTTGTTACTGTGTAAGTGTATTTTTGTTTAAGATTAGTCTACTAACAACAACTAACAATGCACTAAGTGATGAGACATTTGTCCTAAGCAACAGCTTGCTATAAGTTCTCTTCGGCATTATGTGATAGTGTGATAGGTAGGTAATCATAACGTTATCTTGAAAATTAATATTACCTTTGGGGACTCTAGAACTGTTGTAATTCCAGTCTCGTCTAAGTTATAAATTCTTTCAGGACCAAACATGTACTTGCAGTATACATTTCTTAGGTTTTCAAAAAAAAACATCAACAGCGGCTTTTGTAAATCCGAAAAGACGAGCTGCGCTTGTGTTTTCCGGCTTTCGAAGACTTACTTCTAAATTTCTTCGCATAAATCCTTGCAGCCAAACTTTTCCAGCCATTTTATCCCGATCCCAATTTGATGGATGGTTAATATGGTTGCGAACAACATATTGGTACACAAATTTTTTGGACATATCCAAAGTAAGCCCATGATGAAGGCGTGAACATTTTTTTAAATAAATCGCGAGCTCATTTTCTTGTTGTTTAGTAAGGATTTGACCGCCTGAGTGCTTACTGCTGTATATTCTGTCCAATGGGACAGAATCGGCTTTTTTAATACGAGACAAAATTGTGGTTCTTTTTACGCCGTATTTTTTGGCGGCACTGGAAGCCGTTTCCTTTTTTTCAAGTACCGACTTCACGGCTTCTAGCATAGATTTTTCATCAAATATCTTTTCAGGATTCTTTTCTTATAGATATTTGGCATTTTTACTGAAAATTTATACAGTTTTAATATAAAAAAGGGAAAAATTACAAGCAGAGTTAAAGGAGGAGGTTTCGACATTTTGACTGAACCTCCTACCCAAAACATGGAGGTTTCGACATTTTGACTGAACCTCCTACCCAAAACATGTCGAAACCTCCTTTAACACGTGCAAATTTATAAATTTCTTCAGAAAATTTTCACCTAAGTATTAACGTCTAATGGTTATAATTATGAAAAAACGTTTACTTACTTTACTTTATTATCAACACAGCACTTTAAAAAAACTTAATACAAAAAAAATATCACTTAAGAACTTACGAAACAAAATTACATCTGCACTTCACAAGAAACAATACGCGAATGAATTTGTTACACTGACAGTAACTGAGCGGTATAGAGGAAAATAGTAAGGCATGCTTTCAGGCGTTGGGTATAGGATATTGTCATTTCAGTCAAATTTCAAATAAGCGAGAAATTTGAGTTTGATGAAACCACCTACATGTCGAGACCTCCTCGCCTTACCCTACAGAAAATGGAAAATATTGGAAACAAGATTTTTTCCTTAAGGCGCTACAGTTCGCGGTGAACCTTTGCCTCATGTAACAAGCCCGTCGATAGTAGGTTTCCCGCTTTTAAAATAAGCACGTACTCAAAGGGCTGTGAACTCACTTAAAACGTTTACATATTCCTTTACGCGAGCAAAGCAAAGAGAGAAAAGAAAGAGAGTTACCGATGTACGTTGACTTTGAATGTTTGCAGATTATTGCGAGGGGCATTCCATAACCGAGTTGTATGGCTTAGCAAACCTTACGATATTTCGGAGTATGTCCGAAAGTCCGAAGATCCGAAAACGAGGTGGCAAACTGATGAGCATTCACCCTCGAAACGGGTGTTATGGTTGAAGGTTTGATGGTGAGTGCTATTTGCACTGGGGATGGAAACAGTGATAGTTTTGAAGTGTAAAGTGGTCCTTTTAGCACCTGACCAGATGTGTGAAGTGGTATTCACTCTGAAGGCATTATCAGCTTACTTCTTAGTCAGTTTTCAACCCTACCGAGTGATAATTAGTAATTATTTCTTCGAAAAAGATGTACGAGATTGATGTAGAAGATATATGTAGGGTTCCAGTAGAATGACGCTATGTGCGGATCTCATAAAAGGACCTAATTTAAAAGAGATAAGTGTCGTACGATGTTTTATTTTGCCGAAGGAGAACCATAGTTAGTTTATGAATTTATTGTACAAAAAAGGAGAGGTTGGTTTATGTTAACTTTTTCATCTGATTCAACAGTTTTTCAAACCAGCCTGGAGGAAGGGATACAATTGGCTTTTGCGGATTCCTTCTGTTTAATAAGCGCTCTCATACTATTCCGAATCGTCTTAGCATACCTGTTGGAGAGCATCAGGTCATTGCAAATATTTTCGACAACCACCTTAGACGATAGTATGGTATCCAGGAGATGATTGCCTTTTGACAAGTCGCATCTTCCTGAAATGACAGTTCGACTACTGAAAAACAAATAAACTGGTACTGCAGGAGATAACTCATGATCTCGTCAGCACTTGGAAGCGTCTAATTATATCCTTCGTATATGCGAAATTTAAACTGGAAAATAAGACTAGGTCAGAACCCATAAGAAGATCGAACCTTCGTAATGCATGCTTAGGGTGATGATATCCCTTTTTTTTAAAGACTTGTATATTAACTTCATATAAATAAATATATTTACAATCACTTATACTACAAATACAACTTAAATCTAAGCCTTCGTCATCTTAAACTTCAACGCTCCTTTAGGAGCATACATGAAGGTAACTTCATAATCAAGAGGTTCATGTTCAAACCCTAGTTTGTAGTTCCTCAGAAGCTGTAAATATACGAATACATCTTGTTAAATTGATCGTTCCGAGCCATCCCCAATAAAAGTTCTTACCTTTGCTAGCAAAATTTGCATTTCAAGATCGGCAAATCTTCTTCCCAAGCACATTCGAGCACCATAACCATACGGAAGGGAGGCAAATGGGTGTAATTTTCCTTCAAAGCCACCTTGGTTTGCTTTCAGCCAACGTTCGGGTCGAAAAGATGCGGCATCAGTAACGTATTCCTCCATATTTCCTGTCACAATAGTCGGAAATACAGCTTGCACCTAACAATCAAGGAAAATCAATTCAAAATTCTGCAAAAGATATTACTACTCGCAGATTGACCTACCCCTTTTGGAATTTGGTATCCGCATATGACTGTGTCTTCCTGTAATGTCCTTCCATTTCCAATGACTGTGCTATAAACTCTAAAGACTTCTTTAATAAAGGCCTTGAGGTAGTGCATCTGATCGAGAAGTTGTATCGTAAGTGGTGTGTCTGGAGTTGGTAGTAATCGCTGTAGTTCTTCACGGATTTTTTCTTGTTCAGCCGGTCGAGTAGCTAATTGGTATAGCATGGAACAAACTGCCATGGATATCTGTGGTAAATTTGACAGAGATTACATTTATGTTTTAGTTTAAATTGCTTGATAATTTCTTACGGTATCTATCCCAACAAGAATAAGATCCAGAGCCATGATCGTTGCGATTTTTTCATCTTTTTCAGCTAGAATCACCTTTTCTAGAAGGGATGGTTCCCCTGTTTGAGTGTAACCTTCTGACTTCATACGATCTGTAGCACTCTTGATATATTTCATGCATACTCTGTAAGAGACAAATAGTTATTTAGTGTGTTGACCCTTAAAATAAAAGACCTAAAACCTACTTTACGAAAAAGTTCATATTGTTAACGTATCGCGTCCATAAAGGCGTTGGAAAATACCTCCAAAAAGGCGCCTTCAGTTCCAGCGTGGCGACATTCCTTAAAGCGTACTTAGCAGCATTGATGATTTGCTGAGGTTCGGAATCTTCAGAGATATTAGATTCTAAGCAGCCTAAACGAGTGTCCAAAGCCACTCGACCAATACCTGGGAGAAGAGTGGAAGTTTGCGTGCTTAATTTAAGCTAATATACCTAATGAACCTGGTGTTTGTACTTACATTCAAGGGACCATTTATGGATCTCGTTGTCAAAATCATCTGGCAGTTCACTGTTTCCATCTAGTAAAGATTCACAACGCACCAGAAAGTCATTGGTTACTTCCTCCAATGGGCCAAGGTAACGACGTACTGTCGATAGTTGAAGTACTGGCTTTTGAACTCGTGAGCGAAATTGCCGCCAGGGTTCACCATGACTAAAAGTAAATTGAGTTAAGACCATGAAAGTTATCATATGCATGGTTCAACTTACACTCCGACAACGCCGCCTAAATCTCCGAAAAAGTCCTTCCGCACCACGCTTTTGTATTTCACAAGACTTGGCATGGAGGGGCGGAATGGCGTTGGACCCTCATTTCTGTAGCACTGCAATGAAAAGATTATTTTTTTTTTTTTTGTTTTCCAAATTAGAATTAGATAATTACTCGTACAATAATATTTAAATTAATGAGGCCACATATTTGGGCAATGTAATAGATTCTTCATTTACGGTGTTATTCGTTTTACCAGATAGAGGGACCTACAGTTCTTTTTTCGGCTCTCAATTCTGGTGAAGATGAGAAACTTAATCTTACTTTCCAACTTATTGGCGATTTCCATGCCAGACTGTAGGTTAAATCGATTTACAAATCGCATGAGAAGTCTTAGCCTTGCTGAAGAGGGAGGACCAAGTTCTTTAAAGAAGAGCTTATCAAATCGACCAAAATTCTGCTTAGAATCGGAACAGCCGGAAGATACAGGAAGCTGTTCAGTAGTTGAACCGTGCTCACAACAAATAAATTTGGATCTCCTGTGATCCCGCTGATTGCAACGACTAAAGCTAAAATCTGTAGCTACTATACAAGGAAATCAGAAAACTTCTAAACCGGTTTTTGTTTCTTACTTAGATGGGGCCACAGTCCGAAGTTGACTTGGGCCTGAACCAATTAATCTCTCCAGCGGTATTCGACTATCTGTCTCCAGTTGCAACATCTGAGGTTTCTCACTACTGTGTTGAGCCAAAATATTGGTATCAAGTGTGATGTTAAAGAGTCACATGACAGCCGATCACCTTTTTTGACTACAGAGCTCTCCTTAAAATTGCTTCTGTTTCCTAGTCACTCTGCACAATCTGACAAATTTGGCAGGGCTGCCAAAGCAAGATATGTATTTAAATGGGTTGTCTCTATATATTCTGTGATATGCAGCCTTGAAATCTATGAAGAGGTGATGAGTATCGATCTAGACTTCTTCCGTTTTCTCTAGGTTATGTCCTAGTAATAGTGCAGAGTTCGGGGTTTGTGTCCGTGGCAGGGTTTTTTTTAATCTTTTGGTAAAACTTCTGAATCTCATTCCTGGAGTAGCATCTCTCAATTTTCTCGAACGCGCGCGTTTCGTGCTCCTTCTTTTGCCTCCTGAGAAGCTGGTGTTCGTCTCTCCTCTTCTCCTATGCATCTTGCTTAGGTACAAGTGCTTGGCGGCACTCGTCGTCAAACAACAGGTTTCGTTATGGTGGTTGAGTGAAACCCAGCATCCCTGAGGGCTGATTTTGATAATGTTGCAAGTGATCTCCGATGATTGATGCTGGGGGCATAGGACATGGAAAAGGATTTGGAGATCTCTTGTGATTGTAGCTATCCGACGTCAAATTTCCTCACAGTATAAATTTGTCTTTGCGATATTCGGGATATCCGCAACCGTACCTTGGATACACCAAGGTAATGGTCCGGTCGACCATCCATAATACTGGAGGAGTGCCTTGCGTCAATCGCAATGTGGTCAATTTGGTTGACGGCTAATTGATCAGGAGTTCTAGAAGTTCCCTTATGCCATGTTTCGACCTGCCGCAAAGTCGATTAGCCTGAATCCGTTAATGGAGGTGGTGTCGTGCAGTGCCATTTAATGTCGTAGCTAGGGCACTGCTCGTAAGTCTTGTCCAAGAGCTCGTATAAGCTATCTTCATTGTAGTTACTTTTCTCCTCTGTATATATAAGGCAAATTTAACCTTAATGTGGATTGTTACGAGGCGCTCGTTCAGATGCTGGAAACTTGCCCAAGTCTGCATCTAACAACGAATCCGAATCCAAATAGGCGTTGCTTTTCCCGTCGATAACAATCGCAGTAGTAAATGTCGCAGTTTTTCATCCCCTTTTTGTCCGGCCCATCCCATCACATTTCTTAGATGGCGATAACATTTGTTTTACAGCAGTCCAGAGCCTCCGCTGGTTGTCCGGCTGCGCGTGCCCCATTAATGGATGTTAGATCGCGCAGATCCGAAGTTTGTTGTCCTTGTTTCGTTTGCAGGGTTTGTCAACAGTACATCCGTCCGTATCCGAGGCTTTTCGTTGCTTCGTAGCTCAGTTTAATTTTACCCTGGCCGGGCGGATTTTTTATTTTTTTTTTCTTATAATTAGCGAGCGCTCAAGAGATTAAAATGTTTGTACACAGTGCCGGCAAAGGAAATTTAGGGAGGAAGAAAAGAGATGTACCGATGTACATTGTTCTTTAATGTTTGCAAATTACAACGACCAGGAAGTAGAGAGCTCGGCAGGGCATTCCATAAGAGAGTTGTAAGGCTTAAGAACAATATTTTAAAATACTTCCGAAAGTGGGCTTTATGGTGTACTGACGGGTGTTACGGTTGAAGGTTTAAAGGGGCGGAATGCCCTTCAAACATGTACATATATGTACTATTCATTCATTTTCAAAATCATTCCAATGTATTGTAGTTATTAAAAAAATATGTATGCAAGTTCTTATGTGAGTATCAGGTAATTTTTCTCGGGCAACTGTATTGAATGAGTGGCAGTCGTGGTACCCCCCATATAGCAGAACAAAAGTTGGTTGGTGTCTAAGATGACTTTAGGTATGGATAATAGATGTCACTTCCTGCCATTTATTGTATTTTGCTTGACCTAAAAATAATGTACACTGGAGACAAAAAGTTTGGGGGCTACTTAGACAACAGACTTCATTCATTCATGGAGTTTGAATTTTACGAATTACATTGGGTTTACCTTGGTTTTCTACCTGAACAATACACAACGCATTCAGATAATAAAAGTCGGATTTTACGTCCACGTTTTTGAACAATGGGCGTTTTGTTTACAAATTTTACGACCTTTGGTTGTCGATTCAGCACTTGTTTATGACTCCTTACATCAAAAGAATTGTCACATCCCAAGCCGACCTGAATTGCAAGGGTCAACTCTTTAAAAAAATGGCTGAAGTCGGAATCGAATGGAAGAAAGGTATTCCGAATGGTTGGGCGGTGCTGATGAAGAGGCCGAGGAACTCGATCCATTCGAAGGCGACGTCGACACGGATCCTGATTATGTGCCACTGTTAGAAGATGCAGCTTCCGATCCTGAGACAGAGATCGTTATAGAAGCTGAGAGTCCGTATGACGATGATGATAATCTAGAAGATTTCTATGAAGTCGCTCCAGCTGCCACTGAATCGCCTGAAACCTTATATAAACGAGGAGCCACCACGTTCGTCGAGCTCGATTATAAAATAACGTTCAAAGGATGGCAAGCTTTGGTCAAGCACTCCGCCGGCCATAGCTAGACATCTTGCGCATAACTGCGCTATGGTGGGTCATAGCCCTGGCCCGGCTTCAGACATTATCCGAAACCCGATTGGAACATTTAAATGGTCTGAAATGCACTCTGATCAGACACCGCGAACATGGACGAAACCCGTAACCGAAAATGAAATATACGAAAGTTTTGCTTAACTTTGTTTGCCGGCATATTCGGGTCAAACAATCAGCCTGCACTTGAGTTGTGGGGAAACAACGGAAACCCTATCTACAGGGCAACAATATCTGCGCACCGATATAAATCTATTCTAAAATATATTCGATTTGATAACGGCAATTAGAAAGCAAATCGGCCGCAATCGACGACGTTTGGAACATGCTCATGAAGAACTTGGAGCGTCTATATGTTCGGGGTGCCCAAATAACTATTGATGAGCAATTGTTCCCGTACCCACTAAAAGGAATAATATATATGTTGGAAAACAGCCAAATGAAGACCGTGCGGTAAATCAAGGCGAAAACATTGTTCTGAAAGTGGTCGAAAAAGACACCGGTTCTGGACGAACAGTATATGCCGAAGATTTCTTTTCGTCTTATGATGAAGGTTTTGATGACAAAACGTTTGGTACGAGTATATGTAGGCACCATGCGCAAAAACAAAGCCTGCATACCGACGGAGATGTTAGATCCAAATCGAGATTTATTCAGCACAATATTCGGTTACCACAATAATAACATCGCCCTAAGTTCATACGTGCCAAAAAAGAAAAAATCTGTAGTTCTCATCTCGACCGAACATTATACTTGTAATAGCACCGTCGACTTATCGAAGTCATCGAAGAAGCCATTTCAAATTCTGGACTACAATATGTATAAATCCGTAGTAGACACCATGGTCGTTAGCTGCGTTTTTTAACATGTTGGACGTGGCGGGCTTGGCTGTATTTATCATTCATGACAAATTGGGGCATGTCAAGAGAAACAACGGTAGACGTGTCTTCCTCATAGAATTGGCAGAACAGCTGGTCATCCCTCATCCAACGAATCCCGTTGTACGATGTAAGCAACACGTCAAACAAGCAATGGAGTTTTTCGGTGTAGAGGTAAGCATTTTATTTATTCATGCATTCAATTCAAATTCTAAAATCAATTGTTAAACGTTTTTTTCGATCAACCAGCCCATGCAACCTCCATCGTGCTCAATGTGCTATAAAATTGATAAAAAGCAGCGAAAACCTCGTTTTCATTGCATGTTTTGCAAAAAAACGGTTTGTCAACAGCATACATATGCCAGGTAAGAGTGCCTTGAATGCCGTGTATGATAAATAAAAGACGGTAAATTGTTATCTGTAAAATGTAGAAATATGTTTTTATTGTTCACTGTGTCTTTTTTCCTAGCATTAAACACATTTATACATACTTTCAGGATATCTGTCTATGTGTTTCCATACAAATCCCATATAGGTCTGTGCAGACCGGATTGTGCCAAAAATCCCCTGAACCTCCTAGTGCCGAGAATACATCACGGTCAGGACATCCTAGAGCTAATCAAACACGGAATAAATCGCTGTCCTTTCCAACGGTCAAACGATGACTAAAATATGGTGGACCATAAAACAAGCAAAAAAGTTTAGAATGGGCCAAAAAGCATAACGACTGGACGGAAGATGATTTTAACGGAGTTTTATGGAGCGATGAATCCAAGTTCGAGGTATTTGGCACAAAACGGAGAGTTTTCATTCGACGCGCCGCTAAGCAAAAGATACTGCCAGACTGCGTGGTTCTTACCGTCAAGCTGGGGATGTATCTCTTCAAGTGGAGTGGGAGATCTGGTTCGATTGATTGGAAGAATGAATAAGGAGGCATACAAAACAATATTGGAAAAAAAAACACTGTGACCTCTGGATTGAGATTAATTGACGAATGATTCGTATTTCAGCAGAACAACGACCCTAAACACACGTCAAGACTTTGTCAAGACTACCTAGAAGAGGGGGAAGATGAAGAAATCTTAGAAATCGTGATATTGCCGTCGCACTCACCCGATTCATATCCTATACAGCTGTTGTAGGAGGTGCTGCATACAAAGGTCATTTATCAGAATATGGGTTGTGCATTATACTGTTGGATTGCTAGAGCAATCTGCCATAGGCAACAATTAAAATTGATAGCGCCTGAACTGAACGCCAAAAATTGTAAGAAAAAGTAATCGAATGAAAAGGTGGCTTTTTCGACGAACAATTGGTATGAATACAATTTTTTCTTCCTTTTGCTAAAATTATTAAAGATTTTGTTTTTCCTTCGGCGTACTGATCTCCAAGAACCTAACCAAATTCATTTCAATCAGAGCTAGAAACCTGTCCAACGAGGTATTGTGTAGTTGCCGTTTTTTTTTCCCCAAAAATTCCAATAGCACCCCAAGCATTGACATTCATGAGCGTTTATCCGAACTTGATCATCGATTGATTACTCACAATGTTGGAAACGTGGTTGGAATTTTTAAGTTTGCTTTTACATATAATATACTTTTTTCTTTTCTCTATAAATTTTCCTTTTCCGCTTTTTTTTTCGAAAACATACTTATGTACATACAGAGCAGCTTTTCATTGAAAAGATAATTACAAATTGTAAAATAGTTGGAGACAATTAACTACTATTATTGGTCTGTAAAGCGGGTGATGTAATTTACTTTCTGGCATATTTTTTGTAAAATTCTCAGAGCCGTGTTGTTTATAAAAATTTTGAAATGATCGTATTGCATCAGAGAGTAACAGAAAACAACACACTTTCAGCTTTCATACAGGTCAACTGCCTGCAGCTGAATACTCCAAGTTTGTTGGCCAAGAATCAGACTGCATGATGCTTCAGTTTCAAAAATAGCTCAATCACTTTTGCTTTTTTTTGGCTGATCAGCCTTATTTGCATAATGCAGTTCACCTTGCAGATCACCGTTTCTCTATCTCAACTGGGATCAACATTTTAACCAAAACAAAACTCGTTGTCAGCAGACCAAACATCTGACTCGCATTCCTAGAGACCTAGTCAAGGATATGTCGGTAGTCGCAGTGGGCTCACTCACCGAAGAGCTGGCCAACGTCTTAAAAAAGTGTGAGGATGTTGAAAACTTCTTTCAAACCCTTTCTTGCTGCTTATTAAGGTGCCTCTACAAATATCCCACAACTAGCTGTTCACCACCTCTTACTTTTAGGGAGGAATGAGTGGTGGACGAAAGACCTCCAGGAACTCCAGGAATTCGAAATCTGCAAGATCTATAAACGAGAACTAAAGTAGACCCAACGTGGATCCAGGTGTAGTTTCTGTGAAATTATCAGCAGTGCTATTGAACCTTCAATGCGTTGGGAAGTCCTTTCTGAAGCACAACGAATTTCAACCGTACGATTTGTAGCAGGTACCAACCAATTTCCTGGATGCCCTTTTGACCTCTAGCTATGTAGAACGGCTTTAGGTCTGCGAATGTGACTCTATCGCACTCCTTTTCTTTGAGAAACTTTAGGAGTTGACCCGGTGCGGTATACAGTTCTAACCTCCTCAGTAAAATCGCTTGTCGAATCCTTCAATAAACTTTGAATATTCTGAAAGAATTGCAGTGGATCGTATACTTACGAGGGGCGTTCAACATATTCTCGGTATCGGGGTGAAGCTGTGGTTGTATATATAAATTGACTTATTTATCAAGTAATACTGTTATTTTAATGCATTCATGTAAAATTTCATATAAATGTGATTATTAATTCGCGTTTTATCTCTAGTTAAACAGAATCATAATGGCAACTGAGACGATGATGGTGAAAATTGAGCATCGCGTTGTAATTAAATTTCTCACTAAGCAAGGAAAAAATCAAAAAACTATTCATGAAGAGATGGTGGCTGTTTACCAGGGTTCCGCACCTTCATTATCAACTGTGCAAAAGTGGTCAAGTGAGTTCAAGAGAGGCAGAGAGAGCATTGAAGACGACCCCCGCTCCGGCGCCCCGGCTACTGCTTGTACGGGAGAAAGCATCAAAGAAGTCGAAAAACTTGTTCTTGAGGATGCCCGAATAAAGGTGAAAATGATAGCAGAGATCACCAAGCTTTCAATTGGTACCATTCACACCATTCTTCATGACCATCTTAACCTTTCAAAGGTCAGTGCAAGGTGGGTGCCACGAATGCTCACAGCGCCTCAGAAAAAAGTGAGAATCGCATGCTGTAGAGAGCTTTTGGAGATGTGTAGTGAGAACGCGGACGGTGTTATGGATCGAAGTGTTACTGGGGACGAAACATGGGTCCACCACTATGACCCTGAAAGCAAACAACAGTGCATGCAGTGGCATAAAAGAGGAACAGACCCCCCGAAGAAGTTCAAAGTCACTCCGTCTGCCGGGAAGCTCATGGCCACAGTTTTTTGGGACTCAAAGGGAATCTTGCTCATTGAGTACAAAAAAAAAGGTGAAACTATCAACGCCACATCCTACGCTTCCACTTTGCATAATTTGCGGAAGGAAATTAAAAAGAAAAGACGGGGTAAACTCGCAGCGGGGCGGGTGTGTGCTTCTTCATGACAACGCTCCTGTTCACACGGCGCGAGTTTCCAAGGCTGCTGCGCGAGATTGTGGTTTCGAAGAAATCCAACACCCACCCTATAGTCCAGACCTTGCCCCTAGTGATTATTTCCTGTTTCCGGATTTGAAAAAATGTCTTCGTGGAAAAAGATTTTCGGATGATGAAGAACTCAAGTCGGCAATAAATGGGTATTTTGCAGAGAAAGAGGAAATTTATTTTTTTGAGGGTTTAAAAAAGCTTATCTCAAGATGTAACAAATGCATTGATGTTAGGGGAGATTATATTGAAAAATAAAAACAATTTAAATTTAATTCGCATTTTCCTTCATATCGATACCGAGAATATATTGAACGCCCCTCGTATCTGAAGCTGATCATTTAATTAAAGAGATCGTAGATCAACGGTGTCTTTCAATTCCACAGTAAAGGCGTCGATTGGTGGCACCCATCGTTTTACAGAGTTCTGTTGTTGTGGCTGTTGTGTCTTGTGTTATTTCTGATGTTGTTGAAACTAAAATTGAAAGGCCCGGGCAAGACTCAATGTTGGATAAAGGAACAGTGGAGGAACTCCCAATGTGATGATGGTGATCTTCGGCCCCTTATGTCCAAGGGGGGAGGCCCTTCAGTTGCGGATTACTCGACAGGACAACTCTATTGTAGTGCAACAAAGTTTGTTACGAAACAACCGGACGCGAATGATATACCGATGACGACCCGTTCTACTCGAAAATGGTAAACGTTTCTTGGTACTGTATGTGGAAAATTACAGCCGGACAGTTTGGGGAGACCATCGATTCTTATAAAGCAGCTCTAACCGCGCTGAAACGCCCAGGTCCACCCCGCTACCTTAAATAATCGCGTTGAAATGAACCATATGACATACGAATATACTGCAACGTGTTGAAAAACAGAAAGCATCGTGACCTCTACGACCAAAAAAAGGACGGACGAGCGCTTCCTTCTTAGAAGGAAGGAAAAATAGCACGAGAAGCGTGAGATCAAGGAAATGTTATAGCAGCAAAGATGATAGAAAATTTGACCAGAAGACAAAACGACCGTGCTCGGTCAACAAGGACGAATAAGGGAACAAGGTGGAAAATTCACTGTCAGAGTTGTGCATGTTGAATAATCATTTGTGCAGACTATTTTACTACGAAACCAACATTTTGCTTTCAAATAGAGCAAACTATTCAAATTGGACGACCTGACATGACAGACTAAGGATAGCCATATGCAAACTTAAGTGTAAGAAGGCTTCCGGAACCGACAGCGTAGCTGCTAAAGTGTTTAAGGCGAAACCAAGTTCGGCTTTGGTATCCCTGCCAGACCCATCAGATTCTGCAGAATGAGAGTGAAAAATGACGGCTCCACGGCACCATAAAGGTAGCAATCCGATCGGGACCTTTGATGTTAAAAAGAGATTAAGACATGAAATTTGTGCGAAACTCGTAAGCCAACAACAGGAGCACAATCTTTCAAAAGTCTGTACATCTGTTTGTAAATACGGATGACACGTAACCAGCAGAACACAGTAAGCTATTTGTCAGGCATTTGCAAGTATTGAAGCAGAACGGCGAGGTGCTGTTCGATTATTCGAAAAGTAACTCTCGGCAACGCTGTTTTTATTAGTTTAGACGAATTGAGAAGCTGAGCCTTCTCTCGGATAACCAAAATAGCTCTTTACCACAATAGGATGAGTGGCAGCATTGTCATTCCGAGACAAAAGTGCTTCGATTTACCAACAGCCTTGTCCAGAAGGAAATTCAACTAAGAACTGAATAGGCTGAATAGCGAAGTGGAATTTTTTTTCCGTCAGAACAGAGCACTCAGACAAAGAACTAGTCCATCGTACTCCTTGAAAGGTCCTTTAAATGGAATTTCTCAGTCTTTCGAAGAAAGAATAATAAACACTTTAGTGATAAAGTGTTTAGAGTACCAGCACCCACTAAGTCAACGGCGAGTACCTGTTGCCTGATGCCAGCGTTAGCCAGACATTCTCAGAAGTACTCTGCCGTGTCGGCTTCACATTCACAGCAAGCTTCGCAGTATGTTGTAGCATGTATGCCCAGCACATTTGAGTGCTTAGCAAAAGTGTAGAACCCCGTCACGGCGCCAGTAAGCGGTCTGCATGCAGACTTTCCTACTGAGGACAGCAGGAGCGCCGATGACTTCTGCCGAATGCCGATGGCATTCTGTCGGCAACTTGGAGATTCATACTGTGTAGTTGTGTTCATATGAAACCCATCTGTAAATGGAAGCCCTACCTGAGGACGCAGGCCAATTTAACGTAATTCGGGTCCTGGATATCATTTTCCGTGATCCCCTTTCCGTGTGAAACCCCTTAAAGATCCGAAACAACAGATGCGTTTATTCCACACCCATAGCTCCTGCATGGATATTATGTGAGGTTTTATATTCAACATGGAAAGCCTCCTACATAGGGATGCAGTAACAGATTTGGAATGTTTAAGGTTAATCTGAGTAAATAAAATATTGTAGATAAGTACTGGGGTGGTCGTCTCTTATCTGCACTCATTTGGAAACTAAATATAAATTAGCGCTTCCAAGGTGCAGGTAGGGACGTAAGTCATACTAAGATTTAATGGTTTCGACAGAAACTTATTCTTAGCCCACCACAAGAGAAGGGCCGTCTTTGTTTTCCCATTTTGTTTTATTTAACCATTCAAAAGTTTGTTGCGTTGAGCACTTCAATCTAAGAGTTCCAGTTGTCCATATTTTAGCCCTCTGCTTGATTACAAACATTCTCCGCTTTAGCTAGCTTCCACAGTTGATCGACATGGTATTTGCACGCTCAGAAGTGATAGCGGCATCCTTATAGGTGCGCTGGTTTCGCCCCTTTTGGCATTTCGGGGGTCTCTCGGATATTTGTTTTCCGGTGATATCCAAGTTTCGTCCACTCGAATTGCAACTTTTGCTGATTGCAGCACCGATTTCATTTATTAGCCGACTTGCGCTGGCCGGAACTACAACATTTCCTGGTTCTAGCACCGGTCTTATCGGGACATCCCGTGCGGATAAAACCACCGCTGCTTTTGTTTTTGTCGATGGGTTTAACCTCTCTATGCGATTTCCTCCACTGGGACCGCTGTCTTTGTTGGTTATAGCACCTCTTCAAGTCAAGGCTCCGGACTACCACGGTACAGTGATTTAAGTCCTGCTATGGACTACTGATGGTCCTGCCAAGAACAGGACCTATGACCAGCAGAATGTAACTGGTCAAATCGTAGCAATCTTTAGCGGCGTTAAGTTCTGAAAACCGTTACGATAAGACCAGTATATGCTCTATACCCAACAATTTCATTGGGGGAAAAAGCCTTGATGATTAGGCGGGGGCTCCAACCCCTGTTCAGAGGGCGCAGTTTCAGATCCGAGAGATTGGTCGGTTTCAGTGGGTGTCACTTCGCCAACCTGTTTCTCTTCTCCGTCGCTGTTGGGTGAGTCGGACTTTTGGCACTCGGGCCTTCGACAGCACTTGCCGTTTCTTTGTGTCGTGCATTTGTCCGACGTCTTCGTTTCCTCTTCGTGTGCCTCTTAGGCAGTTGTTCAGAGTATGATTTTTCTGGAGCCCATTTGACCTTTTCATTTTCCAGAGACAGGCCGTCGCATCGCCAACAGCACTCTGACCAACCATTGGTCTATTCTAATATTCTAGTGGAGTTTCTCCATCAACAGCAGGAGTCATCGGAATTTAGTGATTTAGCATCTCCTGGATCAGCGCCCAAATAAGCAAGGTTTTGTTTTTAAGTATGTTGGTTGGGACGTCAAAAATCTGGCCGGACCCGACCGCTGTCGGTAAGACCACTGATGGGTTGTCGCTATTGTTAGCACCACCTGGATTATAATCCTTATTGAGTTTGGACGTCTTTGGATCTTAGTTCGACGCCTCACCTGGGTTCTTTTCAGATCCTAAGAATCTTTGACTCTTAAGACCTGCCACGATAAGGTACACAAAAAAAGAAGGCGACATGGACTTACCTAAAAGAGTTAGAGTTCATTGACTTGATTCCTGGTCAGCTCTTCCTCTCCAAAAGCCATTAAAGCCATCACCGAGGGACTACACAGAAGAGAAAGACCCGAAATAAGTTGTACACAATTGGAGAAAGGCCTCAACTCAGTAACTTGGCGTGCGAGATTGAAAGCTACTAACTGTACCGCCAGCTACTTCTCTTCTCCGTCATCTGACTTGGTGAAACTATATACGAGTAGTGAAATAATTGTCACAGTCTGACTTTACTGTTAGTTGTTTCACTACTTTTCGACTGAAACTGAAGGAAAGGAGCGTTTCCTAGTGTTCCACTGTAGGTGTTTGGCCAACTCATCATTAATTCACTAGACCATGGCTATCCAGAATTCATCGCGAGGAGGTGATTATGCAATTTCGGTAGTCTTATGTCATGCCCGGGTTAAGCTGCAGCACATTACTCGTATACCGTATATCCGTGTTAGGGTTCTGTTTGTCTATTTTGATCAACATTGGAGTTGACCTTCTAGATAATCACTAGCCCTACCTTCCTTCTGGCTGTTCTAATATGCCTTAACCATAAACGAAACTTTACAAGTAACTTTTCCTACCACAGCTTATAGGCTTTTGTTAATCCGAAATCAAGCAAATGATGTTGGCCATAAAATTGGTTATAAACGCTGATAGTCAGCAAGATCAACATAAGAAAAAGTTAATAAGAGAAAATACAAATTTAATTACACGGGTAATAGTGAATACAACTTTCCATCCGCTGTTTCCGGTCAAAAGTTCAAAAAATTGGACAACGTGACAAGTAAGCTGTCTTCCTACAGATATCTGCGTAAGAGTTTGGTCACTAAATCGGCCTCACGATGTAATAAACTTTCTTTCACGCAATTCAATGTACGTGATAATATTTTTATTCGCTCCTTGCCTATTATTATCGGCACGACAAACGAAAATTTCAATTCGAATGGCAACCGTTTCGACTCTTCAAACCGATGCCTGCTATGACTAACTACGGATACTACAGATACTCTTTGCCCTTGAAAATGACAGAGATTTCATTGGAAGTGATAAAAGATACAACAGAAGACATGTACATTGGTTAAACATAGTTCAAGTGATGTCACAGGGGCACACCTGCGAGGTGACAAAATAAATTTTTCACTAGCAAAACGTGTGTTCCTTTAGCATTAGCATAGAATCGCAAACGTACTAATTGCATCTGTAAGCAGAGACTATGATACAATCGGATGCAATGCAAATTTGTAGATACGACTATCGTACTGGTCGATGCCGTCAATAGTGTGGATTCAGTTTCCTATGTACAGTATACTGACAGCAATTTATTCACGTCCGACGATCTGTTGAAATGGGTATGTGTAATTCAAGAAGGAAACGATTTTTAGTCAGACGCACGCTTCTGAGCCGAACATGCCTTGCATGACAATGGCTCCGACTGCCGCAGGTAATGCTGGAATTTTAAACAAAATATATTGCGAATTAAATTCATATTTATTGCTGGGATTATTTCTTTTTCATTGATTATGGTTGCGCTCCGAATTTATTCAGATCTCTCGATACTGTGTTGTTTGGGAGCGGAGACCCTGAGAAATGGAATTCGAATGACCTTATTTTGGCATCCTTTGGTGATTGTCAACGATAGGAGTCGCTTAGGATAACATGGCATCTACGGCGGTGGCATAATAGGGAAGTACGTATATCTTGCAGGACATTGCTTTCAAAAATGCTCATCAACTTAGGATTTATTAAGCTGGTTGCCGAATACTTAAATTCACCATACGGCATTCGATACAAGACATTCTTCCGGTATTTCGTAAACGAATATGGCTATTCCTAGATTACATCCAAATGGACCTAAGTCACTTAACAAAGCTTGACTGAGCTATGAAAGGAGCCATCCTGAAAAAATCCGGAGATTGGAGTACTTCTTAAACCACTTCTGTCAGTGGAGATTACTGTGCACAAATTTTGAAAGAAGCGCATTCTGGAACCATATTCCATATCCAGGGAAAAGGATATTATCCCGTTATTTAGAGAGCGAGGCAGATGGATATTTTTTAAAAGCACTGCTGCTCTCTTTGGCAGTTCAAATCAGCACGAGCAGGGTAGAAATATCGTAAAAATTATTTTATTAGGAACAGTTGTAACAGGAAATGCCAAGGGCATCGGTTAAAGGATGGTACCTGCACTCAAGTGTATGAATGGCTTTAGGATGGCGATACTGATAACTTCGACTTTTAAAGTTTTCAATAAACCATGCAATTCGCTGGAGAAACTTCCCAAAACTAGGAACGAACTGATGAATCTTTTTACTCAATCTCCTGGCAAAGCAAGACTCAATTGAGAATTATGTGCTTGAACAATGCGTCAGTGGACAATGTCTGGTCTAGGTATCTGTAGTCAGAATATACAAAGAACTAAAATAGTTCATCGTACGCTTTGTGTGTTCCTTTTACAGAAACTTATGAATATTTCGTCGAAAAGAGTGACAAAGTGACAACGCCTAGTACTTGCAGCCCAATCGCGTCGCAAACGCCTCGCAGGAAGTGGTGTCACTTATGCCTAGCTTACTTCCATAGGGAGAAATATCCTCATTAGTCTACAGTCCTCGTCACTAAGGGATAATGCCGCTGATTTTTTTGAGGCAAAGGAGACATACTCGTACATACATTTGTTCTCACACAAGACTAACACTGCTCTAAAAAGTGATAATGATCGGATAAGCTGACGACATTGCCGTGGCCACCGTAGCCAAGAGTATTCACGTGATAGGATGAGGCTGTTGCGAGTATCAGGGATTGGTGGCAGTCTGCCGGCGTGGAACTAGCCGACCACAAGACTGAGGCCTTCCTAATACACCCGGAAACCAAATAATTTGGTCGGTCAAAAGAGTCTCTAAAATATATCGGAGTAAGTATTCCGACAATAAGGCATCACTGATTCACTTTGTCGGATGCTTTTGAGTATCGGTGGTCATGGATATGCCCGCAGGCTCTGCTCTCTCAACGGCTTTCGAACAATCTCGGACGAAGCAGCCGGAGTGTTAGCCGGAATGTTCCCCATCGACATCCTTGTGAATGAGATGCAGATGGTGTACCAAAATAGGGAATATAGCAGTATCCTAGGCCAAGTGAGATAGTTCCACAAAAGGTAGGTTTTGAACCATGGGCAACAAGGACAGGATGGGATTGTAAATACTACCCTACACAGTTCCTGTTCGGGCACTGTGGCTATGATTAGCCGCTGTGTCCAGAGTGCCCAAACGAGGAGGATGACGCGGAACATGCGGTGTTCTACTACCGAAGCCTTGCAGAAGACAGAACAAATTTTCCAAGCCCGGAGGACCTCGTAAGTCACAGAGGATAATTGGGTGGAAATGCTCGGGAAATACAGCATAATTGATAACGGTCACAGCGAAGTAACACCTAACGAAGGACGGACGGGGACAGTGATTTACTAGTTAAGCGGTGTGTTTTAGCAAAGTGCGAGGTCCAGGAGAATCATAACCCTGCATTCTGGTAGTACGGACCACTGATATCTATAAGATTCCACATCCATTTGAAAACAAATCTTAAACAAAAAAAAAACATAAGACCTAACATTCAAACTCAAACAAAGCCATAACTGAGGACGCAAGAATTTCTCACATGGGTTCAGGTCCTGACAAGTCTATCATACTCGTACCCGTGATGTCCAAACAAGTTTTAATGAACTCGCTTTCCGACTACATTCCACAATTGGATGGATGCTCAAAGTAGCTAGTAAGTGGAAAGGTTGTCAAGCTTGATTTGAAGCACAGGTTGACTATTGTTACAGACGCAGACATTGCCCCCTGTTGTTCATAATACAGTTGATTGTCATTATGATTGCATATGTCTCCGCTTAGAAGACAAACGCACTTTTACCTTACAAAGTATGAGATCGCCCTAAACAAAGACGCCAGCGCTACTAAGTTGGTTTGTATTGAAGATTCGACTACAGCTCACTGAGATCTTGTGTCATTGTATTAGGCGGCAAGTCCATAAGACAATAATCGAACGAAAGCGAGCGTGCAAGGTCATAGAAATTCCAGTGCGAATTGTACCGAAGACTACGTCCTTTTAAATTAAATACAGTCTAAAACAGAGTTGGGGAAAAGCAACAGAGACAAACCGTTTTTTGGAATCTCTTGACACCATGAAGCACGACGGATTAGGTGAAGACACGATGTAGTGTAAATTGACTGGCATGTAATCCATTTTGCTATTTCCATTGATGAGTAGCTTTCAGTCTGAAGAAAAGCCATAGATATCTGCATGCGGAACAAGTCAACGGGTAAAGGTTTGGGAAGGTACTATACAAACTAGTTGTATTCATGCAGGCCTGGCTCACAACCATAATTAACAGACAAATTAATAGCCCCGGATAGACACGGGTTCACGATTGACGACCCTGGAATGTGATTAAAGGACAACGTGAAATATTCGGTCCCTTAACAGACCGCGTGCACCCATGCAACTAGAGAGCAGACATAACCGCCATCGAAAAAGTCAGAGGTAGATTTGAGCCAGAAGTCTTGAGCTTTAGGCATATAATTGAGCGCCTGACGATGATTCGCATAAGGGCTTAAATCACCAACATAAGACTTATAAACGCACACGCTCCAACAGGAAGTAATAATGACCTTACTAAAGATTGTTTCAATGAGCTCCTCGACAAAACCTAAAAGCAATGCCCTAAATGCGACGCAAAAATCTCATCCTTTTCTCAATGTTGATGATAAGCTAGACAACACAAGCTTATTGATATCCATAAAAGAACGGAGCATACATTAACACCTCTCTAAAACGTATGAAACATCAGTATTGTTTGTCCGATTCAAAGAAGGGAGTTTCTCTGAGTTGCTGTACCTTACTTACTAACTTAGGTGACGCTACAGCTCGGGGTGAACCTGAGCCTAGACTAACAAACCTCTCTGGTTAGCCCGGTCTTTAGCTAACTGTCTCCAGTTGCGCACTTCAAGTCGACTGAGGTCCCGCTCTACTCGTGTGCACGATCTAAGATGATGTAGATTCGAAGACTATGCGGGCCGGAGCATTGCTGTCCATTAGCTCGACATTTAGTAATCTCAGACGATTGATGCGCAGTTTTCTGACCAGATCGATGTCGCTGTACAACTCGTATAGTTCGTCGTTGAATCTTCTCCTCCAAAGTTCGTCAACACAAATGGGACCGAATGTTTTTCGAAAGATTTTTCTTTTGAAATGAGTCCATAATTCAGCGGCGTAAAGTAGGCCTGGGATGATCAAGGTCTTATATAGTCAAGATCTATCTAATTCTTCGGGATATGGCCATACTACTCTATTGCCTTCTCAACTCAGAAAAACAGCGATTGGCTAGAGTGATTTTATTTCTACTGAGGTGTTGTTGGCAGAATCTATAGCTGAACCAAGGTAGACAAAGTTCCTTACTACCTAGAAATTAAAGCTGTCGATAGTGATGTTTTGTTCTATTCGTCTTTACATGCTGTCATGCTGTCAGTACTCGGTTCTGCCCTCATTTACTGCATATCATCGGCGTACGCTAGTAGTTGCACAAACTTTTGAAAGATTGTGCCACCAGTGTTCACTTATGAGTTTCATGCAATTCTTTCAAGTAAGATGTTAAAGGAGTTACATGACAGCGCGTTTCCTAGTCTAAACCCTTTTATGACATCAAATATCGTCTCGGTGAAGTTGTTACCAACCTTGACGGAGCAGCGAGCGTTCTCATTCGTCATGCTGCGCAGACCAATGAGTTTGGCAGGGATGCTGAAACTAGACATGGCTACATATATGTAGGTCGTCTCTATAAATGCTGTCATATGCAGCGGGTATCGATTTGGGCTTCTTAAGTTTTTACCAGGATCTGCCGGAGTGTGAAGATTTGGTCGATTGCGTGCGTCCGTGGTTTGAAACCGCACTGATGTGCGGATGTTCACTCAGAATGGTGGATAATATCTTGTATGCAATGCTGAATAGACTTATGTCTCTGTAATTGGTGCTGTTGATTTCATTCATACACTCTTCTCACCAGATCTGAGAAATGAGTTGATGCATCCTCTCCACTAAGTCGATTTCCAGCAGCCTTGAATACCTTGGCTGGTAAGCTGTCAGATTCAACTGATTTGTTGGATTTTAACTTAGATATTGCTATCCTTACTTCGTTCTGGTCATGTGGACGGAAATTTTACCTATTATTGTTTAAGTTGAATGATCTATTCTGCCTGATGGCGGGATAGTAGGCTTCTTCACCGTTATGCAGTCTGCAGAAAAAGTTTTTCCATATTTTCTTGCTTTGAGACGTTCGTTTCACCTGTTGGTAAAACTAAAACCGTACGTTATTCCTGGAGTACAACCACTCAATATCTTCGATTGTGCGCTGCTCGTGCAGATTAGCTTAGCGTTTGATGACCCGGAGATCACCATGTCCCTTGTGAATATTGAGATGAGCAAACCGTGAGCTTGCTATAGCAATATTTCGTCCCGCCGCAAAGTCAATAAGCCTAAGTCTGTCTGCCAGACGTGTTGTCGTGTAGGCTATGCTTACGAACTGTCCTACCAAAGATGTCCTCCTTTCCTATCCTGGCGTTAAAATCGCTTAGTACGATTTTAATAACATTTGAGTACTTCGGACATTGCTCATATGTCTTGTCGAGGTGCTCATAAGAAAAATTCTTTGGTGGTGTCGTCCTTGTCTTTCGTAGTGTTAGCAAATTTAACCTTGATGCGGATTGGCCTGCACCGCTATTGATCGAGAAAGTTCGGAGTATCCTATAACATGGATTGGACCAGCAGCGCAACAATCAATAGCAGTTGTGGTCTCCGATAACTACATGAGTAAGCCCTTACGTAAGCCCGCCGTCATAGGACTCACAACCCTATACCGAAGACATTAAAATACGTGACGAACCAACTGACGATAAAAATTGACTCAATTTCACCATTCTAGCAAACGTTTAAAGGACAACCACCTTCGGACCTGCACGAACAATTTTCGGACCCCTAACAGGCTACAATCAGCAGAGGCCCTTGACTGCTGTCACGCAGATAGTACCGCCATCCAGGAAGTGCGACATAAGGAGCATGAAAAACTGTGATGTACCCATACTATGGTGATTGCTATAGAGAAAGGAAACAGCGGCAGATTTAGGCAAGAAGTTTCGAGCTTCCGATACGAGAGCGAGCTCCTTATGATAGTCCGCCGTGAGGGTTTAGGATTGGATATTAATTAAGGACCACTAAACCGAAATGTAAAGTGTAACCACTTAAAATTCAAATACATTTGTAGTTGCTTACCTTTTCGATTTCGTCAACATCATAGATAAAGAGCAAATCAGGCCTTCCTATCAGTCCGCTAAAACGCACAATCCGCCCGTATCGTTCGTGCAAGAGTGATGAAATTTTCGCCACATCCGAAATTGTGTATTGCCCAATTATCGGCATCATTCTGAAAAGATTCATTATATCAATCGGTTATTGTTATTGAATTAGCGAATCAAATGCACTCATTGCCACTAAAATTGGCACAATCATTCTGAAGGTCGTCGAAATGTAAACATACTCGTATCTACGGATATCAGAGATACTCGCACATACTCGTAGTGTATCTATTTTGTGCGATTTATATTTGATTAATATTTTTATGTAATGATTTACCATTTACCACTTAACACCCGGGATCTAATTGGAGCTGTTCATAGAACTTCCGAGAAGTTGCGTAATTCACTTTGTTTAACGAACAAATCTGGGCTACTGGGTATTCTCCGAATATTCGTATTTGAAATGCTTTGGGTTACAAGCCCAGATAGTTAATATTTAGATAAATTGTTTTCACTCCAGGGACCTTGAATTATTTAAAATTGCGCAGTAAGTGTTAGGTATGACGCATGTTCGTTAATTTTCGTTTACTGGTGAAATAGGAGATATGTAAATACTGTGAGGCATGATGGTAGGTGAATCAAGCAAGTTTAAAAGACTCATACACTTGTCTGCTGAATATGCACACTTTCAGAACAGCATCGATCCTTCACTCGTCGCAACTCCGCTTTGAGTGCGACTGTCCATCAAAATGAAGCTGAGAATGTCTTAAAAAAGGCAGGAGTTTTAGCACTTCTGGAATAGCCAGAGACTCTCGGAATGCATTCATCCTTTACTATCACCCATATCTAATGGAATTGGAATCGGAGGGTCATCTATGAGATTGTCAAATGTAGCGTCAGTTATCAGCAACCTACGAAAAGATGTTATGTAATACTGGTGCCTGAAAATTGCAAAAATAGCCGAAAACAAACAACAAGAGTATCGAGCCGGAGTCCGGAGCAGATGAAATCCCTGCGAAAGAAGAAAAGAGCATACGTACTTTCCCAGCTGTTATGTCAAGCATCGGAAGATTTCGGCAACGAAAGTGAGAAGATACGAACGGAGTTCAGAAACAGTAATGTTAGCTTGCGGAATGAAATGAAAAAAATTACCGCAACCGTAAGTAAACAAATACCAACTGTGGACAAACTGTCATTCGCTGATGTTACAAAAATGAATTATAGCGTTTGTGGTTAAAAGGTTTATGAGTTAAGAAAAGAGTTGCCACTTATTGTGAAACCAAAAGAAAAACAGCATTAAATAAAAAAGTGGATCCAAAAAATTTGAAAATCACGAATATTGAAAGCAGACCTAGTGGAATAATTTTAATTGAAAGTGAGAACTTAAGTGAAAGAAACAAAATAAAAAATGCTATAGAGGAACAAATGGGAGAAAAGTATGAAGTTAGAGTGCCAAATAAAATAAAACCAAGAATTAAAATATATAAAATGAAGTTTAAGAACAATGAAAAAGAAATTATCGAAAAGTTAAAGAAACAAAATAAAGTTTTTTCTAATTAAGTACTAGGAATTAACAATAAATAATAAAAAATTCTATAATGCAATTATTGAAACAGATGAAGAATCATTTCCAAGAGCCATTGAAATAGGTAAAATCAACATTGGTTGGGAGAGTATTTGATGGGATTAATCTTTTGAGGTGTTTTAAATGTAATGGGTACAATCATAAAGCAAGTGAATGCAAGAATGAAGAAATATGCCTGAAATGCCTTGGAAATCATAAAAGTATTGAATGCGTAAAAGAATCATATAAATTGTGCAAATATCAACAAAAGACTAAACCTTGGGCTTGACGAAGACCACCAAACGCATGACAAAATGTGTCCTGTCTACTTAAGGAAACTAGGAGAAAAGAAGAACAAAATTGGCTACTAGCAACCAAAGTCAATCAGCGTGTTGTGCTTGAACATTCAAGGTCTAGTCAATAATTTTGATGAGCTCGAGACATTATCAATAGAAAATAAATTTGATATTATAATTGTAACAGAAACACATATTACTGAGAACGTACATAACCAAGAAATTGAGTTAGCAAATTATAACATATCTAGGTGTAACAGCATGTCAAGTCGAACGGGCGGTGTTATTCGTATAATGTATATAAAACAAGACATGACCGTTAATAATATTAAAACTTTTGCTAATGGCATGAACTTCTGGTGGCTACTTAACCGCTTTACTGTTAATAATTACTCATGCCTAGTGGCAGGTGTGTATAGATCGCCTAGTTCACCTGAATTAATATTTTGTGATGAATTTGCAATATTTATGGAAGAAACCTGTGGATCAAAGGACGATTTAATAATCTTGGGTGATTTTAATGTGGATTGGTTTAGAACTAATGATACGTATAGAAAGTGTCTTGATAAAATTATTAGGGATAATGCATGTAAACAAATAATGAAACAAGCTACAAGGATAACACGAACATTACCCCCGTTCATTTCGAAAGAAGAACTCCATGAGATCTTCGACACAATCAGGACTAAGAAATCAGTGGGGACCGATGGTATTCCGAACATCGTGCTTCGACATCTTCCTCTAAAAGCGGTGGACATTTACACCACCCTGTTTAATAATGCGATGAATAATGCACATTATCCAGCGCATTGGAAAACGGCGGTGGTTCATCCTATCCCCAAAAAGGGAAAGGATATATCCAATCCGGCGAATCTCCGGTCGATAAGTCTCCTTCCGAATATCAGTAAGGTTTTTGAAAAAGTAATCAATAGAGCTCTGTCTAGGTGGGTTGAGGACAAACATATAGTTCCGGATAATCAATTCGGTTTTAAGGCGGGACATGATATCTCACATGCCGCGTCTAAACTGGTGTCCGATATCCAATGGAACAAAGGCAAGAAACAGTGCACTGGTGCCTGCCTTGTTGACTTGTAGAAGGCCTTCGACACCGTATGGTTAGAGGGTCTTTACTATAAGCTGACTAGGCTGGGTATCAGTAAACCACTCCTGTACATTCTTTATAATATGTTAACCAACAGACAGTTCATCGTGAAAAATGGTGATGTGACTTCTGTTGGAATATTTCAAATTAAAAATGGTCTTCAGCAAGGCGCGGTCAATTCGCCGATTTGGTAGCGTACAGAACAGGTCCAAAAATCGAGGTCATTAACACTCTCTTGCAGCGTGACTTCGATAAGATAAGACGATTTTGTGATGACTGGAAGTTGAAAATCAACTTTCAGAAGTCGGAAACCATTCTCTTTAGGACGCCGTTGTCTGGAGCCTCTGGGGATACCAGAAAAAATTGGCGTAAGTTCTCGATCATTGGACAACACGGTCAACCTCTTGCCTGTCGAAATGTAGTCAGATACCTTGGAATCTGGCTAGATCAGTTTCTGTACGAGTATTTTGGCAAAAATGTAGATGCTGCTCTGGCCAGAGCTAAAGGCGCTTTTGCCCTTACAAAGAGACTGTTTTATAGCAGCCAATTCGATGCGAGGGTAAAGGTAATGTGCTACATGGCCCTTATCAGGCCCATGCTGGTATTTGGGTGTCCCGTGTGGTTCAATGTACGAGCAAGCTTAATGGAAAAGATTCGGGTGTTTGAGAGGGCTTGCCTTCGCTTGTACAGAACACCAGAATCGGAGTACACGAAATTTTATCCCAATGAGGTCCTTTACAATAGGGCGAACCTAATACGAGTGGACAACTTCGTAATTAAGCTGACTCGAAGGCACATTGCAAGAGCAATGACCTCGACGAATAACCTGATATATGGGGCTTACTACCCCAATTACCTTTACCACGAGAAGGTGCGCTCTGACGGCTTCGTTCCACCGGAAGCATTCCTCTACCTTGATCAGACAGGGTTGATCCAGGATAGATCAGCGGTCCCGTTAATCTTCCATGTCGCTCGGAAAGCTGGGGACAGGCGACTCAACTACAACAGAGACGTCCCACACGGCAGTGTGGATCGTCTCAGGTTCAGTAGAGCTGTGGGGAATCGCGATAAGAGGGATGTCGTTCGGCAGCACCAGCATTTCTGGTGGTTGAATAATGGAGAAGATGTTTCGTCGTCGTTTCCGTCACTTACAGACCAGCCTCACTAATGAGGCAGAGCTGACCAATTTATTTGCTCTGCAAATAGCGATGGCCAGCTTACATAGGTTTAGGTTAGCATTTAAGAAACATATACATATATCAGTGTATACAAAGGTGTATACAGATATATGTATATGATTGTGTATAATGTCTATGTGTGTTTATGTGTGTATTGTGCATTTAGGTTAGGTAGGCTAAGGTTTATTTTAAGTTAGATACTAAGTTTTTATAAAAAATAAAAAAATGTCTTTACGCTAAGTAAACAAATTTTTTCTTAGCCTTAAGTATAGAAAATAAGTATTTATAAATAAAATGTAAATGCAGTCGAAAGACATAGATATAAGAATTTAGAGTAGCTTAGGGTGCCTGCGTGGGGCCAGTAAGTTAGTATAAGATTGTTAAGTAATTTTAAGCCAGCATTTAAGCATTTTTTGTTAGTACGTAAGAGTTAGTGATTAAGAAAATAAAATGCATTTAAAACTAAACTAAAAAATAACACGAACATCAAGAACGTTGGTTGATTACGTTATTACCAATAGTAAGTACGTCGAAGCTACCACAGTGAGTGAATTAATGATCAGTGATCACCAATCTTTATTGGTAACTGTAAGTAATAAGGAAAGGAATGAATCATCAAAGCAGAGTAAATTGATAACGCAGATGGTGTATAAAAAAAAACATGTTTTTAAATACATTGAGAAATAGTAAAATAAAATGCATTAATGGTAGCTTACACGTATGTCGCATGGGAGACCTTTTTATAGAAGGGATAAAAGAAACAGTTTCAGTGTTTTTGAAAAAAAAGTGCGTTATAAATAGCCGAAAAGAATGGTTCAATAATCTTCATATAAAACTAAGAAAAGCCAAAATTATAAAGTACGGTACAGCAACGGTTACAAATACAGAGGAGGATTGGACAGCTTGCAAAAATGCAAGGAACAAATATAAATCGGAACTAGTGAAATCAAAACGAAAATTTTTAAAAAATAAAATCGAAAACTCTACAGACCAAAAATCTATGTGGAGAAATCTAAAAAAATATATTCTTAAAAATCAAAAATCAGCTGATATCATAGACATTCAGTTCGGTAACCAAATTTTTAGTGATAAAAAATTAATTGCCAATAAATTTAATAAGTTCTTTATTGAAAGTGTCAATGAAATAACAAACTCTATTCAACAGGTGCCCTTTACTAGTTATGTAAGCGAATCTTATGTTTCTTTCCAATTTCAATATGTTACTATTGAAGATATCCGCCTAACTCTTAAAGAGATGAATAACAAAAAAGACATATATTTCATGTGCACTCGAGAATACCTTGATAACTTCGAAATTATAGGACCATCGTTACAGAAAGTAATCAATCATTCTTTTGAAACTAGCATTTTTCCTCACTCGTGGAAAAAGGCAGTCATTACACCAATTGCGAAAGTAACTAACACAAGATTGTGCGAAGAATTTAGACCGGTCAACGCGATGCCCCTGTTTGAAAAAGTTTTTGAAAAAATAGTATTTAAACAACTCAATAGCTATTTCGAAGAAAACAATTTAATAACTGGCATTCAATCGGGATTTAGAAAAAATCATTCATGTGAAAGTGCAATTAATGTAGTGATAACGGGTTGGAAAGAAGATTTAGCTAAGAAAAAGGTGGTAAACTGTGTATTTTTGGACCTCAAAAGGGCATTTGAAGCGATCGACAGAAATATTTTATTGGAGAAACTTAAATGCTATGGTGTAAAAAATAAAGAGTTAAAGTGGTTTTCTTCATACCTTTCAAATAGAACCCAAATAGTAAAAATAAATGAAATTGAATCGGACTCTATTATAGTGAACCTAGGTGTACCGCAAGGAACTATTTTAGGTACCTTATTATTCATTATATACATAAACGACTTGCAAATTGTTTTACAAAATGCAAATCTAGCTCTTTTCGCCGATGATGCTGTAATATATGTGACTAGTAAAAGTATCGATGAGAGTCATAGGTTGCTGTAGAATGACTTGAAACTAGTTAATACATGGCTTAAACAAAACAGATTAAAACTTAGCATTGACAAAACGAAGCAGATGGTGATCAACAGCAGGCAAGATTATAATTTAAGAATATTAATTGATGGTGAGATTATTGAACAAATTGACGAGATTAAGTACTTAGGCGTTATAATTGACAATAAACTTAATTTCTCTAAACATATAGACTATAGTCGCGTTTTATTGGCAGGTCAGTAACCAGATCAGTAAAATTTAACATTGCAAACAACAACAAGTCGAATGCTGGCGATAAATAAGCCAACATTTATTGCTGCCGATAAAGTTTTAAAAACTTTAAAATGAAGATGGCGCAAAGTATATAAAAGTGATCATAGAACTTAGGTATTCTGAAATCCAGGGAGCTCTGACAGGGGTTGTAAAAAATGTTATTTCATGATGGTTGTCGACTTCGTTTATTTAAGGTTGTGTTCGTTGACTATTATTTTATATAATGCATTTGAGTTGCAAAAAGAAAAGAAACAAAAATCTGGTTGAAGTCGTGGAGAAAAGTGAGGGATGAACGTGGTTCATTTTCCTTTATTACAAGAGCTGCAAATTGGTGACGAGAAATCTTTCTTCAGTTATTTAAGGATGAATAAGGAAGCTTTTCAGTAGCTCCTTTTACTAATAAAAGACGATCTGCAGAAGAAAAAAAAAGTAAACTGCTGAAAGTATCTACACGACATGCAGATACATTGGTACATGGATATGTCTTATAGGCATACGACGAAAAAACCATAATTGTTTTACGAGTGAAAATAAATAAATAGAATATAGGGTGCTTGTGCAAAAAAGAAATGGTTTAAAGTTTTACCCCAGTGTAAAAAAAGAAACACAAGTTAAAAAATTATGTACATATATACTTATGGTATTACCTGTAAAAAAAAAATCAAAAATCAAATGCTAAGCACTATACCAAAAAAAGAAAACCAATATGCACAAAGGATGAAACGTATATTTGTAACACACTCAAAACGTCGAGAAACAGAGCGACGACGATTCATGTGTCCATGTACAGATTGTTCTCCTATCATTCCTTTGCACAATTGATTCGTTGTAGAAGGAAAACAAAAAATGGGACACTTTTTTGACGGACACACTTTTCAGAAAGACAAGAGGTTAGACATATCCGTGTCAAAACATAATTATGAGATCCGTAATTACACCTGTTGCGCGTAGCTAATGTAAACTCGCCCTTAGCTAGTTAACGTAGATGCGCCCCCTGCATTCCAGCACTATGAAATCCCATCTTGTGAAGCTACCATCTTTATTTGGGTCGGCCATATTTTTTTTATTTGAAATTTTTGGGCACAACCCGCCGTATTTTTTTCTTTGTAACATTCTTGAATTTGACTTGTAAGATAGTAGTCGTTAAATATTAAAAATCTTGTGATCACTTGAAGAGATTTAAAAGACATCTGAGACAGTAAGTTGTAACTACACAAATGTAAATAATTATGTAAATAATTTATAAATTTTAAATAAAGGAATTTTGAAACTTCACCTAAATTCGGAGATTTTATCAAATTGTCTCGCGCCGCCAACCACGCAGCTTGTCGATAGTTGCCGCCAACCCTTGCGACAACACCACCAGAGCAAAAGCTGGCAGCAGCTTTGAGATTCCTCGCAACTTGGAGATTCTTAATTTTGACATACTTTTCGGACATATCCGTAAGCATATTCAAATGTCAACAACTGGTTTTTTAGATTAATTTTGACATCTACTAATGGCACTGGTACCCACTTTGAAATATAGGTGGAAAGTGACTGTTTGAGTGAGTAAAGCGTTTTATTGGGGTTTGTTGCTGAGCTGCGTACCCAGCTACCAATAAAACACGGCTTATATTTGTAAAAAGATAGCTAAAAAAATTGGCTTTCTAAAAAGAATAAGGAATGAAATATCTACTTTATGTGCAATAAATATTTTTAATGTAATTGTAAAACCCCATTTTGAATATTGTTCATCAATTTTGTTTTTGTGTAATGATAGTTTAATTCAGAGACTGCAATTCTTACAAAATAAGGCTATGCGAAGTATTTTAAAGTGCAATAGATATGTGTTAATAAATTTTATGTTAGGTGCTTTAAATTGGCTCTCTGTTAAACAAAGACTAGAAATGAATGTTGTCATTTTTGTATATAAAATTAAAAATAACTTAATGCCTAACTATTTGTTCAAATATGTACAATATATTAGAGATGCCCAGCCATATTATCTTCGAAATAATAATAATTTTAGACTTCCTAACCTAATAACTAGAACAACTCAAAATTCTTTAATTTATAAAGGATTCAAGTTATTTAATGAAATGGAAGATGTTGCTAAAAATAATCCAAAAATTTTTGCTTTTAGAAAAGAAGCTATCAAATTTGCTAGACAAAAAATCACTCCTTATTAACCAATGTTATTATTATTATATTTTTTATATTTTTTTTAATTAAATGTAAATTGTTCTTCATATATGTTAAATGTTATAATTAGCTATAAAAAGCTATTAAATAAAGGTATTTATCTATTTATCCAGCTCAAGGAATGGGAAAAGCTAGCATCTAGCTTCAAGTCCGGAACGAAGATTCTTCGATTTCGAAAGGAAAGCCCTTATTTCAGTCAACGAAGTTACAGGAAAATAGATCGCATGACTCCAAAAATAAGTGGTGATGTTTGGATATGATGCATGCAGCACATCATTAACAGAGAATTGGTGAACGAGAGTATCCCCCCCCATGCGCAGGCAATCAGCTTAAGGGTTTTTCATCGGACCCATTTTTCTAATAGGTATTAACTGACGTCATGCATACCATACTTTGCCAGTTGTCATATTTGTGTTTCAGATTTGAACATGGAAAGATATGCACTTCAATAATGTTTACAAATCGTCAGGCAATAGAGACAACAGAAACAGTGTAACGTCAGATGTGAAGAAAATATTACAGTCGTACGCGAGGGTGTAAGTCAAGACCCCTCAATCGAATTCCGTGTCGTTCTCAGGAGCTGGGCATATCTCGAATGTTCCTATGCTACATTTTGCGAAAAGGCTTTGCTATACATGAGATCGTATTGGCTCCAAAAATAAAGCCAAATGATACTGACGAGTCGTTACAATCAATGGAGACCGCTACCGATGTTTTTTGGGATAAATTGGAACTAGAAGGGTTGAGGGATATGTGCTTCCAACAGGACGGTGCCACACAGCGGGTTCCGTAATCGACTTATTGAAGACAGAGTATGCCTTGTCAATTGACTGTCCCCCCCGCGCAATTTGTCCCCTTTAGACTTACTCTACTGGACTTACTCTGGTCTATGCCAACTAGCCAGAAACTTTAGACGACTCGGAGGTGATAATGAGAAACTCTGTATACGAGTACGGTGTGGCGCTCCCATTGTTCCGATTTGAGTTCTCTTTTTCTTGTTAACCCTCTGTAGGGCAAGATATAAAATTTTAAAAATAAATAATGAAAAATGTTAATCGAAAGAAATAAAAATACAGGTGTTTCTGGAAAAATCTTAATTTTTTTATTTATTTGAAAAAAAAAAAAAATTTAAAGGGAGTGTGACAGAAATGTCACACTGCATAATAAAGGTAACTTAACTTAGGAGAAATTGTTTGAAGCAATTGTTGTGTTTATTATAGCAAAGAGCGACATCACATTTCTTGCACATTGTTTGTGAGACACCAGAGCATTTAGAAAATTTGCAGCGTATTGGCTTTTCTGTCCAAACAGGCCTGTCTGATCTTGCCTGATTGCCACTGGAGGAACATGTTGTGCTGGACCTATATGTCGTTTTGCTTGAATTTCCTTTTCGATTGATCGACGATTCTTCATATTCGATGCTACACCAAGCTTACATAAAGTTGTTGCAACTTCAAGCCGAAAATCAGTCGAGTTCAAATGTTTATCCTGCAAGCCCTTTGCTTTATGAATTCTTTTGTAAAGAAGCCATGCGTTTGCCATGCTCAAATCCAATAAATGGTAAAATATGCGAACCTGCCCACTTTTGCTGCGAAGCTGTATTTTGTAGCGTCCCATGACGCTATCGATTAGATCCACGCCACCCATGTGGCAATTGTATTCTCCAACAATATTTGGACGATCAATTAATATGTACCGCTTGGTCTTCTTTTCATACCTCCTCACCTGTGCTTTTGACATTTTTCCTACAAAATTTGATGCCAAGTTAACCACCTTGTTATCTTTCCAGGCTACGGTTACTACATCCACACCGTTGACATAAGCAACATACTCAACAGAATAGCCTCTGTCTTTTTTGGACATGTCTTTGTCTGTAGGTAATTTGCAATCTGGAATCCTGTTACGACGTACAGTACAAAGACTTAGTATACCATTTTTTGACAGGTATTCTAGCAGTGGCAAAGTTGTAAAATAAATGTCAAAATACAGTCTGTAATTTTGGTTGTGAAGTATTTCTCGTGATAAACGCATGACAACATTTGAGGATGCGCCTAGATCAGGTTCGTCGGGCAGTACCACATTTTCTGAACCAGTTTCGGGTTCGATTTTATATGCAAATCCAGAGACTCCACTAAGAACGTAAATCTTATAACCCCATTTATGAGGCTTTTTTGGGTTATATCTTTTTAACTTATTTCTTGATTTCGTAGAGCATATTTGCTCATCGATTATCATCGTTTGGTTCAATTTTTGAACAAGTGATCTAAGTCTGAACAGTCTGTCGGATTCCGGATGTTTGCGGGGCAAGTTTTGGGAATTGTCATTGAAATGTATAAATCGACAAATCCTTTCAAACATCTTTACGGACATTATTTCTTGAATTATATGAGTTCCAATGGTATCATTCCAATGATTGGTAACTCGAGGAAGATGGATCAAACACATTATACGTATACACTATGCCAATAAATTGCTGAATGTCTGCAGTGGAAATCCGAAAACTATTATTGGGATCCTTTTGCACAATATATAAATTAGTTTGTGTTGCAATGAAATCGATCAAATCTTTGGGAAACAAAGACAAGAAAATCTGGATCGGCGTGTCAAGCTCTAAAATATCTGTTGGTAAGTTTTCGTTTCCTAGAAAACACAACTGTTCCTCATTCTGCAGACACAATCGGACTTTGTGGCTTTCTAAGATGTACCACAGATTGCGTTCGTTGCGATCCAGTTGGCGCAGCAGCAGTAGATGGAGACGGATCAGGTTCACTGTCTTCTAAACTATGAATAATCTCATCAAGGTCCATTTCATCGTTTTCATTTTCATCGCTGGAAAACAGCTTTTGCTCCATTTCATTCTCAGCTTGATTATCTGGATCTGCAACACTGTTATCGTCATTTTATATGCCATCTTCACTGTCCTCGTAAGTATTCAACATCTTGGCTATTTCGCCATCCCGAAGAGGTAGAAAAGTCATTCTAAAAACGAAAACAAATGAATCATATTATAAGCCTCTTTACAAAGAAAAACTTACCCACATTAGGCAATGTGACATTTCTGGTACAAACACGACAGAAAGTCAAACTCATCAAAGGCATTCAATTACATAAAAACCCACAATACCCCACAAAGTACTCGTACATGTACTCACCTTGTATTTTTTCGAAATATTCACAGTATTTATCACGTTTTTTCTATTTTTTACTGAACTTTACTGATTTTTCTAAAGCACGTAGGTAGTTTAATCCGATCAGTCGACGAATAACGGCGATCATTCGGCTCTAACGCGTCAATACATCGGCTTGTTACAGATAAGCTACATTGACTCAAAATGGGTTTGAAAAAATATTTAAATTTTGATAGGCGGAGAATTGGTTTGTGACAGAAATGTCACACCGCGCTACAGAGGGTTAAGCTGGTAAATCTGTTGTTGACATTACCTCTAAATCTTAGGGTCATAGTTTGACATTTGCAAAAGTTACGTAGCCAAGAGTACATCTATCTCTGTGCATGTTGGCGATTTTTTGCAATTTTAAAAATGCATTTAAATTTGCAACAACGAACTTGTATTCAATTTTTGCGTAAAAAACGGATTTAATGGTGCGCGAACGTTGGAAATGTTGGAAAAGTGTTTCGGCAACGGTTTTCTAAAGAAAACTGCCTTTTACCAGTGGCACGAGCGGTTCAAAAGTGGTCGTGAGTCAATCGAAGATGATGAACGCAGTGGCAGACCATCGACATCGTAAACCGACGAAAACATTGATAGAGTAAAAGAAATGTTGGTCAGTAACCGCAAATTAACCATCAGAGAGATAGCGGAGGACTTGACTTTTCAGTCAAAAAAGAAGGCAATGCTCACGGTTTTCATGGATTACAACGGTGTAGTGCATCATGAATTTTTGCCAGAACGCCAGACAGTAAACAAAGTGTATTATTTGGGCGTTATGAGACGTTTGCGTGAAGCAATTCGCCGTAAGAGACCAGCATTTTGTGCAGAAAACTCGTGGATTTTGCACCATGATAACGCACCGTCGCAGAGTGCCATCATTATTCGTAATTTTTTGATGAAAAATGCAACAAATACCATCCAACAGCCACCGAATTCACCTGATTTGGCTTCCTATGACTTCTTTCTGTTCAATCGAGTTAGAAAACCATTACGGGGAACGCGTTTCAGAAGCCGAGAGGAAGTAATGGAAAAATCGCAGGAAGCACTGATGGACATACCGAAAACCGAACATAAAAAATGTTTCGAGGATTGGATCAAACGCTGGCATAAGTGTGTTGCAGTCGATGGGGATTACTTTGAAGGGGACAATATAGATTTAGATGAATGAACTTGTATTTGTAATTTTCTGAATACATTTCGGGAACTTATTGATCGAGGTGGTATGTTCCATATAGAAAAAAGGCGATTCCATGTCTTGTAGGAAATACTAAAACATATCCCGTCTAAATGTTAATGTGTAAACGATCTGGGTTTCGACAAAGAGATATGCTATATGCGTGGCTTCCTCAATCTGTATTTTTCTGACGGAACAGAGCACTCAGGCAAAGGACTGTCTCATAGAATGTTTCTTTTACTAAAATGTACCAGTTTTTCATAGAAAGGTTAGCAAACGGTTTACTGATAAAGTGCTTGCTGTACCAGAACTCACCACATCAGAGTTGAGTTCCTACCAGCAGGACGCGTGCATGGTCTGGAAACTATAGGCCGTCGTCACTCTTACACCAATCGTTGCAGGATGTTGTTTCACTTAACGCTAGCGCGATCAGGTTCTTAGCAAAAGCTTAGTGCCCTATTACGACACCAATCTGCGTTTTTGAGGGACATTAGGAATACCTCTGAATTTTTAGCGACGTTTAGAAACAATCCATCCTGGAGCGTCATGGGACCAGCATGACTGGATAGAAGCCAAGAACCAAGGACGTAAGCATTCCTTACGCAGGTTTGGATCCTGAGAAACTTTAGTTTCTTCAAGTTCATCGTCGATCTCATTTTTTTCCGATTCTACTGTGACCTGGGACTCAATTCTGAATATAGATTTCCGGCTTAATTCAGAGAAGCCGTGTATTAACGAAATAGCTTGGAAGTTGTGAGAAGGATTGAGTGTAGCTTAGCTGTCGCTACTTAAGCACAAACTTCTACCCTCAAACGAGTCTTCACACATACCTCGCTCTCATCAGAATTGCGTATATGGCCGCTTGGAAGACAGCCGCAAGTTTTTCTAACGTTGACGTTCTCCAGAAAGATACCAGCACCACATCCGCATGTTATTACGCCACACGAGATGTTCATAAGACCAGAATTATTTTCTTAAAGTAATCTTAAGAGTACATCAGGCGATATGAATAGCAAAGCTTTATAAGTGAGTCTGGATCTGTAGATCCAGAGGACACCACAGGTTGACAACCTCATATCTTGCCAAAATTGTACTCTTAGATTGGTGATTGTTTAAACACTAGATCAGTCAGACCAGTCAACTCCCCGACTCTCGTAAAGTGAACAATCTCAATTTTGAAAGAACTGAATGGTCAGTTAAGTGCACCAATAGTCGATCACGTCCAGGGCTACCTGCGCTTTAGAGTAAATGGTTGCAAGCCGTAATCCGACAGAAAGTACGGCTACATCATTTCAATATGACACAGCTGAGATTTGAACAGGAAACACGATAGTAGTGAAGACAAGATAACACACTGCGAGCTACCCTTAGTAACTTCTGTCATCACACATGACCGCGACCAGTATTCGCATTCACGGAACCATTCACCTGCATTGCTTTCATTCACAAAGCTAATGATTTGTCTACGTCGTGTGGTCGGGCTGAGTTACAAATGCCACTGAAAATCGCGTTGTCTAAGGCATCGTTAATGTCAATGAAATTCATTTGTGCTCACCAGATTTTCAAGCACACTTTCGCAGGATCTTTCACGTTAGTATTGTAGGAACGTTGCATCATTAGACAGATTACTAGGCCTAAGGCACTTGACAAGTTGTCTTACCGATTTTTTGTACAAAGGCTACTCTCACTACTTGTCAGGGATTCGGTATGTATGAATGTCAGTGTCAGGCTGGCAGTAAAGATTCGAAAATGCCATCAGAGGTGGCAGCAACTGCCTTTTAACTCTTTGTAGCATAACTGGGTATATGACATTGCTGCCAGGCAACTTGAAGCCATCAATAGGCGCAGTAGCGTATTTATTGTACATAACTGCCTCCACATATGTATGGACGCTTATGTTGTCGTGATACTTGAGATACCAACCATGGCTGGTTGTGTTATTCAGTTCATTTGCAGCTTCAATGATAGTAGCTGGTTGTAAGCCGGTTATAGTCTGCTGACCTGGAAAGTGGATTTCGAGCATGAGATCCTACTTTTGGCACTGTCCAGGTGCTATCGAATTTTCAATTTGGCTGATTTGCCTCTTTTTAAGGACTTCGACCAGTCTGATAGTGTGGGAGGCACTCTTCGAAATCCAAGTCATCTTCTTGCATTATTTATTTTGTTTTTTTTTAAATTGGCGCGCCCTTAAGGGGTTAAGGTTTGCATACAGTGAGGGAAAAGGATCTGTAAAGATTCTTCTTTTAATTTAGTCTTAAGTGAGGCGTTTAGAAGTCTTCTGTTTCCTTAACCTGGTCACTGTAGATCTGTCTTCCCCGTTGAACGAGCGATTTGTAAAAATGTTACCACTTTTTTGGGACAGAACGTGTCAGTTCAAGGCGTACATATAGTGAGAGCGCCGTTGAGGTTCTGAACTACTTATCCTACCTTGTGTTTGTACTCCACTGGAGAGGAATTTCCTCAGATTTGCCAAGATTCTGGCTAAGGTGTGTCTAGTTGCAGCAGAATGGCAGCATCTTCTCTATTTTCCTGATTCCTCTGCGCAGAATTATTTAGCCAGAGACGCTGCTTCTGATGTCTTCCCGGAGGATAAGTTTCAAATGTTCCGGCAGAAACATTTCTTAAACGCTCGGTAAAAAGGCGATATATCACATCTTCATGAAGAGACAAATCTGCTCAAATTTCATCCATAAATTAAGGCATTTATCATCTGAAGCTTTTCAAGGTGATGGGCGAGTTCGGGATCTCGGAAAAATCTTTCTGAGATGACAACCAAGCCGGCGATCTTCGCCTGCAACACGCTGTTGGAAACGAAAACCGATGACAACTTAAAAAGAGATCCTTTACGATAAGACGATGAAGATGAGCTTTTGGGCAGATTTTCAAAATCAGAGGACTAAAATGTCACCGTAGTGGATGCTTTTCTGGTTGGTTGTAGCAATGCTATAGTTTTTTCCGATTAACCTTCGTCACTCCGCACTCATTCGTCTGCGTCTATCCAAAGACGCAGAAGTTATCATCCTAATTCATGAGCCATGGATTGTAGAAGGTGTGGTTCGTGGACTTGGGACACTTGAATACGTTCCGTTCTCTACAAAACACAAAGGTAAAATCAGAACTTGTATATTAGTGAAACGTAGCCTTAATGTACTCTTACTTTCTAATCTAAGCGACCCCGACATAATCATTGCTAGACTGGCGACCGTCAAAAGGCAACTATTGCCTGGGATCGGCATATCTTGGCCACGAGTATGTGGGGCGCTCTCCCTGGTGACAACCTAGAAAGGGTCTTGGAAGCTGGAATGCAGAAAACTGGCCTCATCATCGGGTGCAATGCCAACTCATATCACATGATATGGGACAGTACTGCCACTAACAACAGGGGTGAGTCACTTTTTGGCTACATTATAAGTGCTAACCTCATTGTTTGTTATAATGGCAATAAGCCCACCTTCATAACTAAAAACCGAGCAGAAGTGCCAGATATCACTCTTGTCTCCGACAACATCACTGCTAACGAACTGGATCGTCTTTTTCAGATCACAGATACATCCGATTCGATCTGAATGATAATGATAGGAGCTTGACATGAAAGTCAAGGATTTCAACCTAACTCTCAATCAGACAATGGCTGCTTCCTGCCTTATAGGCAAGAAAAAGCCGGACGTTTGCAGGAAACAACCCAGCAAAAAGCACAAGAAAAGTGAATGATTGGGACTCATACTCAGGAAAGCAAAGCAACAATTCTGGAGGTCATTCTGTGACAAAATAACAGAAACCTCTGAAGCATCGGGACTAAGAAAAATCCTCTCTATCCTATGATGCTTAGCAGTTTGAAAAGAAACCGATGGCTCTTGAGCGAGCTCAAGTGATGAATCACTTAAATTGCTACTGTATACCCACTTACCAGGTAGCTCCCTATTCATGGCCAGTAACAATCTTAGCATGACTACTTCTGATTACAGGAGGCAAGCTGCTCTGGGCATAAGCATAAGCTACAAACCATACAAGTAACATATGCTGGTCCGGATGATATAATACCCGCCGAACTACAAAGGTCCTCAGATACTATCCTGCCAAAGCTAGAAATGATTCACATTCCCTCATCATGGAGGTAAGTTAATGTAGTTTTCATTTATAAAGCTGGGAAATACTTTCTTGTTGTCCCAAAGGACCTCAGACCTATAAGTCTATCACCTTTCCTTTTGAAAACTCTAGAACGACTGATTGATCTCCATATACGATCTAGAATTGATCCACGACTTTACATGCCTACTGTGAAGGAAAATCTGTGGAAACTGCTCTACATTCACTTACTAGCCACATCGAATGATCCTTAAATTATAGAGAGTGCACAACAGTCGCGTTCCTGGGCATTGAAGATGCCTATAACAACTTCAACACATCCGCAATCAAAACTGCGCTGTCAACTCTGAAGGTACATGACTCACAACGACTCACTTGGGGAGTTGAACAGTCGTATGCTAAATAGAAGGATAATCAACTCCAAACTGGGTGGGGCTTCTGCTAAACGATGTATCAGCAGAGGTACGCTGCAAGGCGGTATCCTTTTACCCCTTCTCTGGAACTTAGTGGTCAAAAAACTGTTGACACAGTTAGGAAAGGCAAGCATCTTTTACATCATTCAAGAACTCATACAGCTAAACATTAACAAGATATCCCGTTGGGCGGATAACTACTGATTGGGAGTAGTCCTCCATAAAACTGATCTTGGAGGAAGATGATTTCATGGATTGCCAATCTATTTCTATAGGGAGATCCAAAACGGTTGATGGCGGCGCGGTGCTTTCTCAGATAAACTTAATCTAAGCCTCTCCTTCCGTTTTCCAAATCATTTCAGCATGATCCAGGCGGAAGTTCTGGCGATTAAGAAAGTCGTGTCCTGGCTAAAGAGATGGTTGGGTGCTGTGGAAACAGGGTAGGCACTGAGAGGTGTCAACCTGGCGATACTCAATGTTGTAACTTTTCTACGCATCAATTGTGATTATTTTACTTCCAAGCGGTAGCTATCTGGTATTGGTCGATGTCCATCTGCACTCGACTTGAATTACTTGTTTTTGAATTACTTTTTTACTAAATAAAAAAAAAAAGATTTTGAGTGATGGAAATCTTTATTTGAACCTTTACAATTGTTTCTGTTAAGTGGAAAATATAATATCCGCCAAGTGGCTGCCGCCAGTGTTGATACATATTTGTGCCTGTTTTATTGAAATTTCCATAACTTTTCGCAAGATCAGTGATAACTGTTCGCATTCCTGTCGAATATTCTCCTTAAGGGCTGCGATTATCTGAGGCTTGTTGGCATAAATCTGCGACTTCAAGTAGCCCCAAAGAAAGAAGTCTGGGGTGATTAAATCGGGCGATCTTTCTGCCCATGCCAAATAGGCAAAACGGGAGATTACGCGACCAGGAAACGCTTCCTTCACAATATCCATTGTGGCTCGTGCTGTGTGTGCAGTTACACCGTCTAGTTGAAACCACATGTTCACCAAGCCCCGCTCATCCAATTCCGGCAGTAAGAAGTCGTTTATCATGGCCCTGTAGCGTTCGCCAGTAACACTCCTCCCGCGTGAACACCGCACCACACAGTCGCTTTCAGTAGATATAATGGCTCTTCGTGCATCACACGCTGATTTTCAGTGCCCCAGAAACGAAGATTTTGCTTATTGACGTAACCGCTTAAGTGGAAATGCGCCTCGTCACTCATGATGATTTTCGACACAAAATCGTCCTCTTCGTTGTTGAGATTGAGGATGGCTTTACAGTAATTTACACGCGACCGACGGTCAGGAGGCATTAACTGATCCACTTTGTATGGGAACATGTGTAAGTCTTTCACTAAAATCCGCTATAGGGTGCGTCTGGTGATGCCCAATTGCGTGGTCCGTCGTCTTTGATGTTTCTTCTTTCTCAGCGACATCGGCAGCCACAGCCGCGATATTCTCGGCCGATCGACCAGTCCGATGGCGGTCATGCCCTACATGGCCTCCTGTCGTTCCACACTGTTCGAGTCGAGTAGCTAAGCGCCGAAATGTTTGCCTAGTTGGAGCGATACGATTAGGAAATCGACGTCGATTAGGAAATTGACCGATTGTTGGTCAAAAACATCGACACAATTATTCCACACTCTTGCGGAGTATAGCGCTCCATTGCTTGTCTGTTTGTATACTGCCACTGTGTAGTTCACAAATGTCAAATATGTTTGACGTACGACGCCATTTGCAAAAACTATAAATATAAAAGAGATCGTGCCGGATGAGCCCTTAATGGACTAACGGCAGCGTTCACATCCCCGAACGGGTAACTGACTTGGAACTGGCCCTCCAAGTTTTGGGTTGTGCCACCGGGGTAACTGCCCGGCCATGGAATATATATGAGTTATGAATCAAGAACAAGCTTAGGAAATGGACGGATCTACTGTTGACAACTCCTGCATATAAAATAAGGACAACGTACTTCGGATCTGCAAGTTGGATGTTAGGTCCCTTAATAGGTCACGCGCAGCCGGACAAAAGCAGATGCCTTGAACTGCTGCAAAGAAGATATTACTGCCATCCAAGAAATGCGATGGGATGGGTCGGAGAATAAGAGGATGGAAAACTGTGACATCTACTACGGCGATTGTTATCGACGGCAAAAGCAGCGCTTATTTAGATATTAGAGGCAGACTTCGGCAGGAGGTCTTGAAGTGCCAGCAAAGCACTGAAGGCCATTTATCCGATATTCCATACATAATCTTGGCTAAACAACAACGGCTTGGCTGCCACCCCACAACGTCGGCGTCTGCCTGGGCTCCGCAGTTAAAACAACAACGCAATCGTAGAGATGGAATGAATAATAATAATCACTCTTGCCGATCGCTGTTTTCTTGGTGTAAGGAGTCAACTGAAGCATAAGTGCAACGAAGAAAGCACTGTGTTAAAACCTAATCGTCGAAGTTCTACGGTACAAATCATGCCGAAGGATGAACTTTATGCAAACCTGAAGAACATGCCCTTGGTTGCTCCGAGTGAAGATTTTTTTCGAGTGACCTACGGTCCGGTCTGCATAACCTGAATTTGGAAACAAAATATAATAACGAACTGTATGGGCTGAATAACAGCACTGGCCCGGAGTGCCTTCAAATCTATTCCAAAAGAGCGACTTGTTAAAGAAAGACTTCAGCTCACCTCATCTTCACCTCACCTCAACTAGAAAAGAACCTCCGCCAACTTGATGTGCTTAATTAGAGGCGATTGGGACAAGATCACACTTAAATTGGAGAGCTTATTGCAGAGACCCAAGTCCATCTCGAGACTTCTGTGCTAGACTTGACCACAATGTGATCTTGGCTCATTAATGTAAAACTAGTTTGCCAAGTGTTACAATCTGAAGAGCAAGACTCTGTTAATATTTATTTAAATCTTGTATATGAGTACACTCCTTGACGGTCTAGTCACCTTCAATAAGGCCCTTACAATACGAGTAATATGAACAAATTGAACTTTCTTAAATATTTCTTCAAGCATCCGATGCCTTATGGTTGAGGTGTTTCATTTGCAACACTCCCATGTCGTACAGGGGTTTAGTGTTATCTTTCCAAACCAGTTGAAGCCACATAAATCAGTTTTATTTGGCTATTACGAGTAAGTTGACAGGCGAATGGCTCCGTCCGTAAGTTTGTGAGTCTGTTTACAATGTTTAATGACTTTTTAATGTAAAGTAAAGTAAACTGCTTTGGACGGACAAAGTGTGGATGGTGGCCGAGTCTGACATTGTTTCTTTATTTGACTTTAAAGGCTACTAGGCCAAGTAATGTTCCTCACATCAATGCTCCTCCGGTGAGGTGATTATGCTTTTAACGATGTTATTAAGTGTAGTATTCACGTACATACATATGCATATTGATCTTTATCAATGCAAATTCAAATATTGAATTAACATCGCTGGCATTGACACTGCTGAATGCATCGGATTCGGAATCTATATCGTAGATACATATGTATCCAATTGTTGGCGCTAAGGTACACATGTACTATGGAATAGTAAACAAAGAGAAGGAAAAACCAAAGAAGAAAGAGGAGAGGGGGGAAATACATAAATTAAATTCATTCACTTGGTTTCACACCTAACTACGGGTATAATTGGCTTCAAGACGAAACCTGAAGAATGTCGGTTGGCTGATGATCTTCTTCGTGGATTTGGGTTAAAATCAGTCTTGCGTGCCGTCACTTATTTTGGTTGCTGTGGCATGGAAACCATTGTTTTGAAGACTGATGTATGTGAACTAACTTTCAATAAGGGTGTTGGGTTTTACATAAAGTACAAAGTATCGCAATGGTTTAATTATACTAAAAAGTGCGCAGAACTGCTTGTAAGTTTCTTTTAATGGAATTTCTCAGTATTTCAAAGAAATAGGAGTAAGCGTTTCAGTGATAGAGTGCCTACAGTACCAGTACCCACCACCACGTCAACGCGGAGTACCTGCAACCTTATGCCAGCGTAAGCCTTTATAGTGGCTCCGTGGTGTTGTCATCACTTTCATAACAAACATCGCAGGACGTTGTATCACTTATGCCCAGAACATTTAAGTATTTAACAAAAGTGTAGTGCCCCGTAACGGCGCCAGTAAGCGGCCTGCAGTCTTTTCTGTTGAGGGACAGCAAGAAGGCCGATGACTTTTAAGAGACGTCGGGAAGTATTTGTTTGGTTAGCCAGCAACCTGGAGAGTCATATGAAATCCAATCATGAAATCCATGCGCAATGTGGGTGGCCGTGGCTGAAGTGGTAGTGTATTGGCTTTAATTGGCGATTCGAGAGCTCTGGTTTCACCCAGTTCAGTGACGATAATATGGCAAATAATGTCATAACCAACGATAGGGTACTACCCCCGTTCATTTCGAAGGAAGAGCTCCAAACGATCTTCGAATCGCTTAGAAGTAAGAAATCAGTGGGAACTGATGAAATACCGAACATTGTGCTTCGACAACTCGCATTAGAAAACTGCGGTGGTACACCGAATCCCCAAAAGGGATAAAGAGCATGAGGAGCATGATATCATTCATGCTGCGTCTAAACTGGTTTCTGATATCCAATGGAGCAAAGGCAAGAACCAGTGCACTGGTGCCTGCCTGATTAACTTGGAGAAAGCCTTCGATACCGTATGATTATGGTAGTTGAAAATCAACTTTCAGAAGTCGGATACCATTCTGTTTAGGACGCCTTTGTTTGGGGCCTCTAGGGATACCAGAAAGAATTGGCGAAAGTTCTCGATCGTGAGGCAGTACGGGCAGCCGCTTGCTTGTCGAAATGTAGTCAGATACCTTGGGATCTGGCTAAATCAATATCTGTATTTTAACAAACATGTTGCTGGGTGGCAACGATTAGTATTAGGCCTCGTAGAAGTAGCATCTTCCAACAGGTGCTAGTTCTTTAAATTACGAGAATGAGCCTCTGCAGCCGAACATCTTGCAGCTCTGCTAATAAGCCCTACCTCACGCCTCCCCGTGGCGCCAGGATTTCAGGCCGGTAAGGATTTCCAAGACTTAGTCAGGGTCTTGGAAAAGAGATGGTGGCGGGCGAGCCCTTTATGGAACTGGTCCTCCAGGTTGGAGGTTGTGCCACCGGGGTAACTGCCCAGTCATTAAAAAAAAGAAAAAAGTTACGAAGCACCAACAAGCCTCGGATATGGACGGTTCTACTGTTGACAACCCACGCAAACGATTAAAGGACAATGAGCTAGCGGAGGCCCTGCACTGCTGCAAAGTAGACATAACCATCATCCGAGAAATGCGGACAAAAAGAGGATGAAAGACTGCGACATCTACTACGGCGATTGCTGTCGACTGCAAAAGCAGCGCTTATTTGGATGCTGATTTGTTGTGGGAGGCAGACTACATGTGAGCGATCGCCTCGTAGCAATCCGCATCAAGGCTAAATTCGCCAACATTAACCTTATATGCGCGCATGACTCCACAGAGGAGAAAGATGACGACACCAAGGATGCCTTCTATGAGCTCCTTACCAAGATCTGCGAGCAATGCCCTAGCTATGACATTAAAATTGTCCTCGGTGATTTTAATGCAAAGTTAGGAAGAGAGGGTATCTTTGGTGGAACGATCGGAAAATATTATCTGCACGACACCACCTCCGATAAAGGATTCAGGCTAATCGGGGCGAAACATTCTCGTAGCTAGCACGCGGTTTTCACACATCTCAATATATGTTACACAAGAACTCCTGATCAATCAGCAGTCAACCAGATTGATCACATTGCGATCGATGCAAGACACTCCTCCAGTATTATGGATGTCCGTACGTTCCGAGGAGCCAACATTGACTAGGACCATTACCTTGTTGTAGCCAAGGTACGGTTGCGAATATCCCAAACTACGCCAAGACTAGTGTTGTGAGGAAATTCGACGTCAGACGGCTACAATCGCAAGAGATCGCCAAGTCCTTTTCCGATCGATTGTCTCTTAATCTCTTAAGAGGTCCATTACCGCCAGCATCAAGCATCGAAGACCATTGGAAACACTGCCAAAACGTCATCATAGATGCCGCTTCTGATGTGCTGGGTTTCACTTGTCCACCACAACGAAACCCCAGGTTCGATGATGAATCGCGGCAAGCACATTCAGTTAAGCAAGATCCATATAAAGCGGAGCTGCATAGAATGACCAGAGCTGCTCATGAGCTCTATGAGCGGAAGAGGAGAGACGAACACTGGCTTCTCAGGAAGTAGAAGAAAGATCGAGGAAATTGAGAGATGCTACTCCAGGAATGAGGTTCGGAAGTTTTAGCAAAAAGTAAAAATAACATGCCACGGAAACTAACCCCGAACCGGAGCCTGTAGAGATGAACAAGGGAACATCGTATAGAATCGCAGTCGATGCTGAGGATTTGGAAAGACCATTTCTTCAGACTGTATAACGGTGATGACGAACCAAATACCGCTGTCAGGCAGAATAAGCTTTTCAACCTGGACGATGATGACCAACAATTCCATCCACAAAGTGAAGATAGCTATATCTAAGCTTAAGTCCAACAAAGCTGCTGGAACGGACGGTGTGACTGCCGAGCTCTTCACAGCGTCAGGCGATGACTTGGTAAGGAGCATACACCAACTCATCTGTAAAATATGGTCGGACGAAAGTATGCCCGATGAATGGAATCTCAGCATTGTTTGCCCGATTCTCAAGAAAGGAGACTCTCTGAACTGCGCCAATTAGAGAGGCATCAGTCTCCTTAACATCGCATACAAGATCTTATCTGCTGTATTGTGTGAACGCCTGAAGCCATTCGTCAACAACCTGATAGGTCCATATCAGTGTGGCTTCAGGCCATGAAAGTCCACCATCGACCAAATATTCACACTACGGCAGATATTGGAGAAGACCAACCTATTCATCGACTTTAAGGCCGCGTATGACAACATCTATAGAGACGAGCTATACAGAGCAATGTCTAGTCTCGGCATCCCTGCCAATCTCGTCCTTCTGTGCAGGATGACGATGGAGAATTCACGCTGATCCATCAAGGTCGGTAAAGATCTCACCGAGACCTTTAATGTCCAGAAAGGATTTAGACAAGGCGATACGCTGTCATGCGATTTTTTCAACATCGTACTTGAAAGAATAGTGCAAAACTCACGAGCAAACACAAGAGGCACTATCTTTCAAAAGTCCGTCCAACTACCCGCATACGCCGACGATATTGACATAATCGGGAGAAAGCAGCGTGGTGTCAGTGGCGCTTTCGCGATTATTGAGACTGAGGTCTTGTACAATAGGGCGAACCTAATAAGAGTGGACAATTTCGTCATTAAGTTGACTCGAAGGCACGTTGCAAGAGCAGTGACCTCATCGAACAACCGGATCTCCGGGGTTTACTAACCCAATTATATGTATCATGAGAGAGTTCGCTTTGACGGCTTTATTCCTCCAGAAGCGTTCCTCTACCTAGATATGAAAGGTCTGATCCAGGACAGATTGGCGGTGATGGAAATCTTCCACGTTGCCCGAACAGCTACGGACAGGCGATTCGCACATGTCAGTGCGGAGCGTCTTCGGTTCAGTAGGGCGGTAGGGAGTCACGACATGAGGGATGTTGCTCGGCAACACCAACAATTTTTATGGCTTATCGGAGAAGAGGAAGCTTCTTCGTCGAATTCCTCTAGTACAAATTAGTTTCACTTGGAAGCAAAGTCGGTATGTCCAATTTCACTAATAATTTAGTCTCCCCATTAAATGTTGGATGCCACCCATGGAGCGAAATAACCACTGAGCCCAAAAATCCCATTTTCCTAAAAACTTGACACGTGCTCAGGCATTTTAAGTGTATCTGTGACAGTGGAGGATTATCTCCACAGTGTGGTGATAATTTTGGCAAATTCTTCGATAATACAATTCCCTGGAATGGTTTTCACACAGGTGAATGTTGGACTGCTCTGCCATTTCCCTGAGAGATGATCGACAGTCAAGTGTGGTTTTAGAATTCTTTGAGACTGAGTCCAGGGATTTGATAGCGGCCTAACTATCCGAAAAGATGCGGATGTCCCTTACGTTATTCTTCAGCCAGAATATACTTATTTACTTGAAGTGGCGCTACAGTCCGCCACTACCGGTGCAGCTGACGCTGAGATCCTTAAATGACTGCCCGAAAAACAACATTTGCATTATAAATTAAATGTTATGAAATTATTTAGTCATTCATATAATGTAAGCATCGTTCTGATAAGCTCAAATTCTAGTGTCAGCTATCAGAGAAAGAGCAGGGAATTTTCCGACTTCGTACCACCCCTCTAGATACTGAAAAGTCCAGTTTAGTGTTGAAAAATAAACTACCACACGAAAAAGAGTAATAAAACAAAACCAAACGCGACGCGACGCGGTGATGAAGGAGTATGATTTCGTCATTCTAGTACTTGAGGAAACAGCTTAAATATAAATGAAAGACCTCACTGACCTCCTTCTTTTTCCATCAGCAATGTTGAACAATACTGGCCTCTACAAGTCACAAGATGCAAATAAAAATGTCGTAACTTTAAACAAGAGACCTCTGGAGTTCAAGACATTCAGTTATCGTAGAGATGATCACCTTTCTTCTGGTCATCTTGATCTTCGGTCTTTTGGATTTCTTTTTTAAAGCAGCAAGACACATCAGGCCAATAAAAAAATTTAATTTGGTCTTGAAGACCAAAATCAGAAACTAACTCTTGACATCGTAATTTAGATGTCTCAGAGACCTGATGAACAAACAAAGCGATAAATAAATGAATTAGCACGGAAATCTAAATTGATGCTGAGAATTTGGAAAAACAATATTTAAAGTCTATTGAACGATGCAAATTTCGTCATCAGGCAGAACACAAGGACAATGAAAGACCAAGACATTTCTACCCGATACTAGCTGAAATGGGTGCGATCGATGGGTTGCATATCAAGAACTCCTTGATAAACAGAACTGGTATATACTCGTAGTATTCTCAAATGGGTTTTTGATATTCCATATCCTATTTGAATTTAGGACCAATTAATCCGAAAATGCCCAAAAAACAGGTTAAGCCTGACTGGTTAAACTTGGAAGGTTTTGGTAAAGCTAAGAAAAAAAAAGTGTAGCCGAGCAAGAAAGAGTTGAATACATAAAGGGTTTTCCAATAGGGGCTTGACAACTTTGAATTTAATTTGTGAACGCACTCTTTCACTAATCATCAAACTGTCACTGTCAATTTATTCAGTAAACTCAACATTTTTATCATGGTAAAGCACACGAACGAGCAACGTCTGCAAATTATAAAAATTTTCTATTGAAATTCGGCGTCAGTGACTGCAACTTTAAGAGCGTTAACTCCAATTTTCGGTCGTAATTCTCGCCCTACTAGACAGGCAATAACAAGTTTAGTGCAAAAATTTGAGTTTACATATTCGTTTTGTGATGTTGCCGTGTCAGTGAGACAACGGGTTGGTCGAAGTGTCGAAAATATCGCTGCCGGTCAGGCGTCCGTAGCAAACGATCCAAATCAGTCAATTCCGCGGCGTTCTCAAGAATTGGGCAACTCTCAGACCACATTATGGCGTATTTTACTTGGTTTACACCCATACAAGATCAAGCTGACTCAAGAATTGAAGCCGATGGACCATTTGAAGCGACGTCCGTTCTCCGATTGATGATGAATTTCATCGCAAAATCATCTTCAGTGACGAAGCTCATTTTTGGCTCAATGGGTTCGTCAATAAGCAAAATATGTGTTATTGGTCGGGTGAAAATCCACATGTGCTTCATGAATCACCACTTCAACCACAAAAAATAACTATTTGGTGCGGTTTGCATGCCGGCGGCGTTATTGGGCCATATTTTTTCGTCGCCGATAACGATCGTCACGTTACTGTGAATGGTCAGCGTTATCGCGCCATGATCACGGATTATTTTTGGCCCGAATTGGAAGATATGGACTTGGACGACATGTGGTTTCAACAGGATGATTAAACAAGCCACACAGCACACGCTACAATCGATTTATTGAAGAGTAAGTATGGTGATCGTGTTATCTCAAGAAATGGGCCAGTCGATTGGCCGCCTCGTTCGTGCGATTTAACGCCGCTTGACTATTTTCTGTGGGGCTACGTTAAGTCATTGGTTTATGTCAACACGCCGACGACGTTGGAAGAGCTCAGAGCCAACATTGAACACGAAATAGCGGCCGTTTCGGCTGAAATGTGTGGCCGAGTCGTTGAAAATTGGGTCCAATGAATCGACCGCTGCAAATGTGCCCGCGGCGGCCATATGAACGAAGTCGAGTTCGATTTATAAATGTTTTGATTGTACTTCAAGCCGATAATAAAGTTTTTGAAATATCTTAAATGGTTTGCGTTTTATTTAAAAAAAAGTTGTCAAGTCCTTATTGTCCTATACTTGGAGGGAATTGGAAAAAAGTTACAGGACTTAAACCAAAAGCTTCAGTTAATGATCTAAGTTAAATATAGTTATTTTAATACGTAATCGACGTACGGATTTCAGTAACTTTTTTTCAGTCTTCCGCCCATCTTTGGCTCACATATATTAATAAAACACCAAAGTAGAATGATTTGACAAAGAAATAGTTAGTACAATCTTTTGCCATATGGGAAGTGGCGAAAGTACCTATCAATAACTATTACGAATTCTTATCAACAGCAGCAGCACTATGTACATATATAAATTCCATCTAGAAGAATACGTTTTCCACAAGTATGGCTTGGAAAAAAATAAGTATGAACGATTCTGTATTTATAAAAGTCAAAATAAACGAAAATAAAAGCTTCAAACTTGTGCCAGCCGTTTTAACAAATGTGTACTGTGCTACTCGCAATAATTGTTCTGTAATAAACAAAGCTTGAGTGTATAAGACAAAATAAACCACTTGCCTAGGAACAAAAATCTTGCTAAAATTACAAGACAATAAAAAAAGCGTATCCATTGTATTGTCATACGAGTACGGTACTTACCTTATAAAACGCTAATGTTTGTTGCTTTCCCAGGAAGGGGATGGTAAAAAAATGTCGAGAATATATGCAAAGGCCACGTTTGTATAAAAGTCAGGACCGATCACTTGCTTGCAGAGGACAGCACTCAGCTATGTAGATAATGGTGCAAAAATCGCTGACTATAAAGCATAACAGGTGCTACCAAAAGTTTCGAGATTTACATATAAAAACATAATTTTTTTTTTTTAAATTCGACTTTATTCATAGGCATAGTCTCCTTCTAGAGCGCCACTCTAATATTTCTGTGGCTTTCTTATAGAACGATTTGTCTAACCTTTCAAAATACGAGCATGCTTCAATTTCGACGATCGCCCCCTTCTTTAGAGACATATTTCTTTCCGGAGAGCATTTTTTTGTTTAGGTTTGTGAACTAGAGATTAGGAGAATACGGTGGATGCGGAAACAATTCGAAGTTTTGCCATCGTTGCGGACCAACTTGTAACACGGTGTATCCTGGTGAGAGAGCACTTCTATCTTCTCCAATTGGGGCCGTTGTTAGCGATTTCTCCCTTCAAACGCACCAGTAATACATATAATATTCGCTTTTGAATATTATACCATACGCATCCCAAAATACGAACGCCATACCCTTGCCAGACGACTTTTGCGTTTTTGGTCGCTTTGGTTGGTTTTTATCCTTCGCTGTCCACTCAACTGACTGCCGATTTCAGTCTGGAGTGTAGTAGGGGTTCATATTTCACACACCGCATGAAAAATTCTTTTTATTTTGCTTAAACAGCTCGAAACAGCGCTCTGAATCATCAACACTTTGTTGTTTTTGGTCAACTGTGAGTAAACGCGGTACCCACTTCGAACAGAGCTTTCGCATACCCAAATACTCGTGAAAAATACTACGAGTATGTACGCGGTCTATTGATATCTTTACGATGTCAGCTATCTCACACACTTTCGATTTACGGTTGTTCAAAACGATGTTGTGGATTATTTTTGTTTTCCGGCGTCACAGCATCATTTGGGCGCCCAGAGCGTTCAGCATCATTTGTGTCTCTACGACCGCGTTTTAATTCAGCAAACCAGTGACAAATGGTTGCTTTCGATGCAGCTGATTCCTTAAAATACTGTTCAAATCATTCTTAAGATTTAACGGTATTTTCCCCCATTAAATAACATTGTTTTATCAACATGCAGATGACACCGCGATAGTTGTGCGCCATAGGTCTCTGGAGACGGCAACAAGACTAATGCAAGTAGAGTTTAATAATGCAGTTAAATGGTGTCATGACAATGGCTTAGTAATCAACGCGGCGAAAACAAAATTGATGCACATCCGAAGTCCACATCATAAAGCTACGCAAGAGCGAGTATTTTTTCAAAATAATACCTGCCCTAAATCAAGCAAACATTTAATTGACGTCGTAGAAAGCTATAAATATCTAGGAGTCATTATTGATAGCCATTTCATCTGGGACAAGCAAATTAACAAGTTACGCTCTGATTTAAGGAAGGCTTCATTTGCATTGGCGCATCTAAGAAATCATGCAACACCACAAATTTTGGAGCTGGTATACTACGCCTTGATTGAATCCAAATTAAGGTATGGAATACTGGCCTGGGGTAACGCCTCCAAAACACATATCCAGAAGCTGCAAAAACTCCAAAATTCTGCGTTGAGGCTAATAAACTGCGGAAATGTTCCTGACGAAAGAAGATTTAAGGTACTTGAGGTGCAAAATATCTTCAAGATGACTTTGGTACTGGAATACTATAGTGACATACGCTTTCAAAGGCCAATCGAACATGAAATCAACACCAGAAGACGTGTTATGGGTATGTTACAAGTGCCCTGTAACTACAATAACTATGGTAAAAGGCAGCTCAAATTTAGCGTTCCAACAGTATTAAATGAATTACCTGCTGATCTTAAAAATATTGTAAATTTTAAAAACAGTAAAAAAAATTATTAAATATTTTCTTTTAAATTCGCAAAATTAAATTTAAAATAAATGAATCTTTTTAAACTTTTGAAAAACAACCTTCTGCAGAAAAGCCATTAAGGCTTCGCAGAAAACTATACAAATTGTTAAGAAACTTTCATGCATGAATAAAAAAAAAAAAAAAAAAAACTCGTTCTTTTCCATCCCTTTGAAAATATCAAAAGGTGCGTCACTAAAATTTCAATATCTCGAAGACTAATGGTCGAAATTCAAATTTAGACACGTATCGTTTGAATTTTTGTACTAAAATCCTACGGATATGTTATTAGAGTCGCCATTTATATATATAATAATTTTACAAAAGAATTTTGATGGGGAATCTAATAGACAAAAAGAATATAATGAAAAGTATAAAATTTATAACAATGGAATGCAAAGTGAATCTATTGCATTATTATCAAAAGAGAATAATACAGTTTTATTTCTCTCACATCTGCAGAATTGTGACAACATATTAAAAAGCCGTTGAGCAGTAACATAATAAAATCGAGAAAAATGTGTTTTATAAATAGTAGGACTATTTGCAAAGCTTCTCGAGTTAACACGTAGGCTATAACATTCATGGTATCTGACATCATAAAATCTCGATTTTTCAAAAAATATTTTCAATACTTTGTAAGAATACAAAGGCATGATTCGGTTCGGATTCGAGTCCATTCATTTAAGGGTGTACAAAAAGGATGAGCTGGATGCTGATAAGCAACCTCCTCCTCCTTTAAAACCTGACATCACAACCTCGGATCGTGGAGCGTCGATATCCTTTCCAGAATTGGATAGCGACGACTCCAATCTGTCCGAGGTGACTACCAAGCCGTCGGTCTCCTGTTCTGACACACTGTCGGGAATGGAAACCGATGACGAAGCAATTAGAGGTTCTACACGATCAGAGATAGAAGATGAGCTCTTGGGCACATCTTCAGAATCGGAGGACCTCAACAACACCGTGGTGGAGGCGACTCTGGAAGACTGTAGCAATGATACGGTTTCTCCAGATTAATCTCCACCACTCTAAAAAGGCTGCGGCCGCACTCATTCTGCGTCTTTCCAAAAACGCAGAAGACATAATTCTAATCCAGGACCCATGGATTGCAGAAGGCGTGGTTCGTGGACTTAGGACACCCACATACGCTCCACTCTATACAAGAGACAAAGGTAAGATTAGAACTTGTATATTAGTGAAACGTAGCCTTAATGTATTTCTACTTCCCAACCTCAGTGACCCCGACCTAACCGTTGCCAGATTAGAGACTGCCAAAGGCTCTTACTGGCTGGCATCGGCTTACCTTGGCCACGACCAAGTGGGCCCTCTCCCTGGTGATAACCTAGAAAGGGTGGTACTGGAAGCGGGAAGGCAAAAAACTGGCCTCATAATCGGATGCGACGCTAACGCACATCATACGGTATGGGGCAGTACCGACATCAATGATAGAGGTGAGTCACTTTTAGACTATATTTTAAGTACTAACCTCTTAATTTGCAATAATTGGCAATGAGCACACTTTTATAACAAAAAACCGACAAGAAGTGTTAGATATTACTCTTGTCTCCAACAGAATCACCCAAAGGCTAACAAACTGGATGGTATCGTCTGAACACTCCTTTTCAGACCATAGATACATCCAATTCAGTCTGAGTGATGCTCCCCCCCGCCAACCAACTTTCCGGAACTACCGGAAAACTGATTGGACAAAATACAGAGGAATACTGTCGAAAACGATATCCTCTGAACTATCAAGTCCCCCGCGTGACACCAATGAGCTCGACATGAAAGTCAGGGAATTTACTCTGACTCTCAATAAGGCTATGGCCGCTTCCTGCCCTCTTATTCAACCAAGAGGCAGAAAAAGCCACATTGGTGGACATCGGCACTGGGACTGCTCAGAAACGCCTGCAGAAAACTTTTCAACGCAGCAAAAAGCACAAGAAAAGTGACCGACTGGGACTCATATAAAGAATCCCTCAAATTATACAAAAAAGTACTGAGGAAGGCAAAGCGACAATCCTGGAGGTCATTCTGCGACAAAATTACAGAAACCTCTGAGGCATCGCGGCTAAGAAAAATCTTCTCCACAAATCCTATGATGCCCAGCTGTTTGAAAAAAACCGATAGTTCTTGGACAACCTCAAGTGATGAATCACTCAACCTGCTTCTGGACACCCACTTTCCAGGTAGCTCCCAACTCGCGGCCAGTAAGTAGCAGCCCAAACAGGCCTACTGCAACCGTGACCAAAATTCATGGTCTGATTACGAGAGACAAACTGCTCTGGGCGCTGCATAGCTTCAAACCATACAAGTCTGCTGGTCCGGACGATATTATACCTGCCGAGCTACAGAGATCCTCAGATATTATTCTACCTGTGTTGGAAAATATTATGAGGAGCTGTGTAGAACTTATCCACATTCCACTGTTATGGAGAGAAGTCAATGTAGAATTCATTCCCAAAGCTGGAAAATGTTCTCATGTAGTCACAAAGGACCTCAGACCTATAAGTCTATCATCATTCCTTCTGAAAACTTTAGAACGACTGATTGATATCCATATTCGAGCTAAAGTTGATCCAAGACTTCTGTCTACAACTCAACATGCCTACTGTAAAGGAAAGTCGGTGGAAACGGCTTTGCACTCTCTGACTAGCCACATCGAACGATCCCTACAATATGAGGAGTACACAATGGTTGCTTTCCTAGACATAGAGGGCGCCTTTAACAACGTCAACATATCCGCAATCACGACTGCGCTGTCAACTCTGCAGGTAGACGGCTCACTTGGGGAACTGATTAGTCTAATGCTAAAAAGCAGAATAATCAACTCCAAACTGGGTGAGACTTCTGCTAAAAGATATGTCAGTAGGGGTACGCCGCAAGGCAGATCGCTGTAGATTGGGAGTAAACCCCCATAAAACTGATCTTGTCCTCTTTTCCAGGAAATATAAAATTCCAATCATAGACACTCCTTCAATAAACGGTACCAGTTTAGTTTTCACCGATACAGCAAAATATCTGGGTCTCATTTTTGACAGGAAACTAAACTGGAAACGTAGCATTCTAGAAAGAGTCAAGAAAGCTACATTAGCTTTATTATCTTCCAAAAAGCCCATTGGGAACAAATGAGGCCTTCAACCTCGCATAACCCACTGGCTATACATCTCGGTCATAAGACCGATACTTACGGAGTGGTTGTCTGGTGGACAGCCTTGGAAAATGCAGTCAACCGCATTAAACTAAGCATGCCTATGTTTTGAGCTATCTCTCACTGAACTATCTGACTACTATTCTTAGCTGGTAGTAAAGTACAGATGTGCAGGCCAATTAAGCCGACTGAATCGAAAGGGGTGCTTCTGGATTAAACCAGAATAATCTAGCTCCTCTGCAAGGGAATAATTTTTACAGAAGCGGCTTTCGCAGTGGATGCCGTCGTTTTGTTTTTCCTTTAGCTTTTATTTATACATTTTTACCACAAATTTAATAACTTATAATCGTAATTCCCATTTGTATTTCAGGACGATAATGGCGCAAAAAAGAAAGCATTCTCGATTTTATTCCTCTTTCAAAAATTTTTGAGAAAACTGACAACAAAGAAACAAGTGCTGTCTTTAGGGAAGTGGGGAAAATTACTTTGTACACACAAGAGTTAAAAATAAAACAGAGAACATTAGAGATCTGAAAAGATATATTTTTTTAAAATTCTGCTAGAGATGTTATCTATACATAGTAGTGATGTTGAGTTTGACAATTTTAAAGAAGCTATGATTTTTTGTATTTCAAGTGTAGAAAATTCAATGAAGAAGAAACATTCGGGTTGAATATTTATCGTTTCCACTAAACTACTAATGAGTACACGATGTTGAGTTCAAATAATTTGATAAACTATGAGAAGTTCCTACGTTTACAAAGAAATCGTTAAGCTGGTTAGCAATCTCCAGAGGATCAGAAGTTGTAGAGTTGTTAATTTTCAGTACAATATCATCACTATATTTTTTCTTATTTAAAATTTCGTTAACAACTTGCCATTCTTTCTTAGAGTTACCAAATTTCCAATTCTACTGTAGTAACTATTTCTGCAGTTATGTAGGTATTTCAGATTTAAGCTCACGCCAAATCTTCTTATAGTAACTGCTAAATCTATAATTATTAGGGTGTTTTTTAAGTACTAAGCAGATATGTTTCTTCTTCCTTACTTTCTTTAAAAGTGATATAGAAATCCACTGTTTCAAGCATTTGAACTTATTATTAACATTATTTTCCTTATGAGAACATAAAGTCAAATAAAACTGAAGCTATTTTAAAAACAAATCAAATGCTGTAGAGGGATCAGAAGACGTATATTCCTTATATTGCACCATCCGATTGCCACCTATTCAGATCTCGCTACCAAAAACGAGAACTTCCTTTCCAACTGATTGGATCAACTTTCAAAACGATGGTAAATTGTTCAACTGCAACATAATTTTCTATAACAATACATTTGTGACAAAAAATTAACGCCCACATTGTGTCAAAAATAAATGAAGAATACGAAATTTTAAAAATGATCAAAGATAAATAATTTATAAACTTCTTTTTGGACTATGTTGTTTGTTTTTAAACTTTATAGCAAGTGCTAGCAAATTTTTATAAATGCAATTATACTATTGTATAATACAATATTGTGATAACCACTTAAATGTGAGCAGCGACATCTAGATTAACAGAGCAGAAAATGTCGATACTGGAATAACAAAGTCTCGACTGGAGAGTGGAATCGAATTTTCTAGCAAATTGGAAATTGTATGGGACGCTGGATGGCGAGGATTGTTCTCGAAGTATGTCATTCGAGTATAAATACCAGCATCCCAAAGGTATGCAAATCAGTTCTAAAGTGTAATTTGAAGTGTCAATTAGGAGAAGTTATTAAGTGGTTTAAGTAAAAGATAAGAAAAGTATGAGTGGTAGAGAAATTGGATTGTACTGAGAGAAACAATTAAATAGTGAATTGTAACTGTACTGAATAAGGCGATTTCTATTGAAAAGAATAAGTTCTATCATTTGTACCCACACAAACATTTTACATTGGTGCCAGAAGTGGGATAGGACTTATTGTGTGTAAAAAAAAGGTGTTTTCTGACTATTTGAAAAAGCTAGAATGGGTCGAAAACTATTGCAGTTGACCCTCGTCCAACTCAAATCCGAGTTAAACAAGAGAAGCCTCAGCGCCAGTGGAAGAAAAAGTGACCTGGTGCTCCGTCTTCAGGAGGCTTTGAACAACGAGGGACATGATCCTGATGCATATTCCTTTGATGTTGACGAGGATGAACAGACAAGTACCGGCAATGACATGGCTGCAATGATGCAACTCCTCTTATTAAAAATGGACGAACAAAAGAAAAATCTGGAAGAACAAAAGAATAGCCTCGAACAAAAGCTGGATGAACAAAAGAAAAATCTAGACGAGCAGAAGAGCAGCATTGAACAAAAATTCAACGAACAAACCAACAATCTGCACGGTCTTCAACAGAAAATGGATGAACAAAAGAATAATCTGGAAGAACAAAAGAACATTCTCCAGCAAATATTCGAAGAAATCGATGACAAATTTGAAAGAATAGAGAAGAACGTTGATGACAAATTTGATACAATAGAGAAGAATGTTGGCGAAAAATTCGAAGAAATGGACAGCACAGTTCAGCAACTGGCAAAAGAGCTCGACACAGTGGGAAAACAGAAACTGCGTGAATGTTCTTTAAGCGCTCCAAGGAGAAAAGATTTGAAGCCTCCCTCATTCGATGGCCAGACCTCATGGTCTACTTATAAGAAGAAGTTTGAAATGGCTGCCTGTGCAAACGACTGGGACAATGAGGAAAAGTGCTTTGCCCTAGCAATGGCCTTACGCGGTCCTGCGGCAGAATTGTTACAAACAATCGATATCGAAAAGAATAGAATAAAGCCATATAGTCTATGGCTTTAGTGCAGGCTATGGAGAAACGGTTTGGGGATAGCCACATGCGGGAAGTTTACAAGGTTCAATTGCAAGGCCGTATGCAGCAACGAGGAGAAACACTGCAACAGCTCCAAGCAAACGTGAGTAGACTGGCACATCTGTCATACCCCACCGCAGGCCAGGAAATTATCGACGAAATGGCAAAAGATGCGTTTATCAGGGGAATTGCAGATTCGAAGCTACAGTCAGCAGTAAGGATGGCCGGGAAAAGAACCCTTGCTGAAGCACTTGCCTTCGCTCTGGCGATGGAAGCATCCAATCAGGCTTCCACAGGAATGCATTTCGTCAGGGAAATAGTATCTGGTGAATGCTCCTGCTCAAGACCAACTACCATGCAACGAAATATCCCACGGGAGAGACGAAGGATGCGCTGCTGGAACTGCGATAAAGTAGGACATCTGCAAGAGCATTGTAAAGAACCAGTACGACGAGAAGGCTGCCTGCACTGGGGTTACAGGCAAATAGAAAGAAAAACCAGCAGAAACGGTTACCAAGAAACCGGTCAAATTTCCAGAAGCCATCGGTTAGGAAATGCTTACTTCGCGGGGCAGAAGTCTGTAGCAGGAGTCGACTCCAGGGTAATTATCCCAGTCTCACAGGTAAAACAATGCAATGAAAGCCTCCCAGCAGAAGTAGTCAGTGGTAAAGAAGCGAAAGAGCAGGCAACTATCCAAACGATCAGGACTGAGCCAACAGAGGGTTGGAGTATAGACGAAATGCGTTCCTCCCAACAGGCAGACAATGACCAATATTGGCCTGGAAAGAACACGAGGAAAGGCCAAGCTGGCAGCAGATATCAGATCGGAGCCAAACTCTGAAGGCATACTGGGCACAGTGGGACTCGCTTTTTGTGCAAGATGGATTGCTGAAGAGAAAATGGGAAAGTGCAGATGGGACAACATCTCGTATGCAGCTAATTGTGCCACGGTCCAGAGTCAACCAAGTGCTCCATGAAATACATGACGGAATCTCAGGAGGCCATTTGGGAATAAACAAGACGTTGGAAAAGGTAAGGGAACGTTTCTATTGGCTAAGCGCTAAACAAGATGTCGAGAATTGGTGCAAAAAGTGCATAAGGTGTGCGGCTATCAAGGGTCCAAAAGTAAAGCCACATGGACAAATGCAACAATAAAATGTCGGAGCACCTTTCGAACGAATAGCCATCGACATCGCTGAGCCGTTTCCCGAAACGTTTAATGGAAACCGATATACTCTCCTAGTCATGGATTACTTCAGTAAGTGGCCGGAAGTGTTTGCCATCCCAAATCAAGAGGCTAAGATCGTAGCCGAACAGATAGTCAACAACTGGGTGAGCAGATTTGGGGTCCCAATGGAGCTGCACTCTGATCAAGGGCGAAACTTTGAATCAAAAGTCTTCCAGGAAATATGCCAATATTTGGGAATAAGAAAGACAAGGACAACGCCACTACACCCTCAATCTGATGGAATGGTCGAGCGATTCAATCGGACCTTGAATGAGCATCTATCTAAGGTTGTCAGCAACTGCCAGCGGGATTGGGATCGACACATACCCCTCTTCTTAATGGCCTACCGAAACGCGGTCCATAGCTCAACAGGGCACACACCATCCGAGATCTTATTTGGTCAAACAATTCGGTTGCCAAGTGAAGCAAAATTTGAATCCCCACCGACGGAGCCCAAAGAGGTGAACGAATACGTGAATGACTTACGCAGCAGGATTCGTAAATTGCATGAAGACACCAGAGAAAAGATGAAGCTAGCAAGCAGCCGCATGAAAACTAGGTACGATATCAAGGCGAAATCTTCCGGTTTCAACGAAGGAGATCTGGTTTGGCTGTATAATCCTCAGCGTAAGAAAGGCAAATCACCAAAATTGCAACAGGACTGGGAAGGTCCATACAAGGTGATAACCCGCATTAATGATGTTGTCTACCGGATCCAGCGTGGGGATCGAGGAAAATTGAAAGTGGTACATTTGGATAGAATGTGTCATTTCAACGGGATGCTGAATGACGAAGTTGTTCGGGACGAACAACTGTAGGGAGGGAGCAATGTGATAACCACTTAAATGTGAGCAGCGACATCTAGATTCACAGAGCAGAAAATGTCGATACTGGAATAACAAAGTCTCGACTGGAGAGTGGAATCGAATTTTCTAGCAAATTGAAAATTGTATGGGACGCTGGATGGTGAGGATTGTTCTCGAAGTATGTCATTCGAGTATAAATACCAGCATCCCCAAGGTATGCAAAGCAGTTCTAAAGTGTAATTTGAAGTGTCAATTAGGAGAAGTGATTAAGTGGTTTAAGTATAAGATAAGAAAAGTATAAGCGGTTGAGAAATTGGATTGTATTGAGAGAAACAATTAAATAGTGAATTTTAACTGTACTGAATAAAGCGATTTCTATTGAAAAGAATAAGTTCTATCATTTGTACCCACACAAACATTTTACAATATTAATGGGTTTAATCAAGAACCATTTAACAGAAAAGACAATGAAGGGGGAGGTCTAATGGTATATTTAACATATGATATTTGGTATGAAAGAATTGAAGAACCCTGCGGTCAATGGCTACAATTTCAGTTTGGATGTTATGTTTGAGATCCTGAACTGTTGCTGGTTTATTGGCGTAGACTTTAAGGCCATTGTAAAATTCTTCTCTTGCTGGATAATTGTTCAGCGTATCCTGATGAAGAGCTTTTTAAGCGAGAAAATGTGACTGTCAAGTATTTGCCTCCTAATTGTTCTTCATTAATTCAACCTATGGACCAAGGAGTAATAAGAAGTTTTAAATCGTATTATCGTAAAGAGGGATAGGGTTAGCTATTAACATTTTCATAAAACATTCAAATTAATTATGCAATTTTCAGTCAAGCTCGCGTTTGGGAAAATTTTTGATCCTCCACATTGAAAAATACCTGGAGTAACCTTATACCGGAGCCTGAAGAAATGACGACATCATAGGCTGTGCTATAGATGTTAGTCGAAAAATACCACAAAGTTTGTAACAGATTGGATAAATTCTGATTCGGTTGCTCCTGTGTGTTGGAATGGTTATAAATTCCCAAGTCATCACTCCTGATGAAGAGAGCGTCGAGGTTATCCGTAATAATAGTGGCGTGACCGTCACTGAGGCCATCTTATCGATTGAAAAGGTTATTAATTTTGTTGAAGACAGAAATCTCATTCCTGACATAAAAGTTATACAACTCTATAGGCTGCAAGACACACTTATTAAAGAAAAACCTAAAAATCAGAAGCAAGCAATATTGCACCATTTCTTCCTTTCTGCGAAAAATAAAATCTTACTCGTACATACTATATGTAATCGAAAAGTTTTTATAAAAAAAAAAGAATATTAATTTACTTTTAAAACATAAATCAATTATGAATAAATGAATTTAAGTATGAATTAAACATAAATACAGGTAGCATGTGTACTGTAGTACAGTGTTAAACAGTGTAGTACAGTTGTAGTCACACCATCTCCATATTCTTTCTTATGATGAGAAAACATTCAGATCAGCGAAGCAGACAAATCGTGTTAAAAGCTGATTCTTAATTTCGTTCAACATTTAAGTAATTTGTATATTTTCATTTAAAATAAACTGTTAATCTTTATACATACTACGTCTTTATTCTTTTTATTTATTAGTTCCTTTTTGATTTTATTCAAACCTCCAATATCCGGAAAAATCGATTATCCGTTCCGGATGGTCCCGAAAATTCCGGATAAAATAGGTTTATCCGCAACAGGCAGGGATTAATCCCCAACACTGTCCCACAATCGACAACCACTACGTGGTTGATAGTGAAATAAAAAAACTTAACCTTATTGGTTCCCATTTTGAGTCAGTTCACAAAATCGATCTCCCAAGTCGGAAAAATCTGTTGAGGTGGCTGAAGAGCTACTGCGGTTTAATAACCAAAGCAGTGACACTTTCATTTAACTCAGGTTTTCTGAGGATCTACAAGCATACGAACTGATAACAGTACAGACAAGAAGCTACTACACAACACTTGACGAGCTCACAGAAATATTCAGAAAACTGAACAACAAAAAGTCATCTGGTTTGGATGGTATCCCAAATGTTGTACTTAAGCATATACCGATCGAAATCATAAGGCAATACTGCGTAATTTTCAACAACTGCTACTTCCCAAACTGTTGGAAAACATCGAAGGTATTTCCGATAGTAAAAAAAAAGAAGGATCCTTCAGATCTTTCGAGCTATAGGCCAATAAGTCTCCTGCCTAATATTGGGAAGGTTTTTGAGGTAGTTGTCAGCAAGTCAATCTTGCTCGCGAGCCGAAAATAAAGAGATCATCCCGCGGAATCAATTTGGATTCAAAAGATTTCACTCGTCAGTGCACGCTATAACAAAACTTGTTTCCGATATCAACTGGAACCTTAACGCCAAAAGATGTACAGGTGCCTGTCTAGTGGACGTCGAAAAAGCCTTCGGCACGGTTTGGTTAGACGGGTTAATACGAGTATATAAACTTATTAAGTATGAATTTCCCCCCCACCTTATAAAGATGATCAGTTCAATGATACGCAAGAAGAGATTTGTTGTAGCAGATAGAAAATACACGACGACTAGAGTTTTCAAAATCGCCAATGGTCTGGAACAGGGCACAGTAACGGCGCCAATCCTCTTTAATATATATACCTCTGAAGTACTTAGGGACATGGCTTCCTCGATAGCATTCGCTGATGATATTATATTATACTCTCAAGGCTCTAAAATCAGCGAGATACAGAATAATCTCCAAATAAAATTCGACAATCTTCAAGTTTACTCTCAAGATTGAAAGCTCAAGATAAATAGCTCCAAATGTGAAACCATACTGTTCCGCACCCCAGTAGGCCAGGATAATACAGACTTTAGACGTAATTGGCGAAACCTGGTAATAAAATTCTCGGATGGGCTTCGCATCGAGTCAAAGACTGTTGAGAGAGCGAGAGAGGCATTTATGTCGCTTAAAAGCCTTTTTTACTCGAATCATCTGAGATCCGATGTGAAGGTCATTTGCTATCAAGCGTTTGTGCGTCCAATATTGACTTACGCGAGTCCTGTATGGTGGAACATAAATCCTTCTTACATGGAGAAATATCGAGCTTTCGAAAGAAAATGTCTTCGAGCTTGTTTACAAGCGCTCATTCCGACTTTCGGCATTATGTCAGCAACAAGACAATATTGGATGCTTCCGGTTTGTCCAGGATAGACAATGTTATTCTGGACCTTGTCAGAAATCATTTTGCGCGCTCAGTGAAGGTTGTTGAGAACTAGTTCATATCGGGCTTGTTTTATCCTAACCCTGATTACTTCAGAAACACATTGTCGAATGGATATATACCACCTGAGGCGTTCTTGTATCTAGATGCACACGGTTATCTATCTGATGCTAGTAATGTTCCGATTATATATCATGCTGCTAGAAGGGCCCCAAAACAAAAGAATCCTACATGTGCCGGTACACTCGGGTGATGGGGCTAATGTTTGGAGATACTGCATGAGCGTTCCTGAAAGGAATACTCTCGATACATGTAGATCAAATCGGGTAAATACTGGTGGCTTGATTGGGCTGAAGCTGACGCTTAGGTTAGTCAGTATTAGTTTTTTTTTTCTGTTTTTTTAGTATCATAGGTAATTTTAAGTAAAAAAAATTAAATACGCAAAAGAAATTTTTTTTTCCACATTTTTTGTTTCTTAAAATAACAAGGTCCATATTTGAACAAAATGTTTCTTCAATCTATTTAACACAGAGCTGTGGCTAGCTTAACACATAAAGATTTAATGTACTACGTACCACTTCTAATGTGGTTTTGTACTTCGTTATTTAGATAGTTCGTAAGTATTTCGCTTCTTTTTGCTTAGGTTTTATTTTAAGAATATTGTAAATAGTGGAAATAAACAAGTTTAAAAAAAAAAAAAGGTTTATCCGCAAAATATATATCTGACCGACTTAGTTTTAAAAAATGGAAAAGACATATCGTTTTCTTTTTTAAAAAAAACGACTAATTTTGAGAGCGTTTCAATATGTTTTCACCGCCCTGTCATGCATTTTCTTATTTTTGTCTCACCAAAACTTATTACCCATAAAAGTTTGACCGATCAGAACGATATAAACGGATTCGCTGACGACATTGTCGTTGTGCTACTTTGCTCACCTGTGTTTCTTTTGATGAAATGGTTCTGATCTGTTAAATCGGGAAGTGAATTTAGAGTATGAGGCGGACGTTTTATTTGCTCCTTTTGATAACTTTGACCTTTCTATTCGCAAGAGACCCTGTAGCACGATATCTAAATTGTCTTATAATCCTTGGATTCCAGTCTTTCAATTAATTAGTTTCCAAACTTTATTGGTTCTATGGTTCGCTTTGCATTCCATCATGAAACCTGGAACCTTCATGAGTTTTTTTTTTCTCTCAGTTCAAAGCATTATGTAAGGGTAGCGCTTAGATTCTGAACAGCTTTTCGAACTACGAGTACTCCTCTTCAGCAAAGTCGAAATATTGCATCCGTTTTTGAATTTGATTTTTGTTTTTTTCTTTTATAATTAGCTCACGCTCAAGGATTTTGAGTACCCTTAAAATGTTGGTACACAGCACGGGCGAGAGTACCTTTGGTTTGAAACGAAAACCTCCTTTAAGTTAATAAGTACGCACCAAGACATACATTAATTTGTTAGCTTGTTCCGCACATTTGACATGGTATTTATAAAGCCTCAAATCATCCCTATATGATCGATGTTCGTTGCTACGCTCTTATAATGTTCTCCCAATGACAAGACGGTTGACATTACAAAAGCCAAAAAAAAACTTTTTGCCGAGGCCGAGGCCGTTTTCGTTGCTATTGCCTACCGCCACATTTATATCGCTTGCCACAACGTCTCTGTTTGTCGGTAAGTAGTTATTGGCGCCTAGTTGACTATACAAGATGGATCAACAGTAATGTCATAATGTGAATTGAGTGCCATTTTGTTAGAAGTGAAAAAAAATGAGCTCTGTTTCCACAAAGAGTTTTATTTGAAGGTGTACAATTGATAACATTAAGTTCAAAAAATGATATCGGTGAAACGACTAAGTTGATGCACATTTGTGCTCGTTTTACGGCATTTTGAATTGTTGCTTGCAAAATATCTGGCTCCAAGTTGGTGATCTCTTCTTCAATGTTGGCTTTCCAGACTTGCAAGGTTTTTGGATTGTTGTGGTAAATGCGAGATTTTAAAAAGCCCCAAAGTGAGAAGTCTGGCGCCAGTTCAAATAACCAAAACAGGAGATGACACGAAGAGATTTTTGCCCGAACTGTTTGAGCGGTTGCCCCGTCCTGCTGGAACCAACAATGCTCGCTCAGGACTAAATTCAGAAAGATGCGGCTTAAAAAAGACTCGGTTAGCATCTGTCTGTAGCGCTCACCAGTTACGGTTACAGTGGTGCCGTCGAGGACCAATCACGTTTTCACTGCAAATGCCTCACCAAGCAGTCACTTTGAGGGGATGTAATTGCTCTTCGTGCATTATATGTGGATTCTTTGTACCACATACCCAATTAAGTGGAAATGGGCTTCGTCGCTCATTACAGTTTTTGATATGAAATCATCCTCTTCCTGTACCAGGTTTAACAGATCATGACAGTCAGCAGGCAGCGATTGGTGAACGGTTTGCACTTTATAAGAGAACAGGTCTTTGACCAAAATTTGACGCAACGAACGTCTGCTGATGCTAAATTGTGTGCATCGTTGTCTCGTCGATATTTGTGGACTCTCGGACGTCTACGGCCAAAGCAATGTTATTCTCAGTCGAGCGAGCAATACGTGTCCGGTCAATTCTTGCGACATTTATAATGGACCCAGTTTGCATGAGACGCTCAACCAAGCGCTTAATTGTTCGTGCACATACTACATCACGACGAGGAAAACGACGACGAAATTCACGCTGCGTTAAAATAACAGACCGGAAATTAGTCAAATAAACAGTAACAATAACTTCGCGTTCTTCAGGTGTGTATCGCTACATTTCCTGTTGTCAACTAATTTTCTTTCTGTCTATAACATAAATGTCAAAGCACTATGACACTTGACGCCATTTGCAAAAATTATGGCACATTCACGTTATGACATTACTTTTGTATTTTTTTTTTTGTTTGCTGACTTATTTTTACACAGTTTTTGTAAATATAGAACAAAGAAGAGAACAAACGAAGAGGTGACCAGAGTGTTGCAAGCGGCGGACAGCGAGGATAGTGATGGAGATTTTTCCAGCGACTACTACGACGTTGACCGCAATTGGCAACCTACAGGCGGCCAGAATTCGGATAGCGACTCTGACGTTAGTGATGTCAATGTTTACGATGCGGAAGCTGACAGTGAAGCTTATAATATAAGTTGTCTTGATGCGTTCAACCTTTTTGTCGAGGAAGAACTTTTTGAGCTCATCGTTCGTCAAACTAATAAATATATGGAACAGAAATTGGAAAGACCCGAGTATCGCGGAAAAAAAAATGGAGACCTACAACCAGTCAAGAAATGAAGAAGTTCCTCGGACTTGTATTATGGATGGGTCTGGTAACGGTTGGGAATCTGGGAGACTATTTGTGTAAAGAATGCAATCGTTTTCAGCTTTTACTGAATTTTCTCCATTTTGCGGACAACGATTTGATAATCCCAGGTGATAGAATTGGCAAACTTAAGCCTCTTTTGGACACGCTGCACACAAATTTTCAAAGAGTTTTCATGCCTGGAGAGGATACAGTAATTGACGAAACCATAATTCCTTGGAGAGGTAGACTAGTTTTCCACCAATATAAAAGCCCATCTTTATGGGGTTAAAATATTCAACTTATGCTCGACAGAAGGATTTACATGGTTCATGAAAATCTACACGGGTAAAATCTTGACAGGTGCGCGGGAAGTTGGTCTCGCAAGGAATGTTTGTGAGGAACTGAGTTGGTTTTTGAAACAACAGGGGCGTACCCTTTTTTACACGATCTACGAAATTGCATGTTCCATGCTTGATCAACAAACGCACCCGGTTGGAACCCTTACGGGCCAACAAAAAATATTGTTCAAAAGAGGTAATGCATGCTACGTCGAAAAGAGGCAAAATGGTGGCCCGAGAGGAGGAACTTGGGGTGGTTATGTTCAAATGGAAGGACACCCAGGATGTCAGGATTCTTTCGACGAAGCATGCTCCCGTTATGGTTGCCGTAAATTACCAACTACCTGCAGACTCTAACGAACCATCCACCTGTAGAGGCAGGAATTCAACCCGACGGCAAGGAGTTCGAGATAAACCTCTTGCTGTTTTCAAGTACAATAAGGGCAAATCGGGGATAGATCTCTCTGATCTCTCTCTTTTGAAATAAAGGAAAAAAAAAGTGTTTGGCTTATTTTTACCGTCAAAATCAAGCACGGACCACGCAAGTTACACTAAAATATTCACCAGAGGCTACAGAAACTGAAACGGCTATAAAATTTCATATACCATCGGACAAAAAAGTACTACTTGGCCCCAAGAGAAGTATTAAGTGCCGTACGAAAATGTATGACGTGGCCCCAGGGTAAGTATTAGGTGTCGTACGAAAACGTACGACGTTGCAGCCAATGTGTTAAGATAGGGCACACGAACAGAAAGAACTTATACAACTTGGCGTATTCAGATTCAGATGTGGCTCCAACTACCACAGTCTTTCCCTACAGTAACCAAGAGCAGGAAGTACCACATACAAAGCTTTTGTAACGTGTTGTTGGGCTCGTAGGTCAACAGCCTATTTTCCAATGTACAGACTGAGTTGTGCCGCTTGTGCTGTGTCACAAATTCAGAAGGAGCTAATAGACATAATCCAAAAAAGAAACCACTTCTTTGCAATTTCATCTTTTAAATCAAACTCTTCTCCCTCTAAGCCAGAAAATAGCTGCACGCTACACAAATCTATTACAATAGCTGCAATATTTGAAAAATTTTCAAATTACCCAATTACCTATACAATGAGAAAAAAGATGTATAGGCTGCGTAATAAATTAATAAATTAGTCAATCACTTAAATTTGCAATTACCCAGTAGAATTACCAAATACCATAGAAAGAAATAGAGTTCAGCAATTGATCGCTAACCTCCAGTTTAAATCCACAACACCTGGTTTGAGCAATAAGATCCATTACAATCAATTAACGAATCCATGCTTCTCTAAATTGCCTCCCGCATTGATGGATCAATAAACCCGATTATCGCTTTCAAAGACTGGCATCAGATAACTTAACATAACAGGTAACCCAAAATAGGAAAACGAAAAGAGTAAAGCTAACCTTGCCCCCCGAAGCGTCAATTATTATTAATTTCTTGATCTCCTCTGAAGAGGCGAAAATCTATGATCGATGGTGACTAATGCGTTCGTAGATATGTGTCCGTACTCGTACCATGCCGCAAAGCCCTTTTTTATGCTTTTTTATGCAGAGTCATTGTGCGCCTTGACCTTGGAAGTCAAAACCGTGTTAATTGCCATTGAAGTGCGTCTTTTGAGAGTAAGAGTGATTTTGAGTGTGTTTTTTTTTTTTCTTTCACTCCTGTCGAGTTTTATGTTAACAAGCACATTAACATAACGCCGTCAGGTGAATTGCTGTTAATTATGGATTAGACATTGATTATAGGAACATCCAGCTAAATTTAGCGTTCAAATGGTTTCAGAAGGAACTGGACAGGACAATCGAATGAAGTTATTGTTTGGTGCCCTCAGTATCAATCTTGTGTTTATATAAACGTCGTCGTCTACACAAAAGGTGAAATGTCCTGTCTACTTAAAAATATTTCTTTCCAAGCTGGGGTTGGATCTTTCGCATATCAGGTCCGTTGATCGTACTAGAAGTAGATAAACATCATTACGCCAAAGGTTGAGATGTTACGTTAGTTTAGATTAAGGTGATTGATATAATACATTGTGGATCGACACAAACCTAACTGTATTTGTCCTTCTCGTTAAACCTGTTTGAATTTGGGGTGAATCATAACGGTCTTCTTAGGTTTGTAGAAGTCAAATCATTTAAATCATCACGGTTGAAAGCTCCAAGACGAAGTTTTCTTTTCCTGTAGGGAGCAGGACATGTACAGAAAAAATAAATAATAGTCTCCTCATACTCCCCGTTTGTTAAGAGCGTTCCCTAAAGATGGTTCCATTCATAAACCACCCCGAAACCTTTTGCCTCTAAGCATGTCCGTCCATAGTACTTTTTTTTTCTCAGGCAACAACAAGTCCAATTACACTAATAATTTAGCCTCCCATGGAGCGAAATAACCACTGAGCCCAAAAATCGTTCTTTCTCTCTCTGTCCCATTTTCCTAAAAACTTAAAACGTGCTCAGGCATTTTAAGTTTAATAATACCCATTTGAGTGTTAAACGAAGCTCCAGAAACAGGGAAATTGAACACAACCCTGCGGCATCGCATTAGATAGCAATGATAGTTTTTCCAATCGTTATGTTCCAGCAGCTGTCAAAGTTACCAATGACATCCAGCTGTCAAAATATGCCATTCCATCATGCATCGTTTTATGCTTGCCATATAGAAATTCCGGTTCAGTTGTAAATACGCAATGTGAATTTCGTCGTGAGGTTGGTAATCGTCATGGCTTCAGTGTGCAGGAAAAGTTTGAGCGTGAGTACACTTTTTTGGACCTTCACCAGACAGACATTAGTACGAAATGAAGAAAACATAGCCGCCGTGTCGAAGAAGACATAGAAATGTCGATTCGGCGCCGATCAGCTGAATTAGGGGTCGCCAGAGAGTCAAGCTGGCTTATTTTGCGGTTGATTGTGCTGACGCAAGAATTGAACCCGGACGACAATAGAAAACACCGTGACTCCGCTAATTGGGCACTGGAAAGGTTAGCCGGTGATTCGAATTTCAGCCAAAAAATCATCTTCTCAGACGAGGCCCATTTTATAGCTCAGCGGCTATGTCAACAAGCAAAATTGTCATTATTGGAGCGAACACAATCCACAAGTGTTCGGCCAATCATCAATGCATCCACAAAGATTGACTGTTTGGTGGGGTTTATGGCATGTCAGAATCATCGGACCTTATTTCTTTCGAAATGAGGAATGTGACACCGTTGCCGTCAGTGGTCTCAGGTATAGGGCGATGTTAACTCGACAACATCAATATAACCGAGCATCCGAGCTGTGGTTCCAACAAAACGGCGCTACATGCCATACAAGTGACGCAACGCTCGAAGATATGAAGGAAAAATTTGGACGCCGCTATTTGACACCACTCGATTATTTTCTCTGGGGCTACGTCAAATCATTAGTCTACGTTAACAAGCCAACCACTTTGTATGAGCTCGAATAACGCAGTGCATATTGGACCGAGTCATCAAAAATGGACCGACCGCTTGAAGCACTGCTTGAAGATGTGCCATTCCACACATAATGGCATGAATGTAGCTTCAAAATAAATCAGAATCAATTTTATATCTCACACCGTTGTTGTTATATTTAAATTTTTTTTCCTATCGTTCTTATCTGGTTATCTGGTCATCCTTTAGTACTAGCAAATGTTTTGATACACGAAATGAACACATTCATTCTCAAGAACCAATGAACGCTCCACTCCAACTTGACGGCTATTTGACAACTGACATTTATGCAAAGTTTCCGCGTAAAAAGTTTTTGACGTCAGTTGCAATCATGGAATGGAGCTCTCTCGAAAATATTGTTGTCGTAATTTCCCTGCAAAAACGCGGCTATGAAAAAAGCGAAATCTTCTGGTTATTGCGCCCAATGAAAATCACACGAAACTTTGGGTATCGTACCATGAAGTTATTTGAGGATACTGGTGGAAAAGGGACACACCGACCACTTGACCACAGAAGCATTAAAACAGAAACGTAAGTCAAAATCAAAAGCCTTTCTTCGCCGGTATGCGAAGAACGACGGGGAGTCGCCTACGATTGGGCAAACGAGTTTCATTTCTATACGAGATAGGTGTCATAACCTCGGCGGAAGTGTATCAAACTAACGTTTTAGCGAACGTTGTGGAGCCCTTGACCAAAACACCATTCGCAAATAAACCGTGGACTTTTCAACAAGACTCCGCTCCAGCTCATGGCTCAAAAACCACATTCCGAACTTCATTTCCACGGATAATTTGCGCGCGAGTTAACTTCTATGGCAGATCTTTACTTAAAATGAAAACGGAAAACAACCTTTGTTTAATGATCTTTATTGGTTGGTGGTTGATCGTAAACTCCTGTACATAGTTTCTTCTAATCCCAAGCTACCATATGCATACTGGTCAAAAGCAGACTACTCGATCCCGCTACATTGTGCAGACTTAAAATCTGCAAAGTGAGAGAAGCGTTGTAACAGTAACATCCCACGCATGTTGTTTATCCAGAGCGATGGCTTCCGTTACTATGCTGTTGTGCAGAATTCATTCTTAGCGTTGTTTACAACTGTGGCCATCGTTTTGCTGCTGTTGCTAGGTGGAGGTGGAGATAATGATGACGATTCGCATATGCATGCAGCGTTGATAGTAACGTTGTTACTAGGCCTTCGTAACTCGCGCTCAAGGGATTTATGTACCCTTGAAATGCTTGCACACAGCGCGGGCGAAGGAAAATCATGGAGGAAAGAAAGAAAATCATGGTTTTAAATATTTGAAGGTTATAATGACTAGGAAATAGAGAGCTAGGCAGGACATTCCATAACCGAGTTGTACGGCTTAGGAATGAATCACGATATATTAGAGTACGTCCGACAGTGGGCTTCAGGGTATACTGATGAGCATTCATAGTGAGATTTGTGTTGCGGTTAAAAATTTAAAGGGGCAGAATGCTACTGCCCATTTCTATGGAGCACTGGTGGTGAGAATAGCGATAGAACATACTACACTCTATGATCCGTTCTGGATAATATGGCTTACACTACTCGACATCCAAGTATTGAGGCTTTGAAGCGCACCCTCGTCCGAGCAGTGGACAATTTTCAAATGCATGAGATGCGTACTGCAATCGGTGGGTGGCCACATCGCCTTCGCCGTTGCTGTTGTTCTATAATTTATAGCCATTGAGTGACTCAATAAATAAATGAAAAACAAGTTTTGAAAAGTATTCATTTGTTTTACCAAAACATTTGCTAGTCCTAGAGAAAAATACTACCGTTGTATACGTATACTTCATATTGACAAGCGTATACCCGTTGGTACATGATAGTGAATGCAGAGCCGTTTCCACTGATTTGTCGTAGGCGTAGGTAGATATTAATTAGATGTTTCACAATTTTTAGCATGAATGATAGTAAACATGGGAATGTCGCCTTTATGACTACCACAAGAATATTTCAAGCTTTGGGTATGAAAATGGCTCTGACTTCTCCCCATATTAGAAGAATGTTGACCATATTCTTACAGATGTCTCTTGTGTTTAACGTAGGTACCTGCCGTGAGGGCTTAAGACGCACCTCGCACAAGATATCAAAACAATGCGTCGATATCAAAAAGCGCCCTTCGGGTAGTACTAGTACAACCACCAGTACCAGATTCGAAGTCGTGTGGGTCATGGCACCCGGTTGCAATGCAACTCCACATCGAATAGACCAGTTGCTTCCATAGCAATCCCATGGTCTAGCACAGGTCGTAACAAACTACAACATATGCTAAGATATGAGATGTCCAAGCTCCATTCGGTCTACTCTCCCCGCGATTTTGGGTATAAACCTACAGCCACCACGACGGGGGCCAACTCCTAGGTCAGGCCGGAAACATAGTTCTGGGGGCTTCTGACCTCCCGTAGTACCAGAATATAGCTTCCGGTCAAGCTTCGCAACCTTGAGGTTACTTCCAGTTGGGCACCTCACTGCCCAGGACTGGCGGCCTTGCAACAAAAAATTTCTACAAACTTCCCGCTAGCTGCCTACTGCGCCTTCTATTGAATACTTCTTTTGCAAAACTACGGGTTCTTTCGAACCGTACGGTATCAGTGATAATTCCACAGACATCGTAGGTCTCACCATTAAAGGTGATGCCCATAGCCTGCAAGTTCCTTATGTCAGCGTAATTGGGACACTCACATAGGACATGTAGCCAGTCCTCATAAGTAGTTCCACATGAGCAGCTCGCAACCTCGCTAAGCAAGAATGCAAGAATGCATTAAGAGAGCCATGCCCGGTCAACAAAAAGCCCAGGCTGAAGTTAAAATTCCATTCGGGAAAGCTTCGCATGGTTAGCACATCCCTTAAGAAGTCGTAAGTAACCCTGCCATTTTCGCTAGCATCCCATCTAGATTGCCATCTAGATAGAACACATGCGTGTAGCCAGGTTTTACGCTGCTTCAGAGATAGGCCATCCACTTCTTCCGGTGAAACCCAATCGCGCTCATTTAGAGGGAGACCTTTTCTGATCTTGAAAGCAATAGCACGACGCATCACTTCCAGATCAAGAGGTGGCACTCCAAGCAACACCTGCATTGCCTCTGTGGAAACAGTGTGGCACACCGGTAAACAGCTAAGCAAGGCGACTCTTTGATAAGACAAGATCCGCCTTCGACCATCAACAGTCATAACCCTGTCATACCATACCGATGCTCCATATGTTACACAGGCAACAAAAAGGCCATCGTATATGATACGAATAGAACGCCTGTTGAGTCCCCAGTCAGATCGCCTTACCTTGCCTACAGCACTCAGCATGCGTAGTCTGGTTCGAACCAGGTGAAGCATGAAGTTCATACTCTCACCCATCGTTATGCCCAGATATGTGACCTAAGTCACACATCTAATGCCAACGCCGTTCAAATGTATCGTCTTACATTCCATTTGCCCTTGAGCTTCATTGAAACGGTTTTATCCTGCGATACACTTACCCCCACGCTCTCTCCCCATTCAGCAACGACTGCTAGAGCTCCTTCTCCTAATGCCTCGATTTCGGCCCTAGACTGGCCTTCAAGGATGAGGAGCAGGTCATCTGTGTTTAGTCGCCGCAAGAGTGGATCCATCATCAGGTTCGAAATAAAAGGACCACAGATGGACCCCTGGGGGCAACCTCTCTCAACATTAATTGAGACGCTGTCGTGCGCATTTACCACACTCGCTTTTCTGTTGGAAAAGTAGCTTCCCCAAAGCCCAATTCCTGCAACCTGGTTACTATTTTCTGCCAGTTCAGGTTATCAAAGGCACCTTTAAAATCAATAAAGATACCTGCAACCACTCTGGCCCTGCTTCTGAGGACTCTGTCTTTTAGGAAAGACCATGCATCCTCGACACACTTGCCTCTTGTAAAGCCGAATTGGAAGGGGGACATTGGTTCCGCCATGCTCTTCGAAACCCTTTCCACCATACTAAAGTAACGTCAATGTCACTCTTGCCACCGTTGACCGCATCAAAGGTATACACCTCACTCGGCTCGTTGATAACGTGGGCATTGCGCGCAACGACCCATTCACCAAGAACATTCCCCGATTCTGGCTCCAGTTACCCGTTAAGGGTCCGGTTTCCTTGCTGAACCAAAGAGGGGAGGTTGCATTGGCGTCAACACCGATAATGAGGTGCTAAAACCGGCATGACGATATCTGACGTCATTAGTAATCCGGTACTGGTACTACGTCGTCAGAGGCTCGCCTCGCTCATTGATGTCAGTACTGCCCCATACTGATGAGCATCAGCATCACATTCTATGATGAGATCAATATTTTGCCTCCCTTCTTCAGCGATCAGCCTAGAGAGAGAGTATACATGATCGTGGTATGCTGAAGCTAATCAGTGTGTGTATTTAAGACAATATTTTCTTAGACTTGAGGAGGTCAAACGTTCACCTGTTAGGTTTCAAACACCAGCCGTCACGTCCCAAATTTCCTACGCCCAAATGGCGTCAGGTAGGGGCGCTACGGTATAACAAGCGACTGTTGCTTCTCAGGCGGCAATGCCGAGAACAACGGAAGCTACATCTAACATGCTGGCCATCTTGCTCGCAATCCAAGCGCAGATGGCTCAGCTGCAAAAGCAGGTTCAAGAACAGGCCAAGCGGGTGGACCAGATCTACGCGTTGCTGCCGGCCCTAACGCAACACATGCCGTAATGGGTACGCACATGGTGGAGCAAACTTTGAAGGTCCTTGCGGTGAATGTTAATTCACTGATTAGGATCGAACGAAGAGCCGCGATGTTTAAATTGCTACAAGACCAAACTCCTGATGTGCTTTTCGCTAGCGAAACCAACCTAACCGATAAACACAAACTGGAGTACAATAATTATCTTGTTAGAAGACGAAATCGGCTCAGATCCAAACGTGGAGGTGGTGTCGCGATCTTCATTAAAGAAGGTATAAAATTTCACAGAGTGTACAAGGGCGTGTTGCGCAGGTTTCGGGTGTTGGAGGCAATCGTCATTTACATACCGCTCCGCAGTGGAAAGCGGCTGTACTTGGCCTCTGTTTATGCACCTGAGACTTTACAATCCACCCTATTCATTACAGAGCTCGGCACGCTTTTTCGACTTATCTTATCAGGCCCTTATCAGGCCCATGCTGGTATTAGTTGTCCCGTGTGGTTCAATGTACGAGAAAGCTTAATGGAAAAGATTCGGGTGTTTGAGAGGGCTTGTCTTCGCTTGTACAGAACACCAGAGTCGGACTACAAGAAATTTTATTCTAATGAGGTCCTTTACAACAGGGCGAACCTAATACGAGTGGACAACTTCGTAATTAAGCTGACTCGAAGGCACATTGCAAGAGCAATGACCTCGACAAATAACCTGATATCTGGGGCTTACTACCCCAAATACCTTTACCCCGAGAGTGTGCGCTCTGATGGCTTCGTTCCACCGGGAGCATTCCTCTACCTGGATCAGATAGGGTTGAACCAGGATAGATCAGCGGTTCCATTAATCTTCCATGTCGCTCGGACAGCTGTGGATAGGCGACTCAACTACACAGAGACGTCGCACACGACAGTGTGGATCGTCTCAGGTTCAGTAGGGCGGTGGGGAATCGCGATAAGAAAGATGTCGTTCGGCAGCACCAGCATTTCTAGTGGTTGAATGATGGGGAAGATGTTTCGTCGTCGTTTCCGTCAATTACGGACCAGCCTCACTAAAGAGGCAGAGCAATTTATTTGCTCTGTGAATAGCGGTGGCTAGCTTACATAGGTTTAGGTTAGCACTTAAGAAACATATACATATATCAGTGTATACAAAGGTGTATACTGATATATGTATATGATTGTGTATAATGACTATGTGTGTTTTTGTGTGTATTGTACATTTAGGTTAGGTAGGCTAAGGTTTATTTTAAGTTAGATACTAAGTTTGTATAAAAAATAAAAAAATGTCCATATGCTTAGCCTTAAGTATTCAAAATAAATAGTTCTAAGTAAAATGTAAATAAAGTCGAAAGACATAGTTATAAGAATTTAGAGTAGCTTAGAGCGCCTGTGTGGGGCCAGTAAGTTAGCATACTTAAGATTGTTAAGTAATTTTAAGCTAGCATTTAAGCATTTTTTGTTAGTATGTAAGAGTTAGTGTTAAGAAAATAAAATGCATTTAAAACTAAAAAAAAAAACTTTCTCAGACTTTAGAAAGACGTAGAAGAAGGGTCACGAAAGCTTTTTTTTGAAATTATGAAAATTATTACGACAGTGACGCAAGGAAACCTCTGCCACGGTGTCGCTTATAATTTCGAAGACGAGATAAGAAGTTGATCTTCACTATAGAAAAAAAAACCAACAAATCTGACTGATCTACCCGGATTCTTTATTTGCCATAGATATAGGAAGGTAAGCCACATTGCGAAAACATTTTATCGGCATTGTATGCTAAAAAGAAGACAATCAAATCGAATTTGATTGATTGCTGTACTTGGTAATGTATACATCAATGGATGGTTGTCTTGTGAAATGAAACATCTTCTTATGGAAGCTAAAGCGGAAAAAAGCGGCTGAATTATGAACATCTGTGGGTGCGAAATGGAAAAATAATGATGAGACGGGAAACAGGATCAGAAGTGAAATTCATCAAGAGTATCGCTGATCTCCAACAATTAAGAACTTAATAATAAAAAATAAAAAAATGCTAGATGATTTAAACATAATCGATAAATATTTAAATATGAAATTAATAAATATTCTCTACCGGGTTATTATCCATATCTGAAGTGCAATGATAAATATGCGGCGGGCGGTACAGTGGTTTTAGTGAAAAATGAATTTAAAGATGATATTGGGTGGTTTACCCCAGATATGGAGAGTGCCGATTGCGTTGCTGTTGGTAAGAAATCCTTATTTCTCGTGTGTTTCTCTATTGTGCTCGGTTGACAGTAGGGACCTTTGTTTGATTGGGGATATTAATATCGATATTTTTAACTTACCAAAATCCAGTGATAATTAAATGTTCTTGCTTTTGTCAATGGGTTATCAGTCGTTCGATAATATTCCAACAAGGGTGACTGAGAATACTCCTACATCTACCTGCATTGATCATATTTTTCTTAAGTCAAGAAACAAGCTTAATGCTGTGCTTAATGCTAATGGCTATGAAATGTTTCAAGCCAACCGAGATGGTCGCACTGGTGGGGGTGTTGCTATATACCTACAAAAACCACTCAGGGGTAAAGTCGTGCATGAATCACCTCCGGGGTATCCTATTGACTATTTGTTTGTTGAAATTACATGTAGAGCTGGAAAGTTAATACTTGGTGTTGCCTATAGACCAAACAAACAGTTGTGCTTTCCTCCATTGCTAGATGTTCTTGAGGCTGACATGAATTGCAATCTACTGAATAAGTCTGAATCAGCCTCGTTTATCGGAAATATGAATTCGCTTCATTTAACCGCGGTTAATTCAAGTATTCCCACCCACTACTTGGAAGACTCATGTTCCCTTCTCGACGTTTTCTTTGTTGGTGACATTTCTAAAATGCTCTTTTATGACCAAATCGGTGCCCAAGGGTTTTCTAGGCATGACTTGATATATTTATTATTTAACATAGAACTATCTAGCAGCACCCCGGTACGATTTTACCGTGACTATAATAATATAGACTATACTAATCTGCTTACCGACGTTAACCAAATATTTTGGGATAGCATTTACTACATGCCCTCTGCTGATGACCAAGTTATGTTCCTACAGCAACATGTGTTACAGCTATATGAGAACAACATCCCTCTAAAAGCAATAGTACGCACATCTAAGTCCCCTCAATGGTTCAGCTCTTACATTAAAAAACTTATAGTCCAACGTGACACTGCCTATCGAAAGTGGAGGAGGTTTCGTCTTGATGAATTCCGAAATGAATATCGTTTATTGCGCAACAAAGTTGTCTTGAAAATCAGATCTGCCAAAAAAGCTTTTTATAACCATAATTTCAACCTGTCTACCCCGGGAAACTCTACGAACATGTGGAAGAATCTTCGCGAACTATGCATCGGTAGAAAAAATATGGTAGTCCCCACTGATGTTAACTGTGACCAGCTGAACCTGAACTTCATCTGAAAATGACACTGAAGGGGCTTTTTGCTTCAATAGAGTCACCGAAGTAGATGTTGTTGAAGCACTCCTCTCGGTAAAATCCAATGCTACTGGTCTAGACTGTCTTAGCCCAAAGTTTATAAAACTTTATAAATATATTTATAAATATTCACTACTTCTACCTTTCCCTCTGAATGGAAAAGAGTAAAAATAGTTCCGGTCCCCAAGAAAAGAATGAGGAATACGGTTGAATGCAGGCCAATAGCTATTCTACCTTACTTGTCGAAGGCCTTCGAAAAGTTAGCACTAAAACAAATTCGTTGCTACTTAAGTAACGAAGATCTCCTAACTATACATCAGTCTGGTTTTCGGTCTAAAAGGAGCTGTAAAACTGCCCTGATATTAATGGTAGAAGAGATTTGTAAAGCACTGGATAAGAATTATCCAACGCTTTTATCATTGCTCGACTTTTCGGAGGCATTTGACACAGTCAACCACGCGGTCATTTGTAGTAAACTTAAAGACAGTTTCGCCTTTTCTTCTTTGTCCGTAGCTCTTATCAAGTTTTATTTAAGTGGAGGAAAACAGTGTGTTTGTATTGGTGAGAATAGTTCGAATTTCTTAAGTGTACATAGTGGAGTGCCACAAGGATCAATTCTGGGACCCACCCTTTTCTCCTTATACGTGAACGACGTTAAACACTGCAAAATTTATATGTACGCTGACGGTGTACAACTTACAACTTCTCCTTCTTGAAGGAGAATAGAGTCTTGGGGTGAAGAAATAGTTTTCGAGAACTTAGTGTCGTCGGCATAAGTGGATACGCCGGAATGGAAATCAGTTGATGTGATATTTTATCGAAGGCCTTAGCGAAATTTGTAGCAATAACGTCAATTTCGTTGCCATTTTCTAGGGCTAAAAGCGCAAAGGATACGAATTCAACTAAGTTTGTAGCAGTTGATCTACCTTTTAGAAATCCGTGCTGATTGGGTGATATAAGTGACTTGCACTGAAAGCTTAGAACTTCATATAAAAAACTTTCGAACATTTTAGGTATGTGAGAAAGCTTAGCAATGGGACGATAGTTGGTTACTTCGTTCTTTGATCCCTTTTTGTGAACCGGGGTTATGAAAGAGGTTTGCCAAACTTGGGGGAAAAGAAAAGAACATTTGCTAAGACAGGTATTGATGTTTCGAAAATTAGCTTTATGGAAGTTGTAAGAAGAGATGGTAGTTGAAGAAGTGGGCTGGGATGGAGAGTTATGGAAAAATGAGAGAAGAAGAGGGGGGTGAAAGTTGTCGATAGTTGATAGGATAAAGGGACAGCACGTTACTCTGGAGTTAATGGGATCGCTAGTGAAAATAAGGTCTAGTTGCCTACCGATAGAGTTAGGGATGCCACTTACTTAGCACAGCCTTGAGTCAGTTATGCTATCAATGAAAAGACATTCCTTGGATGAACTGGCGTTTGACGCGGTAAAAAATAAGTGATCATCAGAAGGAATCCAGTTCAGCAGCGGCAGATTAAAATCACCAAAGATAATGATATCGTCGATGGAATGACATAGGTCACTTAGTTGGTCAATCGCTATAATAGCAAGGATGTAGGATTCGATAGGCTGAGCTAGGAGAATATATCAACACATAACGTACAGGGACCTGTTGGGAAGTGTTATTTTAATTGAAATAAAGTCAAGTTTAAGAGAAGAAGTGATAGCAATGAGAGAAGAGTTGAGCTTATTGTGAATGGCAAGTAGGACACCTCTATATGGAGAATCAACTTTAGGTATGGCAGAATTATTAAACATAGAGAGTGGTCATCATCTCGGAAAACAAAATAAGAAGATGGAAATAGCTCCTGGCTCTTTATGTCGGGGATCAGATTTTTTTCTGTAAGAACATAGACGTTGAAAAAGAGGCCATGTGATTTAGACAGGACAACACGAGTTTTAGAGCGCAAGCGTCTTACGTTTTGGTAGTAAAATGTAAGAGATAGTTTGTTGCGTGTAGATGAGATGCAGGCAAAGAAGGCAAGTTAGGAACGAAAAAATTTCAGCTGCGCTGAAGGTGAGAAACTCTTTTAGAGTGTACATAGCTGCGGAAAGCAGCGAGGTCATCCGCAACCTTTTGAGGAGGTGTGTCGAAGATTTCGTGGTACCTGTTGTAAAGCTTTCTGAGACTAGTTACGAGTATATCCGTAGGAAGGCCTTCCTGTTGAGTGGAGACCATGACACTTGTTTTGGTTTTTTTCTCAAAGCAAACAGAGTCGGATTTATCGTAAAAATATGGGAGAAAGAGACGTATTTTTTCGTATATCTTTTTATCCCTTAGCCTAGAAAAAGCGTAACGGCATTCTGTGGTGTCTATATTCTTTTGGGTCAATTTAACGTTAGGCGGCAAAAAGGGATCAAAAATAGGGACTGGGGCCCGTGAAACCGAGGGAGAAGGCATGCTACAAGCGGCATTTAAGATATGCGAGCTGATAAAGTTTGGGTATTTGGTTCCTGTGGTAAGGTCGAAATTGGGAAAGCAGTTGTTAGTATTCGTGGGAGGGGGTGTGGGTGATTGAGCAGTGACAGCATCAGGGGAAGGGGTTAAATTAAATGAAACGCGTTGGGGCTTGGATGGAAGAGAGGCACTTGGTGCTTTTGTGGAGATAGGTGAAGGGGGTTGCTTAGGGATATAAACGGGAGGGGAAAAATTGGCATATAAGTATATTGATTTTAAGACTCCAGTTGGGGTCAGGTTTAGGATGTGGATGGGAAATGGATCTGGGCGATTTATAATTATCTTTTGATGAGAGGTTGCTTCGTTTTTTTTCTACGTTTTTGATGATTGGTTGATCCGTCCATTTGGAGACCCGCATCTTTCCTAGCTTGAGGTTGGTGTTGGATGAGTTAACAAATAACCATTCGTATTTAGCCGGTAAATTAATTTTGAAGTTCTGTTTGTTTTTGTGGTGAGATGTTGGGAATACAGTGCATTGGTTGAAAAATTCAATTCATCATTAACCTTGATTTTATCGAATATGATATCACGCATGAACGCGTAATGATTTGAGAGTTGGTGATTGTTTGTTGTAGGTTCGAGATGGAGATTGGATGTGGATGATTGGAGATGAATATCGATGTCTTCCCGGAGAGAGTTGATGGAATTACATGTTTTCTTGCTTGATATAAATTCATATAAGACTTTCTGGATCTAGCACTTTCTAGCTCAATTAAACGCGCAACTTATTTTTCAATGCTATGACCAAAGTCTTCCGCACATCTTACACTTTGTTCAAAGATTGATAATTTGTCCGTTATCAGTCTGACGAGTGAGTTATGGTTGGATTCATTGGAGTCATTGAGGCACTTGATCGCAAGGAGCACATGTGAGAGAGAAATAATGATACACTCATCACAAAAGAACAGTAGATTTTCGGAGAACTCTTTAAGGTAGACGGTGTTTCTTTTATTTAGGCCAACACAAATAGCATGGAATATTTTGCCGCAGATCCCCTTACAGGCGACGAAGTCAGCATTATTGTTGTTAATGGAGCAATTGGTTAATCTACAAGAAGACATCACGAAGACCAGGAAAACAAAAAAACAAATTGCGGAGAAAAATGAAAAATGCACTAAACGCACTATCGCGAAATGAACAAACTAGTAGGTCAACAATAAAAAAAACAAAATGGCGCGTCAGCGATAACAATTATTGGGTAAGCAATTAGGTTATTAGATTGGTTTAGAGCGAAATAGGAAATTCACAAATTATGAAGTAAAGTAAGAGGGCGACTGAATACAGCGGCGGTTTTAACTGAACAGAAGTGAGGCGTACTTGCTTAGAAATAGGAACACTGTGGTCCTTCCAACAGTCAAAAAAGGGCACTGTAGGCGTTTTCTTAATTCCATTGCACCATTCATATTCAACAAACTGCCGTCGGAACTATCCAGTCAACACACGGTTTAAGGTTTCTTAAAAATTTGGCTGCTATCTAGGTCTGAGGTGGAGACACTTCTACAAGTAACGATTTAGTCAACTGTACTAAATAACTTTCATTCTCATTCATCATATAACGTTCAATTCATTTTTCTATTTCGATTCCCAACGTAACTTTTTCCGCCACTTCGCACAGTGCGTTTTTTCTAATTTTCTTATAATATAACTTATTGATAAACAACATTCTTGGCACTGGTCTTCTAGTTGGCCACAAAGTGTGTTTTTTAAATATTTTAAGTACCTACCTAGGTTTTCTCTTTTTTTTCTGTAGAAATAAATTTTGTGAAAAATAAAATTGTAATTGTAATAATTATTGTTATATTTAGGATGTAAGCTACTGAATAAATTGAATGGAATTGAATAGAAAATCGTTACTCCAGGGTCTACATAGTACTGTGCGTTTATACAATAGATCCTTTTGAATAGACTTTTAATGTGGATGGGCTCGAACCCGAAACCGAGCACACCATAGCACTTCGCTAAATGTACAAGAGACTGACAATAGTTATAATTTGGATTTGATTGAAATCGAGATTTGAGTTCTACTTCAACTTGGAATGCCTTACAACAACCTCGATCTTCGAAAATGGCTTACATTCCTCTAGTCTGCTTATGGATATCTGGTAGAGATCACGTAATCCTATGAGGCAATAATCGGCCATCACTAATGATAAATAAATGTCAGTGTTGTGACTCACGGTTATTAGAAAACTTTCTACAATAATAGCTTCATCTTGAACACGTACTACCATTCTACCATTCCATGCCGCCGATGTCGCTTTTATCAGTCACTGCGATCGGAATCTTGTCGTAAATAATGTCGCTGAAATACCACCAAAAAGTTCCCAGAATAACCACCATGTAGCGCTCCCATTGTTCCGATTTGAGTTCTGTTTTTTTGTTAAGTTGGTAAATCTGTTGTTGACATTTCCTCTAAGTCTTAGCGTCATAGCTTCACATTTGCAAAAGTTACGTAGCCAAGAGTACATCTATCTCTGTGTGTGTTGGCGATTTTTTAAAATTTTAGAAATGCATTTAAATTTGCAACAACGAACTTGTATTAAATTTTGCGTAAAAAACAGATTTAATGGTGCGCGAACGTTGGAAATGTTGGAAAAGTGTTTCGGTAACGATTCTCTAAAGAAAACGGTCGTTTACCAGTGGCACGAGCGGTTCAAAAGTGGTCGTGAGTCAATCGAAGATGATGAACGCAGTGGCAGACCATCGACATCGCAAACCGACGAAAACATTGATGGAGTAAAAGAAATGTTCGTCACTAACCGCAAATTAACCATCAGCGAGATAACGGAGGACTTGAGCATTGCCTATGGATCCGTCTAAGACATTTGATTTGGGTTTCCGTCATGTAGCAGCAAAGTTGGTGCCAAAAGACCTCAATTTCATGCAAAAAAGAGATCGTGTTGACGCCGCAAAAGAGATGATTTGCGAGGCTGAATCCGATCCCATATTCATCAAAAGGATCACTACTGGAGACGAGACGTAGGTTTATAATCCAAAAACCGCCGAGACAAAAAAACACCTCGTTTTCAGTCAAAAAAGAAGGCAATGCTCACGGTTTTCATGGATTACAACGGTGTAGTGCATCACGAATTTTTGCCAGAAGGCCAGACAGTAAACAAAGAGTATTGTTTGGGCGTTATGAGACGTTTACGTGAAGCAATTCCCCGAAAGAGACCAAAATTTTGGGCAAAAAACTCGTGGATTTTGCACCATGGTAACGCACAGTCGCACAGTACCAACATTATTCGTAATGCAACAAATACCATCCAACATTTGATTTGGCTCCCTGTGACTTCTTTCTGTCCAATCGAGTTAAAAAACATCAGGAAGCACTGATGGACATACCGGAAACCGAATATAAAAAATGTTTCGAGGATTGGATCAAGCGCTGGCATAAGTGTGTTGCTGTCGATGGGGATTACTTTGAAGGGGACAATATAGATTTAGATGAATAAACTTGTATTTTTAATTTTTTAAATAAATTCCGGGAACTTTTTGATCAATGTGCTATTATGAAATACGACGTTGGGAGGCTTTACATTCGTGCTGGTGCTTCGACAATCTATGGCTTTTCTCGGATTGAACCTTCGAATATTTTTAGTTAGCTCTTCCTTGGATTTCAGAAATATCTTCAAAGATTTTAAGAACATGCATTTCAATGGTTTAAACCGAGCATTTTCGCTGTTGTAGGCTCTCGTGGGGTCTATTTTATAATGGACAAGTGATTTGCGATGTGCAGTTTTTGTAGCAGAAAATCAATCTACTACTTACTGCAATCCTTCTACAATTAGGATGCGTTTTACCTACTTCAGGCTCATAGCTGTTTTTGGTAGTGGATGGATCATGAATAGCAACAATCTTTCAACTGCTCAGAGTAGCTAGATTTGTCCCGTTTGACAGTAATAATCACCGCACTTTCATCTGGTTTTAGAAGAGAACTAGTTGTAAAGGGTCTTGCATTAAGCGCTTCCTTTCTTTGAATTTGAATTTAAATAAAACAAAGTGTGTGTGAGATATCATTGAAATTATGTATGGAATATAACATCGTTCAAATGTTCAATTTTCCATGACTCTGGCGCATGAATCAGGCTGAATGGCATGGGTTATGTTGGCTTTGAAGGTCGCTGTGGTTTGTGGCTTATTCGCATAGACCTGCGACTTCAGGAAACCCCACAATAAAAGGCTAACGGGGTCAAATCGCACGATCTCAGTGGCCAGTTAACATCACCTCCACGTGAGACGACCATGCCCTCGAATCGCTGGTGCAGAATTTCCAATGTGCCGTGAGCTGTGTGGCAAGTAGCGCCGTTCTGTTTAAACCACATGTCTTTGGTGTCCATATCATCCAATTCAGGCCAAAAGAAGTTGGTAATCATCGACCTATAGCGCTCGCCGTTGCCGGTGATGGCCTGGTCAACGTCGTTCTCAAAGAAATTTGGACCGATGACGCCGTCAGCCCAAAAGCCACACCAAACAATGACTTTTTCGGGATGCATTGGATGTTCTTGGATTTTATGTGGATTGGTATTATCCCAAATTCGACAATTTTGTTTGTTGGCGAACCCATTCATCCAAAAATGGGCCATCGCTGAAGATGATTTTTCGATGAAAATTAGGGCCAGTTTCCAACTGCTCCAGGGCCCATTCAGCGAACACACGTCGTTGTCTATGGTCGTTTACCTTCAGCTCCTGGGTCAGTCGAATTTTCGCCAAGTTGTGGTCTGTGAAAATCCGAGTTCTTGTGAGCGACTCGAAATCGACTGACTCCGATTCTCCTGCACACTCTCACGGACAGCGGCGATGTTTGCGTTTCGTCGACGTACGGGTGTTGGTCAATGTAGGACAATTATGGCGACCGTAAAATGGGCGAAGCGGGCGGAACGTTACCGAACAGAACACCCATTTTGTTAAAACAATTTTATCATTTGCATGTGTTGTTGAACGGTATGTCCGTCCATGGTGATTTGGCAAAACAGACTAAATAAATGACAGCCAATTTGGCAGATGTAGCTTCAACAGTATGGTAGCGGAGAAGCAACACAGACCCACTGTGTACAGATACGGTAGCGTAATCTAGAGGTCGTTAAGTACTCGGATACTTTGCTTGTGAGTCTGCTCTCAGCTAAGCTGTTCCTTGGTCCTTGTTGTATAAAACCATGAATCTAGCTCGGAGGATAGAGAAGGGTTGTAAATGAGTATTGAAGTGCGATTTGTAGGTGCGAATAAGTAGAATGGGGACGCCCTTTGCTTCCAGCTCTCAACAAAGTAATGTCAGGAATTGCTGTTATCGAAAGAGTTTCATTTGGAGTAAAGTCTTCTACTACTAGATAGAGTATTTTTGCACCGATTTAACCCGAAATTGTTGTACTTGTCGCGCTCAGATTAAAGCCTAGTTCCATTCTTCTAAGACGGTTAATACGATTCAAATTCAGATTTCTCTACTACAGATGTTGCTGAAGTAAGGCGCTCTTTGGGAGGTTTTTCAACAACTTAAGAGGCTTTAAACATTTTCTATTTGCTTATTATTTGAATGATAAAGTGGCTAAGAATTGGCTTTGAAAGCACTTTAGTTAAAGTGGTAGTTACATCACTGAATTCACTGAAGGTCGCCTTGTTCTTAACCGGTACAAATTGTTGAAAATACAATTTTCTTACAAGACTGGTTCTCATACATTAGTATCCGACTAATTAAGTAAGTTTGAAATCTATTCTTACATCATAGACTTCATCGAGTTCCGGTAATGTGAAGGTGAACCCAAGTAAAGAAAAAACAAAAACAAAAACACTCATCCAAAAAGTATCTATCACATCGTTTGTTTGATGTCGTTTATACATAGAGTATGTCATACGAGTATAACACAATGTCATACTTGATGACTCAACACAAATTGATTGTCTCAGATTTCGAATTCCATGAGGAGAAAGACTTTGGGCTATTATCCCATCAATTAACAGTTAACACCGAATGAACATTTTTCCAGTATCATCGACATATGAAGTGATTTGTCAATATGCTAATACACGTCAACCACTGACGTACAGATGCAGATACAAAAGCGAAACTCAAAATCGTGCAAATTTTAGGTTTGAAATTAATTTTTCCAAACTTGAACTTGAACCTGGGAATTGAAATTCCGAACGGAATTTTATGGTGTGCAGCGGTGTGTTTAGATAAATTTTGATTTGCATAAATGATAAATCTAGTACGATAAAAAAGTTTGCGGAAAATCAATTTTTCGGCGGATTCTGATTCTCCAGCAACTTGCAGCCAAACATCAAGTACAGGCTGTGACTAATGTGAATCTATCTAGAAAGAGCGGTGTGATACTGAGAACAATCCACCACAACCCAAGAATACCAGGTTGATATACCGCATATGACACAATTTTGACATCCCTGACAAATTCGAACAATTCTGCCGATGGACAATAAGGTCGGAAGCAATGCCACCGAGGTTAGGAAGGGTTTAGAAAAGGTCATGTGTCATGTCATGTGATTTCCTCAGATTCGTACTTGAGAGACTTTTTCGAAGTTCGCACTTACATACACTGATGGCATTGACGTCTTTGGCAGAACTTTGATTCGCTTATTGTTAGACCTAAGAAGGCTGAGGCGACCTGGCGACAATAAGTTTCGTGTCTGAGCAGGTCAAGAAAATCTTCACATTCAATTGTGTCTTTTAGCAAACAGACCAGCTGGCTTAATCGTTCTTGGTACAACAGGTTCATACAAATGGATGACATCGGAATAAGACCATTTCTGTGTGAGTCTATTGATACAGCGGTCATTCGATCTGAATGGCAGAAATGGCTCCGTTCGTTCTCATTATATTTGGAATCGGGAGAAATCATAGACTCAGCCAAAAAGAAGAGCAAGTTGTTACACTTTGGGGGTCCACAATTACAGGAAGTTATCTTCAACATTATCGGGGCCCTTGTTTGAGAAGGCGACGGGTACGCAATTTTGGTCGAGAAATTGAATGAATATTTTTCATCACAGAGGAATTCCACATTCGAAAGGCGCCTGTTACGCTCCCATAAGCCAGAGGAAGGGGAGGACCTAAACAAGTTCATTCCTAAGTTGAGGAACCAGGCAACAAAATGTTCGTTTGGGAAAAGCAATGAACAGAGTCGGGAAATAAATCTAAAAGATAAATTGATAGATGACTGGGCACCAAAAGAATTGAAGAGGCGTCTGTTTGAGAAAGTGTACTCCTTGGATGAAGTCATAAAAAGGTGTCAAGCTCTCAAGCTCACGAACAGATAACACAAACGGACACGGAGGTGAAATTACCAACAACAACAAATAGTTATATCAATAGGATTGCGGTAAATAAGATAAGATTGAGAAGGCAACGATTGCGTAAGATGCGGGCGGAATGGCTCGGAATAGCTACTTGTGCCCAGCCAGAAACTTGGACCATAAAATATTCGCCATGTAGAGGAAGAATTTGATGACCGTCAAGGGAACCATAGGGCTGAATCGAGAGAGTAGGATTGTTTTCAAATGAAAGACGAGTTTAACTCAACCTCGAACGGGAGCATAGATTGTTTCGTCGGCGGCTCGAAGATATCAATGGTCATCGATTGAACTTGCTGGGGGAAAGTGATTGGGAACAATTACATTGGAGTTCCGCAAGGAAATGAGAAACCAGCTTCGCGTTTATGCTGGGAAGGAATTGTTAGAGAACTTACTAGTATTTGAGGCGCCTACAAGTGTCGATGGGAAAGCTGAGATCGTTTCAACATTTTATGTAATCAGAAATGGAAGGCAATCTTTGCTCGGACGGGAAACAGCGATACGGTTGAAGGTGTTAAAATTAGGCCTAGATATATACCGAGTAAAGGAAGTTCAAGCATTTCCAAAAATTAAAGGTATAAAAATACCATTGGGTATAAATAAGTGCATTAAACCAATACAGCAACCGCTACGTCGGATTCCATCAGCGCTTGAGGAGAGATGTGATGAGAAGCTAAGAGAGGCTAGTGAACAAGATATCATTGAACCAGTTGTGGGGCCCAGTTCTTGGATTTCGCCAATTGTGATCGTGGTCAAAGAAACTGGGGATATCCGTCTGTGCATAGATATGCGGTGTGCAAATACCTGTACGCTGTACTCAGCGAAAACTTTCCTCTTCCGACATTTGAGTCACTTATGACTAAATTAAAAGGGTCTGCGTACTTTTCCAGACTAGATTTAAAGAACGCATATCATCAGTTAGAGCTGGAAGAGGAGCGTCGTTATATAACGACGTTTATAACACACAGGGGACTTTTCGCTATAAACGTTTGTTGTTTGGAGTGATCTCAGCACCCGAAATATTTCAACGTACTATGGAAAACATGCTAGCTTCTTGCACCAGCACATTGAACTACTTGGATGATGTTATTGTGTTTGGGCGGACGAAAGAAGAACACGACAACGAGTTAAAAAAGGTACTAGGCATTTTCCACGAAATTAATGTGACGCTTAATAAGGAAAAATGTAGTTGGAGGGTAAAACAGCTAAAGTTTTTGGGGCATATATTGGCTACAACAGGCATTAGCGTGGACCTAGCAGATACTACAGAACCCCTTAGAGTGCTGACAAATAAAGGCACCCAATTCGTTTGGGGCGAAAATCAGGATCGAGCATTTCAGAGGTTAAAGAAATCGCTTGCGGAGATTCCGTCTCTATCTTACTTTAATATCAAGTGTAGGACACGATTAGTAGCTGATGCGAGTCCTGTGGCTCTGGTCAGCAGGTTATATCTATATATATCCGGAATGGAAAGGCGTTACTCGCAGACGGAGAAGGAGAGCTTAGCTTTCGTTTGGGCGGTTGAGAGATTTTACTACTATTTGGCCGGAATCGAGTTTGAGCTGGTCACCGATCATAAACCCCTAGAGGCGATTTTCAAACCGATATCCATGTCGCCAGCCCGAATCCAGAGGTGGGTTCTTCGTCTACAGGGTTTCAAATTCTGAAAGCCTTGATTACAAAAACGAGCTGGAGAAGTTCATATTGATGCATAATGGTTCTACGGGAGTGACACCATCGGAACTCATGTTTAATAGGAGAATCCGTGATAAGATACCTTCTGTTCATGATATTGCGGAAAATATCTTAGACTCAGAGGCTCGGGACTTAGATACGATAGCTAAACAGAAAGGGAAGGAAAGAGGAGATAGGGCTCGTGGGGCGAAAGAAAGTGATATCCAAGTGTGTGATATGGTATTGCTTTACGACAGCGGGTCTCAGAACAAGTTAACACCAACATTTCTTCCAACCAAATTCAAGGTAATTGAACGGAACCGGAATGAAGTCACGGTGCAAGGAAAGGGAAAAACATTCAGACGGAATGTCAAGAGAATACCAAATATCACCACTGCTCAACAACCAACTACTGACCAAGATCTAGCAAGGAGCGGCGGAATTTCAAGCGACACAATAACAAGGCCTGAGGCTGGAAAATATAGGAGGGATGTAGCGACCTGCTACATCATGCTCTGAGAAGAGCTGTCTCATCGCAACGAAAGAGTTGAGTGAGACAGCAGAACGAACCTATCGCTATGCACTGAGCTGAGTGTCAGTGTGCATGGTATGTTCTATGTTCAGTGTATCATTAGTAGCCGGCGAATAAGGATCTCTCTAAGACTGTGTTTGGTTGAATAGGAGCCATAACAAAGGCGATGGAGTGATAAGGCCTGATCAGGAAGCTTCAATAGGAGCCTAATCATCTTATGAATTTATGGCGCAAAATTGAATGGCGAGCAGATCAGATGCCAACGCTTCGACTAGAAAGACCTCGATTTTAGTGACTCACTTTTGTCCAAATGGGATTGTGAGTAAGCAAAATTGTCATTTCTGGAGTGCGATAAATCTAGAGCGACCTAATTACACTTACTGTGCGCTGTTTGTTGTAGTTTTTACGACATCTTCGGTCCTTATTCTTTAAAAAATGAGGCCGGAGCTCGAGATACAATCAATGGCCAAAGTTGCTGTGTAATGAGCAGTGGTTATTTCTTCAAATATATGAACGACATTAATCTAGACTACGTATGTATATGTAGTTCCAGTGGATGGCGATATGTATTAATTGGCTACCGAGGTCGTGAGATTTGACGCCACTCGATTACTTCTTGTTGGGTTATGTGACGTCTTTCGTATTTGACTCGCCGTCAAAACCAGTCAAGAGAGGCCACTACCTCAAATAGTGTTCAGAGCATAATATCATGAACAATTCCTGTCTTGTCTTGGGCTAGAACGTATGACCCTATCGGAAAGTGCCATAGTTTTTACAAATGGCGTCGAATGTCAATTTGGTTTTGACTTTTGTGAAGCAAAAACCAATAAATTTTGAGTGATTAAGCAATGAAACAATATACTCCTGAAGAACGTGAAATAATTTTTTCAATGAACAATTCGTCAGTGATTTTGGCGCATTGAGGAGGCCCATTTTCACCTATGTGGATACGTGAACAAATAAAATTTGTTGTTCTGGGGCACTGCATGATTTGGTGTTTACGCTGGAGGAATTCTCTCTGAGGACGGCGTGGGGCAAACTGTCACTGTTGATGGTAAGCGCTACAGAGCCATGATCAATTAACTTTTCATTCTTCAATTCGATGGATTGGGACTGAAGGACATGTGGTTCCAGTAGGACGAAGCAACGGCGCATACTGTACGACATTCTAAAGCAAAAGTTTTAAAAGGTCATACATTATGGCCCATTCTGTAGGAGAAAGTTGCTAAGTCAAGTTTTCTTCTTTGGGAGAGAGCTTGGCATATACAGAGTAGGTGGATGTTTGTCTCCTCTTCCTCTCCGTTCATGCAGCTTCTGCAGAAGTCGTTTGTTGAAAGGCCAAGCCTTATTGTATGCTTGCCCTTAAGACAGTGTCCAGTGATAACACCTATAATAGCGCTGAGATGTTTCCTATTTTGAAAGATTAAACTCTTGAAGCTATTCATACCCAGCTTTGGCCAGATTTGTTTGTTTTTGTATTAGTAACCAGCTTTAATACTACAATAGTAGCCGGTAGCGATTGGCATACCGATGATACTTTTTCAGATAGGGTAGGTAAAGTGGTTACAATTTTGGCAAGTTATTCGGCCTTACAATTCACTGGAAAATTTCTGTGCCCCGGCACGGAACTCAGGTGAATGTTGGACTGTTTTGCCATCTCCTTTAGAGATTATCGGCACTCAAGACCGAGTTCAGGTATTTTATAGCGACCTGACTATCCGAAAAGATGCGTATATCCCTTGCAGATATTACCTTTTTCTTCAGCCAGGACAGGACTTCTTTAATCGCCATAATTTCCGCTTGGAACACGCTACCGTATTTTGGAAGGCAGAAGGAGAGGCTTAGGTTAAACTTATCTGAGAAAACATCGCCACCAACCGCGCTATCAGTCTTGGATCCATCCGTATAGAAGTATATTGACTTTCCGTCCATGAAAGCGTCTTGATCCCAGAAAGATCTAGAGGGGATGCCTACATGAAAGCCTTGTCAAACCAATTTTGGGGCATAGTATCAAGGTTCTCTGGATGAATTCCTAGTGTGTTAAGAATATTAGCGTGGCCAAATAGTTTATTTGTCCATTGTGTAGTCTCTATAAGGCGAATAGCTGCGATAAGATCTACTTGCGTAGTGAAAATATGGGGTGGGGGGGGGTCAAATGAAACACAATATCCAGTGCCGCGGAGGGACTAGTTCGCGAAGCTCTTCTTATGTACAGACATGCTGTCCTTTGTACTGTTTTTAGTTTGCTGCAGCCGACTGCATTGTCTAAGGTTGTCCACTAGATAACCACACCGTAGGTGAGCATCGGTCTTAGAACCGAGACGTATAGAGAGTCGGTAATTCCAGGTTAAAGGCCCCATTTGTCCCCGATGGCTTTTTTGTAAGACAATAGAACTACTGTAACTTTCTTTACTCTTTCTTGAATATTCGGTTTCCAGTTTAGTTTCCTGTCAACAATAAGCTGGTATATAATGAATGATGAATGGAAAACTTTCAGAGAATATTTTTACAGGATTCACATTGCCTCCATTGACAGTTCGGTTTCATAGCTACTGATGGTGTGGCTCATCACGTTGTTGGTAGATCAAATACGAGTATATGCTTTGGGACGTCTCTAAGAGGTAATCGACTTTCCGGCTATCCCTCAGAAAACTGCAGACTGCTGACAGTATTGTGACGGGAGACAACCCTTTTCTAATCTCCTAAATGTGCCAAACACAAGTTATACAATATCCTGCGACGATTGCTGTAATGGTGACACTATGGGGTACTATGACTATAAGTTTCTAGTCGGCGCTCACATCAAGCTGCAGGTAATCGGTGCTGATTTGGTGAATGCTGGTATTGTAGGAACTTTACCACTGAAGCCGTTACTTATGTTATCTTTCTACGAAAGATTGGGAAATTCCAATAAAAGGATCATACAAGGTATACAATGGACTAGTTTTTGTGTGTGTGCTATGTTTCATCAGAAAAAAAGAGTAATCAACAATTCTCGGTCTGAAAAATTGTTGTAGCCTTTAGCCTTAAGCCTGGAATTTTGAATGCATCTACATAATACCAATCACAAGACCGATCAATTCGAAGTACGTCAATGAAAAGACGTAGCCTTGGAAATAGGTCGGGGGCCCAACTTTGGGCTGGAAAGTATACCCTATGCTACCCTACTCGTCGTCTAAATTCATCATGTTGCCATTGACGCAAGGCACTTCTCCTTTTGTCCTTGCATTCCGAGCCTCCAATGCAGACTCGGCGAAGGTATGTCTTCTGATATCTCAGATTCTACAACAATGGAGGAGTACTGCGATGAAATGTGACATTGAACGACTGCAAACAAATTTTACTAATCGCGCATCCATTCCACCCGTCAACGCCCATTAAACCCCTCGTGTGATAAAGAACACATTAAGCAAAACAACTGCCGTATTGTGTGAATGCCTGAAGCCATTTCTTAATGATCTGATTTGCGCCTATCGATGCGGTTTTAAATCGGGTAAGAATAACCACCTTTTTTTTAAATTTCGGGACCTCATATCACAGCATCTACAGAGTCTAGCTATACAACAATTTCACCTAATCTTTTGATGTCAGGTCTAGGGGGGTTTAGGCAAAATGCAATACGCCATCATGTGACTTTTACAACATCACACTTTAGAAAATATTTGCGAAACTCGCAAACCAACACCAGAGAAATAATTTTTCAAAAATCTGTGCAATTACTTGCATACACTGATATTGACATTAATAGCAGAACGAAGAAGCTAGCTGTCAATGGTGCATTTGCATGGATTGAGACAGAAGCGGCAGGCTTCTTTACTTAGCTCTTTCTTTGGCTTAAGTTATGCTTAATGGCGCAGAAGCAAGACATTCTCAGAGTGATTTTCGATCCCGCTTTGGTCAAAAAAGTGCTCATCAGCCCCTTGAGACGGAATGGATATGTAGAGAGTATGAATACCAACGCCTAGGCTCGATGTGACTCTGATTCGCTTTAGGGCGAACTTCACAGGTGGAAGAGTAAACAAAAAAAATTGGATTACGCAACTAAATGGCCCAGGTCCATCCTGGACAAAACTGCCATCTTAGGAAGTAAGTAAAATCCCAGCAACATAGACTCAAAAATAAATGGAATTTAGTGTAGAATATACAAAAATAGTTTTTATAAGCTATGCAGGGAAGTTGATCCGTTTTGAAGGGTTCCAATTCATTGGCTTTGTTGGCAAGGACGTACTGATTTAATATTAATTCAACACCCTTGCTGGATAGTTTTCGAATCCATCGCTAAGGAACATTGCTGTAGAGAAAGTATTTGTTCTACGTGGTATGCTTCAGTTTACTTGCTGTTCACAACTGGTTAACAAAAAGGACCAAGACTGCAGTCACCCGGTTATATTTGATCATTTATGTTTCTATGGGAAACAATGGTTTTAAATCGTTCTCAATTTAAAAAAAGAAAAAAACGTTACAGTGAAATGAAACACCTACCCAGTAAGGGGATTTCACTGCATAAAAGCAAAGACGTCACGAAAATTTGTAACAACTATAGATCAGTGAATTTTACTTCGTATACAATACTGATAGGTAAGCTCTAGATACAATGGTTGACACTGACATATGCACGTAATCTCTGTAGAAATCTTTTTCAAAAAGCACCGGAGACATAGTATGAGACATAGTGCACTCGTACTCTCGATCTGGGTTTGTGCAAAAAATAAAAAATAAAACCAGCTTCAGCATCGTCGGTGTATAGCAAATATACGCGGGCTAAAAAGTAATCACTTTTCTGCGTATATCCACGTCTGTAAGCTCGGACCAGCTGTTTTGGCACTTAGTGAAACATAGGCAGATCTCCACTAGGAGAATCAATCCCGGGATCCCGGACGATTTTTGCTCTTAAACGATCCCGGGGTTGCCAGTCACCAATCCTGGGATTTTCGGGATTGAAGACACTAAACTTTTAAAACACAAATTACATTTTCCACACATATATGGCCTTTCCACAGGCTATACATGCGTGTTTTGTACCCAACAGATGTTTGCAAACGTGTATCTCATTTAGGCCGATGACTAGCGCGACACTGCGAACACACCACTATCCCCTCCCGTTTGTCTTTAACGTCAGACAATGCGTTTGTGTGATCAGTTAAAAAATTACGGTTATGTAAATAACAGGGTGGGTATGTCATACCCAGCCGGCAGTCACACTCTCGTCTGGTTAAAGGGGAGAAAGAGAAACAAGTTTAGTTATCAGTTTGGTTTCTATTGTGTTTGTGGTGTTCTCGCATGCGTTTTAAATAAATTACTAGTGTCCCTATAATTATTGTTTGATTTGAAAAATGTCAAGTGAAACTCATTTTACCAAGCATAAAAAAGATTGTGAATCTGACCCGTCACCAACAGTTTGGCATCATTTTTACACATCAAAAGATGGAAAAAGTGCCAGTGTAAAAAATGTAGAGCTATGCTGAAGACTTTGGGAGGTTCAACTAAAGGCTTACACACGCACTTATTAGCCATCCATAAATCCAAAGTGGAGGGTGTACTGAGTATTGCTTCGACTAGTCGACAATCAAGAGAGAAGGAAACGGCAGGACCACCGATTAAACGCAAAATGGATGATTACTTTTTAAAAACTGATACTGACACCCTGGATAAAGTTTTGTCACGTATGACGGCTTTGGACGGACTGGCGTTTGTCACTTTTATTAAATCAGACTTGAGAAAACTGTTAATTTCCAAAGGTTACACAGATTTACCTAAATCGTCAGCAACAATTCGGAAACGTGTGGTTGACTATAATGCCTTCTAATAAGGCACCAGATTACCACAGAAATTAATAAATTAAAGCAGATGGACGAAAGATTTAGTTTGACATTCGATGAGTGGACCTCCCATGCCAATAAGAGATACATGAACATTAATGTGCACTCGTGTAATAAAATCTGGAGTCTGGGAATAATTCGTGTTTCTGGATCACTAAACGCGAAAATGTGTATAAAGATGCTTAAGGATCGTCACGCCCTTCACAACCTTGCTCTTGAAAAAGATATAGTCGCAATTGTCACTGATGGACCAAATGTTATGATAAGTGTGGGAAACCAGCTTGACACTGAACATCAAATTTGTTTTGCGCACGGTATACAGTTGGCTGTTTGTGACGTCCTTTACAACAAAAAAGCATTAGTCGAAAATGAACTAGAATTAATTTTTGATGAATCAACAAACGATACAATGGATACTGAAGATGTAGACAATAACGGCCATGATATCGAGGATTTCGAGGACTCAGAAGCAGCTGTAGTTGTGATTTCCCCAGATAATGCAATCGAACATGTTCCAGATCTCACAAACGAGCAAAATATAAATGAAGTCATTAAAAAATTCGCAGAGTTGTTGTGTACTTCAAAAAACGATGAACATGAAAAAGAGCAGTCATTACTTTTAGATTGCAAGACTAGGTGTAATAGCCTTTTGATTATGCTAGAACGATTCGTCCTTCTGAAAACTAGCATTCAAAAGGCCTTAATTGGTCTCAACCATTTTGTTCAGCTAAAATATTCTGATTTTGATTTAATAGGTGAAATCGTCGATGTTCTTACTCCATTAAAACTAGCTGTTGAAGCAATCTGCCGCCAAGAATCAAATCTGTGTACAGCTGACGCAGCATTAAGATTTTGTTTCGATCAATTGGCCAGTAAAAATACAATTTTGGCCAAAAAAATTACAAAATCATTGTCAGAAAGAATCAAACAAAGACGTCGCACGGAATTAACTGGTTTGCTAAACTATCTCCAAAACCCATCAACACATTATTCTAGTGAAGTATTCTTGTCACCTAGTGAACTACGAAAAAAAGAAAAAGGTAAAATCACTAATTGAGAGACTTACTACTACTAACCAACACCAAAACATTTCTAATAGTGTCAATGCTAAAGAAGAAGAAAACAGTGCGAATGTATTGAAACCACCTATCTTAACTTACATTAAAGCAGCAGCTACAAGCAGAAATAAAAAAAAAGTATGCAAGTATGCAGAAATAAAAAAAAAGTATGTTCAAACGAGCCAGAAATGACTGTAACGTCTTTCTTAAGCGCATGAGATTTCAATACGGCCCAAAATTGAGGCAAAAAATACTACAATGTCTCAAAGGTAGTAAAAATTGTTGGTCGTTCGTCAAAAATATTAAAAATTTTGCCTCATCCTCCATCCCAACGCTCATTTACAATGACATTTCAGCTGTCAACTCTTTGAATAAAGCCAATCTGCTTGCTGCACACTTAGCAACCAATTCAACACTTCTAGATTGTGCTTTGCCTCCGCCTACACTTGAGTGCATCGAATTTTCAATGGGACGAATCCACATTCTTAAGATCTTAATCTACACAGATCCACTGATCAAGATGATTAATCTGCCCTACTTCTGAAGAGGTGTTCTTCCTTACTGGCAAAACCACTGCGTAAGCCTTTTCACCAATCCTACTCTTTAGGACACTTCCCGAGCATATGCAATGAATTGTGTGTGATGAAAAACCGCAGCCCATTCAAAAAAAAGGCGAATCTTCTTCTCTCTCTTCCTACAGATAGGAGGAAAAAGAAGAGGGATGGGAAGCACGCGGTTGAGGAAATTGAGGTATGGTATCCCAGGAATGAGATTCGGAAGTTTTCAGCAAAAGGTAAAAAACCCATGCCACGGACATAAACCCCGAACCGAGGCCTGTAGAGACGAACAAATGTCGAAGTCGATGCAAAGGATTTGGAGAGAGCATTTCTGTAGAGTGTATACGAGCGGTGACGAACCAAATTCCGCTGATTTTTTCAACCTCGATCATGTAGACCAACAATTCCGTCCACCCGATGAAGTGAAGATAACCATATCTAAGCATAAGTCAAACAAAGTTTTTAGAACGGACGGTTTGACTGCCGATGTTATTAAGGCGGCAGACGATGACTTGATAGGAAGCAAACACTCATCTATGAAATATAGTCGGACAAAAGTATGCCTGATGAATGAAACCTCAGTATTGTTTGTCCGATCCTCAAGAACGGAGACCCTCTGAATACACAGTCATCAGTCTTCTTAACATCGCCTACAGGATTCTACTTGCCGTATTGTATGAACGCCTGAAGCCGTTGGTCAACAACCTGATTGGTCCATATCAGTGTGGCTTTCGAAACACGAAAACTGGTGATTTGATGGCATGTCTCATCGAAAAGTGGAACCAAAGCGTACATCAATCTGGCGAAAGCAAGATAGTTGCACTTGATATTTCTAAGGCATTTGACAGAGTTTGGCATCAGGCTCTTTTGTCGAAAATGTGTACATTTGGGATCGATTACTCTCCTCTTGAATGGATTAGAAACTACCTTTCGGAACTTTCAATTCAAGTTGTCTTGGATGGTTTCAAGTCTGATATTCCCAAACTAAATTTTGGTGTGCCCCAGGGCTCGGTTCTGTCTCCGATACTCTTTTTCATTTTCATTAATGATCTCTTGACTGCTACTTCTAATCCAATGTATTCCTTTGCTGGCGAAAGTACTCTCTGCTTTTCATATTATTTTCCGAACTCTCGTCCCTGCTCTTCGAATGTAGAACGGGAACGGCAGCGTATGTTCAGCTCATTAAATTCCGATATTGACAGCATAACCAATTAGGGAACTATCAAGAAAGTGGAAGAAAAATAGGAAAGATATGCGATATACATACACGATAATAACAAAGGGAAACTGGAAACTGTAGTGCATAGCGAGGATGACTACGGTCTTTGGAGTTCGAGCTTGTCGTCGTCGAGACAACATGTTTCTGTATCATTATAGAGGCTACTCTAACTCCAGTCTAATTTTCGAGGAAATTACAAGAATCCCATTTCAAAGCGGGCACTCTCTTACCCACCAGATTTCCCAACACATTTAATCAAACTATTTAATTTTCAGTTGACAGATTGAGCAATAATGCACTGGGTATCTCAACCATCTCCATTCACTTTGTTGCGCTGCTGTTGTTAAGTATGATACTCGTACATACTCGATACATACTCGTATACCCAAACGTGCCCAAGTGCTTTACATCTGGCCTGGTTCTCTCAAATCGGTGAACTGCGACATTCCTTTAACTCTGTCAAGGTTGACAATTTCCAGTTGTGTCTTAGAGTTGAGATACGAACTTCAAGTCATTCATCACTTTGAGATAACGCCAAATTAAGTCGTTTCTACTCATTACAAGAAGTGCGTGTTACAACAATACAAACTTTTTTACAAAACTCCCAGCTACCATTGGATGGCTAACTGGAATTATGAATTAACATAAAACTGACTCAATACGAGTAGACAGACTATATAACCTTGATTTGATAATGTGTCCAACATTTTATTCATCAAAAGAGGGAAATCCACAAGTTTTCTACGAGTATGTAAATAATGTAAATAAGATTAACCAATGGATACATTTATTTGAATTTCTTTTTCGCTAACCTTGTGCATAATACCAACAATATCTGTGACGACAGATATTGTTTTTATTTTTGCCCACTTCCAACTGTAACCGAAAGTGTATCGAATTTCTGTTGTCACTGAATGGATATGCTTACGTAATACTCGTACATATCCATCACGTTTGTAAAGAAATAAATAAATATATAATTATGTATCTAAGCTGAGTCGCACGCCCATTTTGAGCATGAGCATCTTGAATTTGAATTTTATTCTTTTTATTTTTTATTATTGTGAATTTGAATCCTAATCAAGTTCGCACCTTTGCATTTCCACACCTGTGGTCGGTTGAAGTGCGTTCCATTCATTTATTCGTAGAGTTGCATCACTGTCAGATGCTTTTGATTTATTCACGCCTCTGAGTCAACAACGGTTTAAAGAATATGTACGAGTATTAAACCCGAAAAATACAACTCTTATACTAAATACTAAATATAGACGGGTATACGAGTACGAGTACCTGTACGTATGGTCACAGATGCGATCGATCTTTGTATACAAAAACGAAAGATACAAATAGGTGGTGATGCTCAACTTCCGATTCCAAAATTGGGTCAAGGAAATTAAACGGGTTCCTCCGGATAGATACAACCACAAGATACTCGTTCTCATACTCGTACTCATATTTGTACTTGTTGTCCATGGTAATGGTTTGAAAATGCAGTTTCAGACTTACCTCCAGGTATTGCCAAGAATTGGTATTGGTTTCGGTCCAGGTATCTCATGGTATGGCAGAGCATTTTGCCATTCGGTGGTGTGTGGCATTTCGATGGTAGTGGCTGCTGCATGTGGACAACCAGGAGTTGTTACGGTTGCACGTTGACGTCGTGAAACCAGTGAAATTTCGCTCACAGGCAACAGTAGGGATCTCGATTTACGCAAACACGGCAAAGACTTCATTGTTACACCACTATTTTTATTTTTATTTTATTTAATTTCAAAAATAAGCTAAATTAACCACAACAAATCAGAAATCAGTTTAGAGTAACTTTCCTTTGAATGAACAAAAGATTGGTTTGTATCTTTTGGGGTTACACCACAAAGCACAGTAACGCTTTTTTAGGAATTTAATTCTTTTTTTTTTTTGTTTTAATAATTTCACTTTCTTCAAACGGGCGAATGCTAATTCAATTTCTATCGAACAACGACCATCACTGGAATCGAAAACAAAAGTGCGAGTCAAGTAATCTGTAAGTAGTTGGTACGGATTGGAAACTAAGTGTAACGAGCATATCACGTTCGCGTCTGCACGTAGTGATTACCGCTCTTCAACTGAAACAATTTTGAATAGGCTTGAGTGCTTTAAGCCGCACCAACAACAGTCACTAGGTAGTAGATACTGGCACTGGGTAATCTCGTATTGGCCAAGCCAAGACAAATGTATCTCGAGCACGAGTGGCAGTTCTGGTCAAATGGGAAGTTGGCTGCGTATGCGACCACCGTGACGTGACTTGAATTTGAAGAGCTATTTGTTGGTTTGTCGAATGCACTTTAAACAGAAAGGGGGCTAGATGTGACGTAGAAATGTTGCAAATGCTTTGCCATTGAGATGGTGAAAAAGTATCTAAATAATTGCTAAGTGTTGAGGAACAATAATGTTTCTTGATATAGCAACATATGTAATGAAGCGGTGTGTTGCTATAAAAAAAAAATTATAGGAAATGCCAGCAACATTCCATCGCAGATACATTTGAAACCTGATACAACGAATTTGTATGTTTAGAATGGAAGTCTATGATAGATAAAAATTATTCGAATCTGGGTCAACGTGACTTACATTCACTTTGGGATTTGATTGCAAATTAAACACCAACTGAGCAGGTGGACAATTCTTGTATATTCTGACTAGAAACAGTCAAGCCGAACAACTAGCGGAAGCAATGGACTGCTGCAAAGCAAATATTACCGCCATCCAAGAATTGCGATGGGATTGGTCGGACAGAAAGAGGACAAACTGCGACATCTACTCGTGCTACGGTGATGATTGTTATCGACGGCAAAAGCAGCTCCTATTTGGATGCGTATTTTTGTTGTTAGAGGCAGACTTGGGCAAGAAGTCTTCGGTTTCCGGCATCTGAACGAGCGCCTCGTAACAATCCATATTAAGGCTAAATTTACCAACATTTGCGCTCGCTCTCCCACAAAGGAGAAAGACGACGACACCAAAGATGGCTTCTACGAGCAATGAAATGGTCCTCGGCGATATTTTAGTACTGTCGGAAGGTATAGCCTACACGACACCACCTCCGATAACGGATTCAGACTAATCGACTTGGCTATGGGGCGAAACATGGTTGTAGATAGTAAGCGGTTCCCGCAATTCGTTATCTCCAATTTGACTTGGAGAACGCCTGATCAATAAACCAACAAAACGATTAAATAGATTGCGACCGACGAAACGCACTCCTCCAGTATGTTATTATGGATGTTCTAACATTTCGTGGGGCCAACATCGACTCGGACTATTACCTTGTTGTAGCCCAGGTGCGGTTGCGAATATCCCGACCATTGCAAAGGCAACCTAACACTGTGAGGAAGTGGGATTGACAATTGATCTGTCAAAGTGGTTAACTCGCTTAGAAAAGTTCCTAATAAAAGTCTTTATAAATATGAAAAAAGTGCATAAAAAAACTATAAAATCAATTTAAAAAGTTACCGAAGTGATATTTTCATCGAAACAATCGACATCCAAGTAAGTCTTAGCACTCAAAACCAATATAACTCGATTTTAATCTAACCTGTAAACTATAACCTCGATGAATAAGAGGGGTCTGTTTGAAACATCGCCTGATCAACTTAGAGAAGAAAAGCGTGGAACCTTTCCAGCAGCAGCAGCTTCCCTACCCCAATTAACAATTGCTTCTACATCGATACTGGAATCATCAACAATAATAACAATCGCGGACCTGAAAGAAATCCTGGATGAAAACAATAAAAACTTATTGAAGGAAATTCCTTCAAAAGGCGATTTTTAGGTTATACATGCAGAACTTTCTGGCTTAAAAACAAAATATGAGGAAATTTCGGCCAAGGTTGTGTTGCGAGAACGGAAAAGTGCCATATTGGGGGACCAGATAGAAAAACTTTTACAAAGAAGCTTGGAGGCGAATGTTGTAGTGCGTATGCCTGCAGAAGACAATACGGATATGAAAGCAAAAGCAGAATCTGTTTGCGCTAATTTATTGGGCACAGTCGAAGTAAACTCTGCTATTGAGTATGCACATTCAGTATCTACACCGAATAGTCACACTGCAATGGTTGTTGTTAAACTGAGTTCACGTAATGCTGCTTGGTTCATTCTAAGAAACGCAAAAAATTTAAACGGATCACAAACCTATATCCGTAAATATTTCACGTATAACATGCGCCGTAGAATGAATAATTTACTACCCATTGCCAAATTCCTGCGCAGTAGGTTTCCTGCTATGACAATCCAGCTAAGAGATGACAAACTTTTCATTGGTAGCAAGATGTTTACGTGGGATTCAACGAACGGCCTGAAATGTGGTAAAAATGACCCATTGGAGACTCTGCGTACAATTTTTGTTCGCGAACTGATTCTATTTGCGAGTATTCAAAATTTTATGAATGAAGTTTCACAAGGTAATAAAAACAAAAACGCAAATAATGTCAACAACAAAACGTCAATGGAATTGATTGAAGATGGGCGCATCCAGCTTTTTTTTTTCTTTTTTCTTTTATAATGGGCGCGCGCTCAAGGGGTTTGTATACCCTTAAGGTGATTGTTCACAGCGCGGGCAAAGGAAATTTAGGGAAGAAGAAAAGAGAGGTACCGATGTACATTGCTTTTAAATGTTTGCAAGTTACAACGATCAGGAAATACAGAGATCGGCAGGGCATTCCATAAGCGAGTAGTACGGCTTAGGAAGGAATCAAGATATTTTAGAGTACGTCCGAAAATGGGCTTGAGGGTATACTGATGAGCATTTATAGCGAGACGGGTGTTACGGTTGAAAGTTTGAATGGGCGGAATGCTACTGGCGATTTCAGTGGAGCACTGGTGGTGGAAATAGCGATTAAACAAAGTGAGACAGGAGACATTACGTCGGTGTTCGAGGGTATCAATTAACTGACTGATATTAGTATCATCAATGAGCTTTATCGCACGATTTTGAATCCTATCTAGCAGGTGCAGAGATGTTTTAGGAGCACCTGACCAGATGTGGGCATTGTACTCCAATTTTGGGCGGATGAATGCCTTATATATTGAGGCCAGATCAGAGGGGGTTAAATATTTTTTACATCGCTTGAGGAAACCTAGACATTTCGCAGCATTTTTGGCGATATCAAATATGTGATCATTCCAACGTAAGTTGTCATTGACACACATGCCGAGAATGGAAAGTTTTTCGGTTTCGACGATGCAAGTGCCATTCATAGATAATGGCTGGGTGTTTAAATTTCGCTTTAAAGACAGCAGACAGCATTGTGTTTTGAAAGCATTAAATTCCACTCTGTTGATAGTTCCCCAATTGGTTATGCTGTTGATATCGGTATTTAATGAGCTCAGCATACGCTGCCGTTCTCTTTCTACAGCCGAAGAGCAGGGCCGTGAGTCCGGAAACGAATATGAAAAGCATTGAGTACTGTCATCAGCAAAGGAATATATTGGATTAGAAGTAGCAGATAAGAGATCATTAATGAAAATTAAAAAGAGTATCGGAGACAGAACAGAGCCCTGGGGCACACCAGCATTTATTTTGTGAATATCAGACTTGAAACCGTCCAAGACAACTTGAATTGAACGTTCCGAAAGGTAATTTCTAATCCATTGAAGAAGAGAGTCGTCGATCCCAAATGCACTCATTTTCGACAAAAGAGCCTGATGCCAAACTCTGTCAAATGCCTTAGAAATATTAAGTGCAACTATCTTGCTTTCGCCAGATTGTGCGAAAGTAGATACGTCCCATTGAAGATTCGACGCATTCAAGTGTAGGCGGAAAGCTGGCCGCAAAGTGTGCAGCAAGCAGATTGGCCTTATCCAAAGAGCTGTCAGCTGGAATGTCATTGTAAATGAGCGTTCGGATGGAGGATGAGACGGAATTTCTAATGTTTTCGACGAACGACCAACAATTTTTACTGCCTATGGGACATTGCAGTATTTTTTGCCTCAGTTTTTGGTCGTATTGGAATTTCACATGCTTAAGAAAGGCGTTGCAGTCATTTCTGGCTCGTTTGAAATTTTTTCGGTTTTTCTCTGTCGGGTTGGTCTTGAAGGACCGAAAAGACATTTTTCTAACCCTGACGGCCTCGAGTCGTACCATGCCTTTTCTTTTGGTTTGATACTCTTCATCCAATGAATAATAAAGGATCTCATTCCAAAGAGAATCGTGTCTGTAATCATATCAGCAGCGGCATCCACGTCGTTATCGAGGAAGCATAACGACCAGTTAAAATTCCTAAAAAAGCTGTTAAGACCGCTCCAGTTGGCTTTCTCGTATTGCCATACGAATCTTTTCTCTAACTGTGTGGTCGGTGTACGAGAAATAGCTGATATGATACAATGGTCCGATGAGCCTAGGGAGAGAATGGTGAGAAGTTAAGAACAAGTCCAGTGTGTTGGCGGTATGACTATCAACGTCTGGTATTCGCGTGGGCTCATTTACAAGCTGCGTTAGGTTGTTTTCCGCAGCGAAGATCTCAGCACACCGTCCTTCGGGTGTTGTCTGTCCAGAATGTCGAAGCCACCCAGAATTGTGTATATTGAAATCGCCCGTAATAACGATTTCAGTATGAGGATATAGGGATACAATTCTTTGAATGGAGTCAGACAGCGCATCAAACTCGTTAAAAGTTGAATTGCTGTCCAGTTTGGGGCTTCTATAAATAAAGCAGTAGTGGATAATTTGCTTACGGAGATGGAATTTTAACCACAGGAAGTTGAATTCCGGATTGGAACATGGATCACATTGTGGTGGAGTTTGGTAAACTACATCACTACGCACATAAATGGCGAGACCGCGGTGAGAGAAGAATAATGGCACTAGTTCGTAGCCAGGTAGCTTCAGATCAGAATGATCTGAGAGGTGTGGGCGGGGATCTACCTGTGTTTCACTAAGTGCCAAAATAGCTGGTCTGTACTTACAGACGTGAACGTACGCAGAAAAGTGATTACTTTTTAGTCCGCGTATATTGGCTACGTATACCCTGAATTCCCTAGTCATAATCACAGACAAACACAGAAAACACAAACACCGACGACACTAAGCAAGGCTGCGAAGTGAAAACTCTGATCAAATTGTTGTAGGTGTTATGCCCTTACAACAATATGAAACAGTGCAGCAACGAAATTTTCACTCACAACCCGCTATCCATCAGTTGTTACATACTTTCAGCCACTGCCCGTACCGTATGGTAAATACAGTAACGGCAGTGATTGAGTGCAAGCAACAGTACTTCGACTAGGAGCGGGAGAGGTGGGATACCCGCACTGTATATTTTTTTCTCACTGCACTGCACTTTTTGTTTTTTGTTTTTATTTTATTTTTTGCACACGCGCGCGGTGTTTTTTTTTTTTTTTGGACAGCACACAATAATATTGCGAGTGCACTGGTTGAGTTGTGCACTCGACGGTGGTCGACTCGGTACAGAAAAAAAAAAACAGCCGCTGTTCAGAATAAGGTCCATTTGGGTGCATCCACAAGTGCAAGAGCGACTCAACAATCAAATGTCGGAACTTTTTGAGATGAAATCGTCTACCAGAAACAAATAAAATATATAGATGTAAGAATACTACGATACAATGTAGCAGGGCTTAAAAATAAATTTATATTAATGGATTTTTTTGATTATGTAAATACTTTTGATATGTTTTTCCTACTTGAAACACATGTTTTAGAAGATGAAAAGGAGAAATGGATTGTTTAAGAATTATGAATTAAAATGGAATTCAGCAGTTAAGTCAAATGTTTATGGAAGAGGAAGTGGAGGTGAATTTTTCGGTTATCGTAAGGATTTTAAAGCAGATGCCCCAAATTTTAAGCGGATTAATGAAATGGATATTCTAGAAATACAAATCAAAGGATCATCTTTTTATATTGTACCTATATACCTTAATTGTTTAAACTGGATGAGAGATTATAACCGGTTATGTGATACACAGCAGGATTTGGAATCAGTGGATGTAATGCTTGTCGGCGATTTTAACGCACGGATCGGATTGTCACAGAATAATTTTGTAAGTGGAGACACATCAGCCGTTATAAACCCAACTCGCAGATCAAAGGACGGAGTATGTGATGCGAAAGGTGCAAAGATCTTGGAAGTGGCCGATTCGTTGTACGCAAGAGTTCTGAATGGAAGTTGTCAAGGGGACCTAAGTGGCGAGTATACGTTTGTACGTGGTACGGCGTGCTCAGCCATAGACTATTGTTTTGTGTTTGGAAAGTGGAACACAATTCTGAAAGACTTCAGCATAGCTACAAGCCTTTTTTTCTGACCACATGCCTTTGGATATCTTTTGTATAATTTCGAGTAGAGAGGGTATGATCAACGCCAAACAACTTGGTCTATTGCCGAAACTGGCTTGGAATGATAAAATGAAACCAGTTTTCCAAAATAATTTGAATAAGGGCCTAACAAAACGAAAATCACAGAATAATCTTTTACATATTGAGGATCTTACTCAAATTATAACTGAAGCTGTTCCAGTAAGTAACAAAGAAAAACGTAGGACTGAATACAAGCAAGCGTAGTTTGATGCTAAGTGCCGCAGCGCCAGGAACAAATCTTTTGGGCTTCTAAAGCTTCTAAGGCAACTTTCTTTAAGAATTTGTATGCAGCAGCAAATAAAAATTTTAAACAACTCTGTTGGTCGGTTTTGAACTCATCAAGATCGTCAGCAGATTTCTGGAAAGCAGCTAAAGTTATAAACGGAAGAACCAATAAAATTTCGTCAGCATTGCAAGCATTTGAACTTCGAGACTACTTTTATAACCTACTTAATGCCCCACAATTCTCACCGCTTCCACACTACGCAGCACCATTTACAATTTATGAAGTTCAGAATGTAATACAGAAAGCAAAAGTGGAAAAAGCTCCAGGAGACGACCGCATTCCAGCTGAATTCTACAAAACTTGTTCTATGGAATTTCTTGAAGCACTAACAAGAGAATATAATAGAATATTTGAGACGGCAAATGTTCCTGCATGCTTCAAAAGAGCGATCATCTAGCCCCTATATAAAAAAGGATCATATGATAGTCCTGAAAATTACAGAGGAATCTCCTTGTTGAACACATCAGTCAAGTTGTTAAGCACTCAGAGGAATTCTGTTTGGAAACATATGAATACCTGGTCTAATTTTTGCACTGCATAATAACGTGTTTAGCGAATATAGTTCAAAAATGAAAATTTTTCGTACAACTGCTGCATCAATATTGCTCTACGGTGCTCAAGTCTGGGGATATTGCCCATTTGAAGAAGTGGAAAAATCTCTGAGGTATTTCTTAAAACGAGTGTTTCGGTTGCCAACGTGCACGCCCAACTATATGCTACATTTAGAAACAACAGAACCACCATTGTTCCCAGACACCATCAAGATGCACTTTGAATATGTCGTAAAAGTAATGGAAATGGATGAAGCAAGGCTACCTAAAGAAGTACTAAAGCACACACTTGCGACCAGAGGAAACCTTGTTGCAAAGTAGGAAGAGCTGGGATTTGAACCCGGTAAAAACTCCGTATCCCATCCGATACAAATACCACGAACTTGAAGAATATGTTTAGTACTATTCTTGAAAGGGTAAGCCTCATTTCTTATGAAAAATTTAAAACAGAAGCACAATCCTCACAACATCGAATGATATACACTCAACTGAACTTTGACCTTAAGGAAAATACGTACTTCCAAAGCCGTTTTACACTAAAAATTATAAACGTAATATTTAAATTAAGAGGTAAAATTATCAACCTAAATTACATTCCACATCGACCGGCAAACCGCAACGATGGCGACAGGAACACTTTATACTTATCCAGAAAACTTCCGTGCATACAAAGCACTCATAGCTGCTCAGTACTCTGGGGCCAAAGTGAAAGTGGCCGAAGATTTTGTTTTTGGCGAGACAAATAAAACTTCGGAATTCCTCAAGAAGTTCCCAACTGGCAAGGTGCCTGCATTCGAAACATCTGATGGCAAGTACCTTAGTGAAAGCAATGCCATCGCTTACTTCTTGGCCAATCAACAATTACGCGGTGCCAATGAATACCAACAAGCCTTAGTTCAACAGTGGATCAACTTTGCTGAGAATGAGATTGTACCGGCCTCATGCTCATGGGTGTTCCCTCTGTTGGGTATTATGCCATTGGCCAAGAACAGCACCGCTAAGGAAGATGTCGCCGCTGCTTTGACCATCCTTAACAAGAAATTGCTCGAATCCACTTATTTAGTGGGTGAGCGCATCACTCTGGCCGATATCGTTGTATTTACCAGTTTGCTTCATTTGTACCAGTATGTGCTGGAGCCATCTCTACGTGCGCCCCATGGCAATCTAAATAGATGATTCAACACAATCCTCAATCAGCCACACGTTCAAGCCGTCCTCAAGGGCTACGTCCTGTGCGAGAAGACTCTCGCATTCGATCCCAAGAAATACGCCGAATTCTTGCGTAAAACTGGTGCCGGTGCCGGCTCTGCTAAGGCCGATAAGAAGAAGGAAGAGAAAAAACAGCAAGAAAAGAAGCCAGCTCCAAAGAAGGAAGTTGAGGAAAAAGAAGAATTAGATGCCGCCGATGAAGCTCTTGCTCTGGAACCCAAGTCAAAAGATCCATTCGACTCCTTGCCCAAGAGAACATTCAACTTTGACGACTTCAAACGCTTCTATTCCAACGAAGACGAAGCCAAATCTATTCCATACTTCTGGGAGAAGTTCGACCCAGAGAATTACTCAATCTGGTTCGGCGAATATAAGTACAACGATGAACTGGCCAAGGTGTTTATGAGTTGCAACCTCATCACAGGTATGTTCCAACGTCTGGATAAGATGCGCAAACAGGCATTCGCCTCTGTATGCCTCTTTGGTGAAGACAACAACAGCACAATTTCCGGTGTATGGGTGTGGCGTGGACAGGATCTTGCATTCACTCTCTCGCCCGACTGGCAAATCGATTACGACTGCTACGAATGGAAGAAACTCGATGCCAAGTCTGATGAGACCAAGAATTTGGTGGCACAGTATTTCTCCTGGACTGGCGCCGACAAAGCAGGTCGCAAATTCAACCAAGGAAAGATCTTCAAGTAAACATAAAAGTGGCTCTACCCAGTCCACAAATCTAACGCCGGCGTTGATGCTAAATGCAACACCAACAATACTACTCGTAACTTATAATCCATTTTTTTAACCTTTGCTGTTTTTATTATCGGTTATTGCCTTGTAATAAAAATCAAAACAAACCAACAACAACTGACAGTCGATGTGACCTTTGTAGGCGACAGGAAAGAGAAGATATATACCACTTCATTGCCAGATGTCCCATTCTAAATGAGATACGAGTGAGTTGTTTTGGAGTAACCTTGATGGAAATGAATGAAGTCCTGGACAATTTGAATGGAAAATTAGGTTGGGAAATATTATATAAATACGCGTCAACTGCACTGAAATACAGAAAGAGGATAATAGATGGTGACTTTTAATTAAATAACAACTAGCACATTAAGTAGTTAATTTATAAATTCTTTATCTGGTAGACGGCCTTTGGCTAAACCATATTAAACTTAGTTATCCAACAAAAGTGATTGCCAAAAATCGATCAGAATTGCCGCCTCTGATGTGCAGGGTTTCACTCGGCCACCACAACGAAACCACTGGATTGACTGCATACAAAGCGGTCCTGCATAGAACGACTAGAGCTGCTCACGAGCAGAAGAGGAGAGACGAACACCGACTTCTCAGGAAGAAAAACAAGAGGCATGGGAAGCACGCGGTTGAGGAAATGTCGCAGTCGATGCTAAGGATTTGGAGAGACCATTTCTGTAGAGTGTATAACGGCGATGACGAACCAAATACCGCTGTCAGGCGGAATGAACCTTTCAACTTCGACTATGTAGACCAACAATTCCGTCCACCCGATGAAGTGAAAAAACATACGTCAAACAAAATTGCTAGAACGGACGGTCTGAATGCCGATGTCATTAAGGCGGCAGGCGATGACTTGATAGGAAGCAAAAACTCATCTGTGAAATATAGTCGGACGAAAGTATGCCTGATGAATGAAACCTCAGCATTGTTTGTCCGATCCTCAAGAAAGGAGACGCTTTGGACTACACAACCATCAGTCTTCTTAACATCGCCTACAGGATTCCATATGCCGTTGGTCAACAACCTGATTGGTCCATATCAGTATGGCTTTACGCCAGGACCAAATCTTCCCACTACGGCAGATCTTGGCAAAAATGCCAATCGCTGCTTCTGTGGGTTAAAAGAAGGCAATGAACTAGCAAAGCCCACTCTCGAACAACCGAAGTGACCCTATATATGACCTTAATAATATCAGTCCTGCTCTACGGCGCAGGGGCATGGACTTTATTAAAAATGGATGAGGGTACTCTACTCGGCTTTGAGAGGAAAATTCTTCGGATGATTTTCGGTCTTGTCTGCATAGACGGTGAGTGGAGGAGGAGATACAACAACGAACTGTACGCACTGTAGATCTACATCAACTTAGCCAGAAGAGTGAAGGTCCAACGACTGAGATGGCTAGGTAAAGCTAGGAGGCAACGAGCTAAAGATCGAGCTGGCTGGAGACGCTTGTTGGTTGTGGCTCACGTCCACCCTGGACTGTAACGCCACCTCAAGAAGAAGAAGAAAAGAAATAGGAAACAGTCAAGCTTTTTAAAGGAGAGATATCGACGAGCTGACACAGAAAGTTATAAGACTCGGAGTCTTATGGATTGCGGGAAATGGACTCAGGCCGAAGGTCATGCACTCAAAGCTGAAAAGTGTCTAATTTGTGTTCACACCCCGACCGGTGAAGCTTATCTTTATCCACCTAGATTGTGCTACAGTCTAGACTAAACCCAGGTATGAACGAAAATGTTTCTAGAGTAATGTCTTTCCTTTCACTACCAAAGGCGAGGTCGTCCTCTATTGCGTTTTCCCTATAGGAAGGAATCAAAGACTCTTCGGACCTGAGCGTTAGAGTAACGTGCGCTTGCTACTGGTGTCGCTGTATAGATAATAGGTCGTTGTTAAATCTCTACTTCCAAACCTCGTCAACCCTAAGGCGATCAAAAATTTCTGAAGGGGTCTTCTGGAAAATTGCGCCTCTAGTGTTGTTTGAAATGTTACAGAACAAGTTTGACAGAGATTTAAGACTCGGCATGATCCCGTATATGTAGATCATCTCTTTGGATGCATCACATTGGGCCCTATGATCGATAAAGATGAGGTGAGTATCGATCCATGCATACTTTTAGGCTTTTCTCATGGATCCAACGTAACGTAAACATTCGGTTAACCTGCCTTAAACCGCTTTGATAGGAGCCATACGGGTCATCAAAAAATGGTTTAAGGCCTTCACATGCTGTTTCGACAATGGGAGCTCCCTTCTTCTTATGTTTCAGGCAAATGACACTGAGGCTGCATTCATCAGTCTTGCGACCATATGTATCTTGGAAATGGTGTATGCTCTCTACCGATTGATCTCCCTCTTAAGTAACTTGGCAAGTAGGACGTCTTGTCTAGCAGCATTGCTTTCTTACATTTAGATATTGAAATCTTTACTTATTTAGGTCGGAGGGATGAAAATATTGGCTTTCATCGCCAAAATTCAATGGCTCATTCTCTTTGGCAGCAAAATCTGGATAGTCTGTAAAAGTTATTTTCAATACCCTTGCTCATCAGGCTGCGAAGGGCAACAGATCTTTAGATCTTTAGACACCCGAACATTTAGCCCCGAGTCGTCGGTGGAGGTGGAGGTGGCCAGATATTACCTCCTGGTCGCAGTAGTGGACAAGTTCCACAAACAGGAAGTTATATCCGAGGCGTGGGAAAGCATTGAAGACAAACTTTCCGACATGGTGGTGGATCACCTCATCGAAAACCAAAGGGCACCTCTGCGTAGTTTTGACTACGTCGAGACCATTAGGGGATATCGGGTAATCAAATGCGAGGACCAATTGTTCAAGGACTTCCTTACTGAATGCGTTGCTAAGGTCAGCGACGCCTGTGATGGCTTGACGGTCAAGCTTATCCCAGATAATGACATCCCAAGGAGACCCAGGCCCCACATTTGGTTTTCCAAATGAAGGTAGATGGGCGAAAGCCCTCCAATGTCGTTAACTCCACAAACCAGCAGTTCCAATGAATGACTGGACTGTCATTAAGGCGGAGGAATCCCATAAGAACAATATGTGCTCCCTGCTTCTCATCAATAACGAGGGGCTGGCAGCACTAGAGAAAGCAGACCATAAACTTAGGTTTGGCATCGTGCACGTCAAGTTTAAAGTTTTTCTATCATCGGGCCTTGAGGACGATCATCATTGAAACCGACAAGTTGTTGGAGGACCTTATGATCGCTGAAAAAACGAATGGTCATACAGACTAACCTGAGGCACTCTAGGCGTGCCACCGATAATCTGCGTTTTTTTCCTAAGGGAGAAAAATATTCCAGGAGCCCTAGGTGAGAGACTCGGTCATAGAGGGTCTTCAGGGCAATCAATACGACCTAACGCGAGGCATACAATACAGAGAAGCACAGAAGATAATGAAAGAGGTGAGTCACTTTCGATTTTCTTCTAACCACTAACCTATCTGTCTGCAATAAGGACAAGATCCCAACCTTTGTCTTCTCTAGTACGGAAACTTTCAGGTCGCCGGAAGAGGTCCTAGATATTACAACCAAAACAAAGAATGACAACTTTAGGGTCGAAAATGGCAGAGTTTCCAATCTGGAGTCATTCTCAGATTACAGATGTATCCTCTACGAGTTGAGTCTCGGAACCGAGACCACTAAGCGAAGTTTGGACCAACTTTGTCCAAGCCCTTAGGACTAAACTCAAAAACAGACCCGAAATAAACACCGTAGCAATCGAAGAACTGGAGGCAAAGGTAAAGAATTTTGAGAAGGCAATGCAAATTACATACGAAGACTCGTGCCCAGTTAAACTTAGAAAAATACTAGATGGCCTCAGTTCTTCTTGGCAAACGCCATGTTCACACGTGTTTCTCTTAAGAATTTTTTTTTTCAATTGGTGAAAGTTTAAAGAGTATATACCAACTTTTCGTTTGACTACATAATAGTTGCTTTTCCTTTTTTCCCTTTCTTACTCTGCGGGGTAAGTCATCTATTAATTTTCCTAAATAAAAAAACAAAAAAAACAATAAAACACAACTGCAGCACTTAATCATGGACGGGGGGACAGCCCCCCATCACCAGAACTGGTTTAAGGGTCTACAGCCAGATGTGGACTTAAACCAGAGAAATAGTACCCCAAATAAACGCAAAAATAAGCACACTAGACATGACGAAGAATATCCTGAATTACCTGTAATTAATACAGACAATAATATCCCGCGCTACATAGTAGTAACAGCAATGGAAAAAACTGGAGAACAAATTCGGCCTCTTTCATCATATAATCCCATCCAAATTAATCGTGGTTTGCAACATATATCGAAAGATACCTTAGAAGTAAAAGCAATGAGGTCAGGAGACTTACTTCTTAAAGTCATGAATGTCAGTACAGCCGACAGATTCCTAAAAGCAAAACGTATTGACTCAATTGCAGTGAAGGTATCAAACGACATAAGTCTTAATTCCACTCAAGGCAGAATCTTCTCAAAGCATATCGTCGAATTAACTGAAGAAGAATTATTGTCAGAGCGAAACAAATTCAAAGTTATTGGCGTCAAAAAAACGCTGAGAAAAAAAGAGAACGATGTTTTAGTTCCCACAGGTGCGGCTATATTAACATTCGACTTGATTCGTAGGCCAAATGAGGTCAAAATTGGATGGGTGAACTGCAAGGTGGAAGAATACATACAAAATCCTATGCGCTGTGTAACATGCCAAAAACTTGGTCACACTAAAAACCATTGTCACAACACCTCTCTCTGCAAAAACTGCTATCTCCCTCCACTTCATGATGAATGCAAACGTATATACTGCATTAATTGCAACGAAGAGAGTCACACTTCATACGACCCTGCCTGTCCTGCTTTCCTTCGATACAAATCGATCAACAAAATCAAAGCCGATCGTCGTTGTACTGTTCGCGATGCCTGGGCTATATACAACAATAATCCCTCTCTTCACCAACTACCGGCTCCACAGAAGCGCCGTGAAGGCAACCCAACAATGGCAGAGATTATAAAATCTCGATTGGAGAAAACACGACAACAAGAAGAACAAAACCGCTCAGAGAACACCCCTGTATCCGAACTCCCCACAGCCGAACCCAACTCTCTACAAAATAATCTCTTAAATCCTAAAAAATCAATTCAACCAAATAGTATCAAAGAGGGAAACGTTATCACTATTACAAAGGAACTCTTAACTCCGAAACACCCAAAGCATCAAAATATCGAATCCTATCAAACAAATAAAACACCCATTAACACCACCTCAGCATCAAGCTCCAACATTAATGAAAAGAATATTACTGTCATTAAGAAAAAAGAACAGAAAAGTATCGAAATGGATATAATCCCTCAGTCTTCCGCATCCTATATAAATCAACTCACCAATCTTTCAAATAGATTAAATAACCTCCAGCAACTACATGGAAAACCCCCTAATAAACTCCCAAATGCACTTCTTTTAAACGAACACCAAGAACCACAATAATGCCTCGATTGACTTTAGATTTACTAATACTCCAATGGAATATTCAAGGATTTTCCAGTAATAAACATGCTCTCGAGCGCTTAATACTCGTAGCTAAATACAAACCAGATATTATTGCGTTACAAGAAACTCATATCAATGGAAAAAACAAAGAATGTTTTAAAGTAAAAAATTACAAAACATTTCCTTTTAACAAAGCTTATGAATACGCAAAAGCTGGTATAGGCATGCTTGTTAAAAATAACATACCAATTAACTACCATATAACCTCTGATACGAATCTACTACATCAAACCATTGAAATTCCTGGGCGAAATCCAATAAAAATTACAAATATATATAGAGAACATGACGTACAAATTTCGCTAGATTTATTGAATAGCATACCTACTGTCAATGACAATTTCCATCACATAATTATGGGTGACATTAATGCCCACAATACTTTATGGGGTTCAAACACTACAAATAATGCAGGAACTATGTTTGAAATCTTTGCGAATGATCGTGGTCTCATAACTTTGAATGATGGATGTCCGACTTTTTTCAGCACTAGAAACACTTTTTCTGCAATCGATGTCACTTTCGCATCCCAAGATCTTGCTCCTTTCCTGCGTTGGGAAGTACTGTCTGATGCTATAAGTAGGGATCATTTCCCGATCATTTTACGCACCCCAGAACAAAGATTGGGACCTAAGTTTTCTCCCCGATTCAAAGAAGAACTTGCAAACTGGAAATTGTTCCAGGAGGTAACAAAAAATCTTAATTCACAAATAGCTTCAACTTGCAACATTAACCAAGAAGCATAAAAAATCAAAAAAATCATTAGAACCGCTGCAGCAACAGCTATGCCTGTGACGCATAATCTTTAAAGACCAATCCTATCTGGTTTACAAGAGCTATAGCAATTTTAGTTAAGGAAAAGAATAAGGCTTGGAAGAAAGCCCGCAGGTACCCGACCACCGAAAACTGCGTTGCATATAGAAAAATGGGAAACCTTTATCAACACTATGAACCCATCACTTGATATGAAAACATTATGGAGACGGATTAGAGCCATTCGCTACCCAAGCACAGAGAGAAAATTTCCCTACATGCTAATAGATGAAAAACTACAAATAGATCCAGTAAGTATAGCAAACATATTCGCAGAGAAATGGAAACAATACAGCACAGATAGTACGTATCAAGAGAGTATGATTGAAAATAAACTAAACTTCAGTCTACAACCACCTTCTAACCAAAGCTCGTGTGAACTTCTAACGGAAAATATTTCCAAAACTGAACTAGAAATAACTCTGAAGATGGCCAAAGGAAGCAGCCCAGGCGAGGACCAAATCACGTATAAAATGGTAAAACTGAGCGATGATAGCCTTAAAGACAGAATTTGCTCGCTTTATAATGGTATTCTATTGACTGGAACTTTTCCACACGACTGGAAAAGAGCAAAATTTAAACCGATTCCGAAAACCTCAAGAAATCAACATGATTTTAATAAATATCGCCAAATTTCTCTTCTTCCCGTTCTCTCCAAAATTTTCGAAAAAATTATTGCGAGACGAATAAGTTGGCTGATGGAAGGAAAGGCTAGCACAGTACAGCACGGTTTCAGACCCAATAGAGGAGTATCCACACTCCTGCACCTTTTAGAGCATACACTGACGGAGAATTTGTCGAGAAAAAAACACAGTGTAGTAATGTCATCTGACTTAGAAAAAGCCTTTGACAGAATTATGATGGTACCTGTTATTAAGCAAATATATCAATGGGGTGTCCCAAAAACATTACTAAAGGTAATAATGTCATTTATGAACAGCAGAACTTTTAGAGTTAATGTCGACGGGTACAACTCCTCCATTGTGAGATTGGACAATGGTACGCCACAAGGATCTCTACTTTCTGTTATCTTATATAACGCATATATTGACTCGCTTATTGTTAAACTCTCCCAACCGATTAACAAACTCGATTTCATTGGAGTATACGCGGACAACGTTTATGTTGTTTCATCTGGAGATCCTACAGAAGTGAAAGATTCTTTAGAAAAAGCAAATTTGACTATGTTTAACTGGGCTCAAGAAGTGGGTGCTGTTATTCCTTCATCTAAAGTGGAAGCGCTACATCTCTGCAGAAAAAGAAAATGCACCTGTAACCCTCTTGTTTTACGCGATTCATCAATCCCCCTTAAAAAAGAAATGAAGATTCACGGAGTTACTTTCAGCCGAAATTTGAAATGGGACATACACATCAACAATATGGTTAATCAGCTAAAACGACAAAACAACGCACTAAAAATGATTTGTTCAAAGCGAAAAGGGCCACATATAGAATCTTCCCTCCAAATTGCGAATCTAGTCGAGGGTACGTTGCAACATGGTATAACCATTTATATGTGGACAACAAAAAAAAATATACATAAAATTGATACAGCCATCAACGATTGTTTTAGAACAGCATCTGGAGCTTTAAGAGCTACAAATATAGAAGCCCTTAGAGTGGAAATAGGCTACACATCATTTGAACACTTAGGAAAAAGAAGGGCAGTTAACCATATCAGTAAAGCATTAGTGAATTCGACACATCTGCTGTTTGAAACGATTAAAAAAAATTCTGTATCAGCGCTTAGTAAGATAATCTCCTTAATACCACTTCAAAGCTCATTTGCATTAGACATGCCTATAACAGCAGATACTCCACCTTCTTGGAAAAGGAATTCACTCCCAATAAACACCAATCTCGCAAATTTCAAAAAAACTAAAACTTCTAATGATCTGTATAGAATGCTTCATGAAGAAATGATCTCAACCATAGGAGCGGATAGAATCTTTTACACTGACGGTTCGTACAAAGAAAATCACTGGTGCTCATATGCAGTTATTCAATTACAACCAAACGCACAGTCATCTATCGTTCATCAAGCACTTCTACCTGATTCTGCCGACAATTACATTGCAGAATTAGCAGCAATTTATAAATGTATATCCTATGCTCAACAATTTTCTGATCGATCCTTGATTTTAACAGATAATCTTGGTATTTTCATGGGCCTTAAGAGTGAGACAAATAAATGCCCTTCGCTGGAGATACTCGTAATTCGAAGTTGCTTGTACACAAAAAAAAACATTAAGCTAGCATGGATACCTGGACACTGCGGAATCAAAGGAAATGATTCTGCAGACTTAGCTGCAAAAGCTGTTATTAACTATCCGCTAATTGTGGAGTACCCCAAATTTTACCAACTCCTGCGCAAAACATTCCTCCATCACCAAAAGAAAGAACTCACATTTCTACGAAAACATCAATCTTCCTACGACCGTATCCCGTACAATCAATCTCTTAGTAGAAAAGACAGCATAAAAATATTGCGAATCAGAGTAGGAAAAGCTCTTTTCAACACCAAACATTTCTACAATCGTGGACTACCGGAGGAGTGCGCGAATTGCCGAACGGTTCTCTCTATTTGGCATATTTTTGTTGAATGTCCCATATCTCGCCAAACTAATGAATCATCAGACAACATTCCGCAGAAACTAGCCGAAATCCTAAATCCAGCAGATGTAAGGACTACACAACGAATAAGAATGGCCATAATCGCTCATCAGAAATTAAATGAAATATGATTTTGCCCTAATTTGAATTATTAAAATTTGTTTTCTTTAAATATTTAACATGTGACATATATAAAGAACTTTTTTCTTTTCTTTTTTAGTATGTAAAACTTTAAATATTAGACGGCATCATATGGATTGGCTGCCTTGATGCCTTAAAAAAAAAATAGTTTGTAAATTAATTTTGTAAATTATTTAAATAAATAAATAAATACTGGATGGCCTAGAAGGACTATTGCCATACAATAGAAACCATCAAGAACTCCGCCCTGCTTAGCAAAATTCTGTACAAGGAAAATTTCAACCTTCCTTTCTAAGAAGGTCAGATGGAGGATGAACAGAATCCTGCGGAGACTCTGGAACTTCTGATGAAAACACACTTTCCCGGATGTGTTCATATCAGTACGGAACACGGGAGATCTCGGCAAATACAACTTACATCCCACAGCAATATCAATTCAATCAAAAATATTTCCTGGACTATCCTCCTCGTCGAAGTCTCCGGCCCCAAAGTTATACTACCTGTCATTCTCCAGAGAACGCAGAATCTAACAACACTTTGGCGAACGTCAATCTTCAGAAGCTGTTTAGTACTGAACTACGACGCGCTCTAGTGGTGTTTATACCGAAAGTAGGTAAACGCGGGAATGATTCCCGAAAGATTTCAGGCCAATTAGTTTAACCTCTTTGCACTTAAAACCCTAGCGCATGTCTTTGACATCAACATGCGAAGCATTCTAGAAGAACCATCGCTGTCCAAGCACGCCTATCTCACGGGAAAATTCATAAATTTCTGATCGAGCTGGTCATTAAGGAATTTATTAACCAATGGATAGTCTAGGACAACAATTATTTAGGCAATACTAGGAAACAGTCACTTAGTCAAACTCACCCATAGAGGAACACAACAGTGTGGTGTTATTTCTCCTTTACTCTGGTCAGTAATGGTTATGAACAAAACTCTTGCAAGATTAGACAGAAAAGAAGTCAAAGTGGTCGTGTATGCTGATGACGTGCTAATACTAGTATCAGAAAAGTTTCCTTCCGTGATAAATGAAATCATGCAGGCTGCTCTAGATAAAGTAAACATTTGGTCCGCAAGCTCTGGCCTTGGTGACACAAAGTGGACTTTAACCAAAGATGACCTTGTGGATGTACACAACCGTAGTTCATAAAATTCTTACCTACGGGTCACTAAAATGTCGGTTCCAACGGATGCGGTTACTGCACACAAAAAATACCGCACTATGCAGCGCTCAATAATCTGGTTGCACAACTGCTCGGTCTTACGGAAACAGAAACATCCTGGACTCGTTCCAAACGGCATGGTCACGTTTCCAACCGACTACATCATACTCAAATTAAACTTCAAGAACAATTTCAGTGGAAGAAAGACGAAGTAGTAAAGGACTACGACACGGTCATCTACACCAACGGAGCAAAGATGAACGGATGTTGTATGGGGGCCGGTGTCTACCGTGAATCACTGAAAATATCAATATCATACGGATTTTACCATTAAAACTTTGCTATCCTCACGGTATCAAAGCTATCGACTTGGCTACCATATCCTCCAAATTGGTGCAAGACTTCGGGAACCAGCTTCCCCGCCTGAGCAAACGCTTTAGGATCATACTGCTCTGGGTTCCAAGGCACAGTGACATAAAACGAAACGAGTATGCCATTTCAGATGGTCTAGTTTCCGCTAGGAGTGGTTAAAGGATAAATCGACTTACACTTGTTGCAGAACGCTCACCTCCAATGGAGGGGGTTAACTAACTACGCCATATCAAGTATGATATGGCTGACCTACAATAAGAATAGAACAAAAGACCTACTAAATAGAACCCGCCCAGATATCGCCAGAATCACGGCGATAAAAACTAAATATCCCTTAATACACCCACTGCTGCAGTTTTGGGAATAAAACCCTCTCTCAAGGGCCAGAATGCATGCACTAAACCAACCATCCTTAACTTCCTTAACATCCTTAACAACCATCTCGGATAAAGGAATACAAACCGTTTTCTCAACTCCATAGGCTGGATCTAGAAACCGACTGTCTCACGACGCATTAACAACCAGGTCACAACTGAAGTCACATGTACTTGTAAATTCCAAGACCAACTGTTAGCCGTGTTATTTTCAATAATAATTCATTTCGTCCAAAGAAGTCGCCAACGTCCATTGCCCTTTAATTAGACGGAATGACAAAATGTTTATTCTTGTTTCTTACATGAAAGGAAAATTGTTTGAAAGAAGAATCAATATTTCGACGCCATCATGATTCTGTTGTGACAAAGCTCTCGCCAGCAGAAACATAACATTGCCGTCAAGAGGCCCTTAAGCCAAAGTCGCCAACTCATCTATTTCATACATCTGGCGCGTAGCTTTTTCATAACCAAATAATTTTGCAAAACTGAAATCACTGATCCATGTGATAAGTCTTTAGCCTCTTCAAGTTCCCGCACCTTCACTCGTCGATCGCCCAATATCATGTCCATTTCTGGTGTGGTGACCTCAATTGGGCGACCAGAATGTTCGGCGTCACTTGTGCTGGTACGACCGCACAGAAATTGATTAAACCAGTGGTGGACGGTTCCAATCGATGGTGAAGAGTCCACATAATATTTTTCAAGCTTTTGTTTGGATTGCGTGATGTTTCCTTTTGCGCAAAAACTAATGTTTAATGAGAACACGAAATTCACTTTTTTGTATTCTAAGAAAATTCTCTTAGGCGACTGTTTCAAAGGGCTGTCACAGCAAAACTATTTGACAGATCTGTTTGAAAATTTGGTTGCGTTCTTTTGAAAGATGCTTGACAAGCAAAATGTTGTTTTTTTTTTTATTTTATAAAGTAGCGCGCGCTCAAGGTGTTAAGGTACCCTTAAAATGTTTGCATACAGCTCGGGCGAAGGAAAATTAGGGAAGAAAGAAAGATAGGTACCGATGTACATTGGTATTAAATATCTGAATGTTGTAATGACTAGGAAATAGAGAGCTCGGCAGGGCATTCTATAAGCGAGTTGGTTGGCTTAGGAACGAATCACGATATTTCAGAGTACGTACGAAAATGGGCTTGAGGGTATACTGATGAGCATTCATTGCGAGACGGGTGTTACAGTTGAAGTTTCAAAGGGGTAGAATACTACTGACGGTTTCAATGGATCACTGATGGTGGAAATAGCGATAAAACAAAGTGAGAGACGAGACATTTCGTCGGTGTTCGAGGGTGTCCATTGACCGGGTGATATTATCATCGCTAAGCCTCTACCGCCATTGATAGAACAGATCCCAGAAGACCGTCTTACACGGCATGTGAGTCCTTTTACATATACGGGTCTCTACTATTTTGGCCCGTTATATGGTATATCGCTGTTGGACGGCGGAGAGAGCAGAGGGGGATAGATTCTTTACAGGCATGTCGGTGCGAGCAGTTCACCTCAAAATTGCTGGAAGTCTCTTCTGATTCCTGTATATTGTATTTATATACGAAACTTCGTCAAACGCCGTGGAATTCCGAAACGTAATAGGAGCGTTAATAGCACCAATTTCATCGGGACAAAACGGGAATTGTTCAGTGGTGATATTTTTGCTAACGAAGCTATCAAAGCCGAGCTTTCGTCGACAGGCATCGAATGGTTCTTCAACCGTCCATCTCTCCCGGCACTTGGTGGGAGATGTTATTTCAATCGGTGAAGAGAGTTCTGTCACACATGCTGAGCGAGATCGCACTCAAAACTGAAACACTGCAAAGCGCTTTAATAGAAGCTGAAAATATTATTAATGGACGTCCACTTACAAATCACCGTACAACTTTTTGATGTAGAGGCTTGTCTTTTCAGCTCCATGCAGATTGACCACACATTTTCTAGTTATTCATGGAAATAACATTTACATTTAAATACAAAATTCTCAACCAAAAAACGCTAAATCGCTTGCTGTCACCGGAAGCCCGTGTATAGGTACTCATAAGATCTGGAAGGTTGCCAAGGAACATCTGCTTAGCAACACTTTCAGTGTTTTATCGACTCCGTCAAGCGAGGACAGGGAAGAATACCCTCTACCAGTTCTGCCAGTCTATCGGATGACTGACCTAACCTTTTGTCGAAAATCGGATTGACAAACTACCGTTTTTGTATGAAGGCTGAAAAGGGCTAGACTTCGGCAAAGAGGTATTCATTTCTCCAGGCCACCGCGAAACTACGGACCATCAAACTAGATCCAAAAAAAGCCCACAAAGTTCCACTCAACTACATCATGCAGATTCTAAAACTCTGATCCAAAAAGGCGCAAATTCAAAAAAGTGAGTACAGATAAAACGTTCTCCAAAATGTATTTCGAGGCGGTAAAGACAGTCTCATATGTACAATAGGTTCTGTTCGCAACATGTCAGATCCTGACGGAAATATCACATACGACAATTGACAGCTTATAAAGTGCTGCTTACTAAAGTGCTTCTTCGAACGTACCCACAACGTCCCTGTCAAGAAGAAAACTCGGTGGGCTTCTTTAAGACTGCTATCGGTCTTGGAGGAACTAAGTGATGAATCCTCATAAAAGACGTTGAAATAGTTCAGCTTACATTCTTCTTTTGAGATTGAGTAATTTCTGACATACGAGCGTATTAGTTTAGCAAGTCAAGTCCGGATGGTTGAAACAATTTTATGAGGCTTTCGCTTGCATACCGTAATCTTGAGATTTTTTGAATAAGCCTCCCCCGAATAGCAAATCCACATTGAAATAAGCATCGTCTTCCGTCTTTGTGGCAGTAGCCGTAGTTTTTCTTCCGATTTTTGCCCGGCCCATCTTAACACATTTCTTTTATTGCGGTAATTTGTGACTTATAGCAGTCTAGAGCCCCTTGATTCGTTCGGCAGCACATGCTCTGTTAAGAGTCCTGTCATTCCATGTAAAAGCAGATACATATTAGCTGTCCTTAAAAAGTTTGCTAGGATCGTCCACACATTATATCCGTCCGTATCTGAGGTTCTTGGTAGTCTCCCTTTGGACCTGGGCTCCGAAGTAACTCAAGCTGAACCGTGAATGCCGATGCCGATTCGTACATAAAATTCTCTTCTTTCTCGTCTGTAGCCGCTAATGAAGTCTCACAAGGATTGGGTAGACTAGCTCCAATTAAGAGTACTAGCTTCAGTGACGACGCTTGTATCTTCAGAAAATGCTTGCCCTCCATTTGAAACTTAAAAAGAATGTAGGCTCCGTAAATGCAGCACCTGATCTTCTAAAATGTTTGTCAGGAATTTCACTGCCATGGATGCCTGTATGATTGTGTTCAGCAAGCTGCAGGAGGATCTGTAGGCAGTTCTAAGCCGGGTTAGACCTGAAGTTAAAGGTCTTAACAGCTTTCGGTTCTGCTTTGCCATCTGAAAATATACTAACGTACGGTCTTCCGAGATTTCTGATTTCTGACACAGATTTCAGTAGTATAAACCTCTGCTTGGAAGATGGAAGTAGAATGCCCAATGCCCAAGCGGTTTTGACTTGCAGTCCCGTGAGCTTGTAGCTACCAAACACGGAGGGCCCTCTTTACTGCTATTTGACCCCTGCGGTTATGCGATCATGATAACAATCTCGATTCGTTTCCAAAAGTTGGCTGCACTCTGATTCACTTTGCCTGTCGACAGCCGTAAATATTTACACTGTCCGGCGCTACCATGCCTCCTTTACAATGAACTGGTTGGAAAAACTCTTCAGAATTTTCAATCTTATGTACTCGTATATAGCTCGCCCACCTTATGCAATACGTGACACGATCTGATCTTTGTGTGTCTACCATGCAGGCTTCTGTGGTGTGGTCAGTTTCGTTGGTTGGCTTAAAATTCACCTAATCTGTGTTGTACTGGCCGAGCATGATGATGTCAAAAGATGTCATTTATGCAGTAGGCTAGGCACTTGACCAAGTCCTTAACAATTTGCAGTCACATGGATGAACTTAGCTCCAATATGTCGTGTTGTTTCTGCTACTTAGTCAGCAGTTCAACACAGAGAACGGAAGTCTTCCTACTTGATAATCGAGTGGCGGCTTACACTAAGTAAAATGGCCAGTCCTAGACAGGACAAGTATCCAAAAAAAAACCATTTAACCCATCAGCATTTATTCAAACAGAGTTATTCATTACCCAAGAACGAATACTCGCCACATTTGTGTATACCCCTGGTTTGTTTGGTCGAGCACACCCTTGTCCCCAAGACATGATTCCATAGGCTTTTCCATCAATAACAAGCGGACTACCGGAGTCACCTTGGCAGGGACCCTTACCACCTCCGGGAACACCCGCACAAATCATAATAGGTGTAACTAAAAGCGGCGCGTAGTTGCTGATACAAGTTGGCCTATCTACAATTGATACGTAAACAAGTCTCAATTGCATGCTCCCAGGTCCACCTTGTTGGGTGAAACCCCATCCTGTTATCGATGCATTTTGTCCAGGAGTTGCTTCATCAAAAGCCAGTGGAATTGGTTGAATTGCCGGTGTCCAAGATAACAGTGTAGCGACAAAGAGAAGAGCTGCATCCCAGTTCAGAGTTCTCGGATCGTACTGGGGATGTACGAGTATTCTGGTGAGTTTACGTGGTGTTTCAGCTGGTGCTAGTACTGAACTACCTGCAACTACTGTAACGTCTCCTGCAGCTAATCCTTCAACACAATGAGCTGCTGTCACTACAGTACGTGTTGTGGTGATTGTTCCACCACACAAATGTCTAAGGCGTCTATCACGCAAGGATACTTGATAAGGATGGCGTTCAATGGCAGTAGGATCCCCCCCGACAATGCGATCATCGAACTGCTCTGACGCAACAATAAGAAGGCTTGCAATTATAACCAGATGTCGATACATTCCCTGGAGAGTTTTGAAAACACTAGAATTTCGCTGATCGGTTGCGGGCTTTTATATAAATTTATGTGGCCTAGACATGATTAAAAGGCCCAAAAACAATTGTATCCTCAACAATTGAACAGATAATTTACACAAACCATGAACGGAGTGTCTGTATTTGTTATGAGATATGTATCTGGGTCATCACACTGTAGCGTCCCGTGGAAGTTACATAAATAAGCTCTGGTGTGAATGACAAAATCACTCCATGTACTCGTATGTTGGTTACTCTGCTCTGCTATATTCTGACAGCCCCTCGACAGCAACACTGAATACGACATGAGATTGACGGAGTCAACAATGAGCTGGAATACGCCTAGGAGATATGGTCCGAGAAATCGTCATCATGGTGGGACACCTGAATGTCTAGCATAGCAAAGAGTCAGGACCACCAATCTTCAAACACTGGTGTGACTACGCTGAACGATTTGTCCAGTTTTGTAATGCCAGTCGATTTGTCAAAGCAGGCACAATTTTAAACTACCGTCACATCAGCTGTGATACCAACGGCTAACATTAGGCATCGTAGAAGCAGCATGTTGGTTCGCCAAATAACATGGTAGAAGCCTATACAATCGAACATCTTATCTCTCCATCCTCACTTACGTTAATTCCTTACTTACGAAGTTCTTCGTAGTGGAGTTGTTTCGGTTGGCGTGTAGCCCAGAGAGTAAACAAATTTATTGCGTCAGAACAAGCTTCGGATGCAGACTGATATTTTGTGTAGGACCTTTTTCTATCGACTACGGACAATGATATGATTCTGAAATGTTAGGAAGATACTCAGAATACTAGATTTCACCAACTTAAGCGAGAGTTCTCACGATATAATATGGACATCTTGAGGCTGAGTGAGATAAGATGGTTGGATACTGGGGAATACCACTCGCCCACAAAAAGAACCATCTTGCTCTACTCTGAAAAATCAGCCGGAAGCACTCGAATCTATGTAGGACAGATGCTAATACCAACATCAAGAAGCAGCCTCATATCTTGGAAACCGTACAGTGACCGGATATTGTCTGCCAGATTTCAGAGTAGAGTAAGAAAATTACCATCATCCACTGCTATACGCAGACGGAAACTACGTCTGAGGACGAAAAGGACAATTTTTACAGTTAACTTAGTACCGCCCACAACATAACGCCTAATGAGAACATTTCAACGCTAAATTAGACAACGACAACACAGCGCTCGAACACGTGATGGGAGTTCAAGGCCTTCTAGAAGATCAGTTGGATTTCATCTGACAAGCAGTGAATGTCAAACCAAATCGACTATTTCGCGATAAGTCGACCTTTCAGAAATTGGATCCTAGACGTCGGAAACAATGTCGCACGACTATCAGCTTCTTATTCTGTCAACTACATCGGCATAGTTACTCAAACCGCTCAATTCTAGAGCATGAGAAAAAGAGGGATAATCATCAAACAATTCGATGGAATATGAGAACTGTAGAGGAATATGCGTTCTCCTAGCCGGAGCCAAGATAATAGCTAGATAGTTCTAGAGAGTGTAAGAGAACATCTAGATTCAACACCCGATGCCAAACAGGCGGGATTTCGAGATGGATACTCTTCCGTAAATCACAACAACACATTACGAATCATCATTGATCTCCTAATATGCTATCTGGATAGCCTTGCGCAGGAGAGTTATCCCCTGAAAGCTTCTAGCTATTATTAAGGCTATTATGAGGGTGGTACTAGTAAGTATCACGTTCTGCACAATGGTAAAGTATCAGACGGATTTGCAGTCCATAATGAAATACGTCAGGGCTGTATACTTTCACCGCTGTTATTCCGGGTAGTCATCAACGATGTACTTCGAGCAGCACTAACTGAAAGAAACCAAGGATTGACACTGAAATATTACCTCAAACACTAGGACTACACTGATGATGTTTGCCTCCTTGCACATAAAATAATGGATCTCCACCAAATGCCGCAAAATGTGCAAACTGAGGCAAATAAAGTAGGACTTAGTGTAAATGCGGGAAAAATAAGGGCCTTGAGCATTTCAAACTCCAACGTTCTATATTTACGAAGCATTGTTTCGGTGGCACCGAACTCGATGTGCGTTCGGAATGTTGTCAAAAGTCTAGAAAAGTAATGTTCGCAACACTAAAACCAAGCTGAGACTGTTCAGATCCAATGTAGAATCAGTACTGCTATACGGGTGTCATACCTGGAAGGTTACCAACATTTTTACTCGAAGACCGCAAATCTTCGTAAATAGATGTATACGTAATGTTTTAAGGATTTTTGGGCCGAATTGCGTCTCTAAAGAACAGCTTTATCTTCTAACCGGGAAAGAACCTATAAACGTCACCATACGGAGGAGGAAGTGGCAATGGATTGGTCACACCGGCCCTATTGCGAAATATGCCTGGCAGTGGAATCCACTAACCCAGTCAGGCAAAAGAACAGGGCGGCCTAAGAAACAGTCGAAGAGGAATGCGTTAAAACGCATTACAGAAATGCAAACAAGATGGATGGCGCTCAGGTCAGCCTCTCGAGGGCTGACAGTTGAGTAAGTAAATTAATATAGCACATCATACGAATATCCCAGCACATCATTACCTGATGAGCAAGTGAACAGCCAGACAGATTATACATCAAACTATCAAACGAGGCAAGAATGTATGCTTGTACTATTCCCATAAGTCACGACCTTCCGACCAAAATCTTAATTAAAAGCTTCTGTACTACCCTGACCCCGCCATATACGTTTCGAATAAATGGCAGCTGACATGGGGAGAAAAGTGTTATCGAAGGACTATAGATAAGCACTGTCAAGGAGAAGAACAAGCTTTACATGAAGAAGGAGTGTATCTAATTTAGAAATAACTTCTTGACGTAGGCCGGACTTTGTTTTGGAACAGAGCTCGGACAACGAACTATTCGACTGTATTCTTTTGGTTCCTGTTAAGGCCGCTTCTTTGTCTTCCGAAGAAATGCATAGTATCGTCTTCGAGAGAAAGCAGACGGAAATCTGCTTAACGAAGGATGAAGACTGGAGTTCTCGTCCTTCACAGCCAGCATCACACTTTGGAGTCATTGGTAAAGATCCTATTACATTTCCTGAGTACAAGGAAAGTAGCGTTAACAAAGGTTTAGCGCGTGTTTTGCGTAAGATCTCTTCTTTTTAAACGGAGGATGCATCAGTAGATATGGATACCAAAGTGAGGGAAATTCATCAGTGCGGCAAGGGCAGGGCCACGTGTGATAATGAAATACTCCGTGAAGTCGTGACATACCGCTCTCCAAACTCTGATGAAAGCTGCAGAGACAATTTGTATTCAAACTTATTTCACCACATAAGCGAAACATAAAGGCCCATTCTTGCCCTAAACTCCCTTAAACTCACTGCTTCATGTTCAGTCCTAGGAGGTTTGCTATCCAGGATGACACTGACATATCTAGTTTTGTAGCAAAAAGGATGGTAATGGCTTTAAGGCTTTAGATGACTCAGACGAGTCACCTTCTTTCTTCTTGTGAAAAGAACAACCTTGGTTTTGAGAAGATTGACTGAAAGAGCAGCGAGCAACTTAAAGCAAACAGTAGTCCAGCTACATTATCTACATATGTCTGAGCTTGGTCGTTCGAGGAGTTGGGGGTTTTTAACAGAGAATTTTTAAAACATACGCCACAGCACTGGTAAAGTATGGTAAAGTACACAAACGAGCAACGTCTGTAAATTATAAAAATTTTCTAATAAAATTCGGAGTCGGTGACTGCAACTTTAAGAGCGTTAACTCCAATTTTCGGTCGTAATTCTCGCCATAGTAGACAGGAAATTACAAGTTTAGTGCAAAAATTTGAGTCTACTTATTCGTTGTGTGATGGTGCCGTGTCAGTGAGACAACGTGTTGGTCGAAGAGTCGAAAATATCGCTGCCGTTCAGGCGTCCGTAGCAAACGATCCAAATCAGTCAATTCCACGGCGTTCTCAAGAATTGGGCATCGCTCAGACCAAATTATGGCGTATTTTGCGTAAGGATCTTGGTTTACACCCATACAAGATCAAGCTGACTCAAGAATTGAAGCCGATGGACCATTTGAAGCGACGTACGTTCTCCGATTGGGTTCTGGAGAAGATGCGCCAAGATGATGAATTTCATCGCAAAATCATCTTCAGTGACGAAGCTTATTTTTGGCTCAATGGGTTCGTCAATAAGCAAAATATGCGTTATTGGCTGGGTGAAAATCCACAAGTGCTTCATGAATCACCACTTGATCCACAAAAAATAACTGTTTGCTGTGGTTTGCATGCCGGCGGCGTTATTGGGCCATATTTTTTCGTCGACGATAACGATCGTCACGTTACTGTGAATGGTCAGCGTTATAGCGCCATGATCACCGACTATTTTTGATCCGAATTGGAAGATATGGACTTGAAAGACATGTGATTTCAACAGGATGGTGCCACAAGCCACACAGCACACGCTACAATCGATTTATTGAAGAGTAAGTATGGTGAGCGTGTTATCTCAAGAAATGGGCCAGTAGATTGGCCGCCTCGTTCATGCGATTTAACGCCGCTTGACTATATTCGGCGCCGATCAACTGAATTAGGCGTCGCCAGAGAGCCAACTCGGCTTATTTTGGGCTGGATTTGGGTCTACATCCGTAAAAGATTGCGTTGACGCAAGAATTGAAGCCGATCGACAATAGATAACGCCGTGAGAGAGCTAATTGGGCGCTGGAAGTTTGACCGGAGATCCGGACTTTGGCCAAAAAAACATCTTCTCGGACAAGGTCCATTTTTGGCTGAGCAGCTATGTCAACAAGAAAAATTTCCGTTATTGGAACAAGTGCATGGCCATGCATCTATGCATCCACAAAGATTGACTGTTTAGTGCGGTGTATGGCGGCATCATCGAACCTTATTTCTTTCGCAATGAGGAAGGTATAGAGCGATGTTAACCCACTTTCCGTGGTCAGAGCTCGAAAAGCGACGTAACGCTCGAAGTTGTGAAGGAGAAATTTAGCGACTGGGTTATCTCACGGCGAGCGTTCATCAATTTGCCGATTATTTTTTCTGGGGCTACTTGAAGTCATTAGTCTACGCTAAGAAGCTAACCACTTTGTATGAGCTCGAATAACGCCGTACATATTGCACCGAGTCATCAAAAATTGGACCAACCGCTTGAAGCACTGCCAGCAAAGCCGAGGGGGCCATTTGAATGATGTACCATTCCACATATAATGGCATGAACGTAGCTTCAAAATAAAGCCAGAATCAATTTTGTATCTCATAGAGTACGAGTATGATCAATAATACTTCTTCCTTAACACTTCCGCGTTATAAAGTAGGACTGGGATGATGAAGGTCTTATATGAATAGATGAACATTTTGTCGATTGCAGGCGTTCCTGGTCTGAAATCGCATTGATAGGGACCAATCAAATTGTTGGCAAAGGGTTTTAGACGTTCACACAATATGGCAGATAAGATTTTGTATCGTATTCGATGTTGAGGAGACTTATACCGCAGTTGAGGGTGTCTCCTTTTTTGTGGATAAGGCATACGGTACTGAGATTCCATTCATTAGGCATACACACTTCTGACCAGATCAAAGGCGGTAAGCCGTCAGGTCTAGCTGATTCTTTGAATTTTAGCTTAGATATGGCTAACCTTACTTCGTTTAGGTCAGGTGGACGGAAATTTTGGCTATCATCAATAAGTTGAATGGTCTATTCTATCTGACCGCTGTATGTTGGGCTTCGTTACCGTTATACAGTCTGTAGAAAAATATTTTCCATATTCTCAGCACCGACTAACCTTCTACTACAAGGTTTCCTTCTTCATCTCTATAGGTTTCTGTGCGGGTCTTCTTGCCTTGGCACGTTACTTTTACCTGATTGTAAAATTTCCGTACGTTTTTTCTGTAGTCCAATCTCCCAACATCTTCGATAGAGCGCTTTTCGTGCTCCTTTTTTTCTGGAGAACCCGATGTACGCCACTTTGTACGTTTCTTGTTTAGCTGCATGTGCTTGCGGGCGTTCTTCATCAAACCAGGGGTTTCTTCAGTCGGATGAAACCCAGCACATCAGTGACGGCATCTCTGCTGGATTTTTTTGGGAATGTTGCCACTGGTCTTCAGTACTTGATACTGGCGGCATAAAGCCTCTTAAGAGATTGAAGGAGACTCAATCGGATCAATTTCTTATGATTGTAGCCGTCCGACATAGAACTGCCTCACAGTGTTAGTTTGCGTTTGCGATGTTCGGGATATCCGTAACCGTACCTCGGCTACAACAAGGTAATGGTACAGGTCGATGTTGACCCTTCGGAACGTGCGGAACTCCATAATGCAGGGAGGATTACCTTGTGCCGATTGTAATGTGATCAATTTGGTTGATGGTTGATTCCCCTTATGAATATCGAAATGAGTGAATCGCGTGCTAGCTACGACAATGTTTCTCCCCACCGCAAAGTCGATTAGCCTGATTTCGTAATCGGAGCTGGTGTCATGCAGGTTATACATTCCGACAGGACAATTGTAATGTCATAGCTAGGGTACCGCGCTTAAGTCTCGTCCTAGAGCTCGTAGAAGCTAATTTTAGTATCGTCATAGCATGTAAGGCTAATGTTGGAAAATTTAGCCTTAATATGAATTGTTAGGAGGCGCTCGTTTAGATGCCGGAAACTCAAGACTTCTTGCCTAAGTCCGTCTCTAAAAACAAATCCGCACCCAAAAAGGAGCAGCTTTTCCCGTCGATAACAATCGCCGCAGTAGTTGTCTCAGTTTTTCATCCTCTTTTTGTGCGATCCATCCCATCGCATTTCTTGGATGGCTATAATATCTGCTTTGCTGCAGTTCAGGGCCTCCGCTAACCTAACGTTCCACAGATCCGAAGTTCGATGTCCTTGTTTCATTTCCAGGCTGGTTGTTGTTACCTCGGTGGCATAACCAAAACCTAGAGGGCCTGCGCCATAATAATATCACTAGGTCGGTTAGACCGAAGTCTCTAACCCGTTCGGGGATATGAGCACTGTCGTTGGTCCATTCACGCCTATAGTTCCCATGCCGCGCGATCTGCTGATTCGTCTATTTCTTTTAATTTTATTACAAGTTTTTCGTATGCAGCACTTTTTAGCTGTCTGTTTTTGTATAGCTCAGTTTTCACTTTCCATAATTCTCGTAAACTTTCTATTTCCAAAATCTGCCATAGTCTCCTTTCATAGGAACACTTTACACAACTGACAAAAGCAATATAATTTGCGCATTCCTTGCTATCCACAGGGGCATGCATGCATGTGGAATGTGCACGCATGCCAGTGAAATTCAAAAATTATTGAATTCTCACGGCATTCCAACGCAAGCTTACAGTCAGTGATATCCACATGCAGTTTTGCTTGCGCATACATGGATTTGCATGCCTGTGGACACCCACCTTTACTGGCAACAAAGTCAGCATTATTGTCGTTAATGGAACAGTTGGTTAATTCACAAGAAGACATGACGAAGACCATCAAAACAAAAAGCAAATTGCGGAGAAAATAAATAAAAAATGCACTAAACCCACTGCCGGGAAATGAACAGACTAGTAGGTCAACAATTTTTGGGTGAGAAATTAGGTTATTAGATTGATCGAACTGGAATAAGCGAAAAAGGAAATTCACAAGTTATGGAGTAAAGTACGAGGGCGACTAAATACAGTGGCGGTTTGAACTGAGTACAGTCGAACAGGTTGAACAGGTTTTCGGCTGCACGCGGTCTGATAAGGGTCTGCGTATACTATGTGTAGATTCGGAGATCGTAGTCCATATACAGGGTGTCCCAGTTTAGGTTTTCGTCCTGATAGCTGAATATTCCTGAAGTTATGGCAAACAAAAAAATTGATTACTGGGGAGGGGGGGTCTATTCTCACCCCCCACCAAGTTATAGGCCGTTAAAGTGAGGAACTTCTCATTTCGAGGTAAAACTTCTTAAAAGGCCGTAGCTTTCTAACGGACTCAGCTTAAGAAACTGTTGTGCACATTTTTGAAAGAGAATATCAGGGTGCATAAAATTCTAAAATTTCGTCTGATATGTACATACCAGTTATAACATATTGTATAGTATAACTATCTATTATAGTCTAAGCTTAGACATATCTCCCTGTATTAGTTCTAAGCGTATGCATATAAGTTAACGCTGCAAACCTTGAAACACTCCAAATTCTGCATTATCATCATTTTCCACACGCTAACAAGTGCATGCAATCATACGTCGTCACCCAACACCTTACACATGCCGGTAGCAGATCCATGGGAAACATTCGAATACGAAACTGGTGACAATGCGTCTGCACCTGAGCAATGACTTGAATAAAATATTATAAATAGATGTAGAGAACTCGACGACTCTCTTCTTCAATGGATTAGAAACTACCTTTCGGAACGTTCAATTCAAGTTGTCTTGAACGGTTTCAAGTCTGATATTCACAAAATAAATGCTGGTGTGCCCCAGGGCTCTGTTCTGTCACCGACACTCTTTTTTAATTTTCATTAACGATCCCTTGTCTGCTACTTCTAATCCAGTATATTCCTTTGCTGATGACAGTACTCTCTGCTTTTCATATTCGTTCCCGGACTCACGGCCCTGCTCTTCGGCTGTAGTACGAGAACGGCAGCGTATGCTAAGCTCATTAAATTCCGATATCAACAGCATAACCAATTGGGGAACTATCAATTGAGTGGAATTTAATGCTTCCATAACACAATGCTGTCTGCTGTCTTTAAAGCGAAATTTAAACACCCAGCCATTATCTGTGAATGGCACTTGCATCGCCGAAACCGAAAAACTTTCCATTCTCGGTATGTGTGTCAATGACAACTTACGTTGGAATGACCACATATTTGATGTCGCCAAAAATGCTGCGAAATGTCTAGGTTTCCTCAAGCGATGTAAGAAATATTTTACCCCCTCTGATCTGGCCTCAATATATAAGGCATTCATCCGCCCAAAATCAGAGTACAACTCCCACATCTGGTCAGGTGCTCCTAAAACATCTCTGCACCTGCTAGATAGGATTCAAAATCGTGCGATAAAACTTATTGACGATACTAATATCAGTCAATCAATGGACACCCTCGAACACCGACGAAATGTCTCGTGTCTCACTTTGTTTTATAGCTATTTCCACCACCAGTGCTCCACTGAAATCGCCAGTAGCATTCCGCCCATTCAAACTTTCAACCGTAACACCCGTCTCGCTATGAATGCTCATCAGTATACCCTCAAGCCCATTTTCGGATGTACTCTAAAATATCGTGATTCATTCCTAAGCCGTACTACTCGCTTATTGAATGCCCTGCCGATCTCTGTATTTCCTGGTCGTTATAACTTGCAAACATTTAAAAACAATGTACATCGGTACCACTCTTTTCTTCCTCCCTAAATTTCCTTTGCCCGCGCTGTGTACAATCACCTTAAGGGTACTAAAACCCCTTGAGCGCGCGCTCATTATAAAAAAAAAAAAATTGTTTTAAGTTTGGATTTGACAATAAAGAGTCAGTCTTCCACTGATCGTAATAAAATAATTTTTTTAAATATTTTAATTTAAAAATATTTAATTTATATCATTGACTCGCTGTATTAATTTAAAGTTTCTCGGGTGACTGAGAGTTGAGTTGATATTGATAAGTGGGTGAAGTTTAAAGCGTTGTACAGCTTACACATGAAATAAAACTTGAAATTCCATAGAAAGTATACGCATGTGTTATTAAGAAAAAATTCTGCCATTTTAAAGCTAACATTTTGAAAAATCGTTGGACCAATTTCATCAGAAAAATGCGTTTATCTCGAAATTTTCAACTTTTAGGTTAACTTTTTTTATCAAAACTTTTGTCTTCTCTTCATTATCTACGATTTGTATGCATGACTTTTCCACCTACGAACAGCGGAAGTTATTGCAAAACAACTATTTTAATCTTCGAGTAGGGTTGTAAGCCCTATGATGACGAAGACCAATATGATACTACTGGTCGAGCACAGACTTGTAATAAAAGGATTTACTCATTCTATACCGGCACCACTACTGGGAAGATGGGCAAGGACTACACTACGATCTTGATTGTTGCGCTGCTGGCCAAATCTAAGTAATTTCTCGTCGTGTCTATTCTAAGTCTATTCTCGTCGTGTTCGGACGTGTTTTGGTTTTGCTCCGCATTAAACTTTTAAATATTATTTATTTCTTCCCCTTCCATATCTCTACTTCTGATATCAGTTCCGCGACATTATTACATTACCCCAAGTGCTGACTGTCTTTTTGTTTTGTTTTTTGGCTGACCTCAATCTTTCGCGCTCAATAACTGCCGCTTCTGATATCGGTTCCGCATATATTTAGTGCATTACCAACAAGTGTTGACCAATTTTCCGATTTTGCTGAATTTCACTCGCAGTGCATAACAGTGCGTAAAATTCATTGTTTACCTTTTTGTTTAGATTTGATAAATTTGCCATGTCTTGCGGAATCACTAACTGTCCAATCTTTGATGTCAATGCTAACTTTGTTACTTGTAAGGGCATCTGTGGAAAATCATTCCATGCAATTTGTGTCGGATTAAATAAAAGGAATAGTTTATACATCAAAGACTTCTCTGACAACCTCCTATTCTTTTGTGATGAGTGCAAGATAATCTCGCTTTCGCACGTGTTGCTTGCTATAAAGTGCATCAGTGACTCTAATGACTCATTCCAAAAAAATCTCACAAAAATGATAACGACGAATCAGTCCAACTTAGAAAGTAGTGTCAGTTATGTTGATGAATTAGGCAACTCGATTCTGTCCTCAACCGATATAATTAAGTCCAAGCTCACCAACATCGATAAACAATCTGCAAGTCTGGTCGAGATGAAAACTGCGATCAATGATCTCAAAGCAGTTTGTTCCGCCCAAAACATCTCTAACCTTAAATTATGCGAATCGATAAATAACCTGCGTGAAGATCTTGAGACTCAATTTCAATCTACCTCAAAGAACCATCCATCTCTAATGCAGCCTGATCCTATGCTCGAAGTAATCTTTGACAGAATCAACGGTGTTGGTGACGATCTAGCTGCCGCACAATCAACCATTTTCGATATTGAGAATCATATCGAAACGGTAAGCAGCAAAATTGACGATTTACCATTCCACACACAACACCATCAGAATGTCCACTACAATACATCAATTTTGGCTGAATTACTGGAAACCGAAGTCGACCCACTTTTACCACCACCTCCTCGTCCACCACGGTTAATTAAATCTACAAATTCTCCCGCTGCCACTTCAATCCAGGAGACCGAAACTGTTTCACTGTCAACTCCTCCCATCGCCGCCCCACGCAAGCTAATCAAACATTTTGGTACTACATGGACACCTTCCGAATGGAGGCGTAGACTGGAAAAAATTGAAACCGATATGAGTACATTCTTCATCAAAGGCACCCCCGTAAACGCTGATATTTCTTGGATCACGAAATTCTTCGCAGACAAATACGGCATCACCATCAGCAAATGTGAAATGTTCCTGCCATCTCACCACAAAGGTAATCGAAGCTTTAAATTCGACCTCCCTGCTAGATACGAATGGTTATTTAAAAACCCTGCTGGTACTAATTTCAACGTCGGAAAGATGCGCATCTGTAAATTTATAGAAACACCTACCAAGAAACAGGATAAAAAGAAGCTTAAATCTAAGTTACCTAATTCCGATTCCAACTCCCATCCCAAACCGGACTCTAATAAAATACCGAAATCCGTCCCAAACCGTAGCAAACCTGACTCTGTACCGAAAACCGTTTCCAACTACCGTTCCAATTCTGACTCTAATTGGAGATATAAAACTAATATTGTAGTGTATTCGTAAGACGAAATAAAAAACGTGTGCTTTCCTTAATGGCTGATTGACAAGTAATTTATTCAAGTTATTTCATTTTACTTCCGATATTCTTCGTTAGGTTACAACTAAGTGATGCCACTATAGCAAAACTCTACATGTCCTCCCATAAGATAGACGCTTAAGATATTATAAATTACTTACTACTAAATACAATATTTATTGTGTAAGAATAATAGTAATGATGACTAATGTGTAAATGAAATGAAATGAGATTATTAGTAGAACAGAAGAAAACTTAAAATAATGATGAAATTAAATTTCATAATTCAAAAACTTCAATTATTTGTACATTATTCATAAATTCATAATATTTAATAAATTAAATTTCATAATTCATTCTTTATAACATATACCTTCTTGGCGTGGTCTCAACGTTCTACTAGGGACAGCTTCCGGAGTTTGATCTGAAATATAAGGACTATTCCCTACTGCACTCGATTCTTTGTTCTGGTGATTAAGTTCTCCTTGAACGTTAGTTCCAATTCCAGGATTTTGGTTCAAATTCTTATTTCTAATTTGATCCGAGTGTCTTTTTATTTCCCTGTTGTCGTGAGCAATGATACAAGTATATGATCGAGGACCGATCTTATCTTTTATTGTAGCTTGAGTCCAGCTAGGTTTGTTAGGGTTTTTGTAGTCTCTTATCATAACGCATTGCCCTGCTGAAAACACAGCATTGCGTTTACCTTTGAAATTTGCTACATTACTACTTTGACTTTCAACTATAGTTTGTCTTGTTGTAGGTGGCTTTAATCTACTTAGACGGGATTTCAAAAGTCTCCCTAGAAAAAGCTTAGAAGGTGATTCACCTATAGCACAGTGTTTGGTGTTGCGATAGTCAATCAAAAATCTATTCAAAATGGTATCTAAACAAGAATTATTGTCAACTTTAAGACTTGCTAAGATTGACTTTTTTAGTGTTTTAATAAAATTTTCTGCCTGGCCATTCGTCGCTGGATGTCCAGGAGCAGTAAGAACATGCTTAATGCGATTTATTTTTAAAAAAAGATTTAAATTCATCTGAAGTAAACTGCCTTCCGTTGTCACTTACAAGAACATCTACTAAACCATAACGACAGAATAGTTCTCTCATTTTTGTTATTGTAAATAACGACGTGATTTCCTTTGTTTTAAAAACTTCAACCCATTTCGAATAAGAGTCTATCACAACTAACAGATAAAAGTTTTTAATGGGACCAGCGAAGTCTATATGAACTCGACTCCATACTGAATCAGCGGGATTCCATGGTATCAATGAAGATTTCTCAGGACTTGATTGCAATTCCTGACAAGGTATACATTTACGTATAAACTTTTCTATTTCGCTATCTATCCCCGGCCACCAAACATACGAACGAGCTAACATTTTTGTCTTTACAATTCCTAAGTGTGACGAATGAAGTTCCTTGAGAACAAAATTGTGTAGCTTCTTTGGTACAACAGATCTATATCCCCAAAGGATGCAGTCATATTCGACCGAAATTTCATACGCTTTGTTGCGAAAAGGGATGAATTCGTCTCCTTTTAGCATATGAACCGTGCCATTTTGAATAGCTTCGCTTAATTTCGACAGAATTGGGTCACGCCTAGTCTCTCGAGCTATGTCCTTAAAATTTAAAAATAGACCGAATTCGCTTTCGGATTCAATGAAATTTATATAATTACTTTCTTTATGATCTTTTGCAATCGAGAACTGTGGCATCCTCGAAAGTCCATCCGCACTGTTTGAGGAACCTTTTATATATTCAATAGAATAATTGAAACCTGATAAGATTAACGAGCTCTTAACCCGGAAATGTCTTTTGGAACGGGTGCTAATAAGACACTGGAAATGCGTTCATTGGTTTTACTTAAACCGTTTTCATCTATTGTAAATCCAAGAAAAGATATTTTAGGTTTGAAAAATTCACATTTAGTAACATTTAACTTAAGACCTGCTGAAAGAAGTTTTCGTAAAACTAACTTCAGAGTTTGAATGTGATGTGGCATGTCTTTGCCGGTTATAGTTATATCGTCTTGATAAACTACTACATTTTGAACTCCTAGAAACAAGTTTTCTATTACTCTTTGAAATATAGCCGCCGCAACTTTAACACCGTAAGGTAATCTTTTGACTTTTAAAGAGCCTATGTGTGTACTCCAAGTACATAATAGTTGCGATTCTTCGTCCAGTAATAACTGATTATATGCATTGGAGAGATCGAGTTTGGTAAATAATTTTCCTCCTTCTAATGAAGCGAAAATTTCATCAATCCTAGGGAGTGGATGAATGAAATTTTCTAAACATTTGTTTATTGTGACTTTATAGTCGCCACAAATTCTTAAGTCACCATTTGGTTTTAAAATTGGAACTATGGGAGTGCCCCATTCCGAATTATCTACCTGTTCGAGAACTCCATCTTCAATTAATTTCCGCAGTTTATTTTCAACTTTAGTTTTCCACGCAAAAGGTAGTGGCCTAGGCTTGAAAAATATCGGTTTAGAATCTTTGCAAACTTTTAAAGAAATTTTGTTGCCTCTATATTCTCCAAGCCCTTCAAGGAATACTTCCGAAAACTCATTTTTTATCTTACTAACAACTATTGAATTTTCAACAAAAACCGAATTAATTTGAACCAAATCGAAATTGAATTTCCTTAAAAAAGAACGTCCAAGCAATGGAGGACTTTTTGTTTCAGTAATTACTACTTCTATTTTACTTGTGAGACCACGATATGAAATTAAAGCATCGTACTCACCTAAGACTGGTAATCTTTTACCACTGTAACCCACATAGGGAACTTGACATTGTCTTAATTTTGATGTCCCACTATGAATTTTTTTGAATATTGATGCTGGAATCAACGTGCAAGGAGCACCGGTATCACACGCCATTTTGATAGGAATGCCCTCAAAGATGACTTCCAAATAGTATATGCCCCTAGTAGAATCCGGAGACACGCTGTAAATAGATAGGTTAAATAAATTGTCGTCAATATCATTAACTGAATAATTGCGATCGGAATCTGATACATAATTTACAGTTTTATTTTTGTTAGAACACATCGGTGCTAAATGACCCTTTTTACAACAGGAATGACACTTGCTATTTTTGTATTTACAAAAATGAGAATCGTGGTTGCGCCAAACACAGTGTGAGCAACCGCTGCCGCCTGCACCTAATCCATTGCTGCCTGCTCCAAATCTACTACGGCCACCAGAAGTGTTGTATTGATTCCCTCGTGCTTTACCCTTCGACCACGTGCTTTTCTTCATAACTAGGTTAACAGGTTGCTCTTTGATATCTGTTGACATTTTTGTTTCAATGATCATCGCCTTTTTTAGTGCTGCAGTGACTGAAAGATTCTCGTCTTCTTCGCACAGTCTTTCAAATATTTTGCTAGGCAAATGTATGATAAATTGGTTCAACACGAAGGCGTCCAAAAGTGTATCGAATTTACAATTTAATGCCAAGCTTTTGACTCTTGCATACCATTCAGCCACGGTTTCATTGTCGTTTTTAACCGAAGAGAAAAACTTTTTTCTTTCGCGAAAAACTATTGTTGGTGGGGTATAATGAGTGCTTAGGATTGCGCACAACTCCGTATATGTTTTGGAAATAGGTGAACTGGGGCTGCATAAACTGTGTAAGACAGTATATGGAGCTGCACCTATTGATTTTAATAAAGCCGCTTTTTTAATGTTGTCTTCAGTACAATTAATTTCACAAAAGTGAATGTCCAGTTTTTCTTTCCAAATCGAAAAAGTTTCGTTGTTCGGAGAAAATTCTGGAACACTCGATGTCTGGAACAGCGTGATCGACGATTTTGGGGGTGTTGTGTCGGCTGGCATTTTAAAGAAAAATGCGGGTAATGACACTTGTAACACGATTTAATTTGTGTAAAACAAATTGATAAGCACAAAAAATATTTAGTAAATGGAAAATAATACTTTCTTCGTAAAACGATTTATACTTTAACTTCCTCGTCGCCAATTTGTAGTGTATTCGTAAGACGAAATAAAAAACGTGTGCTTTCCTTAATGGCTGATTGACAAGTAATTTATTCAAGTTATTTCATTTTACTTCCGATATTCTTCGTTAGGTTACAACTAAGTGATGCCACTATAGCAAAACTCTACAAATATATTCCCCAATTTCGCCGCTCCCACTCACATCCCGAACCGACTTCATCGGTCCTCTAATTATATTGCACCTGCAGCCTCCGTTCCACCCAAGCCACCGCGTCAACGCGTCTCTTTCAAATTAGCACCAACCGCTCACAATAACCCCTCTGAAATACCTAACCCCTCTGCACGTGCCGCCACTAGCACTTCTTTCCCTAATTTTGACCTTAAAACCGGAGCTAAATATCCCAATTTCGTTAGGTCCCATATTATAAATCCCTCAACTGAACATGTGTCTAATGCCCCTTCAATCACCCATGCATCGCCTTCAAAATCTTCGTCCACCTGCCTCATTTTTGACCCCCTTCTGCCACCCACAGTTAAAATAACCCAACAAACTTTCTAGGCTTAGAGAAAAAAAGACGTACGAGAATATACGTCTCCTTCTAGCATATCTGCATGGCAAATCAGACTCAGTTTGTTATGACGGAAAAACTAAAACAAGCGTCATGGTCTCAATACAGCAGGAAGGTCTCCCTACTGACCTTACAAGTCTGAGGAACTTATACATCAAGTTCCACGAGATTTTTAATATGTCTCCGCAAAAAGTCTCAGACGACCTTGCTGCTTTCGATAACTATGTGCACTCAAAAAGGATCTCACACCTCCAACGAAGCAGAGCTGACAACGACAAATTTTTTCGTCCCTAACGTGATACCATTGCCAGTGTTTCGACAATCCACTACTACGCCCTCTCGTAATAACCTTCCTCTTACCTTTTACTATCAAAACGTAAGAGGACTGCGATCTAAGACCCGTGCCGTCTTGCGCCAATCTCACGCTCTCCCATTTGAGGTCTACGCTCTGACCGAAACTAATCTAATTCCCGATATAAAGAATCAGGAATTATTCCCCCCGAGTTTCAATGTTTTCCGAGACGACGATCTTACCCGTCCAAATGATGATGCTCCGTGTCGAGGTGTCCTATTGGCCGTCCGTAATGACTTAAACTCTTCACCAATCGCTGTTTCTACTTCCTCTAAACTTGACTACGTTTCAATAAAGATAACACTCCCCTGCAGGTCCCTGTACATTATGTGTTTTTACATCCTACCGGGCCAACCAATCGAATGCTACCAACTCGCTATCGATGCAATTGATCAAATAATTAACTTATCTGATCCTCTCGATGATATCATCGTATTTGCCGATTTCAATCTACCTCAGCTGCACTGGACTCAATCAGATGATAAATCTTTTTTTATCGCTTACCCTATCTCGAGTAAAGAATGTCTCTTCTTGGATGAGCTCACAGACTCTAGCTTATGCCAAGTTAGTGGAGTCTCCAACTATATGGGAAGGCAATTAGACCTCATTTTCACCACTGACCCCATAAACTCCTCCGTCTCGCTCTGTCGCCTTTCACTATCGACCATTGATAACTTTCACCCACCACTTCTTCTTTCTCTTTTCCACCCCTCTCCTTTCCACCCCATCCCATCTGCAGCTACCACTTCTTACGACTTTCATAAAGCGAATTTCCGCAAAATTAACGCATATCTTAGTAAGTGTTCTTTTGATTTCGCCAATATGCCCCTAAAAAGTGCTCTCTCTATTTTCTACAGAGAATTACTTAATTCTATTTCTCTCTATGTCCCCTTTTCGCGTAATAGGACCTCTTCTACGAGCCCCCCGTGGTATAATCGTAAACTTCGCTCTTTACGTAACAAAAGAAACAAATTATGGACAGCTTTCCTCCGGTCCAACTCTTTTGTTGACTATTCAAACTATCTCGGGTCATACCTTCAATTCGCCCAGCTCTATAAGTTTCTCTATTAGCGATACCTTGATAGTGCGCAATCAAGGCTTATAAATGATCCTAAGTCTTTCTACCAATTCGTTAATTACAAAAAAAAATCCGACGGTTTTCTCCATCCCTCTCATACGAAAATATATCATCAACTGATCCGCATACCATAGCTAACTATTTTGCTACTTTTTTTAAGCAATCTTTTGCCGATAATTCCTTCGTACCGGATCCCTCTTATTTCAAATACCTACTTAACTTCCCTATTGGCCCCACTATTTCTCATAGCTTTGATCATACAGTAATAGAAAACAAATTACAACAACTTAATGATGAATACTTACCCGGCCCAGATGGCCTTCCATCCATATTTCTTAAAAAGTGTTCCTCAACTCTTTCACGCCCCCTTACTAATCTCTTCCGATTATCGCTCTCTCAAGGTGAATTTCCACAGATATGGAAGTCCTCTTTCATAACACCCATACACAAAAAGGGATTAAAGAGCGAAGTCACTAATTACCGCCCTATAGCTAAACTTTCCCATATACCCAAACTCCTCCAAAGTATTTTGCATGAAGCCTTAAGCTTCCAGTGTAAATTTTTTATTTCCCCCAATCAACACGGCTTTCTGAAGGGTAGATCAACTACCACTAACCTCGTAGAATTCGTGTCCTCTGTTCTCTCAGCCTTAGAAAATGGTAAAGAAGTTGACGTTATAACAACTGATTTCAGTAAAGCTTTTGACAAGATATCTCATAAACTAATCCTGTTCAAATTGTCCATCCTGGGCTTTGAATCTATTTTGCTAAAATGGATATCTTCTTACCTGGATAATCGTTTTTATAATGTTCGTTTCAGATCTGTCCTATCGGCCCCTTTCTTGGCCACTTCAGGTGTTCCTCAAGGTAGTCACCTAAGTCCACTCCTCTTCATCCTAACTATTAACGACCTTCAAAGGCTCATTCAACACTCAACACTTTCTCTCTATGCTGACGATACCAAATTTTTTAAACCCATTTCCTCACAACAAGACTCCACCCTCCTTCAAATAGATCTAAATAGTTTTTCCACCTGGTGCATCAAGAACTGCTTAGAACTCAATGTCTCCAAATGTCAATCGATTACTTTCTCACGTAAGTGCAAGAAGTCTCCTCAACGAATTTACCATCTCGACGGCCAACCTATACCCCTTGTTGAATCTATCCGCGACCTTGGTATATTATGCGACAGGCAGCTTAATTTCCGCTCGCATATTGATGAGATAATTTCTAAAGCAAACTCATCACTCGGCTTCGTTAAAAAATGGTCCAAAGAATTCTGCAACCCGTGCGTGGCTAGATCACTATACATCACTTACGTTCGCCCCCTTCTCGAGTACGCTAGCCAAGCGTGGTGTCCCTTTCAACGAGTTCATGTATCTCGTATTGAGAGGATCCAGCGTCGTTTTCTTCGATTTGCTCTTCGAGGTCTACCTTGGAACGATCCTCTAATCTTACCTCCCTATCGAGACCGTCTCAAACTCATTAATCTGAATACCCTTGAGGAACGAAGGGACGCAGCAGACATTTTGTTCATTCACCGACTCCTCTCAGGCTCCGTCGATTGCATGCCTCTTTGCAACTCCATTTTCTTTAACACTAACCCTCGTAATCTACGTTCCACCCGTCTCTTTTATCTACCTATCCACCGCACCACATATGGCTCTAACGAACCAATCTCCCGTAAACTCCAACCTTTCCGTTTTCGATTTTAATCGCAGCACACTTTCCCTCAAATTCGATCTCCTTCACCATCCTTAGCTTTAAGCCCTAGTATTAGTTTAAGTCTTAGTTTTTAAGCTTGTATTAAGCATAATAAATGGGAGCGTTAGCCCCCACCAAAATTATATGTAGGATAGTCAGAAGTTTGACGATTATCCACTGCGTAGATGAATTAAAATAAGCTAGTGAATATAACGCTGATTGCGACTACCGACTGAGGCAAGTACATATGTGTGTTATGGTAGGGATAAGCGGAGTCTTATATCCAATGCTTGCGGCATGCTGATCAACTCTCCACAGACATAGATGGATAACGTAGAAGTACTTTTTGCCAGATTACGACTTGCGACCGTTTGCTCTAAGGTGCAGGCGACACTAGCCCGATCGAGCGTTGCTAGTATTCTTCTGAAGGACGACAACCCTTGATTGATTTCACTCCTCCCAGCTGAAATCATTACTATTATATAAAGACGAAACATTTTAAAACTTTGTCGTAAGATAATTTCAAAAACTACTGAACCGATTAACGTGAAACAAATTTTATAATATTCGTTATTTTCATGAGAGTGACATAGGCTACTTTTTTTTATTTAAATGTTTTTTATTTACAAGAAAATACAACATTTATACCTATTTTTTTGATATCATTGATAATAAGAATTGAATAAGAATTTTTTCTCTTATTTTTTTATCACAAAGAAACCATAATGGACAAGAGAAAGACAAATTTATCAAGGAAATGGCGGAGCGCAAGAAGAAGATCATTTCAACGTTCAAATCAACAACCTTCACCGAGAGAACAAAGATTACACGGCCAACGAGATTATTCAACAAGAATTCAGGGAAACGAGTTTCAAAGCGCATCAACAGCAAGTATTAACAGTTCAAATGTAAATCAGTCTTTGTGCAATAGGGCAGCTTTTAATTACCAACCAATGTTTCCCTACATAAATAACGATAAAACAGAAATAGGTAAAATGGATGAGGTTTGCTCATTTTGTAAAGCAAAAAAATGGGCTGGTGAATTTAGTAGCATGTGTTGCGTTAGTGGCAAAGTAAAACTCCCCCCCACAGTCGAAGTATCTGAAACTTTAAAAGGTATGCTCAATGGATCTCACCCACACTCCAAAAATTGTCTGGATAATGTGAGAGCATACAATTCACTCTTCCAAATGACATCTTTTGGTGGAAGAAAGGTAAGGGAAGGAAACTTCATGCCGACTTTTAAAGTCCAAGGGCAAATATACCACCTCATCGGGAACTTGCTCCCCGAAACAAGGAATCCAAGCTTCCTGCAAATTTACTTCATCTCAGAAACGGATCAGATCTCTTTGCGGCAAAACATGGCTCCTAAATAGTCAAAATGGGTATATATCTATTTTCAAGACGACTCTGGAATATGCTCCTCCAAATATGTCCGACTTCAAAGTAATCATTAAGGTAGACCATAAACCTGCAAACGAACATCGTGGTCGCTTCAATGCCCCAATAGCAAATAAAATTGCCGTATTATTGTTGGATGAAGATAAAGGTCCTAGAGACATTGTTTTGCATACAAAAGGTGGTCACTTACAGCGTGTTTCAGAACTCCATCAATCATGTGATCCACTCCAATACCCATTAATGTTCATTCACGGTGAAACCGATTATTGCATAGGGATTCCACAAATTTTACCTGCAACCGGCCAATTAAATTCCAATAAAACTATTTCCTGCAGGGAATTTTATGCGTACAGACTAATGGTGAGGGACAATGAGACAAATTGTTTACTTCTATTTCGCAACTATTTGAGTCAGTTTGTGGTGGATATGGCAGCCAAATTTAACACAGAGAGACTTACTTTCATAAGAACTCATCAGCAGACTCTAAGAGCTGATAATTATATTGATCTCAGAGATGCTGCAAGCAATGATGTTAACATTAATCCTCGGAATATAGGTCAACATATAATTTTGTTCACCAAGATATCTGCATGAAAAAACTCAAGATGCAATGACATATGTATGTCAGAAAATACGGTCGCCCAGATCTATTCATTACTATGACATACAATCCAGAGTGGCCGGAAATCAAAGCTGAGATTTTTTCGGCCCAGAGATCTATTGACAGGCATGACATAGTTGCACGGGGTTTTCACCTTAAATATAAAAAACTGATGCTTTTTATTCATAAAAATCATATTTTCGGGGAGAGAAAATGTTACAAAACCACTTTGATTCCCGACATAAAGAACCAGGAATTGTTCCCTCCTACTTTTAATGTTTTCCGCGACGACGATCCTACCCGCACAAATAAAGATTCCCCCTGTCGAGGCGTCCTACTGGCGATGGACAACAGCCTTAACTCTTCCCCCATTACAGTTTCTTCATCCTCTAAAGCCAACTTTGTCGCTATAAAAATATCACTGCCTCTCAAGTCCCTTTACGTTATATGTTGCTACATCCTACCAGCTCAACCTATCGAATTTTACCAATTTGTTATTGATGCGATCGATCATTTAATTGACCTGTCAGACCCTATTGATGATATCCTTATTTTTGGCGACTTTAATCTTCCTCAGCTACAGTGGACTCCATCAGATGATCAATCGTTTTTCATCGCTTCAAGTGCCATCTCAGCTAAGGAATGTCTCTTCTTAGATCGCTTAACAGACTCAAGTCTATGCCAAGTCAGTGGTATATCCAATTATATGGGCAGGCAATTAGACCTTATTTTCACAACAGATCTAATTAACTCTTCAGTCTCACTTTGTCCCCTATCTCTCTCAACAATCGATAACTACCATCCCCCCCTTCTACTTTCATTTTTTCATAACTCTTCATTCCAGTCCACTCCCCCCACAACTCTCTCATAACCTGACTTTCATAAGGCAAACTTTCACAAAATCAGTGAGTATCTCAGCAGATCCCGATTTAACTTTCACAACCTAAGTATAAATGATGCCTTATCCATTTTTTATAAAGAAATATTTAATTCTTTTTCCCTTTACGTTCCGTTTTCCCGCTTTAAAACATCATCTACTAGTCCTCCCTGGTATAATCGCAAGCTTCGTTCCTTACGAAATCAGAGAAATAAGTTATGGGCTGTTTTCCTGCGTACCAGATCCGTTACCGACTATTCCAACTATCTTGGTGCTTATCTTCATTTCACCGAACTTAACGATTCCCTTTACAAGCGCTACCTTAACAATGCGCAAGTCAACCTTATAAACCACCCTTCTATCAATTTGTTAACTACAAAAGAAAGTCCGATGGTTACCCTCCTTCCCTCTCTTTCAACAACAGGTCATCAACCGATACACTCACCATTGCCAACCTATTTGCCACCCTTTTTAAACAATCCTTCACCAACGACTCCTTTGTACCAGATCCATCCTATTTTAGTTACCTACTGAACTTCTCCAATGGCCCACTTCTTTCTCATATTTTGGAGCCGTCTTATATCGAATATAAATTACACCAACTCAATGACGAATTCACGCCCGGCCCAGATGGCCTCCCTGCCATATTTCTTAAAAAATGTTCTTCCTCTCTTTCCCTTGCCCTTTCTAATCTCTTCCGTCTATCCCTTTCACAAGGAGAATTTCCTGAGGCTTGGAAATCCTCCTTCATAACCCCGATCCACAAGAAAGGATCAAATAATGAAATAACCAACTATCGTCCCATCGCTAAACTCGCCCATTTACCCAAACTCTTCGAAAGTATGTTGTATGAAGCTCTAAGCTTCCAATGCAAATCACTTATTTCTCCTAGACAACATGGCTTCCTAAAGGGTAGGTCAACCACCACAAATCTCGTTGAATTCGTATCCTTTGCCCTCTCTGCCCTAGAGAATGGCAATGAAGTCGATGTAGTTGCAACCGATTTTAGCAAAGCCTTCGATAAAATCTCTCATCGGTTAATCATCTTTAAATTGTCTGCCCTCGGCTTTGAACCCATACTGTTAAAATGGATATCCTCTTACCTCGAAAACCATTTTTACAGTGTTCGTTTTAGGTCAGCCCAGTCCGCTCCATTTTTGGCCACCTCTGGATTTCCACAAGGCAGCCATCTCGGTCCCCTTCTTTTTATATTAACCATAAATGATCTCGATATGATCATCAAACACTCGTCTGTCTCCCTTTACGCTGACGATACCAAATTTTTCAAAACGATTTCCTCTCCCCATGACTCTTTCCTCCTTCAACAAGATCTTGATAGTTTCTCGATCTGGTGCCTCAAAAATTCTTTGGAACTTAACATCGCCAAATGCCAATCCATCACCTTCTCACATAAGCGGAACCAATCTCCTCCCCGACTCTATCTTCTCCTCCGTACAGTCTCTTCGCGATCTCGGCATTTTGTGTGACAGCGAGCTCAACTTCCGTTTACATATGGATGAGATAATCCTCAAAGCCAACTCTGCACTAGGTTTTGTAAAACGGTGGTCCAAAGAATTCACCAACCCATACGTGACCAGGTCCCTCTATATTACCTTTGTTCGCCCCCTCCTAGAGTACGCCAGTCAAGTATGGTCCCCATATCATCGTGTTCATGTCTCGAAAATTGAAGGCATTCAGCGTCGTTTTCTTCGATTTGCTCTTCGATGTATGCCCTGGGACGATCCTTTTAATCTGCCCCCCTATCAAAAGCGTCTCAACCTTATCAACTTAAACACCCTCGAAGATCGTAGAGATGCAGCAGACTTTCTCTTCATTCATCGACTCCTTTCAGATCACGTTGATTGCAACACTAACCCTCGTAATCTACGTACCCCTCGACTCTTCTATCTACCAACCCACCACACCTCCTATGGCGCGAACGAACCAATCTCCCGTATGCTACGTCAAATCAACTCAAACCCTACCGTCTTTGACTTTCACCGCACCACTTCCTACCACAAATCTGTTCTCCTTCACCACTCCAACCAACCTTAGTTTTAAGTTTTAGTTTAAATTTATTTTTTAAGTTATAGCTTGTATTAAGCCGAATAAATGAGGGCTTTCGCCCCCACCAAAATTACATGTTGTCCATCGAATGGCAAAAAGGAGGCCTTCCACACGCTTGATCTGGCTTGCAAGCGAAAATTCAACCTACTCGTAATGAGATCGATTCCATTCTAAGAGCTGAGATACCTAATATGAAGGGAGAGAGATTATTATACGACATAGTTTGGAAGCACATGATCCATGAGGGAAAATGTAGCAAGCGATATCCACGCCCACTGGTACATAACACACAAACAGGTGATGACGGATATCCACGGATATATATGAGGGTACTTACTGAAAATACTGACAATGCCGAGTTCGCATCTCTTCTGCTTAGCATTGGTGATGGAAGTTATACGTTTTCAGGTGCGGAGAATACTATTCAATTAAACGAGCGTTTTATAAATTGTGTTTATGGAGATCTGATGGCCTTACAATCAAGACCATTTTCTTGGTTCTGCGAAAGAGCTATAGTGTCTCCAAAAAACAGTTCTGTGGATGAAATAAACAACCACGTGCTCCTAAGTTTAAAAACCACTTTACATCAATACAAATCAATTGATAATGTAGTAAATGGTAATTACAGTGAGATTCTAAATTGAGCAGCGAAGTGTATTAGACGTGCTTCTTTTCTTGTGCGCTATAAATATAATTTTTGACAAAATATTTAAGTTTTATAACGGAGTTCGTTTCTTTTTCTTTTTCTGTTTCTCGCCAAAGTCGAGTGAATCCAATAAAAAAAAAATTAATTAAAAAAAAAAGCACACACCAAAACGAATTGGTGATGAGAAAATCGCCGCTATATTTTCTAGAGTTAACTGCATACATATGCTCTTATGAAGCCAAACTCTATAATCAAGGAAGATGGTGTTCTCAAATCAAAAGGGAAAATTGCAAATGCTAACAAAGCAAACAGCCCAAGGAGCAGACGAAAGAATGGAATGTTCCACTGAAATTCCCAACGAATGGACAACGGTTAAATGCCGTAATAAAGCAGCACAAATAAATGACGTACAGCAACCAGCTGAATTAACAAATACCTGCAACAAATACGCAATCCTGGGACAAGTAATGATTCTCAAAAGCAACAACACAACGAAGACAAAGAATATCATCCCTTGTCAAGAAACCGATTCAACTTTAACTCAAGAAAATAACAACGCATCACTTAACAAAGCAGAATGAACTTCCAACACTGCAGCCAACATTGGCGATACAATCAACAGCAACAAGCAACAAGAATCCAGGTCAAATAAAGCAGGTAAGTTTTGCCCACCTATTATTATTTATGACACAAATGTTAGAGAACTTATTCTTAGTTTAAAAAAAAATCAATGTAACTTTAAATTCAAAATTATAAATGTTGGGGCTCATTTTGATAAAAAAAAAATTCTTATTCGCATAAAACTAAGGTCTTTGTGGACAACCCCGAAGTCCACAAGGAACTTTTAAGTCTAATTAGAGAGAGTCAGATCCAGGGGTACTCCTTTACCCTCAAAGAAAATAAATCGCACAACATTTTGCTCAGAGGTCTTACAGCGGACTTTACTGGAGACGAGATTAAGGAGGAGCTAGATTTAATTACACCGGGCGTAGCTGAAAAAATTACCAAATTCGAAACCCCAAGATCCAAAAGAGACCCAAACTTAGTTTATAACCTTTTTCTTGTGACATTGCTCCCGGGTAGAGTACCCAGCGAAATAATTAGGCTTAAATACTTATTTCACACTAAAATTAAATGGGAAAAACCCAGGGGGGGTGACGGGTTAACACAGTGCAAGCGGTGCCAAAGTTCTGGGCACCTTGCCAAAAATTGCGCTAAGAACTATAGGTGCGTCAAATGCCTAGAGAATCATCTACCGGGGCAATGCTAAACTAAGCAATTGGAAAACTCAAAGGCTAACTGCGCAAATTGCGAGGGTCAACACCCAGCAAGCTGGAGAGGCTGTCCTGCCTTCAAAAAGTATGCAGAATCGAGGAAGAAGTTAATAAGGGAGGCAAGGGAAAAGAGAGAATCTTTCAACCCGTTCCCTAAAACTTTAAATAAGGCTATGACAGTTGACGCTAACGTCAGCTACGCTAGCTTACTCAAAACACCAAACTTTAATCAACCAGCCTTTCTAATGGAATTTCTTTTCTTTTCGGAATGGGGGTGGACGAACTCTTCCAAAAAATTGAATCTTTCGTTAAAAATATTCATAATTCAAACAACATTCAAAAAAAAGAGGCTGGATTACCTTATCCTTTTTAGCCAACTAACCTCGATTAAATAATGAAATTAAAATTCATAACTTTTAATACACAGTCACTGGTGGAGCAGAGTAGAAGGATGGAACTCAATAAAATCCTTCTCACGAATAACTGTTCAGCTGCATTTATTCAAGAGACTCACCTCTCTAGAAACCATAAGGTAAGTTTAGACTCCTATAACTTTATACCAACTAACCTTAATCAAAGGGTGGCAATTGCTATTAAAAATAACATTAAATTCTGGAAAGTTGATATCCCCAATCCTAAATTCCCATGTAAATTCATTAAAATAAAATGGTCTACCGGACAAGAACCAAAATATTTATTGCTAGGTTCAATATACTTCCCCACGGGAATCCAATCGCAAATTTTGACTGAGGAATTACAAAAAATAGATAGACTAGCAGAGACTTTTGACGGAACAGTAATAGGGGGGACTTTAATGCGAAAAACACTAAATGGGGCGATACAATAACGAACCAAAATGGACGAACCCTGGCCAAGTGGTTAGAATCTAACTCACCTTACCTTATGAACTTGACTACTCAGACACCAGCTTTTCCGCAAAGCTCAGCTTACCTGAACCAGTTTTTAGTTTCTCCTAACTTACTTACCCTGACGAATAATAGCAATTACGCCATAAGGGCACTGCCAACCTTCTCAAACCATTTTCCAGTTGAGCTCTCAACTGACTTCTTCGACGCAACAATAACCCTAATAGAACCATGCTAACCATGCAACCAATCTCAACCCTCTCCCACAATCTCAATGACAAATACAGAAATAGACAACACTATAAACTCGTTTACCAATATTCTCTCTGACACCATTGACATCCATACATGTTAAATAGAAAGGAGATACAGAAAATATGACCACATCCCAGATGACATCAAATCACTCTTTGCAGTCAAGCATCAATGGCAAAAACAACTAAAAGCTATATACCACAGAGCATTCAACAGAGTAGAGGAAGTTTATAAAAGATTATCGAGTAGAATTTGACTGCTCAAAAAAATAATTAAAGATAAAATAAAAATTTGGGTAGACAGCCGAATACATCAAAAACTCTCTCGAATAAAACCAGGCCCCTTTGCTTTCAAAGAAGTAGATAAACTTTTAAATAAGAAAAAGCAATTCCTCTGCGAAAAAATAACAATAGGACAGACGGTAGTTACTGAGGAAACTGATAAAGTGCAGGCTTTTAAAGAATTTTATTCAGAAACCTTTATAGGGGGACCCCAAGCTAGTGAACCCTTACTCATACAGGAAGTAAATGAAACCATACAAAGAGCACTGAGCATAAGACCTCCTAGAATCTTCAATTTTAGCTATGATAATTCGGCTCTTAGTCCTATTGCAGCTTACCTCTTTACTTCCACCAACGAAATAAAAGAGATCATAAAAAGCATAAACGCAAAAAACTCAACTGGGCCTGATAACATCTCAAATTTCATACTGAAAAAAATATCTCCAGAAGCGATGAAATACTTGACAATAATATATAATAATTGTATAAACAACGCATATTTCCCAAATGCCTGGAAGATAGCTAAAATACTCCCAATAATTAAAAAGCCACGAAACTATAACATTAGCAACTTCAGACCAATTTCAAAATATCCAATTCATACCGGACTATCAATTCGGATTCCGCAAAAAACATTCTACTGTGCACGCTCTACTAAAACTCCATAACGACATAGTAATAAACCTGAGAAGGAAAAAATGTACTACAGCCTGCTCTCTGGATGTCGAAAGGGCATTTGATAGTGTGTGGAAAGAGGGACTAATATATAAATTGCACCAACTTGAATACCCACCCCATCTTGTAAACATCATTCACAGCTTCCTCAAAAATAGAACCTTCTTTACACAAATAATGCAAACAAAATCAGAGAATTGCTTAACTGAGAGAGGAGTCCCCCAAGGTTCAGTCTTAGGTCCAAATCTGTTTAACATCTTCCTCTATGATTTCCCACACACACTTTTTATAAATAATCGAACTGTCTCTAAGGCCATATTATTTGCTGACGACACTATGGTGTACTCTCATGACATCTTCCCCCTAAAGGCACTTCAACATCTTAAGGCACACTTAGATATAATAAATGATTACTATAAAAAATGGGGTATTAAAGTCAACAAAGATAAGTCAGAAGCCATTTGCTTCAGAAATTCTAGTCAAAAGGGTATACCTGGCGTTGTTAGCGAAAGTAAAATACTTTTAAAAAAAGTATAAGATACCTAGGAGTTAACTTTAATAACCTTCTTAAATTCAACCCACAAGCGAGGCTAGTAAAAGCCAAGGCTAGAACGGTCTCTCTCAAATTAATGTCTCTTTTAAGAAATGATATGCTAGAACGAAAAACCAAGCTGCTCTTCTACAAAGTCATCATAAGGCCAGTAATCCTATATGCCTTTCCTATTTGCTTTAGTATCTCCCCCACAGTTGCTAAAGACCTTGAAAAATTTGAAAGGAAAATATTAAGACTCTGTATCAACAAAAATTTCTCAGAAACTAACAAAAGATACTCAAATAAGTTTATCTATGACAACGCGAACATAGTCCCGCTCTTAAAGTACGCTGTAAGTCTAATGAGAAGACAGGTTGAGGCGATGAACTACTCAGAAAACGATCTGATAAAGGAAATGTTTGACTCCCAAAGGAGTGCCCCTTGGTCTGGCTCTCAATATCCATCTCCCATTGGAATAATGTCCGAAAATATCTCTTTAACCTCCATGGGGGATAACGCCTTCTACAATAGCACGCAAACAGGACAAAATCGTGGTTGAATCAAAACTAACCCCAAACACAACATTAGTAGTTTAGTAGTAGTATAAACCTTCAATAGCAACAAATAAAGCTACAAATATATATGCAAACATATGTTATGTTATGTGTCAGTATCTATATATAGTTGTAAATATGTAAAATATTTTTTTTTAATTCAATTAAATGGGCAAAACTTTATCCTGACTTGTATTATATTGTGAATTATTATTGATAGTCAAATGAATCTGAACGAATGTACCTTACTAATGCCAAATAGTTTTAGAAAATTGTAAAAATATCAAATAAAGGACCTAAGGCAATAACGATATATTTATATACATGTAACATATTACAAAAAAAAAAAAAAAGAATGATTGTGAACAATAATGTAACCAAGAGACTGAAACTCGAACTGTCAAATGAAACTTAGTTCCATTCATAACGAAGCAATAGAAAGGAAAGGAGAACAACCTAAATATATGTATCTCACTCGTGAACAAAAAAAAAAAAAAAAAAAAATTAAAAGAAACACCTCTCGCATATGTTTCGTCGAAAGGGAAAGATATATAGAAGACAGTAAAATAATTATTCGAATCTCATGCAAAATGTCGCGCTATAGTCATCCTTTTCAATCGTTTCGTGTTGTAAATACTTAGTTTTTAAGTTAGGTTAAGATAGCATAATGACAGACAAAGACGCAAGTCATAAGAGATATTCATAAAAGCTCCATGAGCAAGAGCTAATCGACATACTATAAAGAAAAGAAACGCCATGTTGGCATTCATATTGTTAAACTTCTTAACTTCCAAAGGAAAAGGTCGGCCATACTTTACAGCCGCTTATATTACCACACATTCGATGTAGTAAAAGACAAATGTATTTATATTATAACGATAATGAAAATAGAAAGTCTCAATAAAGATATACATACATACATACATACATGGTAATGACAGTGTCAACTACCCTCAAGAATTTCTCAATTCACTTAACCCAGCAGGTTTTCCTGCGTACCAATTAAATTTGAAAATCGGCACACCAATTATACTAATAAGAAATCTGAGTCCCCCAAGCCTTTGCCATGGCACACGACTTCAAGTCAAGAAGCTAAACAAAAACATCAATACAGCTCTAATTCTTACTGAACCCGCAGCAGGGAAGGATGCCCTTGATACCAAGGGATCTCCCTTTTCAGTTTAGAGGGTTGCAGTTTCCCATTAAGCCTTGCTTCTGCATGACGATTAATAAAGCTCAGGGGCAGTCATTCAAATTTATTGTGGTGAATCTCAGGGGCAATTTTTTTCCCATGGTCAGCTTTATGTTGTCTTATCGAGAGTGGACTCAAAGAAAAATCAGTGTTTGCTTCTTCCTACGGACAATAAAACTGTAAACCTTTAAAAGCTTTAAAATAAATTAAAAAAATATATTGTATATAAAAACTTCAACAATGGCAATTTTTCTTACAATGATTTCAGTGAAATTCATTATTTTGGATACGATAAGTATATTTCTTTTTTTTTTCAATATTTTAACCAACAAAAGTTTTCGTAGAACGAGCACGAGCACGAGCGAGCACGGGCCAGCTAGTATAATATATTTTGATAATAATGACTTATGTTGTGATGGATCGATTTAGTGGTCTGCATTTGCATCTGCTTAAGGTTTTGCTAGACCTTCTCTCCACTTTCAAGCTACTTTAAAAATGCAAGGCTTTGCCAAAATGATCAGATCAAAAGCCAGAACTAGCACGGCGCACAATATTGAAATCTGTCTTCGACATTGGCTTCGTTTACAATTTTGAATGTAATGCATGTAAATATTAGCCTTAGCAGCAGAGCTTTTCGTCTGTTCCAAACAGGGTAAGAATAGAGCAGTGCAAATATTCAAATTATTACTTGGCTCCAACAAGAAATGGAACAAGTTTCTGAAAGAAAACTTATGTCAACAGTTGCTCCGTTGATTAATTGTTCTTCACCCATCTGTCTGATCAGTTAAATTGTTTCGCTCTTTGTTTAACGGTTTTACAATTTTCAATGTGCTTCTGATTTATTAAGGTCAGTGTATTGTACACACTGTTTCACAATATAATAAAAATTACATGAATATTCAAAATTGTCCTTGTGAACTCAGTCATTTAAAAGATGTTGCGTTGTTCACACTTGATCGTGATAGTCTGTCTCTTTAACGCTGCTACAGAGCAAGCAAACATTCGGATAGTCGGTGGAAATCCAGTGAACATAGAACAACATCCATATCAAGTATCTCTTCGAGATAGACGACTGAAACATTTTTGCGGTGGAATTATCGTTACTCCACGCACCATACTTACAGCTGGCCACTATGTAAGTGACCGTCTGGCTACAAATGTAATTGTTGTCGCTGGTAGTACTTTCCTAAAACCGGCAGAAGTCACACGAAACGTCAAAAGAATACTCGTCCATCCGCAGTACAATCCGAGAACTTTCAATTGGGATGCAGCTCTTCTATTTGTGTCATCCGCGCTTTCCTGTAGTCCATCGGTACAGTCAATCCCGTTGGCAATCAATGAAGCAATCGTCGGGAGGAATGCCTCAATCACTGGATGGGGTAATGTTGCTGAAGGTGGGCCTGCCAGTACTAACCTTCGGGTTGTTTATGTATCAATTGTAGCTAGGGCGATTTGCGCCAGAAATTATGCGCCGACAGTTATAACGCCTATAATGATTTGTGCGGGTCGTCCTGAAGGTGGTAAGGGCGCTTGCCAGGGGGACTCAGGTGGCCCAGTTGTTATTAATGGAGAAGCCTTTGGTATTGTGTCATGGGGTCAAGGATGCGCTCGTTCACTCAGACCAGGGGTCAATGCAAATGTGGCTAGTATTCGCCCGTGGGTTATGCTTAATGTTATTTAAGACTTTTCACCAAGTCTGTTAAAATGTGTTCTAATAAATATGGATTCGAACACGGAAAGTTTCTCTACTTTTTTTTAAGTCCAGGTATTGTCATTATTTCCTCTGCGACAATTTTTTTTATAGAGCTTGTCCAAGGGAATGCTCTAGCGTTCTAAGCATTTTCTCGAATGATCTCTAAGAGTCCTAGGTCCTTAACTACCTCGAAATTACCTTTCTATTATGACGTCTTGTCCGAGTAGTCGATGTTATGTGTCCTTTCTAGATGACAGCATGTATTTCGATTTTCGTTCGTCTGCCGCCAGACCCATTTTCGCCACTTCTGCTTCAATACTTGCAAACGTCTCACAAACAGCTCTCTGTATTTCGCCGATAGTATCTACATATATCATCCGGAAAGGCAATAGTTTAGACAGACTTTTGAAAGATTGTGTCTCTGGAATTATCTTTCTAGATTCGCCCAATACTCTCAAGTGCGATGTTGACAAAATTGCATGACAGTGGATCGCCTTGTTGGAAGCCTATATTACAGACCCTCAAGAAGCAAGTAAGTTTTTTCTGCTAGATGGTATTTCAGCTTACTGTAATATGTCCTATACTGGGAAGACTGAGCATTCGTTACAAATTGATCATACATATTTCGACCTACTTTTTCCAGTAGGATGTTGAAATGTGCTCTTAGATGTTCAGAATGCACATCGGGTGTTATTCTTATGGTTTCTCCACAGTTTGATGCAAGGCGTTCCCATTCTGGAATGAAACTTGCTCTTTTTCTTATGACACTCTTTAGTACTACTTTTGGCAGTCTATCGTCATGTAGTCTATGTAGTCAAAATGTAGTCTCAATGTTTCCAGGAACATAGGCGGTGCACCAGTCTCTAGATGCAGCATATAATTAGGCGTAGCACTTGGTAAACGGAATATTCGTTTTAAGAAATAGCGAAGAAACTTCTCAACTTCAACATAGTGACAATATTCAGATATTTTGGCTTCTAGATGTTTCTTCATATTCAGGTTCGAAGACACCAAAATTCCTAAGTATTTGTACTCGCGAACAACTTCTATGTCTTCTCGTTGATAAGTCCATCTTTCGCTTTGAGAATATCTGCCACAGCCGCCTCTGAACACCATTATCTTCGATTTATTCAAGTTTACACTCAGGTTCCTGAGTTTACAGTAAACGCTGAGTCTATTCATCATAAGTTGCAACCCATCCACAGTGTCGGAAAGGAAAACGATGTCATCCGCATACTTAAGAGCCGGAATTTTTATCACGCCGAACTCGATTCCACCCTTTACAGTGTCTGATATGTCATTGATAAATAAAATAAACAGTAACGTACTCAAAATACATCCTTGCTTCACACCCATCGTTGTTGTAAACTCTTATTCCGCTAGATGAGCGAATTCCCACACTGTGCGACAACGCATGGTTGAATACAACTATGAATGTGTCTGCAAAAAGAAAAGCATCAACAAATTATACAAAATCCTCACTCCAGTCCCAACATATTCCCCCCTCTATTAAAACGCCAAAACTTAAGTATAAATAAAAATGTACATTTATTTAAAATTTAATATTTGTTTTGGTTAATATTTTTCCTTTTCTTTTTCCATTGTTTCCGTTTTGTTTTACTTTTGTATTTTGCTTCTGACTTAAATTCTAATGTTATTTCTTATGCACTAAACAAAAAATAAAAATAAACAAAAAAAAAGTGTTTCTCTTTGGGATAGTCCCATTTGTCGCTTGGTCTTCCCTACTTATATATCTATTTTGACGCATTTTCAATTTCATTTTTTCGTTTACAATTTTGTATTTTTTCATTTTTGTTTAACTAAAAAAAGAAAAACGTTTCATTGTCTCATTATCGTTATAATAAAATTAATTTTTTCTTTTTCTTATTTCGTTTACACATTTTTTTTGTTTTTCTTATATTTCAGCATAAGCATTCATAATTCACTTGGTATTTGTTTTATTTCATTTAATTTATTTATTTATTAATATTTTATATATAACTGTACAAAAAATGGCCTAAAATACTATAGTGTTGTATAAGTTACATATGGTACTTTAAAATATATTTATTTTTTTTCATTTTTTCATTTACTAAGAGGAGAAAATAATATAAAAAGAGCTGTGGTGTGTTCTTATAGAATGCATAAATGTAATTTAAAAACGAAAATACTAAAAAACCGTCTTAAGTGCTACTTAAAAAAAACAATAAAAAAAATAATCCATATATGAATAATAAAATGGCACGATGATCACGATGAATATCAATAGAAAGAATAAATTGGCAGGTTGTTTAACAAACGGTTTGCTATTGACTATACGAATGACTCTAGTAAATTTGTTTAAAATAGCCTTCATCGTGATCGTAATGGAAACAACATTTCGAAAATAATTTACAAAAAAATAAATGCAACAGGAATTTTCAAAGAAGACGAAGTTGTTGTATTTTGTTTTAATTTTTAACAATTAGATGAATAGCATTTGTGATTAGTAGACGACAAGGGATTGTTTGTTTTTTTAGAATTTGGAAACTGATCCAACAAGCTAACTAGTTAAGAAATGGTTCCCAACTTTACTAAATTAATGATTTAAAAGCTTAGCCAGATACAAATACATTTAGTGAAACGACAAGGGCTGATGAACTCGCGTTTGAAGGGTTTGAAAAATTCACATAGCAACTTCCTAGTTTTAAATATACTCGTGCCATTGAAGTTTGCATGTACAATAGAAATTCAACTTAATGTCATTCCACAATCAAACCATCTCATCTTAAAAACGAAAGCAAAAAGGCTTCCCTTCATGGATACAAGAACAATACATACATTACTATAACAGATATGTGATAAAAATCAGCCAGCCTAACTCCGCGAAACTGAGTTAAATTCGCCCATATAGGAATCATAGGCAACTAACACACAATGGTTATATTAATTTCGATTCCACTCTTGACATAAATGTGCACAGTTCTTCGCACGAGTTTGCCCGAAGAGTGACAAGTTTACAATGTTTCCCAAGAAGAGTTATTGACAGAGATGTGCCTGGAATGGGAGGACTCTTAACAGACCAGGTGCTCCTGAACGTGTAGTAGAGAGACTAGAAGCGTACTCGTATAAGTCTGATATAAATGCCATTGAAGAAATGCGACCGAAAGGACCAAGAAAAGAATCAAAAACTGGGATATCTACTACACGATTACAGTCGCGCACCGCATATTTGTATCTGACTTTGTTATTAGAAGCAGACTTATGGATAAAGTTATGCGATTTAGACCTATAAACGAGCAACTGGGAAATCCATATCAGAGCTAAACTCACAAATATCAGCCTTGTATGCGCACATGCCCCAATGGATAAAAAGACGACGCTTCTACGAAGGCTTTTACTATCTCCTAGGGAGAACCTATGGCCAGAAATCGCCAAAGCTAACCTGGTTTGTTTCTTGAGATCGGACTGGCTGGAGAGGCATGTTGGTTGAGGGCTAGGACTGCCCCAGTATGTAAGCCGAAAGTAAAATAAGTTATTAATAAGTTATTGACAACAGAGATAGGGTTGCAATTAAAGAAACATTTTTTTCAATAGTACGAATCATTCATTAGTTCAGATTCTACTCGGCCTTTAATCACGGAGAAGTAAACCCCAAAAAAGAACTGCACTTGACCTTGCATATAAATATGTATAATAGCCAAAAGATATGGACGATTTTAGGCAAAAATGTGAGCCACGGTTAGAATATCAGCCACAATCTTTTAACAGACCATTGAAAGATACATTTGAGCGAAGATGACTTATGTTGAGGTTGCGATGTTGATAAATTCCAAGAAGACAGGCTAGATCACTAGATAAATGTGATATATGAACATATCACATCTAATGGAGCATCCAAAGTTATTCTAAAGGTTATTTAATCAGAACGGCTAAAAAACAATCAACTGAAGCAAAAGATAAGACGGAAGTATTGGCAATTTAAAGATATGGACTCTCAAAAAGTTTGACTAGGCAAAACAACTATTTTCATCCCATAAGCCCGTTAACCAGACCCAGCCTAATCCGATCAACCAATGCATCATTTGGAATGATAACATGTTTTTGAAAGGTGAAATTCAGTGCACAAAATTGGGGCAAACTTTAGTGAATGTTTAATTTAAATGTATCGTTTTTAAATATACAAAGTCTGCGCTACAAAATATGTAAATTTTGTTTAACAAACTATTTTGTAGACATTTTTTTCTACCTTGTGCGCTATGGAATGAACTTTTATAGAATTTTCTTGTTAATCATAAAAATTACTATAAAGTTCATTGTCAATTCGATATATTAATTGTAAATTTTTGATTTGGTTAGTAATTTCAGATCAGGGAGTGAGAATTTTTTATTGCAAATTTTTTTTTGCAATGGTAAAGATCGGTTCAGGTAGGGAGTAAACTAGCCACTTTAATCAGTTATGTATATGGCCTTGCTATTATTATTCATTCAAATAACCTAACAGGAATAGTGCTAGGGAACTCATCCTTTCAACAGTAGCAAGACACCTTGGTCTAAGTTTTGAAATTCGTCTTATAGAGTGGAGAGTGAAAAAAGACTGGGAGACAAATTTTCAAATAGCTAAAACCTAGTTTACCGCATCACTGAATGTTTTGCTAAGTTGTGTATTGTAAGAAGTGTTCGTCCGCATATTATGTGCAGTCGTTAAGTCTATGTGTGTGGCAGCAAACTTCAGAAAACCCTTTCTGAAAGCCCACAATTATGGCCCGAGAATGGGATATATCCCCGAAATTCATGCCCAGCCCAGACAGATTAGAGATGATCGTCGAGAACAAAATAGCCTTTTAAGATATAGTCGACTCTTGCAATTGTACGAAGACAACGATGAATAAGATGCTATGATTTTGGTTGTGCCCTCAACGCCTCCTGTATCCTCTGCATTCGTAGCGCACGAAATTAGTGCCGAAAAGAGCTCAGCTTACATTAATAAATCAGCCAGCAACGGCAGAAAAAAACACGGACAAGGCTAATTTTATTCGAAAAAGGTTTATTAAGAATGAAGCCGTGATCTCCGGCTCTTCCACATGTGAGGTTTACTTTGAAACATATGCAAAGATCATATCCTGTGCAGTGTGGAGGATGAAAAAAAAAAATTCCAGCCGAATTCTCTGGAGGGAAAAAGCATTGCACTTAAAAACAGAAAAAGGATGTTTTTCTAACGAAGATCAGTAGAAGCTGTTTTGACAAGCTTAAAAGAAGGCAAACTCCTCACAACATGAAACGTAAAGGACAATCAGCTAGCGCCGATGAAGCACAAATCATGCCGAGTGGAATATTTTAGAAGCCTGCTCAAGGATCACTATTCTATTATGCGCAAATGCTAAGAACTTTCAACTGGATGTTTAAACTGCATTTGTAGCCTGGATTACAGCTACCGTATTCAAGGAATGGCAGACGAAACATTTTGCCACTGAAGTCGAAGGATATTGCAAAAACTAAACATTTTCTTCGAAGCGTTCCTTGTTCTGCATATGTATAGATATGTTCCAGCATATCTAACAGACTTACAGCCGGACATCAACATTTTTGGAGGTAAGAACTCCAAACGCAACCGATAAAACACACATTTCGGAGCTAATGCAAATATATGACGGAGACCATGCCGCTGACATCATTCGAAATATTCAAAAAATTTTTACAGTTTTAGTTGCAGTCCATTCGAGCATGGCGAGACTTAAAACGATCAACTTTATACGCTGTTTGGTAAAGGTTTCGTAATCAAAAAGACTCTCCAGGTGACGCAGAAATTGATGTTTACATTGGTATACAAATTGCTGAAGTATCAAGAAGATATTCATGAAATTTTAGACACTGATAGGCCGGAGAGATAATTAATTTATTTCAACAACTTGAACCTTCTGAAGGAACTGCAAGTATACAGCAAGATATTATAAAATCATTAAGACTAAATATTCCAAATATAAATATGTCGCTATACGTGACAAATTGGTGAAAGAGGTTTCCAGAATTGATCCTGACGAAGGATGGTCGAAAAAATTGTACAGCAGCATTTAGAAAAAATTAAAAACAAAAAGCAATTACTTTTAATTGATTTTCTTGTAAACATCATGGGAATGGGTGTATTTTTTGTTTTAGGCGTTTGCAAGCAGTTTTTGTATTTTTAATTATTTTCCATATTTTTGAAGCAATCCCTTGTTCACTAGACACACAGAAATTTTGAATGTCGAGTTAGAACCTCATCTCGTTTTCATAGTTAGACATGCAATGTATTTTGTTTTTTTTTTGTTTTTTTTTTTTAAAGTTTTTCGTTAAGATTTCTTAGAATACTTATAGTTTTATTTAATTTGTTGTTTTGTTGTTAGTTTAAAAGTACGTTTACGATATTAACAATAGAATAAAAATAGTGAAAATAATTAATGAATAGTAAAATAATTATTATCTAGTGGTTGTAAATATTTACAGGTATTGTTTCGTGTTTTACAAAAACCATAATTACTTTTAATTATTATTTATATTTATATATATATATATATTTTTTTTTTTTTTGTAAAGAAAACTGACATACTTAAAATTTACAATGCAAATTAAATCAATCCTCCACTTAAGATCACAAATAAAAATTAAATATTTTTCAATCTAATGTACTCGTATATATAACTTCTAATGCAGTAGAATATTAGTTTTTGATTTTGTTTTATTTTGTTGTTATTGAAAATAATTTAAGAGCATTGTAGGTAATGTTGGTTTATTTGTTTTAAATTGTTTTCCAAGGAATTCACATTCTTAGTTAAGAGAAGAATTAAAAATTATTTTTCAATAGAAAACTCAAGGCTTTACCACATTAAATTTATCTATTTAAGAATTCAAATTTCTCGAAGACAAAATACTGATTTATTGTGTAAGATAAGAAAACAAAAACATCATGTAGCAACTTAATTATTAATAAAAAAAAAATAAAAATGAAAAAAGTCGAGTCATGGTATTTTAAGGCTGTCTAAGTTGAGTCGGAGGAACTCTCGAGAGATTCTTACATTTTCACATAATGGTCCAGATAAATCATGAAGCAAAAAGACTCACATTCTATTTGAGGTGGCAGAACGGATCAGTGCCAAAATGGATTATAGTCTCTATTTGAGATTTTGAGACACCTACGGTCTGGTCTCTTGTTTTTCGACGAATATATGAAGAATAAACAATTTATTAAGGATGTATCTCCTGGAAATTATATATCATGCTTGACTAAAAAAAAGGTACCTCGAATACCTAGAACACGTGTTACATAAAAGCAAGTACAAACTACTTCAATACATTTTGTAAAAAATATTAAACCTCTATCGTTTAAGGCTGCCTCAGAGCAGCTATCGCCTACCGCCCATTTATTCCATGTGTGATTTTTTTTATTTTTATATCGGTTTAGCATGCCTTCAATCATACTTCAAGCGACCAGAACACTGCGAAGTTTTGTCTCGTTGTAGTAGTCACATACAAGTGAAAAATCAGTGTGTGAACAATAAAAATTAGTGCTCGTAAAAAAACATTCTCATAAAGAAATAAAATACTAAGTAAGTAGATATATTCACGTACTTTCATAATAAGAAAACAAATAATAAATAAAAATAAATAAAACGAAAAAAAGGCGGCCTTAGGACAGCCATAACCGTTTAAGCAAAAAAAAAATCTCCCGCCAGCGAAACGAAGAGCGTTATACAAGTAAACGTTTCAAACTATCCGATATAATCGACGAAAAATTGAGAGAGTTCATGGGGCCTCTCGACACGGACGAAGACGATGATGGTGATCTCAGCAGTGGAGATAAATTCAACGATCCAGGCTATATTTCTAATGAAATATCGGCTGAAAATGAGCTATGCATTTCGCAGGCCATTAAAAAAATGAATGCAGGAGAAACGAGTAACTGTTCCATCCAATCCATCAACCTGTCGGTCAATGTTAGCTCAATTGATGATTTACCTATTACGGCTTTATCAACGCTCGTTGAAACAATGGAAGCAGCGGAAATAGTTGAAACTATAAAAGCAATTGCATATACATCTCAAGCTATAGAAACATTGGAAATCACAAAACCAACGAAAACATTAGCGTCGACTTCATCACGTTTCAAACCACAAAAAAGAGCCCGCTCTCCTCTTCCTTTAATTTGAGGATAGTGATCATGATGTTGAGCCTTCTGCTGGTGGTTTCATTGATTCGGGTATTATTGAAAACTCGAATAAAAGAATTACAAGTTGGACTATTTCTTTTAATTTTTCAGCCATGCATGAAATCAGAAAAGACTCAACGGAATTTTCGAAAATGATATGGCGAAGGAGATCGATGCAACTACACGATATGGTTGTTCAAGAAACAAATAGAGCAGCTTTCAGGAAAGCATAAACACAATTTTCAGCACCGATTCGTCCGAAATTCGTCACTATATCGGTATATTGATGTTTATGTCCGTGTATCGTTATCCGAATTGCGAAAGCTATTAGGGCAAAAACGTATTCCAGCCGATTCAAAACACTATGCCGATCAGAAAATGTAAAACGACAAGAAAATATTTATCATTTCAAGACGAAACGGAGCGGATAAGGAGAGGTGCGCTCGGATATGATCGGTTGTTTCAGATTCGGAAATTAGCGAGTGAATTAAACGTTCAATTTGATTCTATTCCCAAAACATCTCGACTGTGCGTTGACGAACAGATGTGTGGCACAAAAATAAAGCACCACCTTCGGCAGTATGTGCCAAATAAGCCTCATAAATGCGGAATAAAATTGTTCGTGTTGTGTGATTCCCACGGCTTTACTTATCGTTTCGAAATTTAAAATGGTGCAGGCGATAATTTTGTTTTACCTGGAACACCCGATCTTGGTGCAACTTCGAATGTCGTTGTACGTTTAACGCAATTAATACCGGAGTTCGCGTATCATATTGTCATCTTCGACAATTTTTATACTTCGGTGCCTTTATTGGTTTATTTGCATTCAAGACGAAATCCTAATTGCAAACTTCCGCTGGACAAGGATATACAGGATGAATCAAGAGGCTATTCAACCGAATATGTTGCGTCGACATTAGCACGGTTTTATGGAAAAATAGCAAGAGCGTGCGATTGGCATTAACTTACGTTGGCATCTAACCATTTGCTAAAGCAAATCTCGTTATAAAGCATAACTCGTTATGATCGGAAGCAGTAGCATTTCATTGAAGTTGATTGCCCACAGATCATTCGCGAATATAACTCTCATATGGGCGGTGTGGATCTTGTGGACGGTCTTATGAGTGGCTACCATATTCGAACGAAGACTCGGAATCCAATGACGCGTTTGTTTTATCATTTTATAGATATGGCGTCAACGTATGCTAACGAATAAGATGTATATATCGCCGCATACATGCCGATAAATGTAGTGATTCTAATAATATTTGTTCTGAAGGTGGGTAATTATAAGAATTCAGAGAAGAAATAGCTGCGGCTCTTGTTATGTGCAATGAAAAACGTAAAGTTGGACGACTATTGTCAGTGCTCTGAGAATCGAGCCCGTCTCAACTGAGTACTTCTGGGATTGGTAAAAAAGCGAAACATCCTGTACAAGATCTACGTTTTGATGGCTGTGACCACATTCCAGTATGGCTGAGTAAGGAATGTGGCAAAAAGAAATGCAAATTGTGCAAAACATCACAAACACAATGTATTTTTGACCTCCATCTATGCTGCTCTTACGCCAAAAACAGTTTTTATGATTACCATTATCGAAAGTAATCCCCTCTCTCTCTCATTTTCTACTACTTATTATCTTCCTGTTTCAATAAAAACAATAAAAAAAAAGCCCGATAGATTGAACATTTTACTCTTATTAAGCTCTTATATCTGCATTTATATTTAAACAATATGTGAAACGATGAAATCAATGATAAGTGGCGGAAGAAAAACTTTAACTTAAACGGTCATAGCTGCCCTGAGACAGCCTTACTTATTTTGTACCTGGAGATCCATCAAAAGAATATTTTCGAATTCTGATTTATTATTTAGCCCATTATTTAGCAGAAAAAAAATTCCCGACTCTTTTGCGTCAAACTTGCGCTTTTGACCGTTAGAGGGTTAAAGAAAGAAGAACTGTGGAGAGATAAATGTAAATAATAAGATTCCTCACAAATAAACAAATATTGAAAACGATGATTTCCAACGTCCGCAGCAGAGATGAACTTTAAGTAGGAGAAGAAGGATAGATTGAAAAATGCAAGTAAGTCATAGCATACACTCGATTAAAGATAAATATTTCATATGTAAGCAATAACGTAAGCAAGCTAGTAAGTTTTTTTTTTTACAGCTAATTCATTTCTATTGTAGATAAACGGTTTGAATATGAACAACATCTTTTAAGCAATCCAAAAGTTCTGACAAAAAACCTCGAAACGTTTTGGAAATAACAAAAATGTGTTGACATCCCTCGATCTCTCAAACTTCCTCTATCGACTGAAACCGGAGTGTCTACTTGGGACATGATTTTAGCTAAACAGTACTCTGATCCTAAAACATGATCAATCACAGCACTTCTGCCATATATCTAGACGTTTTATTAAACACAAGTCTATGGTTAAAAACACATAAAGTAGACTTGAGAGTCGGATACAAAACAAAGCAATTGTCTAGAAAATTTTTCAAAATTACCAGAAAACTCAAGAATTGAATCAAATCTTTACCATTTCACTTTAGAATAATGTTTAAGAGGAATCAATGTTGCAAAGAAATTTCGCCTAGCTAAAAAAATCTTCCTCGTCCAAATTGAGGCCATGTAGTTATTTTCTTGTAAAATCCACCTTTGTCACCTTACGAGATTTGTCTGAGGAAACATAAATCTGATTCCTGCCTCTAAGACTTCGAGACGAATTCTCATTATAAGTTGAAGATTTTTGCAGAGTTGTTTTTTCCTGTATTTATACATTTGCCTCAACGTATACACCCCTGGAATATTTTTAATTTTTTCCTGCTGATCAGCATTTTCTTTAATTTTTTGTGTGTACTGGACAAGGCAAATCCATGCTGTTAAGTGTTAAGTGCTATTGCTGATTTTACACCACGAAGACCAGTGGATGCGTTCTAATGCAAACGTAATCAATGATGCTACTGTTAAAGCACGAGCACGGTGTAGTCTCTCCATAGGATAAGAGGCACCTGAGGTTTTTGGAAGCTCTAAAACGTGGAAGTATGAGAGGTACGTATCAAATTTAGCTTTTTAGATGTTTGCGATTGCCGGACAGAAGGAGAACTCAACACTGGGTATATACGCTTTGAAAACAAACATGGCGTAGAGAAGGTACCATCGTTCGCTTAGTTTTTGATAAACACCGCCGGAATTAGAAAGAAATCGTGGAGTCAAATTAACATCAAATTCCCACTGACAAACAATAAGGATTTGTAAAACAAGTGAGCTGAAAGCAGTACACTTATTGGCCATAAGACAGTAAGGATGATAGTTTACCTTACTCTTACCATTGATAAGCACAGATTGGCCTTAGTGTGACATAGATTATGTCTTAAAAAAATATTCGATGATATCCTGGTCATTGGACAACTGACCACAAACTGAACAGAAATGTATGTTCGAATCAGAAACCACTGTAATGTCTTTTCCTCATTCGAGTAAGTTGTCCTAAGTAGCTTAAAACTCAGACTTGAACATTGTCAGCGTTTAAAAATATTGACTGTTGTCGTGTTGAAAAAAATAAAACAAAAATGAAATAAAATAATCCAAAGATAGCGAAGTAGAAGTAGGTCTAACAACCTTCATTACCTACGCTGCTCTCCTTAAAATGAGACCTCAATTTAGTTAAACTTAAAATCTAATTAGAAAATTACCGTTAATTACAATAAATTAGAAATAAATTTGTTTCTCTCTTCTTTTCTTTTCATTCGTGGACTATGCGTTGCTAACAGGAAGGAATCCAACAAAGATCACCAAGAAGTTGACGATCAAACAAAATTTAAAAAAATAAAAATTTCAATTTATTGTATATAATGACTCGGTGCACACTCTCTGGTCCTCTCGCTTGGGTGGTGTGATATGCATGCATGTGTGTGTATTTATTGAATAGATCAACTAAGATCCGTTCAATTATTTTCTCGATTTCGATGTAGGATTCATCCATCAATCCAATTAAAAGGGCAGTTCTGGAGTGCGTACACTGTTCTTTTGTAAGTGTTTCGGTTTTTATTTCCTTTTACTACATATTTATATTTATAAGTGTTTTGTGAACGTGTCAACTATTCTCGTTGCTAAGTTTTGCATTATAAAAAAATACCTGATTACGAAACAACTTTCTGGAGGGGATGACATAAGGAATCCTTTTGTGTCGTTTAATTTAAGTCGTTATTCGTATGTTTTTTTTTACGTTTATCTCTTTTGTTAATTGTTTTTGGGAAGGGAATACTTTGTGTGATTTGGTTAGGGTATTCTTATATAATGTATATGTGTAGATCGACGTTAACATTCAAATTCACTGGCAGTGATTGCACTTAAATCTTTCATGAGCCCTTCCAAATTGGCCATTTCTTGGTTAAGCTCCTCGGTGGAAGTACTTGGTGCGAGTCTTTGTATTTCATCTGTTGAATGTGCTATTGTACATCCTGTTAGACGATTTGTAGGTGTAGCAACTGAAAATGATGGCTTCTTAAATGGTGAAGCATTTTGCGGACGTATTGTTACTGAGGGTGCTGTTAAAAAGAAAGAAAACAAAATTTATTATTAACAATGCTCCAGAAAGAGTAATGAGGATTGAATAAAAAGGTAAGTTGGAGTGGGTTAAATATGTGTATGTTTCATGTACAAATGAAGGTTTCTATGACGATTAAATATATGTTATTTTTGATGGGGAATGATCGAAAACGGGGACTTTTGGAGCCAAGGGGATTTCTTAAGTGTTTTTTTTTAACTAATTTGATGTTAAAGGATCTTTTAAAGTTGCTAGCATTTGGGGTAGACAAAATACAACAAAACAACGTTTGCCGCTTTTTTTCGACAACGCAATTGTATTAAAAAACAATCATTGTAAGTCCGAGTCAGTACTCAACGTTGAATAGAAGAACTAACTCCGAAGATGGAATCATCTACAAAGTAGAGGTGGTGGGAGATGAGCTTAAATTGGGCTAACGGCATACGAGTGATACCACTGTTGACGACCAATGCTACTAGAAAAGGCAAACAACTTTGGACCGAACAACGCGCAAAGACCCAAGACTGCAATAAAGCAGATTTAACTGCCATTTATTAAGTGGGTTGCTGATTGCCAGCTAGAAGACAAAAACAAGCTGTTTTGATGCAAACATAAGAGGCAAACTAAAGTAAGAATTTTTGAGTTTTAGGCATGTGAACGACCGCTTCATGACGGAGGAGAAAGATGATGACAACAAGGTCTGTTTTCATGAGCTCCTCCAAGACATATTCTCAATATCCTAAGCAATATTAAAAGCCTCTTATGTATTATTATTATTATTTTCACGGGATCAATACAAATGAATTGGTAAAGTCCGGGATTTTACGCCGGGGTACTATGCCCATGTGGCGTTTGTCAACATCACGTGGTTGTGGTCCACCATCTAGGTACTTACCGCGCCCACACTGCTTGATTTCGGTTTATATGCATTTTTATTTATGTTACTTAATTTACTCTTACATGCTAGATAAAAAAAAGGTTTAAAAATTAGCTTAAATAACTTAAAATTATCTTATACTAAATCACTGGACCCATGCGGGCACTCTAAGTTAAACTTAACACTTAAACTGTGTCTTTCGACGTATCTTACAGTCTAGTTTTATTTTTATTTTTTGACATTAATTAATACTAAAACTAAGAAAATAAATTTTAAGTAAAAACTTAGTAAATTGACATTTCTTTAATTTTTTATCAAACTTAAAACTAAAAGCCTACAGACTACCTAAAAATATATCTCAATCTACTTGACTGGTTAAGACTGCTTAAAAAAAAACTTTGCCTCAGATGAAGCTATCTATTACTGGAGGCATTCGACGACGAAGCATCCTCCCCTTCAACTAGCCACCAAAATTGCTGGTGCTGCGGAGCAACATTCCTCATGTCGCGACTCCTCCCCGCCCTACTGAACCTGAGACGCTCCACACTGTCATGTGCGACGTCTCTGTCGTAGTTGAGTCGCCTGCCCGCAGTTGGTCGAGCGACGTGGAAGATTAGCGACACCGTCAATCTGTCCTGGATCAGACCTTTGCTATCTCGATAGAGGAACGCTTCTGGAGGAATAAAGCCGTCAAAGCGAACTCTCTCGTGATACATATAATTGGGGTAGATAGCCTCGGAGATCAGGTTGTTCGATGAGGTTATTGCTCTTGCTACGCGCCTTCAAGTCAACTTAATGACGAAATTGTCCACTCTTTTTAGGTTCGCCCTATTGTACAAGACCTCATTGGGATAGAATTTTATGTACTAAGACTCTGGTTTTCTGTATAAGCCAAGACGAAGGCCTGATAAGGGCCATGTAGCAGATAACCTTCACCCTCGCATCGAGTTGGATGTTATAAAACAGTCTCTTTTTTGTTAAAATACAGATACTCGTATTGATCTAGCCAGATCCCAAGGTATCTGATTACATTTCGACAAACAAGTGGCTGCCCGTGCTACCCCACGATCGAGAACTTTCGCCAATTCTTTCTGGTATCCCTAGAGGCCCCAGACAAAGGCGTCCTAAACATGTTGCGAAATTATTCCGCGATTTAGTAAAAATTTTAAATAATTATTAGTAAGAGAGTTGTGCCGGGCTACCGGCAACCAAAAGAAAAACCAAAAACCCAAACGGTGAGACGAAACAAAACCGCAACCACACGGATTATGGCTGGTAATCGAATGAAAGAGGATACGCAAAACCAAAAGCAAGCGCAAAAGGGAATCGCCAGAAAACCGGAATTACAACCAGCAGCTGGTTCCTAGCTGCGCACGTCGACTGCTCAGCACGGGGGGTTCGAAAAAAGGGGAGAACACAGAAAGTAGATAATAGAAAAGTGGACGTCACCCAATTTTTATGCGAAATTGGGAAAACAAAATCAAAACAAAACAAATGAATTTTTCCCTGATTGGGAATTTAAGTGTATGTATTTTTCTGAAAAAGGGGGAATGACAAATGCTGTATGTGCAAACGAAATCACAATCGTGGGACATCAAACGGGTTGCCCACATCAAGGTTTAGCCAACAAAATATTACACTTGATTTGACGGCCGACGGAAGGTCCACGATTCCGTACGACTCACTGGGAGTCATCGGGGTCGCGAACGTTTTAAAAGTAACCGCTAACAGGTTACAGGGTTTGCCGGGAAAACGGTAAGGAACCTTACAGGGTTCACAAATAACCCCAACTAGGGGAAAATCATACAAATATATCAAAAAAATACAAGGGGTACTTAGCTGTTTCCCTTCCTACTTGGGGGTCGCTCCTGTCTGGTTGTCGGGGGGTTGGTAAGGGGAGAGTCTACTTCCCGCCGCTGTCACTCTCGTCGTAGCTTTTGTCCATCGGTTTATGATTTTTTTTTTTTTTCTTCTTCTCCGGTTTTTTTTTTTTTTTTGGTTGTTCGTTGTGTAGTTTTCCTGCTTGTTGGTTTCCCTTTTTTTTGAGCGTTTGTTGTCTGGTTTTCCTTTCTTCTTGTTGCTCTTGTTGGTTTCTTTTGTTCGTTCGGCGGCGTATAGTTTGAATTTCGTTCCTCTTTTTCTGTTTTTCGTTTATCGTTAGTTTTTTTTTGTCGTTTTTTTTCTTTCCTCTTTTTTTTCTGTGTTACTTAAAAATGGTGGCACTGTCCGCTATGACAGCTAAATATCAATTACTCCAGCCGCGCATTTCGCATTTCGGCTCTCTGTACGTCTTTGCGTAGCGACCTCGCTCTGCTACGCGACTTAGGTCGTTTGGTAAGTATTGAACGTCGCCTCGTCTGAGGTTATATGACTTAGACGCCTTCATAGTCGCCAGCTTCCTACTTATGTCTTCCCTAAGCTTTTTAAAGCTCAGTCACGTCAGTCGCCCTATTTGGTGAACCTAATTCCGAATCTATTGACTCCGTTTCCCTATCTTCTAAACCTACTTCCCTATCTCTTAAGCTCACACCGTCTTCTGGCGGAGCTGGTTTCCTACTCTTGATCTCCGTGATCATGCCCCGTCCAAAGTTCACGTAGTAAGGGGAGATACCTAACACAACATGTTGGGAGGTGCGGATACAACAAGCAACCTTCGCCAACTGAAAGTAACAAGCCCTATGGTTCTCCGACACATAGACTCTGAGGGTCGACTTGATGATTTGGTTTATTCGCTCAGCTGGATTACCTTGCGGATGGTAATGCGCGGTAAAATTCAGACAAGATCCATATGAATTGCAGAGGTTTTTCAATTTCTTACTTCGGAATTGAGGACCGTTGTCAAAGACAAATCTTACAATTCCTAACATATGTATCTAGTTATATCTGACCTCATCTTCGGCCAGTAATACCTACACCCTATTCTGGCATATGTCTTCCTAGCACCCATATGCCCTGCTATTAGATTGTCATGACACTCTTTTAATATCCTAACTCTATCTACCTTCACTACTACCTCCTTCCATTCCGAACTATTGTCATGCACAATCACGTGTTTTGCCCTAACAAATTTATTCAAAGTTCCCTGTTCTACTCTCCAATCCAGATAGTCCAGCGGGTTCGACTCGACCTTGTTGATCGTTTTAGCAATCCATAGATCCGGGACTTACTCTTCCAGTTCAGCTACAACTGCAACATTCATAGAAAGCATGTCCGGAACCACGTGATCTTTGCCTTTGCGATGCACAATTTCGAAATCGGACTGCTGCAACCTAACCGCCCACCTAGCTAACCTACCATACGGATCCTTGAGGTTACTCACCCAAACCAATGAGTAATGATCTGTCACGACCGCCTGGTTTCCGACTGCTGAAAGTTGATTTCCAACTTCCAGTCATCGCAATGTAATATCGCTTAACCTCAATCTTTGGACCTGATCTGTACGCGGTTAAGTCGTCTGCGTACGCTGTGGCATGGTGAAGTGAACCTATCAGATCACTCGTGTAAATATTTAATAGGATCGGCGAATTCATGTGCATTATTCATTGCATTATTAAACAGGTGCAGTGCGTCAATAGTTGCGTTGCGAAATAAGTCTTCTTCGTCCGTATATTGGTACCGAGGTATCGTTTTGTCCATTGTTCGTTTGAATGTCTCGTCCATTAGTATTAGATACCTGTCAATCTCCTCGTTTGACAGATTTCTGCTGGGCGGTGGGTAGAGCGAATTCGAGGAGATTGCTCAGTGTTCTGGTGAAGTGTGTCCAAAGCACCCTACTATAATTATAGGAATGCTTTTGAACAAACTAATCCATTTCAGCAATTTCGTTGGAAACGGGAAATCTCCGCCGATAATAAAATAGTTGTCTTCCAATTCCAGCCTCATGAATCGAAAAAGTATCTCGAGCTCTGAGCTGAATAAGGTGGATTGAGTAGCCTTCGGTTCACAGACAGACACCATGTACAACCGCTTTCCACTACGGAGAGGGATATACACGATGCATGCTTCCAGCACCTGGAACCCACGTACTACACGACTGTATATATTCTTTTAAAACGTATACCTTTTCGTACGAAAATCGCAACGCCTCTTCCCTTAATGAAGTTGGGTCGGTTTCTCTGTACTATTTTGTATCTTCTGTGCCTGATTTTGTGTCTTTTGGTAAGCTTAGTATAGGAACCGATGCTTTCAAGGTGGCAAGACCGTTGACAGCCTCTTACGTAATTTCAACGCAAAGATAGGATATCAGGACTTCTTTAACAGCATACTCGGTAAGTATAGCCTGCATGACACTGGATTCAGGGTCATCAACTTCGCAAAATGTCATAGCAGGAAGCACGAGGTTTTCGCATAAAGACATCCATAACTGGATGTGGCGTTCTTCTGATCAATCAACCAGATGACATTGTGATCGACGCAAGGCGTGCCTCCAGTCTTCTGGATGTCCGAAAGTTCCGAAGGTCCAATACTGGCTTAGAGCAGTACATTCGAACATCCCTAAAGCCGTTAAGAAGAGGCTTTGCCGAAGGCTGCAATTGCTTTGCCGATCAAGTGTAACTTAACATCGCTTGACACCCTGCGCCGACATCATGTTACACAGTGGCAAAGCTGGTAAAATCCCCCATAGATGCCGCCTCTGATGTGATAGGTTTCGCTCGATCATCACCCGTTGTTTGACGATGAATTCTTGCTGGTGCATTCAGAGAAATACAAGGCATGTAAAGCGACTAAAGCAGCTCGTGAGCTGTATATACGATGTATATAAAAAAGAATTTCTACAGATTGTTAAACAACGATGACGATCAACATTCCGCTGCCAGGTAGAATGAACTATTCAACCTGTACGATAGTATGAAACAATTCCGTCCACTCGACTCCGAATATATCTAAACTATATCAAAAATTTAGTTATACAGGGCTGCCGGCACTGACGGAAAAGCTGCGGAGCTGTTTAAGGCGATGGAAGGTGGCTTTGTGAATAGTAGGCATCAAGTCCTCAATAAAATATGGTCGGACGAAAGCATGCCAGACGAATCGAACCTCAGTACTGTATGCTTGAAGAAAGGAGACCCTGTACTCTGGGTCAACTATAGAGGCATCAGTTTCCTCAACATCTACTAAAAGCACTTGCGTTTGGGTGACAATTGGTCCTTATACGAGTAAGTGCGGTTTCAAGTCTTGAAAGTTCACTTTCGACAGGAATTTTACAGATTTTCAAAGGATTTGAAGGCTGCTTCTGACATCGTATATCGAAAAAAATTATACGAAGCCATGTCTACAATCCCTGCTTAACTTGTCCGGCTCAGCAGGATGGCCATGGAGAAAAACGAAGCACATGCTGTCATTGATCATCCCAGTCCTCCACTACGGTGCTTCAAGTTATCGTTCTACGGAGTTAATGCTTCGAAGCCATTATGGAGAGAAAATGCAGAATAGGAAGATCCCACCTTACGTGGCGCGTGCACATGGAGTATTATAGAAGCAGCAGTTAGCAAGCAAAGTGGCTGGCTAGGAGGACACGAATGGAATTATTTCAAAATACGCGGAGCTCAAATTCGAGCATAAGTCAAGATGTTGAAATAGAGATGGTGGCACTAAATCAACACCAGTCAAATCAAATCAACAAAGTCCCGCACGGGACTTTTGACACTATTTTCTGAAACATATAACCCTCTAGGTCAGGGATTTGGTGGCCAAATTAACTGTCTTATTACCATTACGAGGCCAAACAGAATCGGATATGGTTGAACTTATAGTACACAAATAATGAACAACGATTTTCAGCTATTCACCTGAAATGTTCGGACCTTAAGACACCAAAGACAATTAGCGGAATGCCTCGCGTATACTACTGTCAACTTTTAAGTCCAATGGGATAGGCGGAACAAACCAAGAGTGAACAACTATGACATTTTTCGATCAAGTATATTAGCAATGTCTTAAGCCAGACGTTAAGGTCTTAAGGTCTTTAGTGGTTCCAAATTTGGAAAGGAGAACGTTTTTGTTAGTACAATTGGAAAACATAACCCTACCAAAGCACGCATTGCTTATACCTTATTATTCAGAAAAGAACTTGGCAGTTCCCCGATGAATTAAATTGTGAACCCGATTGATTAAATTAAGATCGACGCAATGCAAGACATAGTTTCGGTATTCTGGGTGTTTCGGGAGCCAAGTTCTATTCGGGCCGACAACTACAACACTATTGCAGCCAAGATGCGAATGCGAATCACTGAAGTATTGTAAGCAAAATCAACGTCAAACGGCTACAATGGCAAAAGAGACTACTATAGCGTTTTCTGATTTACTTTGGCAGCACTGCCAAAGATACGTCAGGTGCCTGGCTTTCTCTATACCCTGAAATCAAATAATATGAAACCCGGTGAATCGGTTTCCAAGAAAGAAGAGCTGATGTTCCGAAATCTACCAAAAAATGAAAAGTTGTTGATAACGAGGCAAATACCAAACACAACCGTGATAAAATAAGGATGGGAATCACAGCCAGCACTGCATGACTTCTGTATATTGCTTAACGGCGGAGGTGACTAGCATTTCGAAGTCACGTAGACGGATTCTATAGAGCTTTGTCAAGTTTTGAAATCTCTATCAAACTCGTCCGTCCGTTCAGGATAAAAATACTCTCGCTGCTCAATAAAGGTCGGTAATGCCACCATCGGCACATTTTATGTTAAAAAAGGATTCCGACAAGATGATGCGTTGTCATATGATTTCTTTAACTTGAAGAGATCGCGCGAATCGCAGAGGTATCTGCATACACCGACGATAGTAACATTATGGAAGCTATGGGAAGAAATCAGCGAGCTGTAACTGGAGCAATTGCGGCAGTTTAAAATAAGTATATGAGGCCGTAAAATATTCCCAGCTCTAAAGACTCGGGCACCACGCGAAGGTTAAGATGTCGATTAAGATGTTTGGATACAAAAAAAAAAATACACAAAGATGAATCCGAAGTGGTTTTTCTTATTGCGGCCAATAGTGACATCCTAAGTACAGTACTGTGTGTTAAACGACCTTCCGAACCACAAAACCGCAAGAAAAGTCCACATTCCTTTATGTCCGAAGGAGCCATTACTCTAAAACTTTAACCAAAAATATACAAAGTCTGTTTGGGAACAAGTATTATTAACTAGTCACCTAGCAGGAGCAATTCTAAAATGTAAATAAAAACCACTCTTACAATAATCAAAATTCAGTATATCTCTAGGCATTCCTCGTACGTTTCGGATGCCGCACTCCAAAAAACTTGTAAAAAACATCTTCAAAGAAATATTTCTATGTTAAAACATATTTTTACTTACCGTGCTTAGAGCATGTAGTCATAACTGGTGGCGGTATGCCAGGTTGCGGTGGGCCGGGAGTGCCGAAACTTTTTAACGGGTGACCACGTTTGGCACTTTCCACGGTTGATATGGCCGTCTGGTATGGCGGGTTGCTGAAAATGAAGTTTTTAAATTTAAATTAAAAAATACAAACAATTTTTAAAGCAATCAATAAATTAACAAAGTAAATTCAGATGAGACATAAGTACTTTCTACACCTTGATGTTGTTCGCCTTGTAGTAGCGTTCACTAGAGTAAGATTTATAACAGAACTAAGACTAAGTTCATACGAAGCAGAGCTTGACAATGCTTGTGAAAAGATTGAGATATTCTCACTTATTCGTCAGCCAACTCGCCTGACCCTCTTGAAATATTCACAAAATATGGTATCGCACAAAATACTGCCTGAACATTTGTCAAGCGACACTCGGAAAAATCTGCTAATGCTGTTTGATGCGACAAGTAAAAATCGAATGCCAAGTCGGAGCCCAAAGAGATACCAAATTCTTAGTCTCAACGTCAGCATTCTAAGCAGGAAGTGCACAATAAGAAAAAGAAATACTTTGGGGCGACTTCAATGATCAGGCAAGAAATACTTTTCATCGGTGGGAATTTAAACGAATATGTCTGGAAATCAAACTGCGAATACGAAAATAGCCATGGGGGAAGCGGTTTTGGAACGAGAAACTCAGCGGTGGAACGAATATTAAACTCCTACAAATCGCATGGTCATACTATTTTTACTTACTTACTTAGCTGGTGCTCCGGATGAACCTGGGCCTCAACTAACAAGCCTCTCCAGTTAATCCGGTCTTTAGCTAATTGCCTCCAGTTGCGCACTCCAAGTCGGTTGAAACCCTTCTACTTCTACTCGTACCCGTCACCTAGAGTGAGATCGTGCTCTACTGCGTTATTCCTTCACATTCGATTCGAAAACTCTGCGGGGCGGATTATTTGTGTCCATTCGCTATACATTTCCTAGCCATCTCAGGCGACTAATGCGCAGTTTTCTGACTCGAAACGACTGATCCGATTTCGATAGAGTCCATGCTTCAACCCCATAAAGTAGGACTGAGATGATCAAGATCTTAGATCTCAGAGTCTCCTTAGTTTTTCAGTTTTTCGGGATAGGACCTTACTACTCAATTGCCTTCTCAGCCCAACGCGATAGCGATTGGCAAGAATGATTCTTCGTTTTATTTCTTCTGAGGTGTTGTTGGCAGAGCTCATAGCAGAATCAAGATACTCGTAGACAAAGGTTTACTGAAATAGTTTTATTACTTTTGTGTTTCTTGCGAATTCTTATGAAATAATTCGGACTTTGAGCATGAAATAACAGAGTATTCCCTCCAATTTAGCAGGGCTTCGAATACAGACCCTCCTTGAATAAACGGTACCAGTTTAGTATTTTCCGATACAGCAAAATATCTGGGTCTCATTTTTGACAGAAAACTAAACTGGAGACCTAACATTCAAGAAAGAGTCAAAAGAAACTACAATAGTTTTATTCTCTTGCAAAAAAGCCATTGGGAATAAATGCTGCCTTCAACCTCGCATAACCCACTGACTATACATCTCGGTCATAAGACCGATACTTACTTACGGGGTGGTCGTCTGGTGGACGGCATTAGAAAATGCAGTCAACTGCATTAAACTAAGCAGAGTCTTGCGGTCTACCCCCTCTGCGGCATTAGACATTCTGTTTCATTTGACACCCCTCGATATTTTCAGCAGGCAAGTAGCTGCGATTGCAGCTATTCGCCTTAAAGCGACTACACAGTGGACTTTATTTATTTATTTTATTTGGCCTTTATTTGGCCACGCCAACATTCTTAATACATTAGGAATCCTCACAGAGAACATCGATTACACCATACCTGAACTTTGGTTTGACAAAAACTTCCATATAAGCTTCCCCTCTAGATCATTTTGGGAGGAAGATGTTTTCATGGAGGACAAGTCAATCCATCTGTACACAGATGGATGTAAGACCGATAGCGGAGTTGGTGGCGGTGTTTTCTCAGATAAGCTAAATCTGAGCATCTCTTTCCGTCTTCCAAATCACTGTAGTGTGTTACAGGCGGACATTTTGGCGATTAAAAAACCCCTGTCCTGGCTGAAGCAAAACATTATATCTGCAAAGGATATCCGCCTCTTTTCGGATAGTCAGGCCGCTATCAAGACCCTGGATTCGGTCTCATTATATTCTAAAACTGCCCTTGAATGCGGATCATCTCTCATGGAGATGGTAAAGCAGTTCAACAATCACCTTTGTTGGGTGCCGGACCACAGAGACATTCCAGGGAACTCTAGAGCAGATGAACTCGCCAAAATTGGAACCACTCTACCTATTCTACCGGAAAAGGGTAGCATAGGTATACCAATCGCTACGTGCAAAGCTGGATGCCAATAAAAGAACAGACCTTAGATGGACTGTTGGACAAACATGTCTAGCGACCAAACAGATCTGGCCAAAGTTGGATGTGAATCGCTCTAAGTGTCCTTCTGAATAGGAAACATCTGAGTGCCATAATAGGTGTCATCACCGGACACTGCCTCATAGGCAAGCACGCAAGAAAGCTTGACACTTTTACAAATCTGGACGAGGAAGAGGAGGAGACAATCCTTCACCTACTCTGCACATGTCCAGCTCTCTCCCAGAGAAAGCTTCATATAGGAGCTTTCATCTACAACGAACTAAACGATCTAAAAAATATAAACAGTCTCCTACACTTCATCATAAGCTCAAACTGGTTCCGTTAGTAAGAGGACCATAGATCCACGTTGCATTCTCATGGGCCAATAGGCCTAAGTGGGTTGGTATTTCCAACAACCACCCTTACCTACCTTCCTACCATCACCCAATACATGAAGATCTTTGCAGTTCGAAGAGATAATAAGATCGCCGGTATAGAGTGTATGTCCTATCTTTTGGAAGCTATCTATTATTTTGCTAATTCCATTGAAAGTTATGGTAAACAAATCCACGGACAATGGAGCATAGAGTTTGGGGTAGACAGATGCTATGGTGTTTAATACAAAGGCTCATAAAGGAAAGCAAAGTCCTCATGAAGCCAAATATTTTGGGACCTACGTTCAATTTTCAAGTTGCTTCAAGACAACATATGCCCCCAATCCTGTCAAAGGCGTTGTCAAAGTCTAAACTGAGAATCGAAGCATTGTTTCTCTCAGACAATGTTGAAGAGATGAAATGGTCGAGGTAAAGGAGTGAGTCTAGAGTAGAGATACATTTTTTAAAACGTCGATTGTCTACTAAGTTATTTTTTTCAAGAAACCAAAATAGGCGTCTGGCGATGGTTTTTTCCAGGGTTTTTCGTGTGTACAAGGAAGAAGTGTGATTGGTCGGTAACCATTGGTGGAGGTAAGATCTTTATTTGGGTTGTGTAATGGGATTATGTATGTTCGCATAATCCGTGGTGTAGTGGTACTAGCAATCGATTCGAATCCTATCCATGACAAGTCGTCTTTCAAGTTTTTCATTTGTGTATTTGGAACTCAGACAGAGAAATTCTGCGTGTGAAGGCATAACACAGACACGTAGACACGACGAGCTCTGAAATACTGGGATCAAGATATACTTGAGTCATTTAATTTTTCATTGATAGAAGTAGAGTTGAACTGGGGTTCATCCGCAAATTGTTTCCAGGTTTGAGCAAATTGTTCGGGTATTTCTATTGGGCAGGTCTTTGCTTTGGTGTTTGTTTTTATTGTGTCGATTGGATTTGGTGCGTATGTGACCTGTTAGCCCAAAGTTTCTGGGACCTGCAGTGTGAGTTAATCTTTGCAGTGAATTTTTCAAAATATTTGTTTTTTCGGCTTTGCTGTTTTCCGGAACATAACGTTTAACTTCCGGCAGAGGACAAGTTTGGAGTCAGTGGGTGATTTCTGAAAATTGTACCAAGTCTTCTGTTTTTGCATGCGGAAGGATCTAATTTCCTTATTCCACCAAGGAACAGTTTTTGTACGTATTCTGTTGCTTGTTTGAGGGATGCCTAGATTTGAATTTTTGCAGATTCTTTGTTGATGTTGGAGGAGTCTATCCACGTGAGTAATTAGTTTGAGATGGTGGTTCGGAACATTTTTATGAAATTTAAGTTGTTGATTGTGGGGAACAGATGTGAGTGATGAGAATAAATAGGAAAATGATCGCTGCCAGAGAGGTTATCGGAAATATACCAAGTAGATTTAGAGAGGATTGAAGGTGAAATGAGTTAGAGTATCCAATAATGTTCCATTGTAGAACTCTAAGAAATTAGTCTCTTACAAGCGGGGAATATTTATGAACGTAACTCTAGCTGATTTGTGGTAGGTCTGGCTGATTTAGTTGATGTTTGAGAGAAGAGCATTAGTTATATTTGTGAGGGGAGATGAAAGTTTGGATGGTGTTTTGGTGTTCGATGTTGTTAAAAAATTTAGTTTGATTTGCAGGAGATGAGATGATCAGCGAGTCAGGGATTGTATTGTTGATGTTAGATGTTGTGTTATTAAGATTATTTTGAGTGGGGAAGAGTGATTTATAGATCCGAGTGACCCGAAAGTGTAAAGATGAAGGAGAGGAGAAATTTTTTGTCAAAATTTCGTTGGTATCTTGTTTGATTATTATCGGGGATACGTTATTTTTTGTAACTGGATGTTTTTGTGTGGCTTGGTTAACTGTTTTGTTTTGTGTTTGTGTGTTAGAGGCTATTTTCTCGGATTTCATAAGCAGTGCTTATGCCGTCGATACCTTTTTTATGTAGGAATATGCTTATGGATGAGCGGGGTCTTTTTTTTACATCAGTGGAAGAAATCTAGGGTCAGATAGGACTGTGTTTGTTTGGAGCGGTTTGTTAAGATCCACTGGAAGCTAGTGATGCATCAAATTTCTATTAGTTTTGTAATTATATTCGAGGTTACGCAAAGGAAGCGAGCGTTCCTAGCTACCTCAGGAAAAGTGACGGAACCTGGGCTGAAATTAGCAAAGAGGTTCTGGCAACACTGATGGAAACCCACTTCCCGGGATCAACAGTATCAGGCGACCCTGGCATGCTACAGCACACTGAGAACATTGATCTCTCTCTCTCCGAAGAGGAAATAGGTGTTCTTATTAATAGGCAAAAATACGGTGGGCAATTCAGTCCTTTAAGCCGTACAAATCTCCCGGTCCGGACGGTATTCTACCGATTATGCTACAGAAAGCACCGGAGGCAGCAATCGAAAAAATTATGGAAATTCTTAGACACAGTCTAAAAATAGGCCACCTACCAATAGTTTGGAAAATTTCAGACCAATAAGTCTGTCATCATTTATGCTTAAAACCCTGGAGCGACTATTGGAGATTAACATTAGGAATATATGCAGTAATGGCTTTTTGACTGAGTCACAGCATGCATACATGAAAGGAAAATCTGTGAGGTGGTGGGGAAAATAAAGAAGAGCCTACACTTCGGAGAGTTTGCGATGGCGGCCTTTCTCAATATTGAAGGAGCCTTCAATAATGTGGTGTGCACCGCCATTAAAAATGCTCTAGTAGACGCTAACATTGAATTATCAAGGCTTCGCCCATCAATGACGTTGTCTAATAATAAACGGGGGCAGAGCAAAGTACTGGTCTTATCGTAAACATTTTCAGATGACGCTACCGAAGGTTGCTACGATTCGATCAGTCACAAGTTGCCGGACATAGGTCTTGTTGGCGGCGGGACCACCGGTAGTCTCTACCAGGACTTAAATCACGGTACCATGGGAGTCAAGAGCCCCCGGATCACGGTCCGGGCCTGACTTGAAGAGGCAGACCCCCTTGTGGGAGCGTAATGGTGGCTGTGGTTTAAACCCAAAGTCGCGGGAAGGGTCTCCTATTGCTTTGACCCAATGTAGAGTTGCAATAAGTACTAGTTGCTGCGACCCTAAGAGCAGTAAGTGGTTTTAGGTCGGTCTCGACTCATACCAAGGGTGGTACTTGTGCCGGCAACACAGTTCCGAATTGCTATCAATGGAATGACGGAGAGCGAGAGCGTATGGGCATACCGTAAACATAAGTCTACACGACAGGTGGTTTACGTTAAAAATCAGACACTATTACGAACTGGGTTTGCAACATGCTGGCAAGCAGGAAAATAAACTGTTCCATTGGGCAAAGCTCGGTCAGAATGTCCGTAACCATGGGAACCCATCAGGATGGAATCAGAAAAATGAGAAAAAAATGCAATTATGGTTAAATCATATTGCAATTTTCAGAGATGGTCCAAAAACAAAGGAGGGAACAGGTTCTGGTATCTTCTCAGAAGAAGAGTGTCTTCCAATCAGAGTGTCTTTCAGAAGGCTGTCCTCAGGGCGGTTGAGTTAATGCAGATGAGATCGGTATCCGAAAGAGACATCGTTATCTACATCGATAGCCAGTCCGCACTCAAGGCAATGGAATCAATTAACGTCAACTCTGATACAGTCAGGGGCTATCGCACAGTGCTCAAGACACTACGCAGTCAGAACCGGGTAAAACTGTGCTGGGTGCCAGGACACTGCGGTATTAAAGGAAATGAACAAGCGGACGAGCTTGGAAGAAAACAATATCAAACCAACCCCTTTGCATAGTGAGGGGCACTATCGGGGAAAAAATAACCAAGAGTGCCAACCTAAGGTGACCAAGTCTTGAAGGACACAGGGTATCCAATGATCTTTGGCAGCTTTTTGACGGCAAAGGATCTAGGAAGTTAATAAAACTAAACATGGATAAGCTTAGGACAGTAATAGGAATCGTGATATCGTGACTGTCTCCTGTGGCAGCACGCAAAGAGACTCAAATTGTCAGGACGGATATCTGCGCAGATTCTGCGGTGATTTGCAAACTGTTGAAGACATAACACACATACTCGTACTGTGTGAATGCGAGGCAATATCGCGTAGTCGAAGAAAATTTTTAGGAAAATACTTTTTCGAAAACCTAGATCAAATAGACGGCACGAACTTCTTGGCTTTTGCCAGAAAATTGGGTGTTTCACCATGGCGATTGTGTTTCTTGCCATTTGAAGACAAATTCAATTGGTTCCACAGGGACCGCGGTGGGCCCGTTTCGGTGCCTAGTGTCACACCCCTGTTTAACCTAACCCTAACCCTTGTAATTATATTACTAATCAAAATTATAATAAGCAAGCAATAAATAAAATAAATAAATTGTTGATATAGAAATGAGGTAAACCTATTTCTTCGACGACAACAGTGTAAAACTTTACTTAAAGAAAGCACTGTGAACGGCGTCAAGGTCTTACAGAGATTTATATCCAAATACTTCGCTGAGATAGCATTTATTGTGGCAACGACCATTTTCAATTTTGAGGATGAGTTTCTCATGCACGCGCACAAACTCCATATATTGAAGACAGTTTTCGCAGTCAAGATGTGCGACTGTAGACGAAAGTCTAGGTAATGTGAAATTAGAAAGCCCAATCATATAAATTGCTGAGCTTCTTCAATAGGATTTTTTCCCAATGGCCACTGTTCTCTCGAGCTTCTTTGACATCCCACAAATCATAATGCCGCTTTAGTTTGTTCATCATCAGTTGAAGGATTGTAGGAATACTATCAAAAATGAGAAAATCGTCGTGGTACAGTAAAACCTTTACTAATTCATTCCGAACTGAATTGGTCTTAGGTTGTTGCCCTAGGCACACCAGTTTCGGTAGTAAAACAAGTTCTGCATTCCAAAAGTAGCACCTATGAATAAGGAAAGTGCTGATAAACTCCTTTCGTTGACATCACGAGGAGCTACTAGCTGTATAGGAGCGCAAGTCTGCTGGCTGTATCAATGGCTGATCAACAAAATCTGATCTTTTTTATCTTTTTCTTGGTAATACTTGTAAAGGCATGTAATTATTTGGTTGATAGTAGACAATATGGAGCGAAAATCAATCTGAGCAAAACCTAAAACGATTCTTTGATTCCAATCAACCAGTCAACCTGCGGTAACGTATCTACGCAAGCATATCGAAGCATAGTGGAGCGCAAAAGGAAAAGGTGGATAACATCACAAAGTTTTAAAATATCTTGAAAATGCCTTGCAACAGTCTGGTCATGAATATAAGAAGATCAAGTAGACGATCAAGAGTCTCTACAATCTGCTGGGTAGGCCATTCAGCTAGTCTTTTTAAACAACTAGAGGAACACAAATGACTCTATTCATAACTCTATCAAACCCTGCAAACAAAAAATAAAACTATTCCTAGAGAAATCATTGACCAGGAGTGCGCACTGTGTGGTTACTAGAAGAACAGCCTCAATCATATCTTCGCTGAAACCATTGATCCACTATTGATCTTACACTTCTGCAGTGAGAAACGAATAATAAATGATAGTTAGATGTGGCTAGCTTAACCATAGCTATATGTTTCCCTACATACGCCACCATGGTAAATTACTGTAGTGATTTTTACGCACTCTTGTCTTAACTTTTGGGAGATAATATTGGATAGCTTACCTGAATCCGTCATACATATACGGATGCTCTGGCGTCTGTGCCAGTGAATTAGTCTGTGACTGTGACAAACTTTGCTGCGATAATGTTGTGTCAACGCCCATATGTGATCGATTTGGAATATTATATTGCGTTCGTGGATACTGTGGTCGTTCCATAGTCGAATTTAATGAAGTAGCTTCAAAAAGAAAGTGAATTACATTACCTTTCTAGGTCTACCAGCATTCTCTTCAACACTTACTCATATATCCTGGGACATAGGATCGTTTGTCGAGTGAATTTGTAACACAAGGTGGTACAGGTGCTTCTACATCGTACTCATGTAAACTGGGTCGAGGTAAAGTCAATGCTCCACTACTTGATGCTCCATCGCTGCAGGCTAAAACCAAAAGCAAACATTAACTTGCGATCGTTTGAGGGACAGTTTTCTGATGCCCCTTACCTGGAGTCAAACTATGATTATGCATAGACTTGTCAATGTTCTTCAATTCCATTTGGTCATGGTGAATCCATAGATCTGGGGGCTTCGGCACATTGACATTATTCTTTTGATAACTGTAAACATCGGATAAAGGAACACTTTAAAGGGGAGCTATATACGAGTCACTTATCACCACTTACCTTTTCTTTGTGTGCTCCGGAGAGCTCTGTGGCTTTTTACGACATAAAATAACTATAATCGCAACAACGATGAACAATACAATTGCAGTTGCAGCGATGATCATGTAAATGATCGTTTTGTTGTTAATTCCATTTGTAATTGTGTTTGGTTCTTGCATTAGAACTGCTGCACCAGTGGTATGTGATACCAAAGCAGAAAACGGTGCATTACCTTTCCCAGTTCGCGCTTGAACTTTAAAGTAATATGTTGTGTAGGGTTTGAGATTGTTAATCACCAGAAGGTTATCATCTAATTCCGAACCTTCAACTGACCAATCACGATCGCGTTTTGTGGTATCAGTCGTAAAGTATACACTGTATCCAGAGACTTGGCCCATGTTGTGTTTCGGTGGAAGCCACTGAAGGATGACACTTTGGGGATTGGCTTCATCAGCACGAACAGTAAGTTCTCTCGGAGGTGAAACTGGAATATTTTGTGAAGTTGAATTTAGAACAGACATGGACCAAGCAGATTCTCGTCGTCCCTTGACTACTTTTACGGCAAACTCATATTGGGTATTAGGTCGAAGTTCATTGATCATGCAGTTCAAGTCGGTGGTATTGTGAAGTTTGTATCGACTAGATCCGGAGATACCATATCGCACAGTGTAATGTCGATTATCCGTAACATGTTGGTTTTTACTCAATGTAGTGTCGATCCAGTAGACAACAATCGATGAGGAAGACATTGTTATGGCACGAAGACCCACTGGAACTTCTAATGGCATTGGTGTATCCATAGGCTCTTCATCACGAGTCTTAATGTTGTCATAAATTGGTGGTCCATCGCCTTTAATATTACGAGCACGCAGAGATACAACATATTCACTATTTGGTTCTAGATTTTTCAGTGTGTAACTCCTTTCACTCTCACTCAATTCTAAAATATTCTCATCGGGAATTCCCTTACCCCAGCCAAGGACGAAATTACGAATTTTGATTTCATGCTGAATTGGTGGTCCCCAATGAAGGGCTATACTTTCGGCTCCAGTGCGAATTCCAATCCAAACTGGCTTTCCAGGTACCTGTGTCTCGTCTAGATCATTTTCAAGAGTAACAACCCGATGCCACTCAGTAAATGGACCGGAACCGTTTACTGTCATTGCAGCGATTTTAACTTGATACTCAGAATGACGATCCAGTCCGTTCAATTCAAAGTAACGAATGTTGGCTGGAGTGCTCTTTACTTGAGGTGCATCTTTCAGTTTGCGATAGCGAATTTTGTACCCAGTTATCTGGCCATTGCGTTCCTCCTCTGCTGGTGGTTCCCAATGAACTGTGATTGACTGTAAATTAAATCAATATTATCACAGACATAAACTACAATCATTGAGAGAATAGAAACTTACCGTTGAGCTGGTAACCTCTAAGGTGACATTATTTGGTGGCTCGGAAGGAGTTGATGAATAAGTCTTTACTTTGATTTCATTGGATGGATCACCCATTCCGTTTTGATTGAAAGGCACGACAGTAATTGTATATTCAGTAAATGGACGTAGCTCATTTAGGATAGCACTGTGTGATGTACTGTCAGCATACATTTCTGCGCCATTATCGTCCTGAAATACAAATGGGAATTACGATTATAAGTTATTAAATTTGTGGTAAAAATGTATAAATAAAAGCTAAAGGAAAAACAAAACGACGGCATCCACTGCGAAAGCCGCTTCTGTAAAAATTATTCCCTTGCAGAGGAGCTAGATTATTCTGGTTTAATCCAGAAGCACCCCTTTCGACTCAGTCGGCTTAATTGGCCTGCACATCTGTACTTTACTACCAGCTAAGAATAGTAGCTCACAGATAGTTCAGTGAGAGATAGCTCAAAATGTAGGCATGGAAGAGGAGCCTAAAAACGAACAATCGTTACCAAGGCTCGGCCCAGTTATATAGAATGTTACATATAATACTGAATGTAACACTAGCGAAGCAAATATCACCAGTTAGGTGGATCACATTACAATGTTAAAGCATAAACGCAAAATGAGGTGTCCGAAAAGTGCAGTCAAGCCATCAGCAAAGTAAAGGTCTGACAAACACATCAGGCCTAGAACCAGCAGTCTATAAAACGGAAGCAGCGCTATTAAGCAGCACAACATTTCAGTATAGCGGATGAACTTAAATGGACCAAAGAATTAACAAGCGGGCTCATTTTCAATTATGAAACACTGAGCGCCAGAGATGAAATGAAAGAGAGCTGTCAAATAACATGAAAAACCAAAGAATGGGAAAAAGGCTTCATGTTAAAATTTTGGAGTCGTTTTGCAATCATCTTTTCGAGTAATATTGATGTACATGAGAGGAGAGAAATGGGTCGGTAACCATTAGGGGCCAATGTCTATTTTTGGTTTTGGAGGAGGGACTACACATGCGGTTTTCCAACTGAGGGGGATGCTGCCTGCCGTAAGGATTTTGTTATAGGGCTTGACGAGTCTAATTTTTATTTCTAAGGGCAAATTTTTGATCATGGGATATGAAATCCTATCCCCACTGGGAGTCTTACCTTTCATTTTCGAAAGGCAGCTTTCGAGTTCATCAATAGTGAAGTGTTGCTCTATTTGCCGGGCTGGAGAATTGGCTGCAACAATTTGTATTGTGTTGCTGTGAAACATGTGTTTCATTGTGCGGAATTGTTGGGGGAAATTGGTGTCTGTTGACTCGGCGGACCAATTTTTGGCGAAGAGGTTGCAGATTCCCAACGGATTCGAGAGAGGGCCTTCAGAGGAGTTGATACATTTAATAGTTTTAGGGGAATAGTTACCCGTCAAGTATTGGATGTTATTCCAGATTTTGGCAGGTGAGGAGTTTCTGTTAATAGATGACGTTAGTACTCTGAAGCTCTCGGATTTGCAAATTTTGATCTGTCGTCGAAATCTAGCATTGCACTTTTTGTAATTTATTAAATTTGGATCATTATGAGACTTTTTGAAATCTTTCCAGGCCTTAACTTTTATATTTCTAAGCGATTCTAAATTGGGGTTCCACCAAGGAACTTGTTTTTTTGGTGTCTTAGGGAATGTTTGGGGTATAGATTAATTTGCTGCCCATCTAATTGCCTTTTGTAACAAGGCGGCTTCATGGTTTATGTTACAACCTATATCTTTACCAAGCAAATATTTAGAAGTAAGATTTTGATATTTTTCCCAATTTGCTTGATCAGTTTTGAATTTGGGGAGGTGAGGAATTTTATTTTGGTAGCTGTTGTCTAGGACGCTTGTGGTGATGATGGGGAAGTGGTCGCTGTTGTGGAGAGAGTCTAAGATGACCCAATTAATTTTTGGCAGAAGTTCTGGTGAGCAGCATGTTACATCGATGTGGGTGAAAGTTTTATGGGTGGAAAAATGTGTAGGAGATCCGTCGTTCAATATTTTAAGGCTGGTTTTTAAAAAGAAATCTTCAAGAATAGCTCCTCTGCGATTTGTGCTAGGTGAACCCCACAATACGCTCCAGGAGTTAACGTCCCCAACCAAGAGAAAGGGAGTATGGATTTGCCTTGTGATATTTTCTAAATCGTGTCTGGAAAAGGATTGATCAGGCAAAATGTAAATAGACACGACAGTGATTTTGAACGAAAGCTGTATCTCTAAAGCTATCGTCAATACGAGTATGTTGGAGGAAATAGGTATTTTCTTATGAGGAATATTAAGTTTTATTACGAGTAGATAATAATTTCCTGTTTCGAGGAAATGTTGATGGGGAAATTGTAGAAATAGCCGGTGTATGATTTGGGAGAAATTGGTGTTTTGCGGTAGGGGATATGTGTTTCTTGAAGAGATATTATGCATGGAGTTTCTTTTTTTTTTATTAAAATGTTAAGTTCATCAAAGTTGTTTACATAACCTTTAAGGTTCCACTGTAAAGTCTTGAGAGCCAACAAATTTTGTTTAAGTGGGGAAATAGGCACATTCCTACTACTACGACGTAGTGAGGAGATGTAGGGTTTTCCTGTGTGTGATGGGTTTTGTTGTAGGAGATGGTTGGAGAGGTTTGGTGGGCCAGAATTGCGGCTCCGCCAACCCGAAACTGAGTCACCTGGGTTTTGCGAGAAGCCCAGACGACCCAGTCTCTGGTGGGCAGAGCCGAGATTTTGGTTGCCAATATTATTGTTACATGGTGTCGTCATCTTGAATTTCGGATGGATTAATAAAATATTTGTTTTCTTTTATGAGTGACTGTGTGATAATAGAGAGGGGGGTTTGTGGGTTGTTTGTGCCTGACAGGCTAGTGATTTTTGTTGAGAAAGGAGATGGTGCAGTGTTAGAGACGGTATTATTTATGAGTGGAAGAACTAGCTTTTGAGAGACAGTGTCATCAGTTGAGCATGATGGTTTTTTACATTTGTTAGCTGTTTGGGAGGATGAAAAGGTGTTGGAGTTGGAAAGCGTTGAAGATGAAGATAGGGGTGAATAAGTTTTATTGTTATTACCTTGTGGATCAGGACCAATAATCGATGGTGGTTTGTTTGATTTTGGTATGGCTAGTTTACCAGATGCTGCCGGTCTGTTATTTGAGGGGTGGTTGTGGTTTGCCTTTTCAGTTTGAATAGTTTTGGGTTGGCTATTTAGCTTTGTTTTTTCGGCGAAGGTTTCAATGAGGGTGTTTGCTAGAGGGGGGTTAGTTTGGTTATAGATACGTTTGGTCTCTGCCATGGAACAATTATTCTTTGTTTTTATAGTGATGATTTCTATGGCTTGTATGTACAAAGGGCACGTTTTAGAGGAAGAGGGGTGTGGGAGAGCGTAGTTAGCACACAACGTGCGAGACAGACTGCATGAATCACATTTTGCACTACTGTTGCAACGCTTAGTTGTGTGCCCCAATAATTGGCAATTACGGCACCGCATAGGATTGGGGATGTATTCAGTCACTTTGGCTTTATACCAGCCGATTTCTACAGTTTTAGGTGTTTGGAACAAGTCAAACGTTAACAGTATTAAACCCGTTGGTTTTTGTTTTCCGTCATAAGATTTTGTGAATTTATAAACCTCCGTCACCCCCTGGGGTTTCATTTCAGTGACGATTTCTGATTCAGGGACATTTATCAGGCATGGAGCATACACAATCCCTTTTGTAGAATTAAGACGGTCATGAAGTTTTACAATAACTGGACAAACGTTGGCAAGGTTTTTAATTTTTAAGAAATTTTCAGCAACTTTTTGAGATTTTGCTAGAATAAGCAAATTACCGTCGCGTAGTAGGGAGATTTGTTCGTATTCTTTGATAACGCCATCGATTGCTTTTTTTAATAAAAAAGGGCTTAGGGAGGGGATTGATATTTCGGCACTTTTAGGAGAGATGAGTAGAAACTTCGGATTTTTTGCATTAGATTTTGTGGGTAAGTCAGGGAAATCGTGTAAAACGATTGAGTTGGTTTTAAGTTTTTTGTTTGGTTGGAAATCGAAAGAGAAATCATCTTCAAGATCTTTAAATCGATTCCTGTCGCTATTGGGCCCGAAGGCCATGATTGGTGTGGGGAACACTACCGCGCGAAAAATTAATGAAAACACGTGTTATGTGTCAAATTATGCAAACGGAAGACTTTCAAAGAGTAAGAGAAGAAAAGCAAAAACCGGTTTGAGAGAGTGCGCACTTTGCAAAAAAAAAAAACTAAGCTCACGGACGAACTGATATCGATGCTGTCGGCTCGAAAGCTAGTCGCTGACTGAACTTTGAATTAATTTTAGCTCATGCAAACCAAGTTGTCTCTGTGGAATATTTTCCCCATCCTCACCAAAGGTGAACATTACCTTACTTTATTAAATTAGAGTATGTACACCCGGGTTGAGATGGGTATTATCCGGGTAAAATCAAGAGCGCTAGTTGGGACGCAGAGATTCAGTTGTCTTCTGCCATACATGTTGTAGGTCGTCGGAATTTTAAACGTATCCTAAGCTCTCCTTCTTGTATTCAGTTGATGATCAGTGGGATTGATGAGAGAAGGGTGTCGTCATCGTATTCTAACGCTACTTCATCTAGAATATTTGTAAGAATCCTAGTGCTGTTAGTTAGTCCGCATTGGAGTTTATCCTCTTCAGTATAGAATTTTGAAGGTTTTGCAGTTTCATTCTATGTGTGGCTGAAGCGTTAGCCCATGCCAGTTCGATTTCAATTTGGATTTCACAAGGGCTTAATACAAATATTTGTTTTGGACTTGAGGCGTAGAGTAGGTAGACTACACAGCATAAGGAACTTTGGTAAGAGCTTTTTTACGAGCGTTTATTGGTGTGTTAATACCATAGAAAGTGCCTATCAATAATTACCGCTATTATAACTTCCGACAAGCTGAATGGCTTGATCAGCAAGATTATTTTAACAAGTGTTTCTATTAAGGTTAATTTTCTGTAGTGGTGGTCCTCGAATTTGCATCATTTTTGTCTTGTATGCATTTAATATCAAGCCATTGTCATGGCACCATATATTAGCATTAATTTAAAGGTGGTGGCAGACATCTATGTCCATTTGTATAAAGGGGAGCAGTTTGTTGGTGCAGAGCGTAAACAGCCGAGGCCAAACTTTGATTTTTGTGGCACTCCTAAGTGAGTCTGATCACTAAGAACACCTTTAATTTTTACTCTGTGATTTCGTACACAGGTACCCAATTTTCTTCAAATATCAAGTCGGTTTACTACTTCTGACATATTTCCACTATTTCCACTCAAATCAGCTACATTTATTTCCGTACTCTATTGGTTTTGCGTCATGTAGAGAATATGTGGTACAAAATTTATCCACGATACAATGAATAGGGAGTTCTTACCTGTCAACTGATGGCGGTACAGTCCGGGGTAGACCAGGTAAACCTCCTGTAAAACACTTGTGTGCGTCGGCCAAGATGAGGTCGTCTATTACCGTGTCATTGGAGTCGAAAACTTTTCGGGCCGAAGCGCCCGTATCAATGCGTTGAAGGTGATCTAGTCATCTACGAGTATCTATCGAAGCAAATCAGACCTAATATTTACCCAAAGAACTTTTCTCTCCGAGTTCCAGAGAGGATTTTCTTCCTCTCATCAGTGTGCAAGCTTCTGTGCCGTAAAGCAGGATTCTGATGATCTGGACCTGTATTCAGTATTTTGGTTGCTCTAGAAAGGGCTTTAATACTCAATTGCTTTCTAGGCCCAAATAAATAGCGATTAGCAAAAGTGATTGTTCGCATGATATTCGCGCTGCTGTTGTTATCGGATCTGAGGTAGATAAAGTCCCTTACTATCTTAAAGTTGTAGCTTCCTTATGTGACGTTTTATCCTAGGCCTTGATGTTGTGTGTCCCTTTTCATTGACAGCATATATTGTAAAAGTCTCATGACAAGGCATCGCCTTGTTTAAGTCCTTTTCTGACATTGAAGGTTTCGGTTTTGACGATCTGCCGTAATGTGAAAATGTAATCTATGATGGGCTATTCTGGCTTGCAACTACACTGATCGGGGCTATTTAGACTGTTGACGAAGGTTCATAGGCGTTCAAATAGTATGGCAGACGATGTGGAGGTGACTTATTTCGGTGTATAAATTCAGGAGATCTGCCTTCATTAGAATCATTGCAAACATTGCTCAGGTTCGATTCGTCGGGCATATTTTTTCTTCTTCATTCTTGCAATTTTCTGTTCGGGCTTTACAGTTATGGCGTGTTCATTTTATTTGTTGGTAAAACATTCGAATTTCATTGTTCTGTTAGCATTTAAGGCTTTATTTTGTGATCTTTATTTTTTTCGCTTGCGAGCCCCTCTCGTTATTTTCCTATCTGCATTCGTCACCGAACCAGAGGTTGTTTTGATGGGGCGAGTTGAAATTCAGTACATTAGAGGTCACTTCTCCGATTGCTCTTTGGTAGTAATGTCACTGGTCTTCTACGTTCGATGCTGGCAGCAACGTAGTCCACGAGCAATTAAGGGAGAATCGATCGGAAAAGGCCCTGGCGGATTCCTGCGACTATAGCAGTTCGACGTTGAATTTATTCACAAGGGTTCACTAGTGCTCGGCTGTTGCGAATATTTACATAAGTATCTTGGCTACAACAAGTTGATGTCGGCTGTTCGAAACATTCAGACATCCAAAACACTGAAGGAGTGCCTTGCGTTGAATATGATCAATTTGATTGATTCGTGTACTGGTTATAGATAGTTACATTGCGTCCCTCCGTAAAATAAATAGGGTTCGACCAAAGGACATTTTTCATGTCATGTTTACGGCAATGTTCGTAGGTTTTGGCGAAGAGCTCTTAGAATCAGTTTCTCTGAAGGCAAATCTGCATCCGAATAAACCTCTTGTTACGTCGGTTGTTGTATTATGGTTAGAATCTGTTCTGCAGCAGTTGACAACTAGTCTGATAGTTGGGATCTGACATTTCACTTGCAGATCCAAAGATCGTTGCCTTTTAATCCCTTGCCAAGGTTGGCACTTGTTAGCTGGTTCGTTACATTTTTATCTCTTCCGTATCTGTTTGTGAGCCCTATGGCGACGTAGGCAAGTATTTTGCTACTGCCCGAGCACGCCCTTGTAATTTTAGTCTGCATACGTAAGCTGTTACCTGGGGTCACCACTGGGATATAGGGTAAGCACTACACAACGAACTTAATTTTTGCGCTGCTGGCCGATTCCAGGTTATAGGACAGTCAGAAGTTCCCCGATCAATCTGAGCTCAGTTGGTCGATTATGAGGACCAACAAATCACGAAATCTTCCCTACGTTTCGTGCATTGAAGACCGATTTTCCAAGCATGCATCTGGTGCAAGTTTATTTATGATGGTCAAATTGATTGATCAAACACAAAAACCGTACCGGTTTCCAATATTTAATTTAACGAGAAAATACCGTTGTCTTAACGTTGTAATTTAATGAAAAAAGCCGTTGTGTAGCGAAGAAACTTTAATCACAAGACATGATGAGACTTAATTCGTAATATTCAGTCCGTTTAGGGATGGAAAGTCACATTTTCACCGAAATCGCGCATTTCAAAACGAATATTAGCGCAAAAAGTTACAAACCAATAAAACATCGGTAAGAAGTTGTTCGAAATTACCACTGTAAAAATCTCTTTCGTCGTTAAGACCACTTGAAGGGTTAACCCAATGTAGCAACTATTTCTCAAAAGCCCACCTCTTTCACGTCTCATTATTTAATTACCAGACATTCCGCCACCCATCGTTCACCCTCAAAAATACACCAGCAACCACACAACCATAAGCACATCCTCACAGATACTCGTATTTTAATGATTTTAAATGTCTACATACCTCTAAATAATAAATGCGATACTTCGAGATAATGCCGTTGGTGATGACTGGAGCTTCCCATTTCACATGGATTTCCTTATGGTTGAGAGCGTATCCTTCAACGCTACGCGGTGGACCAGCTATATTTTCTTCCGGTTGTGTTTTCACCTCCAGGATCTAATTTAAAAACCAAATGATTCGGAAAGAAAAGGGGATAGAAACCACAACATCAGTACATACAACGAGTGTATCTAAGCCATACTCACCTCGGATGATTCGCCAGGACCAAAATTGCTGTTGCCAATCACCCGGAATTGATATGTTTTGCCTGGCATTAGACTTTGAATGTTGACTTGTTGGTCGTCATGGGATTTCGTGATGATTTTCTGCTCCCTATTTGCATAATGAAATCAATAAAAGCGGGAAAATGAAAGAAATCAAAAAAAAAGAAATCAATAAAAGGAACAAAAATAAATGAAAAATCAAGAAAGCAGCATTTGTTCCGCTATCCTTTTAGCAGCTTAAAGGATACGAATATGTACGTTTTCCACCCCCAAGTTATGCATTCCAGGAAGAAATTATAAAAAATGTTTTTTCCTCTGTCTGGGCAAAGTCGACGTGATACAATTCCGACACAGACGAATTGTCAAGGGAGTGTGGGCCAGAAATAAAGGCTGGTGGACTGGATGCAGTCTTGAAATTAATTTTACTCCTTCTGGCTAAAAAACAGAATTTCAATTCAAAATCAATGATTTCCGGCTGCTGTTGCTGTCTGCTTTGACTTCCGAAACACTTTGTTAAGGGAAAAAAAGAACTCTGATCACATTCTCCATTCTCTCCACCAAGCACTCCCCTTCGAACAACTATAAACCACAGGGTGGAGGGAAAAACTTTCACTAATGCTATAGTCGGTCTTTGGTATGCCCGTATAGACTTTTTGGATGATTTAGCAATTCATCTCAATGAAAGTCTGAATGGAATAACAGTTAATGTTAGTTGGTTAGGACAACAAGGATGTTGCCAACAAATTCTCTATAGATATCGGAATACGAACAAGTAGTTTTCCTTTCATGATAGACTTTTTTTTTGGCATGGTTCCTAAGGGTAGAGGAAAGGTTTAGAGTGATAGAGTCTATAAGCGGAGCTAGTGAACTTTTGAAAACAAAATGAAGTTGGATCAGATGGTCTGGTGGATGTGCCAAATAATGCATCTCAATGAATTCCCGTCTTTGTGTGGTTATTCTTGAAATGGAGTTTAGAAGGGAGAAGACCATAAAATTCGAAAACAAAAGACAATTAGTTGTAGAAGATAGCAAATGGTAAAAGATACCCAAATAAGGACGATATGTAGATTTATAGCGGGTAGATGGATTTTAAACTCAGCAGTAGGACTACACCGAAGACATTAGGCATTGGAAAAGAGAATAGAACCATTGCGAATGATTAGGGCGGATGAAATGGAAATAAATTTACTTTTGCCAGCTCAAGGCTTATTACCAGATTTGAATAATAAAACTGTTGAAAGCTGTTTTATGTCTTTTGAAGAATCTGCATTCCCTTCTTGTTTGTCTACTCCAATAAATTTAAGTCTTTAAAAGAATACAGCACCTAACTTGAAAAAAAAAACTGAGATCTGAAGGTATCTACTCGGAGTACCACAAGGATTTAAGCTAGGCCCTATTGTGTTCTTCTTCGAACAATAGATGCCACACGTTTATTTGCTGAGAGGAATGGCTACTGGTAGTTCAAAGGACCAGCAGCGTTCATATATGTGACAACTTGAGTCATGAGACTCGGAATTGATTTTTGCTGAACATAATTTCAATACGCGTACTATGAGTGTCCAGTAAATTCGTAGTTGCGGTCATGTCAGGTTTTTTTGGCATCTAGCTAACATGCCCAAATAGAAATAGTGACAAAGGAGTTTCCAGCAAACCAATGACAGGCAGAACTGATACCACCGTAATGCCCTAATGATCGTCGATCGATATTCGCTTCGAGGGCTTTATTTTCCGCATAACATGGATCTTTAACAACACCACACAAAAAATAAAAGTCTAACGAGGTCAAATGCAGCTCTGAAGCGGCCAATTGTCATCGCCAAGGGGGCTTCTGCAAACTTAGTGCTTAGTGCGCAGAAGATCGGTTGTTTGATGATTCAATTGCTAAGTCGATTGCAGTTTGGCATAAGGGAATAATGCGAGATCTTTGTGCAAAATTCTCATCAGGCTGGTTAATGAAATGTTGAGTTGTTGAGATCGAATTCGAAATTAGCTAAACAATTACAAGCAGCAACGACATCAGCGCAGGAATCAGACGAAAATAGCTCTTGAAAATCGCCGTTTCGTTCAGAGATTTAGACCTGAACAACGACATCGGTCTATTCAGGCGTCTACAGATCCAACGCCTGAGATGGCTAGCCAATGATGAATGAATGGAGGCCAGCTTTGGTTCAAAGAGTTTTTAAGTCCAACTTCGAGGGACGGCGCATCAGAGGACGACCACATTTAAAGTAGCGCACGCAACTGGCTCTGGACCTCAACCGACTAGAGGCAGCTGGCAGAAGATCCTGCTAGCTGTTGATTGAGGTCTAGTAGGGTTGTAGGACTTGTAGGGTAAAGTCCTAGGACCGTCCCATTGCCACCACGGGGCGACCGCCACGCGACGGTGGTTATTTTACGGCTAATGAATTCCCTTTGATACTGCAGACTGCGTATACTCTGTGCAGTCGAAAGCTTGTAATATTGAAGGGTTTTCTCTCTGTGCATGTGTCATAATACCGGCAAAAATAACCGACGAAGAGGAGCTAACCTCTCTTAAAAAACTCTAACTCCAAGGTGGAACAGCAAACGAGGAGTGCATGGCTAAGAGGGTGCTTAGTCTCTAGTTTGCGTGGATATCGGGTTACCTCGGATAGCTGGGTAAGCCTTCCTCTCAGCAAGACGTTAGGTGACCTTTATATCCCGATTACTCGTCGGGACGCCAACTGCCAACTTTGACGCTGAAATGAGAAGTGAAGAAAGGAATGCGTCCCTTCTGAGTGACTCAGACTCAGACCCTTTGTGTGAGGACTCAATTGGCATGCTATCGGATGAGTTATCTACTCGTATATCAATCATTAGCACGAAAGTAGCCCTAAGTTATGTGAACATGCCACTTTTGAAGAGGAGAAAGTTAAAAAAAGCCCTGAAAATAAGACAAATATAGGGAACATGCTCTAGAGATTGCCACTGTCAAAACTAAAACAACGGCACAGGGGCCAAACGAACCCGATCCGGCGATTTCACTCCCCCGACGTCGGAAACACAGAGATTCCGAACAAGGTCCCATATAGAAATATCCTGGTCCATCTTAGGCTGGGTGTAATCCCGGAAGACTTCAATCTCAATTCTCAACCCCCTTAGTGTTGAGCAAATGGCTCAAATACTGAAGGGAGTTATCGATGTTTCGTTGAGCTTCGAGACGAAGAGGTGAAACCGTCTTTTGACAGCTCTACTATTAGGGCTGTCTGGGTCATGTTTGAAGCCACTGCAAATTGGCTTTCAAGTAATTTCTCAAATATAAAGGAGAAATGCGGTCTGAACGTGATGTTAGTGGAGGAGGATTCATTTCCGAAAAGACACGTCATAAGCGACTACTTTCCGCAAAACATCGGCCCACAAGACTCAGGTCTTAACACCAGACCCTGTAAAGTTCTACAAAGAGTGGAAGTGGAAGCAAATGATAGTGCGTAAAACGGCTAAACGACCTAAAAAGTTATTGCGCGCACAAAATTTCGAAGTCAATGACGCTATTAGACAACACCGTTAATACGGCAGCACGTGGGCTCCCTCAACAAGCCGATTAAAACAAGAACCTGTTGCTGCGAATAGACCCAAAGTAGAGTTCCTGTACCTATACCGAGGAGACAAGTGGCAGAAAACTCAGCTGTTCCTGCAAGAGTGAGGCCAAAGGACCACTAACAAACCGAACCACAAACCGAACCACATACGGAACACCGTAAACCATGATGGCTACATTAAACGTTTTGTAGCGAAACCTGCAACATGCTAAAGATGCCTCGTACACCTTTAACCAGCGATACACAAGAGAAAACATCGCCCTAGGACTAAGGGTAAGATATTTGGCGTCACTATCCATATACTATTAAAATATTAGGCTCTAATCTCATTGACTCCAAATCAGTCATGCAATGCTTCAATACACTACAAGATCTCTCCCATTAGAACAAAGAACAACTTTGGTGGGTGCTGGTCATATATGTAGATATTGAAAGAAATGAAACAGCCGACAAACTGGCTAGAAATGGTTCGGCTGATTCTTCCATAGGCCCTGAGCCGTTCTGTAATATCCCGAATTCAGCAAATAACTCAGCAACAAAGAGTTGTGAGAAAAAAATTTGTACGTTCTATTGGGAAAACATCCCAGGGCTTCGCCAGGCTAAAATACCCATCAAACCTTCAAAATTAAAAATTTGAAAGAATCCCTACAACTCAAACAGGGATGATATCAGAAGACTGGTTGGATTTTTAACCGCACACTGCCACTTCTGATATCACCTACACAAAATAAGTCTTATTCTTATACAGTCATCGTCTGTCCTCGGTATCGACTAGGCGTTTATTGCTGCGAATCTCTATAAATTGCGCGAGTTACAAAAAGTTTCGTTACCTCTTTGTCACACTCATCTACGGTTCTTTTTTTTTCTTTCTTTTCTCGTAAAATTACATATACATACATACATACGCTTAGGGTTTCTACGAGTTATTAAAACTTTATAATGTCTCTCTGGGGCCATGTGCTTCCGGGAAACCGGTTCAATAGGCTCGATATCGAGTCGCTATCTGAACCATTTTTTAAAAGAAAAAAAAAAAGCAAAATAATGCTCCTATGGAAGTTTTCAATCCAATCCTATAAGTGCGAGTGATGAGGAAGAAGCCTCTCACTTCATATAGTGTATTTCTCCTAAAAAAACTAATCGACAGCATCAGTACGAGTTAAGATTCAATCTCCCAACTTCGAGACGGAAGTCTCCTTATTCTTTGCCGTAATCAAAAGGTTGTTGACTTATTTAAATCAAAAAGAAATGCTGTCAAATATCTGCCCCATTAACGTCAGTCTTCACAAGACATTAAACTGCTCCAAAGGTACTGTCTATGCACCTTGCTTGATCCAGGTTCCGGAAGAGGAAATTATCAGGGAAATGAACACTCAGGGCGTCTCTGAAGTGTTCAAATTCACTAGAAACCAGGAAGGAGTTCACCGTCCCACTGCTTACTTTTAACCGTTTTCGTCCAGCACCAACGGTAAATATTGGCTGATATAACGTCAGAGTGAGGGAATACTTCTCAACCCCCATGCGTTTCAAGAACTGCCAAATTTTTGGACACACCACAAAAATATTCAACAATTCTTCTCGATGTGTTAGCTGCAACCTTCCTCCTCACAACCCTGCGAACTGCACCTCAATCTGCTGCGCTAATTGCTCCGAGGAACACCCAGCTTCTTCGAGACAATGCAAAGAGAAATTTTAAAAATAAAAACCATACAAAAATGTACATTGTCAGAAGCAAAGAAAATATTTAAGACCCAAAACCCAACCCCTATGTTTCCTAACACTTTTGCAAAAACATTAAAAGCCTCCGACAACCACCTCACATCATCAACCTCCTCTAACACTCAGCCCCAAAAAGCTTCTTCTCCTGGCCCATCAAATAAAGTCCAAATCATTAGTGATAACGAACAAAAACACAGCTCGACCTCCTCTGATATTCAAACCACGCAAAAGTATTCATCTAAACCTAATAGTTATTCCACTTCAACTTCCAAAAACACTTCAGATAACCAACAAAAATCAACTGTACAGGAAACCAATTCTGCGAAATCACCAATCACAAATTTAACACAAAAACTAAACTTATACCACACCCCAATAGATCCACCGCAATCTTCTTAAAGTCATCAATCAAGTCATCAATCAAGCATCAACACAAAACGTTGAACATACACATACGGATGACTATGATTCGTCCTAATCAAACAATAATCTCCAACGCTACCGCCATCCTTAGTCCACCCTGTTTGGGCTCAAACCAGGTCAACCAACAGCTTAATCAAGGACGACGGGGTCCCACCAACATGAACATCAGATCACCAACCACAAATTACTCACCACACATAAACTCTGCATTAAAAATAATTCAATGGAACATCAAAGGCTATTTAAATAATTATAACGATTTATTAATTATTGCCCTTCAGGAAACCCACTTGACATCCATAATCAATATTCCCATCCCAGTCAACTATCATTTCATCCCTCAAAACCATTCCCTAAGTCCCTATGGAGGAATTGCTTTCTTAATTCATTCTTCAGTTCAATTTAACCAACTTATCCTTAACAATGGCTTTGAAGCCCTTGGCTTTACAATCTCATCCAAACTCAAATTTGCAATCATTAATGTCTACATTCCGCCTGTTCAACATTTTAATATAACCAATTTAAAGAATGCCCTTGACTCTCAACATGTACCAACTCTAGTACTTGGCGACTTTAATAACTGGAATTTTAGCTGGGGCTCACCCAAAAATAACCATCGTGGTAACACTCTTTCCAATTACATAACTAAGTCTGATTACCAACTCCTTAATGATGGATCTCCAACACATTTTAGCACCCACTCAACCTTAACCCATATTGACCTTGCTTTCTGTTCCCCAAGTCTAACTGTTGATACCAAATGGTCAGTTTTTGATGATCTCTGTGGAAGTGACCACTTCCCTCCTTTCGCGAAAAGAAAACCTTAATTCAAAACTGACGAAGCCAATTGGATTTTTTTTACCAACGACTTCTAGATAAACATAGCTCTGTTCACCCTTTCAGTGATAATATTAACAAAGAAGCTGCTAATATACACAAAATCATTCTCCAAAGCGCTAACCAATCTATTCCTCAAACTACTTTCTCAGCAGGGAACCCAAGAGCACTCTGGTGGAATCACGAACTTGAGCAGCTAAAAAGAGAAAACAACAGACTTTGGAATTCTCTAAAACGCAATATTTCCACTGAAAATGTTATCAACTATAAAATAGTTAACGCCTTATACAAAAGGAAAATAAAAATTTCTAAATCAGAATCTATCCATAAATTTACTTCTGAAATTAATCCTAATACTCCCACTGTCATAATTTGGTCTAATATCAAAAGATTCTGTGGCATTAATTCTTCCTCTCCCATTCGGTGCATTTCCCCCACTAACTCCCCTAACATTAATATCACTAACCGCCACTCCATTGTCAAGCACTTTTTCGAATTCTGGTCTAAAGAGTCTCACGATTCAAATTTCTCCAATTGTTTTTGTCAAAATAAACTTCTCTCTATCCCTTTTGTCTCCTGCTCCCACTCATAAAATGGAAAAATGATTGACAAAGAGTCTTTTAGAGTTAGACATGGCATTAAACAAATTAAAAGCCAAGACACCTGCCAATGATAGAATATCATGTGCAATGTTAAAGAATCTCTCTCCTCTCATGAAAGCTAGACTTGTCAAGCTTTACAATTCCATTTTCCATAACTTTATCTCCCAACTTTATAAAACCTTAGATATCAATCCACTCTAAAGTTATATAAATCCACTTTATTCTCCAAAGATTCCCCACTCCATAGATTAGTTAAAAAGAAAAAAAAATAGAGAAAAAAAAGAATGTCCTGTATCTAACGTTCTTCTATACTCTGCAACGAATTGCACATCCCTTAGCAACCCATTCAACCTTCCCCTTCATATCCACCTCCCTGGCTATTTCAATCTTCCTCCATTATTTCCTCTCTAAGATCCCATAGTAAGTTTGATATTTGCACTGACTCTCTATCTTCCATTCATGCTATCCTTAACTCCAACAACCAATGTTACTATCCTTCTTTAATTCGCAATCTTTTACGTCTACAATTTCTAAATACTTTGTTAATATGGGTGCCAGGTCACGTCCAAATAGCGAGCAATGAATTCGCCGACAAAACAGCCAAGGAAATCCTTAAAACCCCTTCCCTTTGCACCATCAACTATAATAATCACGACTTAAACAATTTTATTAGAAAATCTACTGACCCAACCCAACATATCTGGGAGAAAACGTCAGATTGGTACAGAGAACCATCAACAAAAACAAATCTTCTATCATAGATTACGCTGCAGCTTCTAAACTATCCCGTAATGATATAAGTAAAATCACTAGACTCCGACTCGGACACAGTAGACTTTGCCACGAACAAAAATAAATCATCCACTTGTTCATTTTGCAATAATTTTTATATTAGCATCCACCATATCCTTTTCGATTGCCCAGCCTTCCATATCCATAGATCCAATTCCCAAATCAATTTCAGTGAACTCCTTTCCATTCCCAACCCAGATAACGCTAACTTTATTATCGACTTCCTAAGAAAAACAAATTTGTATAATCTAATATAATTTTTCTACATCCGACGGTCGTAAAATATGGAACAATATTCGTGATCTAGGAGTCGGTAAACAAAAGTTAAGTTGTCCTACTAATATCGATCGTAATGACCTAAATCGCAAGTTCTTATTAAATCCAAATTCAAGTGCCTCTGTTGATAATTGTGTGTTTGATGGTACTGTTCTACCAACTGCAACATCTTTTGCTTTCAAAAGGGTGGATGATACGGACATAGTAGAAAGTTTCCTGTCTGTTAAATCAAATGCTATAGGAATTGATGAGATTCATCCGATTTTTGTTAAAGCAATTTTACCATCATTGCTACCATTTATTACGCACGTCATTAATACAGTTTTTATGACTGGCATTTTTCCTTACCAATGGAAATTAGCAAAAATAATTCCTATTCCTAAAAACTCTATGGGTGAAGAATTCAGGCCAATATCAATCCTGCCTTTTCTTTCAAAAATATGTGAACGGATTATGCATAAACAACTTAATAAGTTTCTTATGAATAATAATTTGCTGCTTCCGGTTCAGTCAGGTTTCCGTGCAAAGCATAGTTGTACTACAGCTTTGGTCAATGTAGTTGAAGACATAAGAGATAGACTGGATAATGACAATGTTACGTTCTTATTACTACTGGATTTTTCTAAGGCTTTTGACATGGTAGATCACTCTATTCTGATCAATAAATTAAGGCACTACTTTTCCATTTCTCCTTCTTCAATTAAATTAATCTCGTCATATCTTAGTGAAAGAAAACAGGCTGTGTCAATAGATGGTGTCCTATCTGATTCTCTTCCCTTAACTAAAGGTGTTCCCCAAGGATCGATCTTAGGGTCTCTCTTATTTTCAGTCTATATTAATGATATAGCTTCTGTAATATTGAATTCATCGAAACATATTTACGCTGATGACGTTCAAATTTATCAAAGCTGTCCCTTAGGCCTCATTGAGAATTGCGCTAGTGATTTAAATGAAGAGCTTCAACGAATTTCAAATTGGTAGTCAAAAAGTAGTTTAGTACTAAATCCAGGAAAATGTAAATGTTTAGTTATCTCTAAAACTATTCTTGATCTTTCCTATTTCCCACATTTAATGCTAAACGGGTCAAAAATTGAATTCGTTGACTCTTCGAAAAATCTAGGCGTTGTCTTCAATAGAACACCAACGTGGAACAACCATATAAATTCTATAGTGGGAAAAACATATGGCGTTCTTCGAACACTATGGACTGCCCAAAAGTGTACACCAACTAAAACCAGACTGCTACTTGCCAAAGCTTTAGTTATTCCTCTGCTGGTTTATGGATGCGAAATTTTTCATGAATGTGACGCTGAGTGCAAAAGAAAACTACAAGTAGCATTTAACACCACAATTCGATATGTATATTGCCTCAAAAGATATGACCACGTTTCACACCTAGCCAAAAACTTGGTAAAGATGTCATTTCAAAATTATATAAAATTTCGTGCTCTTTTATTTCTCTTCAGCATTATTAAAAGTAGGCAGCCGACATTCCGGTGTCTAGCAGATCCGCCTGTTTATTACTTCCGCGATTTTCATGTTTAACATCCGAGAGACAGTTTTATATACGTCTTTGGAACACACTCCCACGTACTATACGAGAGCTAGACGACGCGCGACGATTTAAACACGAACTTCAACATTTCCTTGAAAATCAGAGCAACTAGGTTCACCCATCCCTTTCCCCTCCCCTTTCCCCTTCTCAGGTAATTTCAATTAAAATTTTACTTTTTGAATTAAAGGATAAAATATTAAATTGACAAAGTTTCATTAATATTAAACTTAACTTACTACTACTTTTAATAAATAGTTTCACTAGAGTTAAAATGTAAATTTTAAATTAAAGCTTAAGCGCAATAATGTTTATCTTTCACAGATTTGTGAATTCTTACTGTGTTAGCAAGTTTAAATAAATAAATAAATAAAAAAAATAAAAATAAATAATTTTCACGCCACTATCCACATACATATATAGCCTAAGGCCTCAATAGCTAACATCTAATTTTTATAAATATGTATCTGTTAGCTTTTGTAAATAAATAAATAAATAAATAAAGTCTTATTCAGGAAATTGAATGTAATCTTTGCATGGGAGACGACGAAACTGCAGAACACATTTTATGTGATTAATGCATGGCTCTAAGTAACTTAAGGAGACGACACTTCCTTTAATACCAGGGAGATTCTTGATTTTATCAAAAGAGTTCGTAATACTGATGTCTTCGCAATAGGCGGACCAGATCCTGTAAATTGAACATATTGGATGCCAAATATCAACTCAGTGTACCCTAAAGTCGCTGACTACATTGTTAAATTACCCCTGTGCCCGCGCAAAGAAGCAAACACAAGTTCTTCATAATGAAATAACCGTGTCCAAGAAGTTTACCTTAAACGACGACTCTCTGTTGGAGTTTTTGTCTTTCACCCATTTAATCATTTGAACAAACACAAGTACGAAAGGACTCCAATGCAATTCGAAAAATTAAAAATCCTTGCCAATTCCCAAATTTGATTCGAGCAGTTCAAATAAAAAATACTTAATTTATTGATAGTACCGAAGGAGCTGCTTTGTTCGTTTATATCCTTCTTCCTGATGCAATCGAAATTCAAAAAAAAGGAAAAAGAATAAAAAAACACAATCTCTCCAACTCATTTCATTTTAAGAGAGTTTTTGTACCATTCGTCCCGTAATAGCAAACATAAACATGCAATCAAATGAAGTTGTACTCGTATTCACAAAAAAAAGGCACCAATGCACTCAGGATATAAAAGGTTTCCTTTGAATTACCACACACAGAGTCTCCTATATGCAGCATTGAAATATCTGTGGCATCGTTGCAATGGTTGGAGTACGAATAGTGGTACTCTGTTTCGTTTTTTTTTCTTACTCCATTTTATCAACACTCCTTAACCCTTTTCAAACTGGATGCTTGAGAATATATTGTATAATCCTTTAAAGAGGAACCAACTCACGTCCGAAATGCATCCCATATCCTACATACCATACAATCACCTCAACAAACCCCCATTACACAGGCTACTACTGCATATACTCGTACATGTACAACTCGTACCGTACATACTTGTTTAAAAAGTACCCAAACCCCATTTCTATACCCCAGTACTTACCTTTCACTGTTGTTCATCTTGTAGTAGACGGTGTACGAGATGACCTCATCGGGATTCTTAACAGGCTCCATCCAGCTGATTGCCACAAATCTGGGTTTTACTATTTGCGCTACCAAATCTCTGGGCGGTCCCGGCAAATGGATACCAGCTGCAATCAATTGGCCATCTTCATCTAAGGAATCAAGGGAAGACAAGGATAAGGGATTTTTTTTACGAATTTTCTGACTAGACGATGAGGAGGCGGCTACTGCTGCTACGGCTGCCGCCTCCTGTCGCCTTTCATTGTCCTGTTGGTTCTTCCACGTGTTGAGAATCTTATTTGGATCGTCGCCACGTTTAAAGGCGTTTATAATGTCTTCGTTGCCCGGTACAACCTCATCATCGTCGTAATCCTTATCCACATCATCATCATCGGGTGATTCCGAATTATCATCATAAGTATCATCGTAGTTGGTGTTGTCGTTTAAAGCAATGTCAACACCGCTGGGCATTGTTACATCCTTGACCTTAGACAATAAACTGTCTAGAGCGCTCTTCGACAGTATTCGAGTGTTATCTGCACTTTTCGTTCGCACAAACCATTCGTCAGCGTTCAAGTTCTCCTTGTTACGACGCTTCGGGCTGACAGTTTGTAGAGATTTCATTGTCTGCGATTGGGGTCTCTTCGTTTTCAACTTTTGCTCTATTATCCAACAGGAGATGGGAGAAGGTTACAAATAAAAAAAAATAAAAAAAAAACACAAATCAGAAAATTAAAAATAAAATTTCAAATTAAAAAAAAACTAATTTAAAAGAATTTAACAAAAACAAAAAAAAAAACAAGAATGTACAATAATGATGGTGTTACGAGTACAGCGAAAGCAATTGTTTTGTACAGCGGTTATGGATGCCTTACGGTTTAAATTTAAGGCGCGCGTTATTTTCGTATTAATAGTGGGCGTGATAATTCAGCAGATAATAAGTCAGTTGTAAGTTATTTATATTTTTTGAGATACAAAGTGAATCAAAGTTTGGGAATATCATTTACGGTCAACCGTAGGGAATAAATTGCGGAGTTTTAATTTTTTCAAAAGTAGACGAGGAGTTCTGGGAAATGGTAGAAAGAAGGATCCCGGAATACTGGGAGATGTATTCATATGGATATTAATATCGAAGCAGAAATTTCGAATGTACAATTCAGTGAGATCCTGGAAAGCCAGAAAAAGTTCAAGAGACGTGCTCTACTAACGTTAGATAAAGATCATCTTCTCAGTTTGAAGAAACTCTGATTTTTGTTTGGGCAGTGGGTTATAAATAAAGTTAGCTTACCAACTATGGAAACATATCAGTTGTGAGAAGGATAACTCTCATCACCCTGAGAAAACTAAACAGAGTAGTGGCAACCTGATATCTGATCATCTTACTTTAGGGGGAAGGCTTAAGTGTCAACGATCCTAAAGTCCAAAACAAACAACCCAGTAGAGACATTGAACTAAGCACAAACGACGTCCTGAGTCGATATTTATTTATTATAAAGAATGAAGGAGACTAAACTCCGTCCAAAGTAAAAAAAAAAAAAATCTGGTGGATGGTCAAAGTTCAGTTTTTGGCGGCTTGTCTCGGATAACTGGAAAGGTCAAACGCCTTGTAAAGACAGCTGCGATATAGAAACCGGAGCTCATAGGATGAAATACTCGATGCACCAAACCCTTTAATAACTAAGCAAGTTTGTGCAGATAAACCTCCCCTTGGGAACTGAGACTATTGAGGATTTTAAGTCACCGAAGCTTCATTCTTGACACTAAAAAGTGGAAGATCTCTGTCACAAAGCAAAAACCCGGAAAACAACGGACGGGTCTTTACTCGTTATAGGCTCAGACACAGCTTCTGTCGAGACCATTAGACCCAGATACGATTCATGCTCCTATTTCAACCTCGGATGGATTTATTTTTAAATGAGTGCAAACAAGAGGGAACATTTCCAGTTCTTATCCAATATTATGTATATTTATTCAGATTAACCTTCAACCCTCTTACTCTTCTAGTACATTCCTATGCAAAAGGCTTTGGGCGTTGTTTAACAAAGCTCACATTACATCCGCAGAGAAACCCCGAGCATCTGTATTTTTGTGACAAATTCACTCTTAACTTGGGCAATTTTGCGACAGAGACTTAGTTGTGGCAGGCATAAGCTACGAAACGAACGGAGAATGACACAAACTCGTCGTTGGCTAAGCTTTAATTCCCTATTATCAGCTACTACCGCAACGACCAAAGGCAGCACTCGAATTCATTGAATACTGTAACAACAGGAAGATGGGACTTATCATATGCTGCGGTTCTAATGCTTAGAATATGTGAGAGGCAATCACCTCCAGGAATTCTGCCCTATTTTTTCAACCGAGGAACACTGGGAATAAGAAGAACAAAAGCAACTAATTCGGATTTCGAAGAATGACTTTAACATTTGCGAAGATTGTTGGTGAGACCTGTAGACTCCAAATCCTTCAACTGCTCAAATAAACCAGACTTGGAACATTCTAATGACACCGAAAGCAGATACTTTCTGTCTCATGACCGACTCTGACTTCACAAGTAACCCGAACAGAACCGGCTTACAAATAACCCCTACTACTGAAGCTGCAAGTAAGCTGAGAAATACAATATGCCGTAGCTGGTATCTGTCACCGATTATATTGTTTAATGAAACCATCTCGATGGCTTCCAGACGATTTGCACCGTTGACATACAATGTGTTTGACTCTGCTTAAGGCTCTCAATGGCTTTAAGATCTACACTCAGGACTCTAGATGGTCTTTTTGATTACACTCTGCGACAGTTTGCTCTAAAGATTTAAAGCGCAAACTTAGACGTGATCGCCGACTGGTGCACAAGAAACACCTGAGCCTGTTCTCTTTACGAGAAGAAGAAAGCTGACTGGTCGGATAAGAGACCTCGTGATAAGGACATCACTATCCGTTTTTACAACTAAGTATCTGGCCACTAACATAGATAACACACTTCTTTCGACTAAACATGTTTCGTAAAAAGCTTCAAAGGTTCTGTTGGCCTTCTGGTAATTAAAGGAGCTTTCGGTAAGATGTGGGGCTTGTAACCGAGGATGGTCCTTTGCATGTACCCGGATATGATAAGGCCAATTATATTCGATGCGTCGGTTGTGTTATATACTTGCAGTACTGCGCTAACCGAATTGTCACTTTTGTCCGCCATCTAACGTTTTTTTTTTCAATTAGTGCTTATTTCGTGAATGGTAACACTTAGCTCATGTCTGATTTGGCAGATAATTAGTTTTATCCTTCCGCTGAACGAATATGGTTGTGTATACGCTTGAACAACGCTGGGAAATATTGCGACATTACTTTGAAAATCATGGTAATGTTGCAGAATGTGTGCGAAAATTGCGTACAGATTTTGGAAGAAGAGAAGCACCGTCAGCTCCGTATGTTCGTTATCTTGTGAAAAAAGTGAAAGAAACTGGCATCCTCATCGATAAACCAAAGCGTGAAAAGCCAAAAATAGTGCGTACACCCGAGAATATTGCTGCTGTGGCAGAAAGTGTGCGTGAAGCGCCATCGATTTTGCCAAAAAAATCATCTTTTCAGATGAAGCTCATTTTGATCTTGGCGGGTATGTAAACAAGCATAATTGTCGCATTTGGGGCACAGAAAACCCGCACGCATACATTGAAAAGCCGATACACCCAAAACGAGTCACTGTTTGGTGCGGATTTTGGTCCAGAGGCATAATTGGGCCATTTTTCTTCGAAAATGAGCAAGGAGTGGCCGTTACAGTCAATGGCGATCGTTATCGGGCCATGTTGACCGAATTTTTGTTCACAAAAATCGAAGAGGAGGATATTGGCAACATTTGGTTTCAACAGGACGGCGCTACGTGCCACACAGCCGAAGCTACACTCGATGTTTTGCGCCCTGTTTTTGAAGATCGCATTATCAGCCGCAGAGCGCTGATGTCGTTTGGCCACCTCGGAGCTGCGATTTGACACCGTTGGACTATTATTTGTGGGGTGCCGTAAAAGATAAGTGTTACGCCGACAAGCCAGAGACAATTGACGCTTTAAAGGACAATATTCGTGAAGCCATTGGTGAAATACAGCTGCACATAATCGATAATGTGCTTAAAAATTGGACCGATCGTGTAGGCTACTGCATGACCAGCCGAGGCAGCCATTTGAAAATTATTTTCCATTATTAACCGGAAGGATAAAACTAATTATCTGTCAAATCAGACATGAGCTAAGTGTTACCATTCACGAAATAAGCACTAGTTGAAAAAAAAACGTTAGATGGCGAATAGGACGGAGAGATTTTCTTCACTCACAGTGATTCGAGGTATAATTCACAGTATTTTTTTTCTGTGCTTGAAACTCTACAACAGCCAAATCTACGTGTCAGTGTTATGCCTTCACACGCAGAATTTTTCTATCTGACTTGCCATGATCAGGATTCGAACCTGGACCCACCGAGTGAGAAGCGATTGCTAGTACCACTACAACACGGCCACCCCAAAGACAACATCGCACTACTATTGGTCAATCAGTCCTTATACGCCAATATCAACGTAAAAAAAATATATTGCTGCAGTTGTAGAGAAGCACTTCGGAAAAAGACTGTATAGAGTACGAGCTCACACAAGGAAATTCTGGCGCCACCAGAACCAGATGAAATTTCAAACTCCAAATGAGAGTAAGGATGATCATTTTTTTTTCACCAAGTCTGACCTCAACACACCATCAAACAGAAGCATCAAACGACTATGAGCAAATTTCAAACTATTTAAATGTTATGGTGTATCTGGGGGTTCAACAACACCTCCTATTATAGAAGATGAGCATCCATCGGGGACTACGCCGGAGATTCGAAGATCTGCGCGCTCACGAAAACTGGTTTTGTTTTACCCGAATTAAGTGAGGGAGAAGCTGTTATATACTGGCAGCACTGCGCTAACTGAATTGTCAGTTTTGACACCTGTTGTCATTAAATAGCATCCACCTGTTTTCCTGACTAGCTGACTAAGTCAATCTTTTCTCGTATTAAATAAATCAGGAATTAAAGTTTTAGATTAAAGTTAATCTGTGTTTTTGATTCGAACTTCAAACATAACAGGTTGTCTGATGGGACAGATAGTTCTCTACTGCTTTGACCAGACTCCAAGGAATGGTCTGTTTTGGCTTGGTGAGAGCTTTTCCTAGCACGCCTGACTTTGGTTTATTTATGTGCCTTCTTTTGACATTCATATCTTGACAGTACAACATGCACTGGAGTTCTCATGACCTTGCGCGCTGACAGTCTTTTAACTCTGGTCGGATGGATAGGCCATTTAATGCAATGCCAGCAGCGGAAATTTACGCAATCCTGATACTCGTAGCAATGAACCATATTATGAAAAATTAAAGGACGAGGCGAAGTATCTGAATCTGTAGCGACAGCTGCGCTTAAGGCCTTATTGTACCCTCTCACCACTTCCAAAATTGAAAACTATTGATGACACCACGGAGTACGTGAGGAGCATAAACATCTACATGCCGAAGTCTGTGATAGCTCCAAGATGAAATCGTAAGCGTATCAAAAATTAGCCACCGACTAATGGCAACAAAACTGATAATTGAACACGAAACGAGGAATATTGTTAAACCTACGTTAAGCACGAATTACGGCTCAAAAAAAAGAATAAATAAATAAACGTGGTGATGGAACTTGGAGACGAAAATGGCAGTAGCGAACAAAAGACAAGGCTTCGAAACGGGGACCAAGTACAGCAGAAATATCTAAACCGCAAACGCTACAAAAAAACCGAAGAGAAAAAGCGATAGCCCGACCACATGCGGTAGAGGCATTGCATCGGAAATGAGAAGAGGTACCTTCACAACCTATAAGCAGACAACAAACAACAGAAGAAGAAGTGCAGCGTCTTCGTCAGGATTGCGGCGCAACCAAGAAGATATTCAAGAGCAGGGACGCCTGCTAACGGAGAACAACGAAATGTGCAATAGATAGGAAGAGTACTTTAACTCCTCATTTATAAAAAAAATCCAGTGCTTTACCATTCTCTGGGCTGTAGTGCACGAAGAGGATACCGCAGTTTTGACGGAAGCCGAAGTTGGCTAAGCAATAAAAAAAAGGAACCGATCAGGTGCCTAACAAAAAGGAAGAGATTTCTTGTTCTATCGTATACAAGTAAAAGAAAATGTGACACGAAAAGTTGCTACAGCTACCAACCAGTGAGACTAATGTCGCGGCGATGGGGTTAGGGTACACAAAGGCGCCATGCAAAGTACGTTGCTTCCAAATGTTATGCAAGAGTTGCTATTGGAGTTCCACAATGACTAGTCCAGAACGACCCCTTTTTTTATTTTTTTTACCGAAGAGCAATGACGTGACTGCTCTTCAGGAAACTCCTAACAATTTGATGAAGTAACCACAGACTTATGACATTTATCCAGAAGAAGTCATCGTGATGGATTAGAGTGTGACAAATTTGAATACTTAGGCTCGGTCGGTGCCACAAAATGTGATATAATATGAAGTACGCGCATTCGAGGAAGTCTCAACATAAAGAAGTCACAGTCGAGCTAGTCGAGCTAGCAAATCGGATGGTTTTGTCACGTTCAAGGAAGATCGTCGAAAAATGCGGTTCAACAAATTTATCACTCAAGTGCAATAATATCAGCATACTCTTGTCATCATCAACGGGGTGATGCAAAATAGAATTGCCTACCTCATTTTTATTTAATGGGAAGCCACTCACTACTATCTTTGAATTTGTGTACTCCTTCCTAATTCAAGCCTCAATGAGGTAAGGCCATTTGCTGCCGAAATCTCTTGGCATCACATTGTACAGAATTGGGGCCAATGGCGAAACATGCTCCGGCTGTTTGAGTCAAATTTTGGGATCAATTTGCAGTGAACGAAGGCCTCGAGTACATAAGGGACATATAGGTTTGGTGTCTTCAGCATCCACTCTTACCTAAAGCCTCAAGTAATTTTCTTCTCGTATCACACTATCATCACTAGCCCTACTGATATGCTAACGCATAAAAGCTGTAATCCTATAACTGACACGTTTTGTACATTATGCTCGTACCATTCACCTCATAGTGCTTATTTGCCGCTACATTCTGCACGAATTACTGAATTTTTACTTTCTCCTAGACAAATGTGATTCGATATTTTCAACAACAAATTCTAGGCACTTGATTGGCCTGGAAGCTAGATTCCTCGAGAAATGCTACGCTGACATAATTCCTTTGATATGCAGTTTTGTAGTCAAATGAGAGTTGCCGTCACACCTTTTCAAAATATATAAAGTTGCATTTATAGCATGCCTGTCGGACTAGAAGTTTGTCCTACAGTCTTAGACTGCAATGTATTGATGCGTTGAGCATCTTAAAATTACTTTAACAGATGCAACCAATGCATGTGTACAATAAATAACTTATAACCGACTTTACAAGCTCTTGCAACATCGAATGTATTATACAAAAAACTTTGTACAGATCAAACAAAAAAATTGAAATTTATATACAAAAATGGAAATTAAAAGAAAAATAAATAAAGCAACCAATAAATACATTACAAAACCAACTTAAAGGCAACAAGGGAAGATAATTGTTGGTAGTTGAGGCAGTATTTTATAAGGACATAGGATTCAAAGCCATAAAATTGTTCTGATAAAAATATTTTTTATTTTTTTTAGCCATTCTACGATTGGAATTTATAGCATTGGGACTCTCAACATCAATGGAAACACAGGTACAATACGAGGTTATACATCTAAAAACTTTTTCGATATAAATATCAAATTCAAATTCGTTTTTTTACAATAAGAAAAAAAAAAGACAAACTGGTGTCCTTGTTACAGGTGGGTGAGTTACAATTCTGTAATAAAAATTATATTAACACATCGGTGCCTTACCTGGTTGGATGATTTTCAGACGTGCTGATGCTTGAACACTGCCAGCTGGATTTGTTCCAACACATTGGAACATTCCTGCATCCGATTGAAGGAGTCCAAGTATACGTAAGTTATGACCGGCAACAAGTTGCATATAGTCATTGGGCGTGATGACATCTCCATTTTTTAACCATTGAATTATTGGCTTTGGTTTACCTCTAATTGCACATTCCAGTTCGAGTTCTTCTTTCTCGAAGGCTGATTTATCGGTGGGACTTTGTATGAATTTCGGTGGAACTTGCACTTGTAGGGTCGCTTGAGCGTCTAGTGAATCAACTGTATTACTTGCTCGGCATTGATAGTTGCCCGAATCGATGTCTTCGGCTGAGGAGATTTGTAGAGATCCTGTACCGACTATTGAGAAACGTGAATCCAAGTCACTACAAGCAAGGTGAGAATCAGTATTCAAATTAAACTACAATGTCAGTACGTGTATAACTTACTTCAAATCGAGTTCCTCTCCATTTCTTAGCCAACGAATTTGTGGCTTTGGCACACCATTTGCTACACAGTCCAGAGTAACAGTGTCACCTTCTTTGACAATCTTTGGTGAAGGTCCAACTAGGAACGATGGTGGAACTTGGATTTCTCCACCTTCGGTTACTTTCTTGATGTTCAGATTCGTTTTACTACTCATTCTAGAGACAATTCCGGATGTAACATTGCACTGATATGTTCCTCGGTCAGAGTTTGTGACTTCATCGATTTCTAAAGCACCATTTTGTAGTATAACCATACGCAGACTATCGAAAGCCAAAGGCACATCATCTTTAAGCCACTGTACGATGTTCTTTATGCCAGGCTGGATATGACTAACCATGCAGCGAAAGTAAGCCGTTTGGCCCGGCAACAGATATGATTCCATGAAATCTTGATTGATTTCGGGCAGACGAGCAATAGAAACGATTGCTGATCTACTGACTATTGTGCCTATACCATCGACACTGATCAGGCATTGATATGAGCCGGTTAGGCCTCGATTTTCCTCAACTGAACTTATGTACAGAGAACCATTTTGAAGTTGTGTTCTAAATGGAAAAAAAAACCAATAGATTTGCATTAATCTGAATATACCATATATAAAGTCTATGAGTAGCATACCTGAATGTATCACCGACAATGCCGAGATCCTGACCATCAGGACCTCTCCATCGAATGTTGGGTGATGTTTTTCCAGCTTTCTGATGTGAGCCATATTGTGTTTTTCCAGAGCATTCTAATAAAACAGAATTTCCTTCGGGTACAACCACATCTTGAGGTTCTAATGTGAATTCCAGAACTGAAATGACAGTAAAGACGATTATTATTAAGGGATAGGATTATGGTGCAAGTTGTAATTGGATAGACTAATGAGTATCAAGGCAGAGTGAGTTCTGTGACCGGAATCCAGTTGTCAAGTCGTCTTATAATTGAACACAATTCGGAGCACAGGTTTCTATGAATAAAAATACTAAATCTGTGCAAAGAAGAATATTACTTTACCATCTTAGATCGCTAGGATGGTAGTTCGTCTCACAATTTAACAAAAAACGGTAATGTTGCGATCAGCAATAAGGATCAGTTTATAAAAACTACTAAGGACACTCGGTCTGTGCAAATTTCCTAACGTTTCATTACGTTAGGTCATACAGGTTTCATTTATTATTGAGTTCAACAGCTCGTGTGATTATGTAGATTATGGCCATCCTTGCAGGCTTGTGATCTGGCAATTGATATATACTAAAATTGAACTATTGAGACTGGAGGCAAGCACAATAGTAAATACGTAGCGACTGAGAATAGCTATATAGCATAGCGACATCTAATAGATTCTGTACTGACAGCAACTTTAACTGAACAATTATTGGCTTCTGAAACATGAGGCTAGGGTCGTTTGGCTTTCCTACTATTGCCATTGTGAGTTGTGACTTATGCATATCCACATGCATATGAGCTTTTGTCAAATTTGTATATCTGTGCTCGTAACGACTTTGATTACTTGCATCTCATCGCCAAAGACGCAAATCGATAAGGAAAGCGTTGCGATATAATCATTCCTCTCCAAGAAACAGCGACACAGGCCGCTTAGATCGATCGCAGCATTCCAACCTATATCCCTCCGGTGAGACTGAATTTTGTTGAAGTCAGGGTGCCAGAATGCAGAATTTGGGAGTCAAATAAGCTGTGTGACTGTGCCCCTATTAAAAGCGTCATTTGTCATTTGTCTCTGATAAGATAATTACCTCAAAGTTATTTCTGGCGAGGGTGACGTTCTGATATATATTTTATTTCGTCCGAGATGTCGATGTTGGGTGTCCTTTGTGGTCGACAGCACATACTTGGTCCTACCCTTGGTAGCTTCCGATTTTGCTCTTTTCTTCCGATTATGTGAATATCATTAGCGTATGCGAGTAAATGGAAGGATTTTTGAAAAATTGTGCATCTTGTGTTGGCGCGTGAGTTTTGCGCTAAAGAAATCGCATGACAGGGCATCGCCTTGTCTAAATCTTTTTTTGATATCAAAGGTCTCGGTGAGTTCTTTACCGATCTTGATAAAGTATTTTCATTCTGCATAAACGAATTTGGTAGTGTTTGGTTTCACACGCGCCGTAAACAATCGACCGAGGACACAAAAATTTAAACGAAATGTCAAATGTGCCCGATGACCAATTTGCGATGCATCGATCGGGCTCTTTTTCCATCACACGAGGATAATCGCTTGACAATCAAGGGCACTGTCGTAAACCAGCCGCACTAATGCCAAAACAAGATATTGCTCTGTTTAGCTCGTCTCTATAGATGCTGTCATATGCGGTCTTAAAATCAATGAATAGGTGATGTGTATCGATGTTGGCCTCTTGAGTTTTTTCCAGGATTTGCCGGAGTGTAAAGATTTGGTCGATGGTGGACTTTCCTGGCCTAGAGCCACACTGATATCGACCAATCAGGTTGTTATCGAAGGGTTTCAGACATTTACACAATATGTTAGATAGGATCTTAAGAAGACTGATGCCTCTGTAGTTGGCGCAGTTCAGAGGGTCTCGATTCTTGAGGATCGGACAAACAATGCTGAGGTTCCATTCATCGGGCATACTTTCGTCCGACGATATTTTACAGATGAGTTGGTGTATGCTCCTTACCAAGTCATCGTCTGTAGCTTTGAAGAACTTAGCAGTCAGGCCGTCGACTCCAGCAGCTTTTTTTGACTTAAACTTCAATACATCGTCCAGGTTGAAGGTTTCACTCTGCCGGTATTTGGTTCGTCGTTGCCAATATACAGTCTACAGAAATGCTATTTCCAAATCCTCATCACCGACTGCCACTATGGTCCCTTGTTCGTGTCTATACATGCTTCTTTTCGGGGCTCCTCGACCGCGCGTTTCTTATGATCCTTCTTTTTCCTCCTGAGAAGCCGGTGATCTTCTCTCCTTTTGTGCTCGTAGAGCTCGTGAGCAGTTATAGTCCTTCTATGTAGCTGCATGTGCTTGGTGGTGGTAGAGTGAATCTCTGACGGCTTTTTGGCAATGCTGGTCTTCGATACTTGACGTTGTCAGCATGGGACCTCTTAAAAGATTAAGCACTGCCGCAAAGTATAGGCCAGATGTTCCGAAATTAACAACAAAATTCGAAGACTTTCCGACCTGAAAAATTAGGGCTTATCCGCTCAAAATATTCTAGCTTTCTATCTCGTAAGTTCGGATACTTCGGATTTTGTCAATATTGCTATGTTGGTCGCAAAACTTAATCATTCTTTTTGATTAAGTTCATGCTTCCGCTGGAATGGATTTGATGATATGTTGGTAATGCCGCTTGCCCTCCTCTTTAACGTATCGATCCGAATTCGGATATCTGTATTTGTACTTCGACTTCAGGAAAAAAGCGGTCCGAATTAATCTTGGCTTCTCGGAAGGCTGGGACATCCAAAACACGGGAGCTTTGTCTACGTCGATCGCAATGTGACCAAATTGGTTGACCAACCTCAAAACCTGGGTTAGATTAGTTGACAATTTGTCACATCAATTACCCTGAACTAAAGGTTCCCAATATTCTAACTGACGTTTAAATATCATTAAGGACCCAAAAAGAGCTCAATGTTGTGCTAAGGACATGTCGTTCCTAAAAGATGCCACGTAATTTGTATAGAGGAAATAGTTTTTGGCTGAATAGATCTCTGAAGTCGCCATTGACTCAATATAGGGAATTCATCCGTTGATATGCTGGTGTCTGCTCATTACTTATATTCATCTGATTGACTGAGAACTTTCACCAAAGGAATAGCATAAATTTCTCTATCACAAGAGACGGAGAAAAAAAAATGGAGGACCCCAGTATTGTGTGCTACCACCTATACTTTTAATGGCAATTTGAACAGTTTGCTGGCTCAAACTTACAACAGCTTACAACAATGGATAAATAGATAATTAGACAATCGATGGTTATAATTTCAGATTGGCCCTCATCAATTTTTAACACGACAGGAGTACATTGAGCCTGAATTTCTGAGAATGACATTCTAATAAAACAGTCATATATTGGAGTTTGTGGATTATGCCAGTTCGCCAGACAGTGTTAAATCTATGAACACGACTCCTGTTTTCAGTTTTTTATTCTTCAAAACCTCATCCATTCAGCTACATTCTTTTCGATAACCGCCCTGTTTAGCAGGAATAATTTCGTTTATGATTCATATAATTCTGTTGCAGGAAAGGTGTTTTGTCCAATATTTTTCAACTTAGTCATTTGGTTTTCCTGGTTTCAGTACTGCCACTATTTTCGATCTGTCAAATTTTTTGAGCAAGATTCTGGAACATCGGATATTGGTGAACAACTTTAACGGCCAGATCTTTGAGTAGATCCTGTTAAACCTTATAACTTTCATGATATGCAGCCACGTACGATATGGTGAAAACTCGTGAGCACTCAGAAAACCTTGAGCTTACCGGTTTCAGTTCCTCAATTGATCTTTTAATGGTTCTCTTGCGCTCCTTGTCAATTCAGTTTGTCTAAGTGGTTGATAGTCCAAAAATCCCTGGGTCAATCTTGTGCTTGTGGGGTAATTTTGAATTTGACTCTCAATGTTTCCGTTTTATGCTCCAAGATTTCCCACTATACCGGGTCAAATCCAGACGTGCGTTGTCTTTTCTGGATCAACCTGCACCTGCAGTGACCGCTAGTTTTGCGAGTGCTGATTAATGTGTGTTATCTTACATGCAGAAATATAGAAAGTATACAGAGGGGCGCTATAAAGAAAACTAAAGCATCTCGTGAGTTCTACGTTCAAAAAAGGAAGGATGAGCACCAGCTTTCTGAAGGAAGAATAAAGTGCACGAGAAGGGCGAGATAGAAGAAATTGAGAGATCTTATAGCAGGAAAAGTGAATGAAACATGGCAGGCCAACAAAATATGAAGGAAAGCCTGCAAAAACGGACAATAAAACCTCGGTGTTTATTCGAAGTCAGTGCTGCGGATATGAAAAATCGATTTCTGCAGAAATCCGCATGTTAAACAGAACGAACCATGCAGTTTCGGACGATGATTGGCAGCAATACTAACAAGGCTTCCGGTACTGACGGCCTATCTGTCAAACTGTGACGTTGGCAGGATACTAATGCACTAGGTCATCTCTAAAATATAGACCGATGAGGAATCGAAGCTCTGCATCAACTGTAAACGTATGAATCTCGTTAATATCACCTATAAGCTTTTTTCTCCCGTCCTTTTCTCCTAAAACCTTTTGTCGACCACCTAGTTTGCCTTTATCCTGGAAAGGATAGCAACGATCAGATTTGTTGATTATTAGCAGACCTCGAATTCCAAGTTATTTGTCGACTTTAAAGGATTCCGCTTTTGGAATCACTGCTAGACTTGTCAGACTTTGCTCTGTGCAGGGTGTACAGTGACATGGACTTGAAAGGGTTGGAATTAATCGATTTTAATTACTGGGACATATATAGCAAATGGACACTAGCGCTCTTTGAATCCATCCCCGAGTAATAATACAGCAAAGGAAGACTTCACCTAAAGTGTAGAGGGACCTCAACCAATAGAGCTGCCTGGAGAGATATTTTGGTTGAAGCCCAACAGTAGCAACTCCTAAGTATATAAGTAGGTCTTACACAAGGCGTGACGTCAGAAAGATTTTTCCTCCAGCAAAGAGACTGCGAGGTACTAGGGCATTTATCTGTTGCATTTCATAAGTAAAACTATTGTACATTTGATACACTAGACACTCAGATCAAATTTCAATGACATCAACATCTTCCTCTTTAAATCCTTTTTTAAAGAGATAGAAACCAATTCCTTTTACTCACTGCACATCAAACATAAGCTCTAGGTAAACATTTGCGATTCCACTTTGAATTCTAAGAGTCCTAGTGCAGGTTTAGCTTATTATCTCTATCGATCCACCACCAACCGTGAGCTACAACATCCGGCATCCCTTTCGACAGAAAAATTTTCAAAAAATAACAATCCACTCAACCATTAAAAATTACAATCAATTGAAGCAGAAGATATGCAGTGCCGGTCTTTGTATCTTCCCTTGCTACAGCCAAACAGTAATAGCCATCCGCTTTAAGTTGAACAACCCCCTAAAGCCACCACACTTACAAAAACACACGTACTCATCGTTCGTACTATATCGACTAAAGGACACGAATACACAACGCCGCAAGGTAGATACATTCAATATGCAAATCCTCTCATTAAATCAACCTTCCAACTTCCAACTTCCAACTCCGCTGGCTCGTAACGCCGGACTTGAATAATATGCACCCTGTAATTACTTAACGCAGCAATTAAATGGGCATTTTCACGTCTGAGCAACTTCACAGAAAACAATGGAGGAGTACCACACAATGCTATGTCAGTTTGGCATGGGCTATTGAGTGGTGACGGTGAATAGCATTACGGCGGGCGACGAGCAACATTTCCATTTCCAATTTCATTTGCATCCCCAAATGCACATCCTGCACTGTAATGCCAACACTGGAGTAGAAAATGCTGCTCATGGAGCACATGGTTTGTAGCGCCATCATCCATCTCTCACGCTTATCAACTCTCTCTTGATCTTTTGTTCTTTCCGGCATTTTAAGGTGCAAATAGCCGTACAACACAGCAACAGCCGGAGTTTCAACAAACCCCAGCCGTAAACTTTATTAAATAAAAAAAAAAAACTATTTCCCATTGATCACAACACAACTACATAGTCGTATAACGTTAAAGAGGAAACGAAAAACAAAGTTTTAAAAAACAAAATGGCGAGCATATAGGGTAATGAACCCGGTGGAATTGTTGAAGTGGTTGTAGTTTAAGCCTAGGTACGTAGGCTTTTACGGACGGATGGCTTCACTAAACAGCTTGTACAGTCCTTCTCGGGGCCACGCTGTTAGTCATTTAGGTTTCTGCTCATTGATATTAGTTTTGGACTATTAACCACTTAGACAAGCCGATTATGAAGTATTTTCGAGAGAATGAATGAATTCTCCTGCTCGTTTGTTTTCGGAACACTTAGCCAACTAAACCGAGTAAATGCTTAAACATGAGAAGCGGCCAATATTTACGAGTACCACCTTTAGAATCCTTACCTCTTACGGAGCAAGAAATTAAAGGTTTTCCATAAAAGTTGCAAGGAATTTTTACAATAGCTTCATTCACGAAGAAACGATTACCACCTTCATCTTCAATGATTTTGGGTGTTTTGGGGCTTTGAAATCCCTACATGACGACCATGAATTCACTTACCATCTAAAGCTTGAGAATTCGCAGCAAACTCACTAAAATTTATGATGCTAGGAATATTGCACTTATCTTGTGCTACGATGTCTGCACCCAGAACATTTTCTGGGAAAATTTCAAGAGTAACGTGGCAGTCAATTATCGCCTGGACGACATTATATTGTCCGTCGTAGAACATAGGATATAGTATATCCATCGAAAAGTGGATTTCCGGCCTTAACCAACATACTTCTACAATTTTCCGCAATTTAGGCGATAGTTCCTAGAAGTTGCAAAGACTCCTGCGGGTAAGCCTAAGATTTGTCAAAGTAGGCGGGCATAGTGTCTTATTTTTAACGTAAACCACCTGTGGTGTAGACTTATGTTTATGGAATGCCCAAACATCCATGGGAGCAAGGACACGCCTCGCCATTGCTCTCCGTCATTTCATTGATACGAATTCGGAACTGTGTTGCCGGCACAAGTTCCACCCTTGGTATGAGTCGAGGCCGATATAAAACCTCTTACTGCTCTTAGGGTCGCAGCACCCAGTACTTATTGCAACTCTACATTGGGTCGAACCAGCAGGAAAACCCTTCCCGCGACTTTGGATTTAAACCACAGCCAACATGACGCTCCCACAAGGGGGCCTACCTCTTCCAGTCAGGCCCGGACTAAGATCCGGGAGGCTCCTGACTCCCATGGTACCGTGATTTAAGTCCTGGTAGGGACTACCGGTGGTCCAGCCGCCAACAAGACCTATGACTGGCAACTTGTGACTGATCGAATCGTAGCAACCTTCGGTAGCGTCATCTGAAAATGTTTACGATAAGACCAGTACTTTGCTCTGCCCCCGTTTATTATTAGACAACGTCATTGATGGGCGAAGCCTTGATAATTGGACGGGCAGCTGGTGCAAGGTGCTGTTTCTTATCAATGTTTAACTAGAAAAATGTGAAGCTTTAACAGTCTCTAAAAGAAAAATGATCTGAAGGGCTGACGCCGGCATGATACTGCAGTTACAAGGCACGTATTTGATAGGTCCTGCTGCTGTTCGCACTTTATTACTGATGCACGATCAATTATTCATATGGGCAGTGGGCAGTCTTCTGCAAAAGCGACAGAGAATTCATTTCGTTCTCTCTCACTCACTTTCATACTCATTTTCCCTTTCGTCGCGCCAGAGTCCAGATTGAACATTGGGCTAGACGAACAAGCCTTTCAAGCTATCACGATCTTTCGCCAGCTGCCTCCAGTACCGTACTCTAAGCTGGTTTAGGTCCTCTTCCACTTGCCTGCACCCATTCGCTCAACATGGTCCAGCCATATCAGACGTTGGATCCGTAGGAAAAAAGGCGATATCAAAAAAAGTCATACGACAGCGCGTCGCAGAGGGAATTCTTTAAAATTCAAAAATTGAATTATTTGACTGGCTGCATGGGAACTAGCTAGCTTATGTGGTATCCACCTAGAACAAAGCTTCTTCACAGCTGAATGTTTATGCAAAATATTGATCGGATTGCGGTCATAATAACGCTCAAGGTTGCTTCTATCTCACGGTATGTTGCATGCCGATCGGTTTCAATAATGGGGTGAACGACAACAATGTTTTCTGGAAGAACAGAACTGCAAGCATGACCTTCACGAAATTCATCACTGACGCTAACACGACCGCGTTTGAACTCTGCAAACCAGTTATAAATTGTAGCATTGCATGGTATTACGCCACCAAAATGCATGCGAAGTCTATCTATGCATTGTTGTTGTTGAGTTAGACCACATTTAAAATCATACAAAATCATCCAACGAAAACCTTCGCACACTGTAAAAACGAAACCACTAAGCGCTCTTTGACGTGTCACTGTTTCTTGTTTCTACTCACAAAAAGTTTCGAATTTTATGAATATGATATTTCGAAACGTCAAATCAAATTTGGAATCAGTGCTGCCACCATTTGAGATATTTCAAAAACTTTATTATCGGCTTGAAGTACAATCAAAACATTTATGAATGGAACTCGACTTCGTTCATATGGCCACCGCGGGCACGTTTGCAGCGGTCGATTCGTTAGACCCAATTCTCAACGACTCGGCCACACATTTCGGCCGAAACGACCGCTATTTCGCGTTCAATATTGGCTCTGAGCTCTTCCAACGTCGTCGGCGTGTTGGCATAAACCAATGACTTAACGTAGCGCCACAGAAAACAGTCAAGCGGCGTTAAATCGCAAGAACGAGGCGGCCAATCGACTGGCCCATGTCTTGAGATAACACGCTCACTATACTTACTCTTCAATAAATCGATTGTAGCGTGTGCTGTGTGGCTTGTTTCATCATCCTGTTGAAACCACATGTCGTCCAAGTCCATATCTTCCAATTCGGGCCAAAAATAATCGGTGATCATGGCGCGATAACGCTGACCATTCACAGTAATGTGACGATCGTTATCGTCGACGAAAAAATATGGCCCAATAACGCCGCCGGCATGCAAACCGTACCAAACAGTTATTTTTTGTGGATGAAGTGGTGATTCATGAAGCACATGTGAATTTTCACCCGACCAATAACGCATATTTTGCTTATTGACGAACCCATTGAGCCAAAAATGAGCTTCGTCACTGAAGATGATTTTGCGATGAAATTCATCATCTTGGCGCATCTTCTCCAGAACCCAATCGGAGAACGTACGTCGCTTCAAATAGTCCATCGGCTTCAATTCTTGAGCAAGCTTGATCAGCTTGAGAACGCCGTGGAATTGACTGATTTGGAGCGTTTGCTACGGACGCCTGAACGGCAGCGATATTTTCGACACTTCGACCAACCCGTTGTCTCACTGACACGGCAACATCACACAACGAATATGTAGACTCAAATTTTTGCACTAAACTTGTTATTGTCTGTCTACTAGGGCGAGAATTACAACCGAAAATTGGAGTTAACGCTCTTAAAGTTGCAGTCACCTACTCCGAATTTCGGTAGAAAATTTTTATAATTTGCAGACGTTGCTCATTTGTGTACTTTACCATGATGAAAATGATGAGTTTACTGAATAAATTGACAGTGACAGTTTGATGATTAGTGAAAGAGTGCGTTCACAAATTAAATTCAAAGTTGTCAAGTCCCTATTGGAAAACTCTATATTAAACAGGAAGAGTGCCGTGTGTTTTGAATGAATATTAAGGCGAGAAGAACGTGCTAGTCAAGTGGTACATTTGCAGATATGGTCTCGCATAAGCTATGCTTTCCAAATGCCCCTTATTTGGCTTTAAAATCACGTGAAATGACAAGAGCTTTCCTCTTAGGTTTTGTTGAAGAGCTCGTAGAGACAATCTTTGGCAGCATCGTATATTTCTTCTATAGCGGCGTATAAGGCTAATGTTGGCGAATGTAGCCTTCGTCTTGCCTTATGTTAGTCTATCTTTATTAATACAACAAACCCTCAAATAGACGATGCTTCTGTTGTCTGTAGCGATCACCGTAGTTCAATGTATAGTTGGATGGATGACACTGAAATTAGCTTAATAGCAGTCTCAGGCCTACTCTAGTTGTTCGACTGCATGTGGCCTCTTCAAGTTCCAAGGATTCCGTGGACAGATCTGAACGTCGTTGTTCTTTTTCGTTTTACAGGGCCACCAGTAGTGAATCCGTCCTTATTCAAGGTTCTTGATTGCTTCGTTTCGTAGGATCTTTATGTGGCCGTGTAGTTAGCCGCACGCACCACTCTCAACTTAGAGGGTCAGTTGTTTTCTAGCACTCATCGCGTAAAAGGACTGGGATATTCTGCAGCCATTTGCCCATTTTGGAGATATGAGAGTTGTTGTCTCATGAAGGGTTCATCTGCCAGCATCTCTATTTGAACACCCTAACCCTGACACATCGTAACTGACTTGAACTCCAAATACAGCACATAAATAGAATCTGCCATTCTGACTATTGACGCCGCACGAATTCAACCGCAGCAAGTCCTCCTTCTGAGGTTCAGTCATTTTTGACATTATGACATTATGGTCATGTAAGTTTGGCAAGCCAACCCCTTTGGACCAAAACAATATTCGTTGGCTACCACGAGGAGGTAAAATAAGCACAACTGTCATAGTTGTAGCACTAGGCATCGGCAGTTTCACGCTCCTTAATGCCTACCCTAGTCTAATGAGACCCAGCCAACTAGATCTAGATTCGGAAAAAAATCATTCAAACGGAGTTCGGAATTTAGATAGGGAGGATTTAGTATAGGACTTTGCATATTAGACAGCATATTTTCAATACTTTAAAGTACTCGTAATACAAATGTTTAAGTTGAAGAATTTTCAATGTTCTGAACAAAAGCATAGAATGAGCTAAACGAAAAACTCTATCTTCCTACCTTGCGCTTTTTTGTAGAACTACCAGTGGTTGAAGCCTGGTCTGGTAGGCACCACCCCAAACGCTAATTCCAAAATATACCATCTTCAACGCACAATTTTCTGAGTCGGTACAAGCTTCGAACTGCAAATCATAAATATTGTTTTAAATTTGAATGTGAACAGCGCCATCTATATTTGAAATGCAGAAGATATCCATGTTTAAGTAGCAGAAGACTCAACCATTGGAGAATGGAGACTTTTATCGAATTTTCTAGCAAAATCTAGCAAAAAATATTCTTGAAAGATGTCAGGGAAGTATAAATATCAGCATCCCCCAAGTTATGCAAGTCAGTACTGAAGTGGAAATTATTTTGGAATTATTAGATATTGTGCAAACGCAATTTAAAATGTTGGAACCTCACAATTTTTTACATGAAAACAGATTTCAAGTTCAGGTAGTTTATACTTTATAAGGCTGAAGTTCATCAATTTAGTTTTACTACGAGTTCTGACGACCAGCTCATGTTCCGCAAACCAAATTCTTAGAAGGTGAACGTCGTGATTTATGTCAGCACTTGGGTTTAGATCACAATTCGAGCGATATACAATGCCTAGGTCATCAGCAAAGGCCGTAAATTTTCAAAAAAGAAAAAGTGAGTTTATATAAACCAGAAACAGTATTGGGCTAAGAACAGAACCAGAACCCTGAGGCACACCTCGACTCAGAATTTGTGGCCTGCTTACTAAATCTTCTATATTAACTTATTGGGTTCTAACACGATTTTTCTAACGATTTTTCAATCTTTCGATACCAGTTTTGTAGTACGATTTCGGTTTAGCCTCAAAATAGGCCTCTTCATCTGTCTTAAATCTCTTTCCGGTGAGCATTCTTTTGAGGTCTGCGAACAGGAAATAGTCGCTGGCGGCCAAATCTGGAGAATACGGTGGGTGGGGAAGCAATTCGTAGCCGAATTCATTCAATTTTGCCATCGTTTTCATCGACTTGTGACACGATGCATTGTCTGGATGAAACAGCACTTTCTTTTTCTTCAAATGCGGCCGTTTTTCTGCGATTTTGTCCTTCAAACGCTATAACAACGCAATGTAATAGTCGCTGTTGATAGTCTGCCCCTTTTGGAAATAGTCGATGAAAATTATTCCATGTGCATCCCAAAATACGGATGCCATAACCTTGCCAGCCGACTGTTGAGTTTTTGGTTGTTTTTTTTTTGCCGACTTGACTCTGGTGTGAAATGATGAAGCCAAGTTTCATCCATTGTCACATAACGACGCAAAAATTCGGCTTTATTGCGGTTGAACAGCTTTAAACACTCCTCTCCTCAACGCGTTGTTGTATTTGGTCGACTGTGAGCAAACGCGGCACCCACTTTGAACAGAGCTTTCGCATGTCCAAATATTCGTGTTTGATATATCCAACACGCTCTTTTGATATCTTCAGAGCCTCAGCTATCTCGATCAACTTCACTTTACGCTCATTCGTAATCATTTTGTGGACTTTTTTGATGTTTTCATCTGAAACAGCCCCTTTTGGACGTCCACTGCGTACATCATCTCCGGTGCATGTATGACCACTTTTAAATTTTTCAATCCACTTGCGAATGGTTCGTTCGGCCATTCAGAGCCCGGGTAACACTTATCAAGCCATTTCTTTGCATCGGCTGCATTTTTTCCCATCAAAAAGCAATGATAAATCAACACACGAAATTGCTTTGAATCCATTTTTTTTCACAATAACAAAAGTTGCTTCACTCACAACGCTATATCTCGAGAACTAATCGTCCGACAGCTGTCAAATTTATGCACCTATCTTTTGAAGGTTGGTACTAACTGAAAATGTTATGGATTTAATTCAAGTGGTGGCCTCTCTTAGAAACGGCACGGGCTTTTCAGCCCATGTGTTATTGTATTTATCAAGTAGGACTCAAACCAATTATGCACTCGTATAAAGCCACGAAAACTTGCACAATATAATTTATTTAAGAGAATTCTAAAGCTTTTTTTATATCCACAACGGGTCCATTACAGCATTTTTTATCATCTACAGCTTTATATATTTAAAAGAGCAAAATCCAAGAGGGCATATTTTCGGTGGAAAGCCTTTCTCTGAACCCAAACTGAACAGGACTTAGGAAATTTACCTTTGCAAGGTAGTCCAACATTCTTCTTTTAATAGCTTCCCCAAAATCTTTCCGGAAAGATTCCGGTGAAAATGCTAAGATTAAAAATGTATTCAATTCATTGATATTTTTTTAAGGGTGAGATTGGAAATACCCTCATCTCCATTGTTGTTGCTATGTGTGCAGAAACCCAAAGTATGGTTGAGATTAAAACTACAATACGTACTCGTACATATTTTTCTTGACTCTGAATTCTTACTTTTTCTCATAATTCTTTCTTTAACTTCGACAAGTATAACTTCGTTTTCTAAGAGCTAGCATTTAAAACTAAAATCTAGTTTATTAAAAACAAAGTTCTGGGCATTTAATTCCATGTACTGTCTTTCCGCAGTATAACGATGATTTGATTGCGATTATAACGATACAATAGACTGAATCCATAAAGACCTCGAGACCTGTACCATACGGCATCGATCCAGTTGAGGATCCAGTATTACATACTGGGTACGGGCAGCACTAATGATCAAAGGTCTTTTGAAAGACATCAGCGAGCTGACCATTAACATCCCAAACCGTGTTAACGTGCGCGCATTCCAGTGCATGTTAATCCACGCAACGTAAAGGTTGGATTCGCGACTCTTACGATTTGATACATGAAAACGCTCTCGTCAATCTAAACACGCTTTAAACCGCGCCAAGAGTATACGAGTATTTCGTTATCATGAAAATGTTGCACGTCAACCAAGTTTAGTTACGAAGAGCTTGCCGGTCGACGTGTATTGGATTCGTTGTTCCTCTGTGTACATTGCTCCCACCTCTCGCTGACCTAGGCATTATCGAATATTCTCATTTGAATTCCTATAGGAAACGTCGACCGAGACTGAGATCGAATCCATTGTCTATCCTGCATCATGACCTGGCGGCGGAGATTCATCCAATTTTCTCATTTCTGCTACTTTAAGTATTGTTTCAGTGATCTGGGAATACCGAGGAGTCATGCGAACCTAACCAAATCCTGCCCAAAGGAAAGGAATTCACTTACCGAAGTACTGGACGTAGTGTACGTTATTACGCACTTTACAAGCATCTCGTCGTAGGCATCCAATAGATAGAGTAAAGAGACAAAAGGAAAACCCTACGACGACGTCTTTCTTGTTTTCAAAAAATTGATGTAGCTACATACGAGGAACAATAAGAAAGCCTGCTCCGACGGCCACGACGCTTCCACCAAATCATGACTTGCATCTGGGTAAAGGAAAACATCTACTTAACGCCACACACAAAGTTTTATAGAGGGTCAGCCAACAAGAGGTGTATTTTTAAATTTGGCTTCATTGTTGAACTGTCAATATTCAACTACCTGGGTCTCATTCAACAAGCGTCTCCAGCCAGCACGATCTTTTGCTAGCTGTATCCAATTTCGAACGCTAAGTTGACTATGGTCCTCTTAAACTTGCGTGCGCCAACTGAGTCACGGCCTTCTCTAAATACTTTTTTGGCATCAAAGGTCTCGGTGAGCTCCTTACCGATCTTGATGGAGCAGCGTGTACTCTCCCCCATTATTCTGCACAAGCGGACGGTCTTGGCAGGTATGCCAAACTAGACATTCCTCTGTATGGCTCGTCTCTATAGATGAATAGGTGGCGTGTATCGATGGGGTTTCTCCAGTATCTGCCGAAGTGTGAATATTCGGTCGACGGTGAACTTTCTTGGCCTGAAGCCAAACTGATATGGACAAATCAGGTTTTTGACAAACGGCTTCAGACCTTCATACAAAGCGGCAGATATGATCTTGTAGGCGATGATAAGAAGATTGATGCCTTTGTAGTTGGCGCAGTTCAGAGGGTCTCCTTTCTTGAGGATCGGACAAACAATGATGAGGTTCCATTTCATTCATCGGATATACTTTTGTCGACCATCACAGATGAGTTGGTGTATGCTCCTTACCAAGTTATCGCCTACCCTTTGAAGAGCTCCGCAGTCAGGCCGTCCGCTCCAGCAGTTCGTAAGTAGCTCTGGCTCTTTTACGCAGCACCAATTTGTATACATCTTGGTTAGTTGCATGTGCCTGCCGGCAAGCATCGTTAAACCAGAAGTTTCATTGTGGTGACCAACTGAAATCCAACACATTAGAGGTGGCATCTCTGATGGCTTTCGTTCGGCGACCTCTTAAAAGATTAAGGAAGACTCGATCGGAAAAGGTTTGACGATGTCTTGCATTGTAGCCATCTGACGTCAAACTTCCTCACATTATTGGCTTGTCTTTGCGATGCGATGTAAGTCAGAGTAGCTCGGATAAAGACTTATTTGGTTTATTCCGGGATCTTACTCGTACTTCACCGTTGATTCCATTTGGGGAATTCATCTACTGTTCCGTTTATAGTGCTGCTATTTTTGTCTCCTGGTCACCACTCGTTTGGCAAGTCGAGTCCGGATGGACATCGACCAGTACCCGATGGTTACCACTTGGAGGTAAAGTAAGTACAAATGATGTGCAGAAACAGCTGCAACACTGGGCATCGCCAGGTTGACATATCTCAGTGCCTACCCTATTTCCACAGCACCCGACCATTCAAGTAAAAACTAGGAGGTTATTAAATATGGAACGATCGATACGCAATCACACACCGTGCTGAAATAGTGAAAATTCACTACAAAAACGGTCAAAATATCGCGCAAACCTTTGGGCATCACCAAGCGCTTTCTCGCTCAGTTGAACTGGATTTAATCGATAAATTTGAATGTTTAGATTAGGTTAGTGATGTGGGGACTCCCACTCGTGTTCGTCCGGCAAGGTCAGCAGCAAATATCGCCGTAGTAGCTGAGAGTGTGACTGAAAACCCAGATGTGTCTATATCGGGACGATCACAAGGAATTGGGCCTAGTCGCAACCACTTTGACCGCAATCTGAATAAAGAGCTTGGCCTTCATGCTTATAAGGTCCAGTTGACACGAGAATTGAAGCCAGCAGATCATGCACAGCGAAAATCTAAGAGAAATAGTGGAGCAACCTCTCCATCCGCAACGGGTGACTGTTTGGTGCGGTTTTCGATCTGCCGATGTCATTGGGACATATTTTTTCGAAAATGACGCTGTTGCGACCGTTTCAGTGAATGGATTGCGTTACCGAACAATGCTGGCTGACTTTTTTTTTGCCTGAAATTGATGCTATTCACGTGAACGATGATTAGTTTTAGCAGCACGGCGCCACATGCCATACAACTGGTGAAACAATGGCTCTATTGCATGACAAATTGCCTGGACCTGTGGTTTCTCCAAATGAAGACTTCAATTGGCCGCCGATTTAACACCATTAGGCCTTTTCCCTTGGGGCTATGTTGAAGACAGAGTCTTCGCCAATGCTCCAGCAACGATTCGTGCACTAAAAAAAAATATCAGATCTGTTAATCGCAATACACATCAAAATAATAATTTGCAGGCAGAGCCGAGACAGACATTTGGCAGATGTTTTATTCCATATAAATCTCAGAGTTTGTACTCATACTTTAGATTAAAATATCACCACTTTTCATATAAATATTGCGTTTTTCTATTGAATTAAAATGACACCTCTTGCTGGATGACCCTATAGAACGCAAACATTTGAAGCACGTTTGCACTGCAAAAATCGGCAAGAAACAGTGCGGTCAAATCCTGAAAGCGGTGAACGAATAATAAGTCCTAGACCATTACCACCAATTTAGGGATCTCAGGGTAGCACACGAGTCCCATATGAAGGTCTGTAAGTCGATAGGTGAATCCAAAGAAATCTGATTCGCCTCGGCATGTACGAGGGGCGTTCAACATATTCTCGGTATCGGGGTGAAGCTGTGGTTGTATATATAAATTGACTTATTTATCAAGTAATACTATTATTTTAGTGCATTCAAGTAAAATTTCATATAAATGTGATTATTAATTCGCGTTTTATCTCTAGTTAAACAGAATCATAATGGCAACTGAGACGATGATGGTGTAAATTGAGCATCGCGCTGTAATTAAATTTCTCACTAAGCAAGGAAAAAGTCAAAAAACTATTCATGAAGAGATGGTGGCTGTTTACCAGGGTTCCGCACCTTCATTATCAACTGTGCAAAAGTGGTCAAGTGAGTTCAAGAGAGGCAGAGAGAGCATTGAAGACGACCCCCGCTCCGGCGCCCCGGCTACTGCTTGTACGGGAGAAAGCATCAAAGAAGTCGAAAAACTTGTTCTTGAGGATGCCCGAATAAAGGTGAAAATGATGGCAGAGATCACCAAGCTTTCAATTGGTACCATTCACACCATTCTTCATGACCATCTTAACCTTTCAAAGGTCAGTGCAAGGTGGGTGCCACGAATGCTCACAGCGCCTCAGAAAAAAGTGAGAATCGCATGCTGTAGAGAGCTTTTGGAGATGTGTAGTGAGAACGCGGACGGTGTTATGGATCGAATTGTTACTGGGAACGAAACATGGGTCCACCACTATGACCCTGAAAGCAAACAAGAGTCCATGCATTGGCATAAAAAAGGAACAGACCCCCCGAAGAAGTTCAAAGTCACTCCGTCTGCCGGGAAGCTCATGGCCACAGTTTTTTTGGGACTCAAAGGTAATCTTGCTCATTTAGTACAAAAAAAAAGGTGAAACCATCAACGCCACATCCTACGCTTCCACTTTGCATAATTTGCGGGAGGAAATTAAAAAGAAAAGACGGGGTAAACTCGCAGCGGGTGTGTTGCTTCTTCATGACAACGCTCCTGTTCACACGGCGCGAGTTTCCAAGGCTGCTGCGCGAGATTGTGGTTTCGAAGAAATCCAACACCCACCCTATTGTCCAGACCTTGCCCCTATTGATTATTTCCTGTTTCCGGATTTGAAAAAATGTCTTCGTGGAAAAAGATTTTCGGATGATGAAGAACTCAAGTCGGCAATAAATGGGTATTTTGCAGAGAAAGGGAAATTTATTTTTTTGAGGGTTTAAAAAAAGCTTATCTCAAGATGTAACAAATGTATTGATGTTAGGGGAGATTATATTGAAAAATAAAAACAATTTAAATTGAATTCGCATTTTCCTTGATATCGATACCGAGAATATATTGAACGTCCCTCGTAACTCTAGAGTCTAGACAATCGACTGAACAAATCTACCGAAACGCTCGTTCTCGGGAAACATTTTCATCAGAAAGCTCAACAACCTTTACAGGGCGTCCTTTTTGAGCCATGTACCTCTTAAGCCGTAAACATAAAACATTGCATCACCAACTTAAGCTTTATTCCACTCTCTACATGCCTACTTTCAACAATTAAAATCACAACATACCCTATCTCAACAAGTCGGTGGTGGTGGGAAAAACGGAAAAAAATATAGAAAAAATGCGCAAAAAGCAATCCAGAGTGATTAGAAAACTTACCGCAGTTAGGGAGCTCTAAAGTCGTACTTCTTTGTGCCACACCCACTGCACCTTTTGTGAATTAACTTTGTGGCACATTTACGCTAAAGCCCTGCAGTATAGAAGAATTTCCTCAGTGATTCATTGCCAGAACCTTTCCAACACAGCTGTTTCTATTGCCTTTTCCTCGTACATATACGAGTACCCGGTGTCGTACGTTAGAGTATCTGTAACGTGCATTTTTGCCGTGTAGGAAACGATTTACTCCCAAACAGGCGGAAAAAAAAGTATCTACTACGATGCACTTAGCTTAGCTCGGCACAAAACACTGATACAGATACGTATTCGTACACTTACTCTTTCTCTTACTCGTATACACACGAATTTGAGGACGAGTACTACTAGTATGAATCATAGGAGATACGAGAGCACATACATACTCATAGATGGATAGATAATAGCGCCGCCTGCCAACCAACTGAGGGTCATTAATCTTTGCTCCTTTTATCCACCTTTCGTTCAGTATTTACAGAATGGCTTTTATGCCTCCAGGTGGAGCAGGCGGATCATACCACGAGAGGCATACGGATACACTACACGGCACTTTCTGTCTCTGTTTTAGCACGTCAACCAAGTTCTGGAAGCGTAATTCCCTCTCTTGTCGTCTCCGAAGGCTAATTAAACCAGTAGATGGCGTTTATTAAGAGCATGTCGCCATCTCATTAAAATATCTTTGTAATACTTCAGGGTGATTTATCGTCTTGGGGGTGGAGGCATCCCTATTCTGACACCCGCTGCATTCTCCCTAAATTCCCATCATGGTGGTGCTTAGTCTAAAATTCAAAAGCAAAGTTGTTTGCATATGTACGAGTACATTCTCCTCTCCGTTAAGGAAGGTTAAGGAGAACAATGAATTTTTGATGTAGCTCCAGGCTCAAGAGGGCGTGAGTAGCTAGTAGGTACGGGTACGTACGTAAGCGGCGCGGTTGCAATGCAATTACCACATGTTAACTCCATTTCAATGTACATATCTGTGTGCTTTGAGAATATGGGTTGGTGGTACGAATGCGTCTGATAGACTTAAAATCAAGTTGAAGGAGCAAGGACGAAGGACAAATAATAATTTATTTATTACAATGGCCTTCGGAACGGAAAAAAATTTGCAAAAACATGAAAACATGCTCTTCAACACGACAGAACATATTGAGCCGAGTCAGGAGGATGTGGATATGGAATTGGAATTGGAGTTCTCGGAAAGAAAGGGTTTCGTTTCAATTTATGGCCTCATTAGGAATTTCATTGGTTATTCATTTAACATGAGATAATTATAACTTGAGGCAGTTCTATGTGGCATACAATTTTGTTGCCATGCCTTTCGCCAAGCACCTTTGAGTCAACGAGTATAACTTTGTTTGATTAAGGAAATCTGGGGTAAGTACTTGATCTGGAAAATACCAATTTATGATGTTTCTCTTGCCATTGAAAAAAGAAAAGACAAACAGCACCCCATGGGCATAGGGTGATTGAATTGAAAGACAAAATGTCGAAGCATCTTTCAGGCATCTGAAGTTTGACATGGCCTCCAGTAAGAATAAACACTTTTGAGGAGTAAATAATTAACAGGAGCAAAATAAGGAAAGTCATAATTAAATGGCATTTGGGATTCATCCTTCCTTGTGTTTATATTTTGGCATACCAATCCGCCATTGACCACATTTCTTTGATGTCCCTACATGACCGACTAACCGGATCAGAGTCACATTCAAATTAATTTCAATTACATGCTACAAATGCGTTAATGTCAGTTTGATCGATGCGTTGTATGATCGCTTGATGTCCTGTTCTCTGCGAATTTTACATCAATCATCTGACTTCTCGGACTGCCCCATATGGCTGACTCTTCCGTTTGTTATAGGACTTTTTCACCATTTGCGTGATCCTTGAGCTAGCAATTGCAAAATTCTGTAAAAATACCGTAGGTCCCTCTCTCTGTGGAGCATAAAATCTTGGTCTTAAGAAGGTCCAGAATTGTTTTTTAGCGATCTTTTGTAACTCTTGTGTGAAATCGGTGTGGCGCACCACCCTGTTAAGATGGGGAGTTAATTGGAATAGGGGTGTTTCTCTCTGATTGCTGACGTAAGCAAAGAAGTCAGTAAGTATTATGGTTATACTAACTCCAGTAGTAATATGAATGCATTGTAAGCACCTCCAGAGAGAACTTGAAGCAAGTCAAATTGGGGTTGTCAAACTAATCACTCTGACTCGATGGAAGTCACCGTCTTGGAGATCAAACAAAGGATCTTGCTGCCCGACGGCTTCATTGCAATTGACCTTACCAAAACGGACAGTGAATCTGTGGTGGCAGATTCAAAGCTTCCTCGGATATTGACTCGGATTCTAGAGTCATTGCACAGACAAACGAAACATGACAAATGTCATCCTTGACTGTATCCCGAGGAAAGGAGACGGTAACTGTAATGATAAAGGACAAAAAATTATTCCCATGGACGAATGAAATCTTAAGCGACTTAGTCTAAAATTTACCATCAGTGTCCGATAAAATCTCTCAATTTTGCCGTTGGTAAGAGGAAAGAGGAAGTGCGCTCCAAAGTCTGGACTGACTTTCTGATCAGAATGGTGAAATCTCCCAAAAATTTCCCAATTTAATAGAAACTTCAAAATGTGGCTCAACTCTGCAACTTTCACTGATAGCGTCTGTCAAAAATAGCCATGAACGTATGTACGCTTAGATGTCTCAGTCTATCACTGTTGGATCTTTGAACATCACTCAATACCGAAACAAATTTATCTTCTTCAATTCATTATGTATGTAGATATCTCTTTCTTTTTGTTGACTAATGTAAAAATCACACATTTTCCAATTTGTTGTTTCTGACTATGTATGTATATCTCAACTATAAAGGTCAGAATCAAATAAATACTCTAATTCAACAATCGCTCTCACAATGATAATCCTTTATACTACTACTTCACCTTCTGAAAATCACCGTTCGAAACCTGAAATAGATGGCTCTCCACATGGAATATCACCAGCTTTATTTGTTTGTTTTAAAATAATGGCCATAGGACGGAACCCTGAGGTATGCCCCAGTAATCTTAAATTTGATTAAGTCATAATAGGAATCTTCCTCCGTTTTGCTTTACCCGGAGGTACCGCTTATAGCCTGGAGTGGATTCTGAGCCTCTGAACAAGATTATTTTGCTTGTCGTTTCTATCGTGTGAGCTGTGTTGAGGCCCAAAAGTACAGCCCTTACGATCGAGTTAGATATTTTCCAAATCCTCTTTGAACTGACTAAAACCTCACTGATCTCGGAAAGCTGCTAGGGAAAACAACAGCTTCGGACAGCACTTTGAATATTTTCCCTAAATAACCGCCAATAATAGAATGAAGAATAACGGAAAACGAATTTGATCATTTGCTCGATCATAAAAGAAAAATTGCACCATATACAATCTCGAGTACAATATTGGAAACACAAGTTCAGAATGCCAGTGATCAAGGATATGATTATGCACTTAGCTGTAGCAAGGAGCAAGGTTCCGAACATCACTAAATACGAATATCTAAAAAAAAAAAAGGACCTAGAGGTCCAAGAGGGGTCTATCATCAACTGTCATTGGTTCGACAGGGGTTGCAGCGAAATCACCAGGAGCAAATATGATCTTGAAAGCGACCCTTCTATCTTCTGGGAAGATCAATCAGGGCCCTGATCTTAAATTGGCCGGATCATTTGTCGATCTTTTGATGTTGCTCGGGAAAACCATTCAGATCAGTACAAAACATAAGTCATGCGTAAACAAGAACTTTTCTTTTGGTGAAGGATAAGGCCTATCAGAAATCTCCGCCAAATCTAAAAGTCATGGCGCTCAGTATAAGCTACATTTGGCTGTAATTCGATAGGTCGGAAAGCCCTCCATGCGGTTTAGGTTTTAAACTCAGCCATCATGATGCTCCAACAATGGGGATTACCTCTAACAAGTCAGACTGCAACCGATCTTCCAGAGTCTCCTGACTGCCATGGCGTCAGCATATAGCCTTTGGTCAGGCGATCACTATGACTCCCACAAGCGTCAAGACTGGTCGAAACGTTGGGCATTAGTCAAAAGTCTGATGTTAATTTGGTATAAGACCAGCTATTTATCTGCAGCCGTTTATTATAAGTCTACCAATCGATGAAACCAGTGTATACTGTTTATAACTGTTTGAACCTTTGTTAATCGTATATCTGTCAACCTCTCGAGAAGCCCTTTACAAATTTCATGAAGAGCTGAATATAAGAAGATCCATGCATCCAGAAGTCGTCGGAAATACCTAACAGATGGAACCGCTAGCTTCTAGAGACGTTGGGAATCATTCGTTTGGCCTGCGGCAACCAGAAACGTAATGCCATCGGGAGTTGTGCTCATATGCAACCCAACTGTCTATGGAAGCCTTAACCGAGGACGCAGCTAGACGTAACTAATGTAGGTTCGGGTTCCGAAAGACCCTCCTCTAAGTTCATTGGCGATTTCATTTCCCGTGATTCCATTGTGACCTGGGACCCAGATACGACTCAGTGCATTTAGATTATCCGACTGTATTCAGTGATGTTTTGCATTCTCGAACTAGCTTGGAAGTCATAAGGAGCTTCGGTAAGACTCTAAGAGCAGCTAGGCTGTCGCTACAGATGCAAATGCTTCGCCTCCTCCACCTGTTCTTCACAATATACCTCGTTGCCGTCAGGATTGAGTCTATCCACCTTTGGAAGACAAACGCAAGTTTTCCTCACGAGCAGTGAAATTCAACGTTTTTGTCCTCTAGAAAGACACCAGCGCCGCATTCTATATCGGTTTTGAAGCCATCCGTGAAGACCCGACTGTATTCCATTTCTGGCTCAGATTCTGACTGAAACCAGACTTCGGCACAGCGAAAGTCGATTTCGTATTTTTTTTGCAGCAACAGTTCCGATGTCATAGCATCAAAAGCTTCAGTGCGTGTTGTACCAAAGACCACTTCTTTTTAAACGGATGATAGCTTTGAGAGTGCAGCTCATGATATGAATATCAAAGGGAGGGAGATTTATAAATGCGTCTAGAGCGGAGCCAGGGGTGCTAGGGAAAGCCCCCATGTAGCCGAGACAAACCGTTCTTTGGAGTCTGGTAAAAGCAGCAATGAAGTACTTTCGTAAGAGCTTATTTCAGCAGACAATCGCCGAATATAATCGCCGGATATAATTGGCCTTATCGTTGTCGTGTTGATGTAGAGGCTCCTTTTCGGTGGCAGGCCCCATGTCTTGCAGACAGCGCCTTAGATACTTTCGACGTAACCTTTGATGTTAAAAATGAGTTTCTCATGTTGCTACTTGTATCGAGTAGAGTCGGGAAAAGCTCTCTCCGATAAGATAATGAATAGAATTGTGAGGTAGCATGGTATGTCCCCATAGTGGTGCCGGCCATTTGTGTCAAAACACTCATCCACCCACCCACAAGCTTATTTCCTAGCAGTCATTTCGGATTCAGCAAGATTCTGCTCGTATACAAAAGGCAAAAACCGGAGTTATTGTAGCAGATGACCATCTTCTTGGAAGCTCTCGTCTTAATCCCTTCGATTACCGGAGTTATTTGACGGAGATAATCCTTGACCCTCTCAATATTAACCCTTTTCCATCTCAACCAGAAGAAGAAGAATTCACTGACGTATCATAAAAGTTATACATCCCGCATTTCAGAAAATGCTATTATTTACGAGAAACAATTAGAAATAAACCTTTTGCCCTGGTACTTTCGCATTTAATACAGACATTCCTCTGCTTGCGAATTCCGATTACGACATGACTTCAGAGTTTATTGCGCTCTCTAAGATGGTATCGCTATGACGATAATACTTCTTCATTACCATTTGAGTATTCTGCAACATAAAGACCGTAATCGTAAGTTGTAACCTTCGTAAAATAACTCTTAATAATGCCAATAATACCGTTACACTGCCATAAGTGTACACAGAAAAGTGCTTCAGTTGAGGTATAGAGGCCTACGGACGTTTATTCCCATAATCCATGGGGAGACCTTAATCACAGATAGTTTGACGTTCAGAAATTGAATTTTAAAGGTTGAAAATTATTGTCGTTACGAGCATTTACTCCGTTTAGGGGGTAAGAATTTAATACTGCGGACTTATGAGATATGACTTTGGGTATTCCTTTGCAGTCGTTAATCCGCATTCTTGGGCTAAGACTCATACAATTACTTTGAGAGCCATCGATTTCGGTAGTCCTTCTCTGATTATCTTTAGGATACGTAGAATTTGACTGTAGCAATCCAAGGAGTAGGCTTAACAGACTGTATTAAGAGCTATGACCTCCTTCATCACAAACAAATTTCGAACCACAAAATCATACTTATTTTTTAGAATCAATTTTTCAAAACTAAACTGCCGCGCATCGGAACAACTGTAGGGCCCATACCTCGATTCTTAGCGATCAAGGGAGCTGATCAAACTCAAGAAAAGAGATATCCCCAAACTAAAAAACATAATCACGGGACACTGCGCCGAAGATTAAGTATTTATCAAAACGAGCTTCATGGACGAAGACAGTATTGGACCAAGTGCAGAACCTTTCGGCATCATAAAAATCATCACCGCTTTCTCTCTGGTCTTTGAATGAAACAGAGTGACACATACACGCCAAATATCTTTCTAGTAGCTGAAAATATATTGCCTCTAGCAGTAGTAATCACAGTTAGATTTTAAAACATAATATAGACCCAAATGCGGTCCGTTGTGTACTATCGGCCCTTATCACTTCATAGAATACCCATCGCTGTAGGTCGCTGAATATGACCACCTTAACATTCTGGAGTATGTTCTGTCTGGCTGCGCAAATGGCCCTTGGTCCTACAAAACCAAAGCTGGGTAAATATCAACTCATAAGCATGTTCGAAGCATAGCACAGTGGGAACTCCCGAAGCAACGCCGAAGTCAGAGACAGATGCAGTGATGACCTCATTTGAACCGTTTCGACATATTCGGAGCTCAGATCATATTAGGAAAATTCGGCATCTAGCCAGGTGTTCGAAATATAGGTGATGACGAAATAGAACCAAAGGTCGAGTTCCAGTGGGCTACTAATACTATGTTCTGAATGATATATCCTTCCAGATTGGAGTTGGTGCCGTCAGATTAACTGCATGCCTACGGAAATGTTGTGAAGCAACAAACAGCCTTGGATATGAATCGAATTGCTGTTGACGACTCCGGCAAAAAAGAAGATATAAGGACATTCGTTATGCATTGCGGAATTCTCGGACATCCTGAGGAACAATTAGCGGAAACTCTAAACCGCTACAAAGCAACTATCAATGTCATCCAAGAAGTGCGATAAGCGATGGCAAAAGAAGAAAACTGTGGTTGCTATACTAAACAAGTAGCGCCTAGTTAAATATGGATTTATCAGGGGAAGATTTAGACAAGAAAATTTGGGCTTCAGACATCTGAGGCAACAATTCGCAACAAGGGAAAATTCGTCAGCATACTCGTAAGCCTGATAAGAGGATTACGAGCTGCCCAACCAGCTGTATGAGTAGTGTCATAATCAGGACGTCTTTGATATTAAGATCTTCAAGTTAGAAGCATCTTTGGCAGCAGATTTGGAAAACAAAGACGGCTGACACTAACTCTGAAAATGGAGTGATTATAACCGACTTCACAGCGAGGAGAATTCTCATCAGTGCTAAATAGCTGCCAGTCACATGATCACAAGCAAATAAACTCAGTAAATTGATTAAATTGCGAGCGGAGCAAGACATGGCTCTAGTATTCTATATGTCCGAAAGATTCGAAAAGCAAAAGCCAACATCGACTCATACTAATAACTTGTAGACAAGGTGGAAATAACCCGAATGATAGTAAACTGAAGAAGTACGTATTATGAAAAAAGTGAACGTCAAACAGCTACAATCGAAAAAGACTGCCAAAGCATTTCTTTACTGACTGAGCCTACGAAAACCTTTTGAGAGCCAGCATCAAGCTCAGAAGACAAGAGGCAACATTTTCACGAAGCCATTAAAGACGCCGCAGACTTCATTTCACCACTCTCGTAAAACCACTGCGCAAGCTTTTTCACCAATCCTACTGTTAGGACTCTTTCCCAGCACCGTCCTTAAAAAAGACAAATCTTCTAGTTTCTCCTCCTACAGGATCCATTTGCACTTATGTCCCTTCTTTCCAAGGTCATGGAAATGCTGATAAACCATCAGCTTATGAAATCTCTCGAAACACGAAAACTTCTGAATGACCGGCAATACGGGTTCGCTGGCATTTCAATATGGCGAAAGCGAGATAGTCGCACTTGAAATTTCTAAGGCATTCACAGAGTTTGCCCCCAGGCTCTTTCGTCGAAAATGGGTGCATTTGGGATCGATGACTCTCTTCTTCAATGAATTAGAAATTACATTTCGAAACGTTCAATTAAAGTTGTCTTGAACAGTTTCAATTCTGATATTCACAAAATAAATGCTGGTGTGCCCCAGGGCTCCGTTCTGTCCCCAACATTGTTTTTAATCTTCTCCAATGATCTCTTGTCTGCTACTTCTAACCCAACATATTCCTTTGCTGACGGCAGTATTCTCTGCTTTCCCGGACTCACGTCCCTGCTCTTTGGCTTTAGAACGGGAACGGCAGCGTATGTTAAGCTCATTAAATTCTGACATTAACAGCATTACAAAATGGGGTGCCACTAACATGGTAGAATATAATGCTTTCAAACACCGAGCTATTGTCCATGAATGACACTTGCATCGTCGAAATCGAACAACCTTCCATTCTCGGTTTGTGTGTCAATGACAACTGACATTGGCATGGCCACGTATTCGCTGTCGCCAAAAATGCTGCGAAATGTCTAGGTTCCCTCAAGCGATGTAAGAAATACTTCACCCCCTCTGATCAAGCCACAATTTAAAATGTGGAGCAAAAGTAATGTCATAATGTAAATTTATTAGAAATGAAAAAAATTGCGCTCTGTTTTCACGAAAAGTTTACTTGAAGGTGTAAAATAGATGAAAAAATGTCGATCAAATGACCACCTCCTGAGTTGATGCACATTTGTGCTCGTTTTACGGCATTTTGAATTGTTGCCCGCAAAACATTTGGCTTTCCAGACTTGCAAGGCTTTCCAGAGATTTCAAGTAAAAGCTCCGAAGTACTCGTAAGAAGGCCGGCGTTCTGGCCGATCAGTTCAAATCGCCAAAACGGGAGTTCACACGGCCTAGAAATTGGTGATTCGGTTGCTCCGTCCTGCTGTGACCAATAAAGCTCGAGACCCAATTCAGCAACTTGCGGCAAAAAAAAAAAAACTCCTTTAACAACTGTCTGTAGGGCTCGCCAGTTACGGTTACGGTTTTGCTGTCGGCGGCTTCAAAAAAATGATTGCCAAAGCGGCAAATGCCGCACCAAACTGTCACTTTGAGGGGATGCAATGGCTCTTTGTACATTTTATGTGGATTCTTCGTGTCTCAGAAACGCAAATTGTGTTTATTCACATACCCACTTTGGTAGAAATGGGCTTTGTCGCTTATTATGGTTTTGGATATGAAATCATCCTCTTCTTGCACCAGGTTTAATTGAGAACGGGTGTTAACAACCCTGGCACATATAGTTCTAACGTTGGTACCTCTGCTGCTGATACTGAGGACAAGTCATCATGTCACTAAGCCCCAGCCGTCTCAAACCCAATGCTTGCCTTCAGTGATAGAAATGCAAATTCTACCACAGCAACCGCAATGCCTGCCAAATATTCAATTATGTGACCCAGCCGAAATTCCTCCACTTAGCATCTCTCGGAGGAGTTCGTCTTCACATGATCACACTCACACCCTGACAAGAAGTAACCTGGCAGCGCGACACTCAATATCGAGAGATCTACACAGTTTTGGTGGGAGCCCTGAAGATTGGCCGCTATTTATTTCTAATTTTAACAGATCCACAGAGTTATGTGGATTCTCTGAGGAAGAAAATTTGGTTCGACTTCAAAGGGCTTTAAAAGGAAAAGCTCTAGAGGCCGTGCGTTGCATGCTCATCCAACCCAATTGTGTCCCGCGCATTATATCAACACTTAAGATGCTGTTTGGAAGACCAGAGCTAATAATTCACTCTATTCTTCAGAGAATCCACACCACTCCCCCACCCAAGGCCGATAAGTTAGAAACCATAGTTGCCTTCGCCGTTGTTGTCCAGAACATGTGTGCAACGATGGAAGCGTCTGGAATGGCAGCACATTTAAATAACCCGACCTTGCTTCAAGAGCTTGTCGCCAAGTTGCCGCCTTCTATTCGCTTAAATTGGGCAATTTTCAGACAAACTTTGCCAGCTTGCACAATTTCGCACTTTAGCACTTGGCTTTATCAGATCGCTGAAGCTGCCAACCGCCCATTCGAAGTGACAAAGAGAGAGGTTTTCTCAATGCTCATGCTGAGGTTTGCAGTCATGGAGATACGTCATATACTAATACGAAAGAGAGCAAATGCCCTATCTGTGCTGGAACGTGTTTCTCTGTTGCCAATTGCAGAAAGTTCGAACAGCTAACCCACTCTTTAAAATGGGCAGCTGTCCGAGAACATAAGCTGTGCAGAAAATGTTTAACAAGGCATACCAGCAATAAATGCAAATCTGACGTAGTTTGTGGAAAAAGTAATTGCAGTTTTAAACATCACAGATTATTGCACAACGACCAGAAGGATATTGATCGCCAACGGTTAATAGGTGTTTCAATGATAGCGTCGCATAATGCTCATTCGCGAGAATTTCAATCGATGCTGTTTCGAGTTGTGCCAGTCGTTTTATATGGGAACGGCATTCAATTACTTGAGTTTGCCTTTTTAGATGATGGATCTTCCCTAACGCTAATGGAAGAAGAGCTAGCAAAAGATCTGAATGTTGCAGGAACCGGAGCCCCTGTGCCTGAGATGGACTGCTAGCACACACCGATACGAAAATGATTCTAAAGTGATGAGCATCCGAATATCTGGAACTGGCAAAAATAGTAAAAAATACCCCCTGGCTAATATACACACGGTTAAGAGTCTTCAACTCCCCCGACAAACTGTATACGGTAAAAAACTACAAGAAGAGTTTAGGCACTTAAGAGGTTTGCCAATTGAATCATATGAGGACGCAGCACCTCGTTTGTTGATCGGACTTAATAACTGGAGACTTGGGCTACCGATAAATTACAGAGAAGGGAAAACAGAAGAACCAGTGGCAACCAAGACACGTTTAGGATGGACTATACATGGACATTGTTCTCACTCACCGCCAGACTATGGATGTATAAATACTCGGGCTAATTTTCACACATGCGGATGTAATAATGGTGACGACATCGAGCTTCAACGCCTTGTTAAGGAATTTATAAGCAGTGAGCAGTTTGGAGCGTCAAAATCTGAACATAACTTACTCTCAGCGGAAGAAAAGCGAGCTCAAGAGTTGCTGCAAGGTCTGACCCGCCGAAAAAATGGTCGATTCGAAACAGGATTGCTTTGGAAGTACGAAAATATCAGTCTCCCAGACAGTCTACCCATGGCGAAAAGGCGTCTTATAGGTCTTCAGAAGCAAATGAATCGGAATCCCCAAACTGCAGACGCCCTTCACGAAAAATTAGAGGAATATATTTCCAAAGGGTATGCCAGAAAGCTTTCGACGAAGGAAATCGAAGAGAATCGTCAAGCCTTGTATCTGCCGGTGTTTCCAGTAATAAATCCAAACAAGCCTGGGAAACTAAGAATCGTTTGGGATGCTGCTGCCAAGGTTCAGGGGGTTTCACTTAATTCGGTACTCCTTAAAGGTCCAGATCAACTGGTTTCCCTGACATCAGTTATTTACAGATTTAGAGAAAGACAGATTGCGATCTGTGGTGATATTATGGAGATGTTCCACCAAATACAGATACGAGAAGAGAACCAACACTATCAGCGATTTCTATGGGTCGGGCGTAAGCAAAAAGAAATTGACTTCTACGTTTTGAAATTGATGACCTTCGGCGCAACCTGTTCGCCCTGCTGCGCTCAATATGTTAAAAATCGAAATGCTGATGAATTCCAACAAGAATATCCTAGAGCGGTTAGGTCAATTCGGGAAAATCATTACGTTGACGATCTCATGGATAGTGTTGATTCTGAAGAGGAGGCAATTGAGCTGGCGAACCAAATTCGATACATCCATCTGCAGGGTGGCTTCTACATACGAAACTGGATATCGAACTCTCAGACTGTACTGAGCGCATTGCAATCAAATCAAAGGGAGGAGATAAATTTTAGCTCGAAAAGTGAGTTGGGGACGTGCACATGGTGCATCACGATGAGGAAAACGAGGACGAAATTCACGCTGCATCCGGACCGGAAATTAGTCAAATAATTCCGCGTTTTTCAGGTGTGTTCTACGACATAAAAAGATGTAAAAAGAAAAAATATCGAGGCAAATATATCGTTCGACAGACGCAAGCAGAGGCAAGGATATCAAGAAGAAAGAACCTTTAATCTGCTTCAAAATAAATAAATCGGTTTCCGTACAGAAGATTCTATCTATGTGAAAATCTGAAACACTCTATCAATAACCTGATAGGTGGTCATCAATGCGAGCAGATCTGGGGAAACAACGAGCAGCTTCTAATCGTTACCCTCCATCTCCTCCATTACCATAATTAATATGGAGACGAGCTAACTGTAGCCATGTTTAGTTTTAGCATGCCTTCAAAGCTCATTCGACTATACAGGATTGCGATGAAGGATGCACTCTGTTCATTCAAGGTCAGTAATGACAAAACCGAAACCCTCATGCAGACAATGCATTGCCATATCACTTTTTCAACATCGTTCTGGAAAAAATTTTGCGAAACTCGCCAGATAATTTCAGAGGCCCCAAAAGTTCAAAAGTCTGATCAGTTACTCGTATGCCAAATGTTATTGACATTACGGGAAGAACACGAGCTGTTAATGAAGCGTCCAAAGAGGGACACACTACATTCATGCCTAATACAAAACGTCACGATAGGCAGCTACAACTTTGAAGTTGTAAGGGACTTTATCTATCTCGGATCCGACATCCATCTGTGGTTCATGAGAAGAATCACTATCGCCGATCCTTTGGGCTTAAAAGGCAATTGAGTAGTGAAGAATGGAGGAGACGTTTCAACATCGTACAGGGATGCCGACCTTGTCAGAGAAGCTCGAATTACGTGGGAAGCGTCACAACCCGGAAAGTTTTCGACTCCAACCCAGAGGGATAACGCACTACAGAGCGACCACTTACTAGGTGACACACACAAGTAGAAGGGGATCTTAGCCAACTACGTGTACGCAACTGGGGACAGCTGACATGAGACCGCGTAAGCTGTAGAAGCATATTAGCTGAGGCAGTCTACTTTCCATTCCATTGTAGTCCATTCGATGTATAGGGTTTTCCAATAAGGACTTGACAACTTTTTTTTTAAATAAAACGCAAACTATTTGAGATATTTCAAAAACTTTATTATCGGCTTGAAGTACAATCAAAACATTTATGAATGGAACTAGAATTCGTTCATATGGCCACCGCGGGCACTTTTGCAGCGGTCGATTCGTTGGACCCAATTTTCAACGACTAGACCACACATTTCGCGTTCAATGTTGGCTCTGAGCTCTTCCAACGTAGTCGGCGTGTTAGCAAAAACCAATTACTTAACGTAGCCCCACAGAAAAGCGTCCAATCGACTGGCCCATTTCTTGAGATAACACGCTCACCATACTTACTCTTCAATAAATCGATTGTAGCGTGTGCTGTGTGGCTTGTGGCACCATCCTGTTGAAATCACATGTCTTTCAAGTCCATATCTTCCAATTCGGATCAAAAATAATCGGTGATCATGGCGCGATAACGCTGACCATTCACAGTAACGTGACGATCGTTATCGTCGACGAAAAAATATGGCCCAATAACGCCGCCGGCATGCAAAACACACCAAACAGTTATTTTTTGTGGATGAAGTGGTGATTCATGACGCACATGTGGATTTTCACTCGACCAGTAATGCATATTTTGCTTATTGACGGACCCATTGAGCCAAAAATGAGCTTCGTCACTGAAGATGATTTTGCGATGAAATTCATCATCTTGGCGCATCTTCTCCAGAACCCAATCGAAGAACATACGTCGCTTCAAATGGTCCATCGGCTTCAATTCTTGAGTCAGCTTGATCTTGTATGGATGTAAATCAAGATCCTTACGCAAAATACGCCATAATGTGGTCTGAGCGATGACAAATTCTTGAGAACGCCGTGGAATTGAATGATTTGGATCGTTTGCTACGGACACCTGAACGGCAGCGATATTTTCGACACTTCGACCAACCCGTTGTCTCACAGACATGGCAACATCACACAACGAATATGTAGACTCAAATTTTTGCACTAAACTTGTTATTGCCTGTCTACTAGGGCGAGAATTACGACCGAAAATTTGAGTTAACGCTCTCAAAGTTGCAGTCACCGACTCCGAATTTCGGTAGAAATTTTTTATAATTTGCAGACGTTGCTCGTTCGTGTACTTTACCATGGTGAAAATGTTGAGTTTACTGAATAAATTGACAGTGACAGTTTGATGATTAGTGAAAGAGTGCGTTCACAAATTAAAAGTTGTCAAGTCCCTATTGGAAAACCCTTTACAATGCTGAGGGAATAAAACAGGACCCTAGTTAAAAACTGACAACCAATTCTGTCTGACATCTGCCACCAAAACCATTTATGGTTCAATTGAAGAAGAATGACACTCTTCGATACAACATACAACAACGATTTCGTGAAATTGACCCGAATCCATTCCGATTTTGAATAAATTAATCAGAAGTTGTTGCCGCATATTGGCAGTTACCATAAATGACTTCAAATAATGAGCACAATAAACGGCCCGAAAATATCTGCCCAAACCGATATCCGCTTGGAATTCGAAAACAACCAAAAACAAGAAAGGAAAAATAAATCCCTGATATTAAAGATACGTTTATAGTGTATCGGATACGTGTTGCATTCATATGAGCACCTTTGTCTAGGTTGGTCAGGAAAAACCAATGTAATTTCCCTTGAAATGTCATTAACCGTGGTATCCGATTAAGATTCGACCACCCGCAAGAATCAATGCGTCCGGCTCATTTGAAAATTGCTGCAAACGTTGAACCGTCAAACGATTATTGTACAATGCGACGGCAGCAACGGCTGTGGCAGTGTGGTGGCGACAGTGGCGGCTGTTATCCGAGACCGTGTTTATCGTAAAAACGCACCATACCTCGTAAATGTACGATTTCACGTATCCAAATTAAAATACCAAGGGCTGCGTGCACACGACCGTGTATGATCTGTCTGATGGTAAAGCAACTCGTTCATCCGTGCCGAAATGTGTGCCACAAATCGAATTCTGCATCCTTACTCCGGGTGCTGGGTATGTACCCGTATCGCGCCCCCATCACGCATAGTGATAGATTGGAAGAGATTTTTTCCCGCCGATTTGGCCTCGGTTACATCATTGGACGCTCTTTGACGGACGACAGAGTGCACACTCAAAAATGTGAGTTCGACTCAAAGCCATCGATTAAAAATGCGGTTAATAGCTGAATGAGTTTGCCCTCGTATCGTATGTATCCCACAATTTATCAGATGCTCGTGTGTCGTTGTGTGCTGTTTAAAGATTCCTAAAGTTGGAAAATAATCAGCAATTTGAAGGTGACCATGATCGGTGGTGGGAGGAATAGTGGAGTTGTTTCTACGGAGCAATCAAAAGTCGTAAAGTGCTTTTCGGTTTTATGGTGGCAAAGGGTTTTAGCTTTCTTTTGTGGGACCATTCGTCGTCGTACGGATTAGATTTTATGCGGGCTATTAAATGTGGAGGAGGATTCGAAGAAGACGTGCGCGTTAAGTGGAGCGGTAAGATTGTACTCGTACGTGTGGACAGGTGTTGAAGTGGAAATGCGTCAAATGGGAAAATTAGCTAATGGCGTGATTTCATCGTTGATTTATGCAAAGTGAATAGAACATAAACACGACACACGTAAGGGAAGTGATTTTTTTCAGATTTTTCTCAGGGAACACCGAATTGGAAATGTCAATTAGCTGAAGAGTGATTGAGTAGGGAATCATGGAGTGACACGGTCGGAGAATATCAGAAGTATACGAGTATGATGGAATGAACAGCCTGTACGACAACTTATGGTAGCTGCCAATCAACTTGGTATGATTCAAAACATAGAAAGGACGACCTGACTGGGAATTCTTCAAGTTGGGCTTGTTTTCGTACGGATACATAAAGATGTATGAGCAACGCTGGTCACATGACTAATGATAACTCCTCGATGGACTAGACGGATGAAGGTATGTTAGCCCCGTCAAATATTTGAAAAGTACAGCTTCGAGTGTACAAACATAATTCCATGGCACAAAACTTGAAGAAGGCACCGAACTCCAATTAGAAATAATGAAGCGAGTGTCTGAAAGCCAGAAGGTAATAATTACCAACAGACAGCCCTGAAGTGCACCAAGGTGATGGCATGATGCAGCGGTTTAGATCCTTAACTTCTACGACAGAGAATCTGGGTTCGATCCACGAAGTAAGCACCGTAAAAGAGAAAAAAATAATTTGTACGTCACCAACTTTTGGCAGGCAGGTCCAAAGCTCTGAAAGTGAAAACTTATGCCAACGAAAATCCCGTATTCTCTCGACGTTGAGGGCCTGTAAAGAACCTTAGATCCCCTTCTCTGTACATAAATGAGATAAGTTGAACCACGTACTGAGTGGAGAGGCTAAATATTGACCCACATTATAGTGTTACGCAATAAGCCCTAAACAGACAAACACTAGATACCATTGTTATATCTATCAGTACGAGGTCAGCAGGGATTATGATAGCTGAAAAGCGATGAAAGATACCTATATGAAGGTGCATTTAAAAGTGTTTGAAGACCATGTGGCAACCACCTGAAGATCAATTACGCGCAAGGTAATTCTCGTTTTAAAGGATAAGATAAACAAAAGACGAGAAGGACTGACAGATTCTGCAAGACCCTAGTGAGAACAAAACTGTGTAAGACAAATCAAACCCAAATGCATGATATGCACAGATTTAAGGGACCACATGTTCAAGGTAATATTGTATAAATTTGTAAATAAAGAGCAGCACAGTCAAAGTGCGAATAATTTTGTTTTCGCGAAGATTTTGTTTTTGGCGAGACAAATAAAACTTCGCAATTCCTTAAGAAGTCCCCAACTGGCAAGGTGTCCGCATTCGAAACAATCAACAATTACGGGGTTCCAATGAATACCAACAAGCCTTAGTTCAACAGTGGATCAACTTAGCTCCTGGGTGTTGCCTCTATTGGCATTATACGAGTACCATTGGCCAAGAATAGCACTACTATGGATGATGTCGCCGCTGCCTTGATCATCGTTAACAAGAAATTGCTCGAATCCACTTATTTAGAGGGTGAGCGCATCATTCTGGCCGATATCATTGTGTTCACCAGCTTGCTCAATTGTACCAGCACGTGCTGGTACACAATTCGCAATCAGCCACAGGTTCAAGGCGACCTCAAAGGTTGTGTCCTGTGCTTTCGCCTTCGATCGCAAGAAATACAGTGAATTCGTAGGCATAACTGCTGCTGGTGCCGTTACCGCCTCTGCCGCCTCTGACTAATAAGAAGAAGGACGAGGAGAAACAGCAAGAAAAGAAGCTAGCTCCACAGAAGAAAGCTATGGAAAAAGAAGTGTTAGATGCTGCCAATGACGCTCTTACTCTGGAACCGAAGTCAAAAGATCCATTCGATTGTATGCCCAAGGGAACCTTCAACGTTGACGACTTCAAACGTTTCTATTCCAACGAAAGACGGAGCGAAATCTATACTTCTGGAAGCAGTTCGACTGAGAGAATTATTCAATCTAGGCCAAGGTGTCTATGAGTTGCAACTCCAGCACAGGTATGTTCCAACATCTGAATAAGATGCGCAAACAGGCATTCGGCTTTGTATGCCCCTTTGGCGAAGACAACCACAGCAGGACAGGACAGGATCTTACCATCACTCTCTCACCTGACTGGCAAAGCGATTACCACTGCTACGTATGGAAGAAACTCGACGCCAATTCTGATGAGACCAATAATTTGGTGTCACAGTATATCTCTTGGACTCGGGCCAAGGAAAAATCCCCAAGTAATATTGTATATTCAAGCGCCTAAAAACGTAAATCCCTCGTCAAGTTTCGATGGATGGCGCTGATACCAAGGCACGTCAAGAAACCATCAAGTGACTCTCAACTATCCCCAGTGAATGATTACACGCAGTCAACAAAGACCTCATAATCCGATCAATAGGATTCAGTTGTGACACAGGAAAGTATAACTGAAGATGAAATAACTGTTAATATTGCTAGTGCAACAGGGCTTTGAAAAACAGGATTTTCTACAATAATTGATGGCGAAGAAGAATTGCCCGCTCGCCAGTACCTCAAAGATGACGTAGTTTGGATAACACTAATTTCCACAGCAGTATAGGTTATGTGCGGCAAACTTTCGATATGGCATCTCGAACTGGCCATAGTTCGAAAACCAAATGAATTAGGCAATGCAGCACGTAAATCTCCAGGAAAAGGCGCCATGGAGTGGCCGAGTGCCTTCCACAGGCCAAAAACGAACTACTACAACTGCTGTGACACATTCAGTCCAAGTTCTTCATTCGATCGTATTTCAAAAACTTCCTCTTCTCAAATTCTTAAATAAGTACTCGTAAAGGACGTAAAGTTAAATGTGGTACCTCTCTAACAACTTGGCCAGAAAAAATTTACATCTCTTCATCTTTAGCCTTAGAAGGTGCCGGTAGTGCAAAAAACGATGCACAAATTCTTGAAAAAATGAAAGTCCTTCCATCAAAGTGTTTGGGTCCTCCTAAACCACTTAATCCAGAGAAACCTACAACAGCTGTTCAAAGTCTAAGAAAGAGCAATTGCATGAGTTAGCTAAGGTAATAGCCAGGTAGGAGTAATATTGCGGTAGTTTCTCCCCTCGGAGGATAATGGAACACGAAATAGCTGATTTGATTAAAAGTACAAGGAAGTAGGCTCTAGAGAAAACCCAAGAAATCCAGATCGATACTCATCACCTTCTTTTGGATTTCAAAGCCTCAAAGTCTACCTCAGCCGGATTCGGAAATAATATATACGTAACCCTGATTTGCCTTCATTCTCCCACAGAGGATAAGGATGACCGCATCAAACACGAATTTTATAGCCCCCTAGACTAGACATATGTTACACGTAAATGCCCCTATTATGACACCAACATTGTGCGAAGAGAACTTAGGAAGTCGTCTCTCAGCGGATCATCGGAAAACACCACTTGCTTAGCACTACATTGGACAATGGAATTAGGTAGCCACCATGCAGTTTTCGAATCTTACTATCCCTAAAAGGGAATTCATCACCCTCTGATCAATCAATAGTCAACCAAATTGATTATATTGCGATTTGTGAAGTTCTTTCAAAATCCTAGCCCCTATACACAAACCACAGAACACCAAAGAGAATATTGTCAACGAGCCATCAGAAAAGCTGCTTCTGATGTGCCTGGTTTCAAGGCGCTGCCATAAAGAAACCTCTGGTTTGACGACGATACAAGGCTACACTGCATCGAAGGCGAGAGCTACTCCTGAGTAGAAAAGAGGGGAAGAGTTCAGACTTCACGAAAAACAAAAGAGCACTAGAAACGCGCGATCAAGGAAATGGATAGATGCTACTGCAACAATGATGTTCGAAAGTTATACCAGAGAACGAACCAGTCTGTAGCCCTAACTGGACCCAGAATGGAAGCCTGCCAAGATGAATGTGGACAACTATCGTAGTAGTAGAGTTGCCGTCAATGCTGCGAAAAACTACTTCTACAGACTTTATAGCGGCGATGATGATAAATATACCGCTGCCAGGCAGAATGAACCATTCAACCTAAACGAAGATGGCAGAGAATTCTGTCCCCCACTGACGTAGACAAAGTTTAAGTAGGAATATCGAAGCTAAAGGCTAATACAGCTTTCGTGTGGCTTTCTAAACTATGCGGGTCATCAGAAAAGAATGCACACCCCCGACGGCTAGGTCAGAACGTCACAATTGGCGGTTATGACTTCGACGTAGCTCCAATCGCTGTATCTTTAGATTCAGTAGGCAATTGAGTAACAGAGCCCTCTCTCATAAGACCAAACTGTCTTTATACATGACCCTAATCATCGTAGCCCTGACTTGTGGCTTGGACCTTGTCGAAAGCGGATGAAGAAATTTGCCCTTTCGAGAGAAAGATACTGCGAAGAGAAAGTTCAACTACGAACTGTACAGACTATACAGACATAGATCTAGTCAGGCCGATGTTAACCTCGAACTGTAGAGCCACCTAAGTAAGTAAGTATCTCCGTATGTATATGGACAATCTATAAGAGTCACGTCTAGTCTTTGCGCCCCAACCGAGCTTGTCAGATGGTGTAAAATTATGATGTAGAACGCTCGCTGATCCTTTAACGTCACAGGCATTCCCACCGAGACTTTTAATCTGAGAAAAGAATTTAAAAAATGCACTGTCTTGTGGCTTCATCAACCTCATACTTGGAAAAATTGGCGGACGAGCCCTCTATGGGCCAACGACAGCACTCACATCTCGGAACGGGTTACTGGCTTCGGCCTAACCGACCCCTTGTCCTAGGGGAATTATAATGGAACTGGCCCTCCAGGTTGAAGGATTGTGCCACCGGGGTAACTGCCCGGTCATTTGAAAAAAAATTAAGTTACGAAGCATCCACAAGCCTCGGATATGGACGGATCTACTGTTGACAACCCACACAAACGATTAAAAGACAATGAGCTTCGGATATGCACGTGGAATGTTAGATCACTTAATAGACCACGTGCAGCCGAACAACTAGCGGAGGCACGGGACTGCTGCAAAGCAGACATAACCGCCATCCAAGAAATATGATGGGATGGGCCGGACAAAAAGAGGATGAAAAAGTGCGACATCTACTACACTGATTGTTATCGACGGAAAAAGCAGCGCTTATTTGGATGCGGATTTGTTGTCGGAGGCAGTCTATGACAAGAAGTCCTGAGCTTCCGGCATGTGAGCGAGCGCCTCGTAGCAATCCGCATCAAGGCTAAATTCGCCAACATTAGCCTTATATGCGCGCATGCCCCCACAGAGGAGAAATATGACGACACAAAGGATGCCTTCTATGAGCTCCTTAACAAGACCTACGAGCAATGCCCTAGCTATGACATTAAAATTGTCCTCGGTGACTTTAATGCAAAGTTAGGAAGAGAGGGTATCTTTGGTGGAACGATCGGAAAATATATACTGCACGACACCACCTCCGATAACGGATTCAGGCTAATCGACTTTGCGGCGGGGCGAAACATTGTCGTAGCTAGCACGCGGTTTTCACATCTCGATATACACAAGGGGACTTGGAGAACTCCTGCTCAATCAGCAGTCAACTAGATTGATCACATTGCGATCGACGCAAGACACTCCTCCAGTATTATGAATGTCCGTACGTTTGGAGGAGCCAACATCGAACCGGGCCATTACCTTGTTGTAGCCAAGGTACGGTTGCGGATATCCCAAACTACGCCAAGGCAAACTAATGCTGTGAGGAAATTTGACGTCAAGTCCTTTTCCGATCGAATGTCTTCTAATCTCTTAAGGGGTCCAATACCGCCAGCATCAAGCATCGAATACCATTAAAAACACTGACAAAACGCCATCAGAGGTGCCGCTTCCATATAAAGCGGCGCTGCAAAGAAGGACCAGAGCTGCTCATCAGGCTTCTCAGAAGGAAGAAGAAAGAGCATGAGAAGCGCGCGGTCGAGGAAACTGAAAGATGCTAAACCAGGAATGAGGTTCGGAAGTTTTACTGTAGAGATGAACAAGGGAACATCGTTGCAGAATCGCAGTCGATGCTGAGGATTTGGAAAGACCATTTCTGCAGGCTGTATAACGGCGATGACGAACCAAATACCGTTGTCAGGCAGAATCAACCTTTCAACCTGCACAATGATGACCAACAATCCCGTCCACCCGACATGGATGAAGTTAAGATAGCTATATCTAAGCTTAAGTCCAACAAAGCTGCTGAAGTGGACGGCCTGACTGTCGAGCTCTTCAAAGCGCTAGGCGATGACTTGGTAAGGAGCATACACCAACTCATCTGTAAAATGTGGTCGGACGATGAATGGAACCTCAGCCTTGTTTGTCAGAAAGGAGACTCCCTGAACTGTGAGAAGACCCATGAGCTTCAGATCGATACACACCACCTATTCATCGACTTTAAGGCCGCGTATGACAGCATCTATAGAGACGAGCTATACAGAGCAATGTCTAGTTTCGTCATCCCTGCCAAACTCGTCTGTCTGTGCAGGATGACGATGGAGAATGCACGCTGCTCCATCAAGGTCGGTAAAGATCTCACCGAGACCTTTGATGTCCAGAAAGGATTTAGACAAAGTGATGCGCTGTGCAAAACTCACGAGCAAACACAAGATGCACTGTCTTTCAAAAGTCCGTCCAACTACTCGCATACGCCGACGATATTGACATAATCGGGAGAAAGCAGCATGATGTCAGTGGCGCTTTCGCGAGTATTGAGACGGAAGCGGCGAAAATGGGTTTAGCGGTCAACGAGGGCAAGACCAAGCATATGCTGTCAAGCAAAAACGACAACCAACAGCAGAACGCCACCCTCGAAAGGTATAACTTTGAGGTAGTTAAGGACTTTATCTACCTAGGCTCCACTATGAATACAGACAACGACACCAGCGCTGGCTGATATCAAACGAAGAATAACTCTCTCCAACCGCTGTTTCTTTGGGCTAAGAAGGCAATTGAGTAGCAAAGCCCTCTCTCGGACAACAAAAGTCACCCTTTATAAGACCTTAATAATCACGGTCCTGATCTATGGCGTAGAGGCATGGACATTATCAAAAATGGATGAGAGTGTTCTTGGTTGCTTCGAGAGAAAAATTCTTCGGGCGATCTTCGGTCCCGTCTGCATTGACGGTGAATGGAGGAGGAGATACAACAATGAACCCTACCGACTGTAGAGTGAAGATCCAAAGACTGAGATGGCTGGGTCATGTAGAGCGTATGGACATCAATGTTCCGGTCCAAAAAGTCTTCGAATCCGCTCGCGAGGGACAGCGCAGTAGAGGAAGGCCAAGACTCAGGTAGCGCACGCAAGTGGAAGGGGACCTCAGCCAACTTAGCGTGCGAAACTGGAGGCAGCTAGCTTGGGATCGAGCTGGCTGGAGACGCTTATTGTCTGAGGCCCAGGTCCACTCCAGACTGTAGCGCCACTTAAAGTAAGTAAAGTAACTTAAACCAAAGATGTAATTGAACACTTTTGGTTTCCAATTCAAATTCTTTTGATTTTTGGTTCAAAAAATTTAGAACCTATGGAAAGTTAAATTAACTTGTTGGTGAATAAAGCAACATTGCTTGCAATAATGGAACCCACTCACCCCATTCGGCAGACAAGCGGCCCGGCTTTAGCAGAATGAAGAACAACGGTGCACAAAGAGTCTAGATTTCTTGATATGAGCTGGTTGATGCTTAAATGCGTGGCATAGTTCTAAGTGAAAAAGGGCATATGCATTGTGCATCTCGAGGATCCACGAGCATGTGAGTAAGTTTATAAGCCCATTCATAAAAATAAAAAGTTCGAAACCAAGGCAATCGGACGCCTAAATTTGGAACCACAATAAGGTAAGTTCTATCGGCGGCCACAACGTCAGAACTTCTCAACAGAGACAAATTAATAAATCTTCTTCTTCTTCACTATTTTTTACCATTTCAACAACGTGTTCGATGATATTTCTAACAAAAGACCTTCACAATAGCTAGCACAGTCCATTTCATAACCTTCTAGACATTAATCTCAACATAAACCTATTTCCAGCAGTGGGCTTGACGACAATGGTTGGGCAGTGGACATATTTTGTGCCGTCTGTTCCATAATTCAAACTCGTTGCTCCATTCAAATTATTGAATGAAAATTCAAAATTCACACCCAGCGTTTCGGAAATTCCCGCCTTAAGAACCATCTAGTGTTTGTACATTTATGGTTATTGCATTGGCTATAGATTCATTTCTCATAAACAACACAGATGCAGATACGAAAACGAATACGAAAGCGTATCAAAATCCACAGCAGTAGCAGCACAATCGTACACACAAATTGGCTCCTTATTTAACCATAAAACGTAAATTGAAATGCAAATTATACAGAGGCGAGTACTCATGCAACGACAATCTCATATTTTATGTTCGGAAAGAGTCCAAGAATCGGAGGTGCAACCAAGTGGAGTACGAGGAGTACCTTCGTCCATAACACTGACACATCGGTTTGCACCTGAATGTGGCGATTTATATCTTTCAGTTGAACAGTCAATGCCAAATCGAATGTCTGAGTTGAAATTATTTCAGCAATTCAGCAACGTTGAGCTGTGGACGAATACGACGTAGCGGTGGCGGTTTCAAGTCATCAGATCGTTGTTGGTCTTCGTCAGGCGGCTATTACAGGATTTGCATAGCACTGCTACGATTACGACAATGGCTATGACTGTGATGGTGAGAACCTGCCTCAGTTATTGTGGCCGACACACGTGTGCCTCACACAAATTGCTCAATCATGATGATTTGCATTTACCAGTTGCCACAGTTATTTGTCATAATTTTTAATTAATTGTCGTTTATGTAGAAAAATGAGGAATAAGGTGACGGTTTAATGCATGAAAGCCGACTGCAAAACGCACAAAGGACCTTAACTCGCTCCTCGGTCTGGAGGTGATTTTTCAATTAAAAAAAAAACAAACAACAATGAATTCCCTTCCTTTTAATGAGTTTGACTCACGAACGGGTGGCTTGAACCGAAGAAATCACAGATGGAATTTGAAATGGCAATTCTTCTGACAGCTGCTCAGGAATATTGTCGGTTGAAGCAGTGCAAACTTTGCCGATGTAGATTCATCGAATTATGTTCTATTGGGGCATTTGCTGGACTATTTCCTCTGATAGAGAAGGATCATCTGCCAGGGACGAGGCATAGTTACGGTGTTGGCTTCTCAGAGACCATCGAAACCATTGGAGACAAAGGACAGTCGATGTAACAGACAGAGACACCGAGTCTCATATTCATGACTCATACATTTAAGATATTCAGTGCTGCTGACTTAAGACTAACTGGTAACTTGGCATATTGGTGCTCATTTTCCTCTTCAGTGGCAGCTACATACATATATGGTATTGGCCCCTGTCATCACTTGTGAAAGCCCTTAAAAGAGCCCTTTTGAAGTATTCTTCGGCAGTTCACGACTAACGCCGAGTGAAAGTTCTGGAAAAGCTATAATTGGCTTACGGTAACGCGCACAAGCTATGAAATTAGATTACTAGCCCCGGTTCAATAAGTCAGTCTAGCTTCGAAACTAACTAACGAAAGCCTCATTGGACCACCTTTAATCCAGTGGATGTTGGTTCTCTCAATGATGAGGAAGAGCAGTCAAAGTTCGACCGGTACATTTTGCTTCTGATTTCATGGCGCTGCTATTTGGGAATTTGTCTACGGATAAGGATGTTGTTGCCTTAAATCTATTCCCTTGTTGTTGGACTGATGCCAGCAGCAAGGATTAACAATTTCCGTGAACTGCCTGAGAGTCGGTATGACAACAGCAAGCCTAATCATTTCGAGACATGTTAACTCTTAAGAAACCCTATCAAGGAAGTACAAATTGACAAGGCACCGTGTAAAATGGCTTTCAGCCATGACCTTTGGCTAGTAACAATCAAATTTTGTACCGCAACTTGAAGATCGGAATGGTAATGCATTTGCATCAATATGTTAGAAGTCACCAGGTATACCAGTCCTAGTTTACTAACAATTCATGGATTGACAAAGAGGCAGAAACCATTAGCAGTACGGTACGTGAGAATACAGATGGTCACCGTAACTCTGTGAATAATGTTTTCGAAGATGAAACAATGATCATGTCACAGCAAAATGCTTCTGGTGGAAACTTGATGATAGATGGTGATATCAGCAGCAGAGAAATACGAGCTAAATTCGTAGCATTGTCTAAAGTAGAAAGTACTGCAACTTAGTATCAGATGCCACAAAGGAGGACACCAACCTCCTAACTTCGAACGCTGAAAAAACAGCAAGAGGAGGCCACAATAGAAACGTATAGACTCTACAACATTAATTATTGATTAACTGGTAGTCAGAGGTTTAGAGATGAAAATCAACTCAGTTGATGGGAGCAATCCTACTATACAATTATGACAAAAACACAGTACGTCTAGACTCCGTATACCATGAAGAAGAACCGGACTCCTAAATACGGATCGGACATCCCACCAGACCAAAGACAGCATATCCTCCGTCAAACTCTGAAGGAGAAGGTGGCTTCTTGTTCCACTGACCCGAAGATAAATAGTCAGAGAGCTGCCAAAGAAGGGCAATCTGGTGGAAAATAGAAACTGAACAGAAAAGGCCATTCTTTCACAATTTGCAAATACAATATAAAAGCGAAGACTCAATATTGCTGTGATCTAAGGAGGTTTCACGCAAAATGGTTCAGGAGAAATCTAGGAGAAACTGACGAACGATAAGCAGAATGGCAGAATGGCAGTCCTGGCTCGATTTTAACAAAGTCGATAAGCCAATGAAGCACATCCCAGGAAATGTCCGACAAAATCAGTCGAATACGTGCACACAACGTTCCTAGTGACGACGAAGACTCGCAAGATTATTATCATTTTCTGGACATAGTGTTCGCAGCCTGTTCAACGTGTCTAGTAATATGAGAATCTTGCAAGGACTTGATGTGCTGACTTTAGTGCTAAAATCGTTAATACTGCTCATGAAGTGGGCTATTTCCAAAAACGACAACACACAACGGTTCTAAAAGACACTTCGAGTTCTCTATTGAACCTTGCTTTTCCGACTTACTCGTATATCAATATGGATTACAAGGCATGCATAGGCAACATTCAGGGACGCAAATTTCGATGCATTTTCTTGTTGAAAGAAAAGTCCAAGCTCTACTGAAAAGAGAAGAATATCTCAGCACAACTAAGCTGGAATAGATAGATTCAAAACTGAGGTTGTTCTCTTTACAAGAAGGAGTAAGCCATCCATCACCATCCAATTCTCCAAAGAAGCGGAGTATTTGAGTGGCATCCTGTATAGTAAACTTCTATGAACTAAACATCTTACGTCGAAAGCTTCTAAGGCACTGTCAGTTTTCTGGCAGTTCAAACGAGCTGTCGGCAAGACATGGAGCCTAGACCAATTATACCATATGCATAGGTTGAAAGAACGGTCTGCCTCAGCTGCATGGGGGCTTTTCCTAGCACTCATGCAATGACACCGGAAATTTTGCTGCAAAAAAAAATACGAAATCGACTTTCGCTGTGCCCAAGTCTAGTTTTAGCCATAATCTGAGCCATGAATGGAATGTAGTCGGGTCTTCACGGATGGCTCCAAAACTGATATAGGATGCGGCGCTGGTGTCTTTCTGGAGGATGATAACCTTAGATTTCACTCCTAGTTACGAAAACTTGCATCCGTCTTCCAAGCGGCAGCGTCTCAATCAATGTTGAGAGAGGTTGCCCCCAGGGGTCCATCTGTGGTCCTTTTATTTGGAACCTGATGATGGATCCACTTTTGCGGCGACTAAATGAGCTCTGTGGGTGCTGCACCTACGCAGATGACCTGCTCCTCATCCTTGAAGGCCAGTCTAGGGCCGATATCGAGGCATTAGGAGGAAGAGCTCTAGCAGTTGTTACTGAATGGGGAGAGAGCGTGGGGGTAAGTGTATCGCAGGATAAGACAGTTTCAATGAAGCTCAAGGGCAAATTGAATGTAAGACGTCGGGCTCCTGCGATACGTTTGAACGGCGTTGGCAATAGATGTGTGACTGAGGTCACATATCTGGGCATAACGATGGGTGAGAGTATGAACTTCATGTCTCACCTGGTTCGAACCAGACTACGCATGCTGTGTGCTGTAGGCCAGGTAAGGCGCATTTTGCGATCTGACTGGGGACTCAACAGGCGTTCTGTTCGTATCATATACGATGGCCTTTTTGTTGCCTGTGCAACATATGGAGCATCGGTATGGTACGACAGGGTTATGACTGTTGATGGTCGAAGGCGGATCTTGACTTGCCGGTGTGCCACACTGTCTCCACAGGTGTTGCTTGGAGTGCCACCTCTTGATCTGGAAGTGATGCGTCGTGCTATTGCTTTCAAGATCAGAAAAGGTCTCCCTCTAAATGAGCGCGATTGGGTTTCACCGGAAGAAGTGGATGGCCTATCCCTGAAGCAGCGTAAAACCTTACTACACGCATGTGTTCTATCTAGATGGCAATCTAGATGGGATGCTAGCGAAAATGGCAGGGTTACTTACGGCTTCTTAAGGGATGTGCTAACCATGCGAATCTTTCCTGAACGGAATTTTAACCTCAGCCTGGGCTTTTTGTTGACCAGGCATGGCTCTCTTAATGCATTCCTGCATAAAAGGGGGCTTAGCGAGGTTACGCGCTGATAATGTGGAGCTACGTATGAGGACTGGCTATATGTCCTATGTGAGTGTCCCAATTACGCTGACATAAGGAACTTGCAGGCTATGGGCATCACCTTTAATGGTGACACCTACGATGTCAGTGGAATTATCACTGATACCGTACGGTTCGAAAGAACCCGTAGTTTTACAAAAGAAGTATTCAATAGAAGGCGCAGTAGGCAGCTAGCGGGAAGATTGTAGCAATTTTTGTTGCAAGGCCGCCTGGGCAGTGAGGTGCATAACTGAAAGTAGCCTCAAGGTTGCGAAGCTTGACCGGAAGCTATATTCTGGTACCACGGGAGGTCAGGAGCCCCCGGAACTATTCCGGCCTGACCTAGGAGTTGGCCCCCTTGTGGGAGAATCGTGGTGGCTGTAGGTTTATACCCAAAATCGCGGGGAGAGTAGACTGAATGGAGCTTGGACATCTCATGGCTTAGCATATGTTGTAGTTTGTTACGACATGTGCTGGACCATGGGATTGCTATGGAACCAACTGGTCTATTCGATGCGGAGTTGCATTGCAACCGGGTGCCATGACCCACAGAATGGAGGTATTAGATAGGCCTCGACCTTTCACCAAAGGGGAAGTTTGTGCCTTACACACGACTTCGAATCTGGTACTGTTGGTAGTACTTGTACAACCCGAAGGGCGCTTATCAACGCATTGTTTTGATATCTTGTGCGAAGACGCACCGTATGCTTAAGCCCTCACGGCAGGTACCTACGTTAAACTCAAGAGACATCCATCTTCCAAGCGGAGATATACGCAATCGTTTTGGCAACGAACTGTATTGTGAAGAACCGGTGGAAGTGGCGAAAAATTTGCATCTATAGCGACAGGCAAACTACACTTAGAGCCTAACTGAACCCCCATTACGATTTCCAAGCTAGTTCGAGAATGCAAAACATTACTGAACGCAGTCGGTCACAATGCAGTCCCAGGTCACAATGGGATCACGGGAAATGAAATCGCCAATAAACTCAGAGGAGAGCCTTTCAGGACCCGAACCTACATTACGTCTGCCTGCGTCCTCGGTTAAGGCTTCCATTGACAACTGCAGATTGCATGATTCTCCAGGGTTGCTGGTAAACCAAATCAATGCTTCCCGACGTCTCCAAGATGTCAGCGGCCTTCACACTGTCCCTCAGTAAGAAAGACTTCAGACTGCTCGTGACGGGGCACTACGCTTTTGCTAAGCACTTAGTTGTGCTTAGTGACACAACATCTTGCGACGCTTGCTGTGAGAATGATGACTGCACCGCGGAGCTCTATCTGTATAGGTGTCCGATCTATGATCACATCAGGCTGAGAGGTAATCGGTGCTAAAGTGGTGAGTAGCTGGCATTGTATGGACTTTATTATTGAAGCCTTTACTCTTTGCAAACGAAGAGTAGCACTTTTCAAACTCTGTTTCCTTGGTCGTTTTGAATGGAAGATTCTTCGAATGTTTTTGGTACTCGATTAGAAAATGCCCATTAGGTGCCTAAAAGTTCTCGTTTCCTTCACAGATAGACAGTTCAATAGAAGAAGACCTTGTCTTAAAGGACGCTAACTAGAGAGGTTTGGTGGTTGAGTCCCATGTCCATACTTGACTGACTGTACGGCCATGTAAGTAAATAAAACTTGTGCTGCTCCGAAAGAAAATTGCGTCTTCGAGAAGAGCGTTTATTAGGTGGATCATCAAGAGGATTGTCGAGATGAGACTGCTTTTACTTCAGTGTTTGCGTTTACCCGTAAACTGAGCTAAAGACCTTAGCTAAATTGCCTTAGGAATCTTAGGCTAAATCAATTCGGTATGTCATTTTACCACTAATAGATTTACGTCAGGACAACGCTTGCAAAATAGTTTCGAAAATCGCAGATTAATTCGGGGAACCTACTGTGCGCTACTTCCACTTTGCGGTCGACATAATCGTCCATCTGAGGAAGTAATTCAAATAACCGCGGAACGTTTTCGTTTCACCTAATATACGTATACGTAAGTAGGTACTCTAATGGATAACATCGTGCAGTGCGCACTGGAGAAGCTGTTGCAGAGCTTAATATTAAGGGGAATCCAAATTCGTCGTTTCGCCACTGTGTCAGCAAATGGAGCAGTGTTCATTCATTTTGTGGAAGAATTTGCCCAAGGATCTTGGCTTACAACCTTACAAGATCCAGGTCGTGTAAGACCGTCGGTTGCGTTGTCTTCACGGTGAATGGGACGAAAACGAGATTGCTCTTTTCACTATAAAATTTTGTTCAGCGATGAGGCTCATTTTACGTTGAACGTAAGGCACGTACGTAACGTGCGTAAGGTACGTCCACTAGCAAAAGTGCCGCAATTGAAATGAAGAAAATCCACAAGCCATTATTTAGAAACCGTTACATCTACAAAAAAAGTCCCTGTTTGGCAGTGGAATAACTGGACCATATTTCTGCACAAAAAAAGGCTGGCCACGACGTTGCAGACAATGGAGACTACTATAGATCCAGGATTACTGACCTTTACGTTTCCAAATTGAATGGCATTAATGTAGAAGAGCTGTGGTTTGATAGGCATATTCAATTTATTAAAGGAAACATTCGATCAGTGCATGATTTAGAGTAATAGGCCTTTGAATTGGCCTCTCATGCCTTAAGCGTTGTTTGGCGGTCACCACAAACGCCAACCCTTTTTCCTTGTAATATAAATTAATTTGTTGAAATCAAGTCGCCAGTATACATCCTACATTGTTTTGAGAGCCATCGATTCGAATCCGACTTACTTTCTGGCCAAAATCTCGCCTACGCCGGCCTGCGTATAGAACGAATCAACCGGAGTTCCGGTTGAAAGTGCAGCCCACGATATGAATATCAAAGATTCTTTAGTGTATCTAGAGCAGATCTAGGCTAACTGAGAGAAACAGGTGATGAAAGCACCAGTTATTTATTTATGTGAAAGCTCATTCCACCAAATAAAAAAAGTAGAATTGGTCTTAATGTAGCTATGTAGACCATATGACCCTTCTCGGTGACAAACCGGGAACATGTCTTGCAAAAGCTTATACTGCCAGCGGCATATTAACTCCAAAGAACTTTACTATCACTTTTTACTAATCACGTGATTTATCACCTATGGATTATTTTCAGTGGGAAATCAGAGACAATGGAATTGAAAATTAACATTCGTCGCGTTATTGCCGATAAACGGCCCCAGCTACTCGAAAAAATGGTCGAAAATTGAGCTTCTAAATTGCACTTTTGCGTGTCAGCCCGCCAAAATCATATAATAATTACTTAAAACTTGGATATCTGTATTATATCACTAAAGATGCATCGAAAAGCCGAATCGACCGACGGGCTGCTAAAATTGACACCCTGTCCGCTCATCAAATAAAAGAACGCCCAAGTTCTAATCCTTTATCATCACATCCTACTTAACATGGTCAACTGACTCTTATCTTAATTACACATCATCCTACGCATTTTACTTTCGACTTAACTAATCAAACCCTCCACTATACTGTTTCTGTAATTTTAATCAAAACAGCCACCGTCTCCCTATTCAGCGACTGAACAATCAAAGGTGGCCAACCCTTTTGTATTGTCATCTACAATACACGTATGTATGCATATATGCATGTATTGATGAGTTATTGAGCCAAGCCTACGTTTATGCTCACCCTCCTTACAAAGTAATCGACGGATGGTAATGAATCTTCCCTTGTATTCACCGCTTGCACATAGAAACGCAGCAAAAAGGGGTTATTTCTCCCCCAAGTACTCGTATGTGTACGAGTACATCGTGTTTGGCTACTCTACAATGCACCACATACCGTTCGAAATTAATCTCCTCTAACGTCTAACGGAATACAGGATACTCGTATTATAACGCATAACATATAACAAAACACTTTATGGCATAAATCCGATGATACCCTGTGTGCACGGTTAATGTTTTGTGCTTTTGAAGTGACACGCGGCACTTTAACAAGCGATCCAACATGACACTCTCCATTCCATTGCACCTTATGCGAGAAGTAAGCATAAGAATACAAACGCCCCCTCACTGAGTTTTACCTCGCGAACGCGTTACCATTACTCTTGCCTGCTGCATGCCATCTAATGCGCCGCAAATTGGAAATGTGCAGTCGGGTTAACGACGCGCATTTGGACACACGCCAGCCGGCATCACACTGAGCACGGGTTTAGCGATATTAAATGGCAGTGCGGCATGACGACGCATCATACCATGACACAACCACCATCAATAGGTCGGTCGGTGTAGGCGATATTTGATTTATTATGCGCCGCCATTCAAGTGAACAATTTTTTTCGTTATCACTGTACGGGAGCGTAGCGCATGTAATGTCAGCTGCCGGGTGTTCATCGTTGTACCCTCTGACAACAGTCTTACCAAACGGCAAACACCCACCTATCCCAGGTGAAAGAGAGACCTGTTTACGTGTATTCACCGTATTCACTGTATTCGTCTGCACGCCGTGCACAGGTTAGTCAGTGATTTTTTTTTTTTTTTTTTTTTTGTGGAGGTGGCAGTGATAGTAGTGACTGCGTTAGTGGGTGTTTCATTTGTACTCACAGAAATCGTGGGCAGTGGGAATCAGGAGGAGAGTATCCGTATGACACTATATTCCAAACAGCAGCACGAGGAAACATTGGAACGCCTATTGACATGATTAATTAATCATCAACATTGAGGTTTGGCGTATAAACCGTTTTACCTACCCATCGTCCTGGCGCTGGCACTGGGGTGGCTGGGGCTCAGAATAGAGGGATGAATAATTTTCAAAATCGTTTTTGCAAATTTTCTCCTCGTCAGCAGAGGGCACAAGTCCGTTCCTTACTAAAGCCCGGCTCTATTTAAAATTCGGCAGCGGCATTATCCTCCTGCAAACCCTTTTTATTTCCATGAATAAATTACAACGGGATATGATAAAGAAAAATATGAATGGGAATGTTATTTTTTTTGGGGGGAATTGGTTTTTTTTTTTTTTTCAAGTGTGTTAGCTCTCGGTTTAAATCAATCCTTTGTCGGGCACAGATGTTACCTTCTGGAGCAAAGGACAGGTTTTTTTTGGGGGCAGAAAGTCGAAAGTTATTACATATTCATGGCACAAATGGTTTCAGCACCCTTAACGGGGAATGGGAAGGGTAAGACCGAGAGCACAGAGGTGGAAATGGGTTAATAAAGTAAAAAAGTCAAAAGTTAGATGATTTTTGGAATTTTTATTTGCTTGCTTATGAGGCTCATAACTGTTAGGTTTACATGTCCAAAGAGTCCGTATAATGGCCAATGTCCAAATGTGTACGAGTTGAGAGGTGATTTTCAAATTTAGAGCAACCACATGTTCCTTTATCGGTGACAGTGTATCAGGATGTTAGAATGATGTAATTTTTGGAATAAGGTTAGGGACAGTGACGTTTTTTTAGTTTTTATTTTCGGGAATAACTTTCCGGTCAGGAGGATATTTAAAAGGAGATGGGGGCCATTGTAAAGGGGTTAAGGTGTTACCTATTCAGGGACAGGGTTAATACAATGGAGGCTTAGGAAGATTTAGTTAATTTTTAAGCGGTACCTTTAATATTGTTTAAATTAGAAGATTCTAGAGGCCGATGGAATATTTAAATAAAAAAGGAAGAGTTGACGGAAGGTGACATCCAGAATACACTGTACAACTTGGTCCTAAATTCATAGGGCCACTAATTACGAAAGCATGGGAAACCACGCTTCCTGCGTAGCTTTGAAGAGGGAATTATGCGTGTCCATGAAGAGAGAGAAAGGCTGAAGATGTCTAAGATGCATGGTACTTTCTCAAATTTCTCAAAGACTCCATCCAGAGCAGCACCAAGCACGTCTTAGGGATCTTTATTGACTTTAAGGGTGCCTTTGATAACCTTGGCTGGCGTAGCAGCCTAACCAGGCTGCGTGAGATGGGCTGCCAAGAGGTTGGTTTATGGGAAAGCTATTTTTCTGGCAGACGAGCGTATGTGCTCGTAAGTAATACAAGTGACAGGGTCAGTGTACGCGTAAGTGTTGAACGTGGGTGGCCCTAGTGGTCCATTCATTTGGAACCTCTTGACGGATCTACTTTTGCGGCAACTGCTCCTCCTTCTGGAAGGCCAGCAGCAACAGTTTTGCCAATAGTCCCAGAATGGGCTGAAAGTGTGAGTGTGTCAAGGCACAATGGCAGCAAGTCGTCCTCCCACAATACGCGTGCTGTGGGTCAAGTAAGACGTATTCTATGTTGGCCTTTGTGTTACTTGTGCAACATTTAAGGCAATGGAGTGGTACGAAGCAGTTAGTTCCGTGGTGCGCGGGTGTTGGATTTTGGCATGACAAAGAGTAGTCTTGTTTGGCTGTTTGCCTGTATGCCGAACTGTGTCGGCAATGAATGCTGAGAGTGCCACCTCTTGCTCTGGTGGCAGAGATATTGCTTTCAAGATTATGAAAGGTCTCCCATTGGATGAAGGGGATGGGGTTTCCTCATGAGAGGTAGACGACTTGTAGGTGAGGAAGCGTGAGGCTTTGCTAAATGAATGCATTCTACTTATATGACAATCTAGATGTGATGCTAGCGAAAATGGTATGGGTTACTCAAACTTATAGCTTCATAAGAGATGTGATTTGCACGCGTGGGTTTCTTGCTAATCGGACATGGCTCCTTGAATGCTGTCTTGCATAAAAGGGCCTTAGGGAGGTGGCGAGCTGCTCATGCGGAGCTCTATTGAAGAATAGATGCCGGACATGTGCCGTTTGAATGCCTTATCTATTCGGATATTTTGACGGACAACCGGCCATGAAAATTGGCTGCTAACGATGGGCTGTAAGCTGCCCAACTGGTAGTGACCGCAAGGTTGCAAAGCTCAACCGGAAGCTATATTCTGTAGGTTCGGCTGTAGGTTTATACGCAAACATGCGAGGACTGCTAGGTCGACTGAGCTTGACATCTCATGGTCACTATAAATTGTAATTTATTACGATTTGTGGTGAAGCGTGGGATGACAATGGTATCAGTCGGTCTAGTCAACGAGAAGTTGCACTGCAACCGAGTGTCATACCCATAGAATGGAAGAGGTGTTAGATAGGCCTCGACCTTTCTTGACTTGAATTTTACGCCCTTAAATAGCGCCACTCAATTCAAGATTACCGGACGGACTGTAAGTCGAGAACTCAATCGCTTCAGTGATAAATTGCCTACGATACCGGAACCCATCACATCATCGCCGAGTATTCGTAAGATAAGCGTAGCCCAGACAGTAACAAAGAAAGCGCTCCACAACCAGCGTCACAAGAGGTGGTGCCTAGAGCCCTTAAGTAGTCAGCAAAAACATATTACCCTGACAAGAAGCCTAGTCGAGAGGCAGAAGAAAGGCTGCTACTCATAACTTTTAAGAGAAGTCGCAAACCTTACGTTTGGTCAACTTACAACCTGAGGAGTGATTCCGTATATGGTCGTGCATTTAAGAGACTAAATATCATTTCCCCTGAAGCCATTGTGACTTTGGAATCCGAAAATAGTCGATAGCCTTCGAACTGTATGCCAGAAAGCGCTGTAGTGTATCTAGAGCAGAGCTAGGCTAGCTAATCCTGTTTTTTTTTTTTTAATCTGATGAAAGCACCAGTTATTTACTTATGTCAAAGCTCATTCCCCCAAACAACCGAATCAAAAAGATCGCAGAAAAGAACGCAGATCCATATCTCGGTGACAAACCGGGAACATGTCTTGAAAAAGCTAGCTTATACTACCAGACGGCCGACACCGATTTGAAGGCTTGCCCAGCGGCATGTTAAGTCCAAAGAACTTTACTACCGAAGATGACACCCAGCATCGTTGGAGAAGCGGATAGTAACGCCTTTCAACACTAAGTGTTAAAAGACAGTCAGTGTACTTCTTCAGTTGCTGGTATATGCCTTTTACCAGCATGTCATCGGGAGGCTTGAAGGCGACAAAGGACGCAACCAGATACCAGCTGCGACACATTGTTTCAATCAGCTAAATTGCAAATCCGGTGGCAGAAGCTGGTTCTGATCCTGTGAGTCTCTAACATGAGACTGGGAGTGGCTGTTTTTGATTCTTTCATTTTGAGGATTCAAAATACATAGCTTGATGGTTTCATTGACTATTTCATGCTCAGAGAGTTCCACTCTTGAAATTGGTCTGTACTTACAAACAAGCCAGTAGAACTGCTGTCACTTCTACTCATGTGTTGCTACTATCCTATTTTCTATTTTCGCGCACCAATTTGATTGAGGTGTCCTTCCACATCGCGATAGGTTCGAGTACACCCAATCCGAGTTCAGTTGCTCAACCGCTCAACAGTCACTGTCATCTGAACCGATAACGACCGGGTCAACGCCTCCGTTTTGACTTGAGTTTTATTCAGGTCTTATCATGAGTTGAGTATCCGATCGATGAGACCTATGCGTTTATTGGCGAAAGGTTTGATCAGAGGAGACTAATATCAAAGATCTGCCTAATTATCTTGTAACTGCATTCAACGGGCACACTTTCATCTGACCACAGTTCCTACTCAGTTCTGATTTGGTCTTTAATCAAAACTTCATCTGGGTTAGGTGGTTTGGTTAACTTTCTTATTTTTGACAACGAATTCGTTGCCATTATCGGTGGTCAACAGTCTGTAGAAGTAGTCCTGCAAGTTTATCACCACCGACCGTGAATTCAAAAGTACTTTCTCGCTTAAACCCTGGCAAGTTTATGTATAGACCTTGGCAGTGACTTTCTCCGGAAAGTTCATAGCCTCTTTTTTCCAGTGCACGCCTGATGGCAGATGATGCTTTTAGGGTTTAAATTAGAACGCTTTGACAAGTTTTGGAACACTTGATCGGTTTATTCGCAATGGGTCAACGTTACCTCTGCCAAATATAACTAAGCGATAGAATTGTGTTGTGTAATTTCGACTACGAAATATCCAATGGTATGCCACAAGGGTCTGTATTATGCCCCATTTTGGAATGTGATGTACGATATTCTTATACGTCATTCAATCACAAGAGAAGCAGCAATTTTCGATTTCGATGTACGATACAATCCCGGAGAAGTACGAACTACACCTTTGTTGTATATGTATGGTTCCAATCTCCATGATAAACTTGAATACGAAGCCAGACCTGTAGGCTTTTCACAAGTAACTGCATGAATGGCTTATTCCAAGTGACAATCTTAACATTAATGGATACCACTCGACCCAGTGCGAAAACTCGTGATAGTAGCTCTTGGGCATGGTTATGTTCCTTAGTGTAATTCCTCCTGATCCCTGCCAGATTTTGTATAACCGGAAACTAATTGTTGATGGGCCGTAATGCTTCAGCTTAGTGATTTTTCGAATTGCATGCCACAACATCGAGATGATGTAGAACCATTTGATGAAATAAAAAAGCAATAATTTTGATGTACTAACTGGATGGCAAGCTCATGTAAAGTAGTTGATTACCACCGAAGCTATAGCCCCAAAAGCTTATTCGAATTCGTTTCTGTGAAACAGCTGAGGATACTATTTCTCAAAAATGATATTCTGACAAAATACTTTTAAGCTGTACATAAAAGATACGCACCCAATCTGTTTCATTCAGATGGAAAGAACAACAAACATGCCCAACCAGGATCCAGGGGCATGAACCAAATAAATGTAATATACGATACAATACAACGTCGTTCTGAGATTTAAGATCTCAAGCATACTCGACGGGTGTAACACCTGACAAGAAAGGATCCATTCGTCTCCAAAAAGTAAGCGAAGACAATCACATTTGTGCCCCTACGATACCCTCTTGGGAGTAAGTTAGGCTCATAAAGGAAATAGTGGTGAAGGGCCACGTTTTGCCCATCAGTCGACGGATAGATTGTTTAGTGTATGGCATCAGATTCGGTAAGGATACAAACAAATAAAAATGTGAAGAACCATAAAACCATTCCCCGTGACACCTGATTTCAGGCCTCTAACTTACAGTTGACATAACACATTGAACAGCTCTAGGGACATCTTAAAAATACATACATATGTACTGCCTCGGCTCAACTTTAAAGTAAACATTTTCAAGCAGTTCCTTCTAAAATAACACCTCTACCTACCCTACAAGAACTCCAAAGTATCACTCCAACGAGTCACCAATAATTCGAAATAACGCCCGCCAACAAAGCAGCGTCCTTACCGCAAAAAAAAAAAACCCAAAATTCCGCAAATCCTTAACCAAGTATCCTCCTACACAATCCTGTTCTCGAGACTCTTGAAAAAGTGAAGAGCGATAAATACATAGATATATAGTAAATTATTAGCTCAAACACTGTCTATTTCTTTGAAGCTCTCTCCAAGGCATTTCGGCCCAAAAACGAAAAAATCCGCCACAACCACAATAATAAGCTTTTAGCCCAAATCATCCCTTAAGTCTGCTGTGTCACTTGTGCGTGCTTCAATAGTACTGTTATGGTTTGTCTAGCATAAAAAAAAATTCACAAAGAACAAAAAATATGAGTTTGTGCGAGTAAGAGTACTTGTATCTTTGCCTTCATAACATCTTTCCTGACGAGTACCATCGTTTCAACAGAAAAACTACAGCTCTGGCCGCCCCCAAATCATTTGTCTGAAGAGAAGTCGTTTTCTCAAACGAGATAAGGGTGACTAAAGTGACTCAACTGAAAGTATCCCCTATGTGCCTGTATCGGGTTTCAAGGATTTGTCAATCTGCTTATTTGTTTGATTTTTTTCTTCCCCCTTCAGTCTTGTCAAATATGAGATGTACGATTATAGCCCCACCCACATCTAATATGAGAGATACATTTGACAGAATATGAAAATGGATATTGTCCTCGTTCAACCGAACTACGGATAGTTGTTTGAATATAATTTGCTTCTTCACAGATAAGAACGCGCACCATGAGCCTTAAAAAAACATATATGTACGAGTATAAATAAAAAAAAATTTAAATAAAAATCAATCAATCGAATTGCAGTTATTTGATAAACAAACAGATGCCGAACGGGACCGGGAGTAGATTGCATTTCAAAGGCCCATCGAACCGCAACATTTACGATTACAAGCCGACCTCATTCGAATTTAAATCCCTCAACACATTGGCTGCCAAATGATTAGGGCTGTGTGCATTCTGTACTGACAAACATTTACGGATACCCTGAATCCATTCGACCAAAGGCAAAACAAATGTCAGCAATCTAAATCACTGGCAAATAAATTTCAAAATTCGCATTGGGAGATACATATTACGATTACGATAGTTGGTTGCAATTTTCAATAGTACTCACATGCCGAGGGAAATTTTTGTGCTCATTTTTGGGATTTACTTAATCAGATAATTTTTTTACGACGTGATACTAGTCGTAGGCCATGAGAGACTTTCTAAACTAAATCCAATCGAAGACACCGCCCTTCAGGCTAAAAATTTTTAGGGGAGTTTTAAATTAGAAATGTGTTAAGCACAGGACTGAGATTTGTTCCCAAGTCTTTTGATCATACATACGTGGCTGGAAACTGGCGAACAGAAATTGGATTGGAGGCAAATCAACACTAATAGCAGTCAATGAATGGGACATTTATATACCATAAGCATACAGTTTACTATTTGTTCTAGATTTCAAAGGATTATTCGACGGACTGAAATCTCCCTTTCAATGGGCCGGCCAAATGTAGGATGAAAAACTACAGAATCCACTACGGCGACTGCTACAAGGAAGGAAGACTACGCTTATTTGGACGCGGATTCGCCATTCGAGGCAAACTTAATCAATAGGTGTCAAGTCTTGGTAAGTAAGCGAACGCCTCATAATAATCAGCATCAAGGCGCAAGGCTAGGTAAAGAAAAAGTCTTTGAATGGCTGATCACAAAAAAAAACCCAGCCTGCATAACACATAATCCATAAAAAGATTTGGCTATCCCCTGATCAAAAAACAGTTTAAAGTATGGAGGTGACCCTACTCCAGGTGGTACTCGCAATAGTGACAATCCATCTGTGGTCTTTTCGACTGCGGCCGGGGCACGGATTCTGGAGGCCCCTACCAATATATTTCCAAAAGCCTTCGCCGATTTAGGCGTTGACCCAGAAGCTGCTGGATGATTTGAATCTTCCAACAACTCCTGCAGCTCTCTCTACGATACGTTCGGTTAAACTCAATCAGAATAGGACAGTGGTTAGTCAGAGTGCTGTTTTCGATGGCTTATCTCGGGAAACCGAAAAAGTGGAACATTCCCCGGAAAAGTCACATTCTGAAGGACTACCGTCTAAGGGACAAGTTGAAGAGGAAACGGAGACGTGGGGCAACGGCACGGCGCAAAGAAACGGCAAGTGCTGTCGAGTGCCAAAAGTCTCACTTACCCAGCGGCGACGGAGAAGAGAAATAGGTTGGCGGAAGTGATACCCACTGAAACCGATCAACTGCGCCTATTTCTTTAATCACGAACAGGGGGCTGCCGCCCGATTATTAGGGCTTCGCCAATTAATGAAAGCAATCACTGGTCTTATCGTAATAGTTTTCAGATTTTAGTGAAATTTAAGGTTACTTCGATTCGACCAGTTACAAGTAGTGCACACCAGGACTTTACACACTTTACTCCGGGCCTGACTCGTTAGAGAGGTTTAAACCTAAAATCGCAGGAAGGTTTTTCCAGTTGGTTTCGACCCGATGCAGATTTTCAAAAAGTACTGGGTGCCGTGACTCTAAGCTCAGCAAGAGGTTTTAGGTCCACCTCGACTCTTGTGGAGATGGTGTCCTGACCATAGGTTTCGCTTTGGTATTACACTACTAATGTGGGTAAGCGATGGCTAGGAGTATCCTGGCTCGCACGAATGTACCCCGTGAACTTAAGTCAGTCTATTGTCAAAACACATGAGACCTCTGATCCGAACAGGGCCATGAGGAAGAAATTTCACAGCATTTCAGCGCGCTGTGAAGGGATTTAGGTACCCTTAAAATGCTTGTATACAGAGTGCCCGGATGAAACCGGTGCTGCAAACAACAAATGCTGCAGTTCCAATGGACGGAAATCGCATGAAGCGGTCAAACACTTACGACAAAAATAAAACCAGTGGTGGTTTCACAAGCACACGATGCGACAACCTGCAAAGGTCGCAGTTCAGGTCGACGGAAGTTGGCTAATGCGGTGCAATCCCCGCCGGCAAAACACTCTGATGGCGGCTTTCCCAGCGCATAAGATCCGGCTGAAACCGGAACCGTGAACGTTGCTGGGAAAGTAGACTCCAAAAAAAAACTCCGAAACGCCAAAGGGGACGAGACCGGCGCACCTATAAGGATGCCGCTACTCCTATTTGGCGCCCCGAATCGGAAAGGCTAGCAATAACAATAGTCTGAGCGACGCTACTTGCAAACACTGTGTCGATCAACTGTGGGAGCTACCCAAAACAAATAATGTTTTCATTCAAGCAGAGGGCTACGATATGGAAATCGGAACTCTTGGAGTGAAGTGCTCCAATCCTTAAATGGTTGAACAAGTCTGTGACGAAAATCCGAAGACTTTCGTGGTTTTCAGGCATCTTCTGGGTTCCGGGGCAACTCAGGGAAATGGGGGGTGTGCTGATGCGTCTTCATATAAAATATACTCTCACAACGAATTAAAGAATCGGGAAAACAAGGACGGCCCTTCTCTTGTTGTGGGCTAGGAATAAGTTTCTGTAGAGACCATTAAATCTGAGTATGACTCACGTCCCTATCTGCACATTGGAAGGGCTAATCTTCATTTTATTTCGAAATGAGTACAAATAAGGGAGGACCATCCCTTTACTTATCTATTTTATTTACTCAGATCAGCCTTCAACATTCCAAGTCTGCAGCTGCATCCCTATGTTGGAGGCTTTCCCGTTTGAATACAAAATCTCACATACTCGTACATATGTACTCTCCATGAAATAAATGCATCGTTGGTTTCGGATGTTTAAGGCGTTTCACACCACTGTATGACGAGCGAACGGAACTTGGGCAATTCTGCAACCAAGATTTAGTTGCTGCAAACATAACCTACAAAACGAACGTACGAGTCTAATGGCACAATTTCGTCGTTGCGTCAGTTTATTTTCCCTATGAGTCAGTACTACCGTCACCGCTAAAGGGAGCAGTCCACTGAGTACAGTGATTCCAAAAAGGTGGGAAATATCATATACATATGTCGATGCTAATGCTCAGAACACTTTTTGGGGCAGTGGTAAATGCATCGTGAGCGGCAACCATCTCCCAGATTTCATACCATCGTCTGACCTGGTTGTCAACTAGTATGCAACTCTGAACAGAAACTTTATTGTAAAGAATCTAGAGGGAGGGCGAATAATTTGCATCTGTAAAGACAGCAAAGCTACGCTTAGAACCTTACTGAACAGTCTAACGACTCCCAAGCATAGTTCAAGAATGCATGACATCACTGAATGCAGTCTGGGTCTGGGTCCCAAGTCGCAATGGGATCACGTGAAATGAAAGCGCCGATGAACTTGCCAGGCAAGGCTCATAACAGAGTCTCTTTTAGGACCCGAACATATGTTGGGTCTGCCTGAGCACAACTGCAGATGGCATAACTCTCCAGGTTTTCCTATTCCAAACGAATGTTTTTCGACGTCTCTAAGAGGTCAGCGGCCTTCCTGTTAGTGGAGGTTTAAGGGTCTACTTTTTGTAGATCGGACACGCGTTTTTTAATTATATAAAATTAAAAAAAAATACTAACACAACTGTAGGTGACATGACTTCCCTGATTGCAGGAAAACTAAACGAATTCTTTCCGACGTCTGCAAGATATCAGCGACCTCCGCAAGAAAGATTGCAGATTTCTACCTGGCGTCCTGACGGGGCAATACACTTTTGTTAAGTACTTAAATGTGGAGGGCATAAGTGATACAACATTCTGCGACGCTTGCTGTTAAAATAATGACGATTTATCAGAAAAGTCTCCAAAAATGAACATAGACAACAAATAGCAGAGTTACAGTCGATGCTGAGATCATGGAAAAACTACTTCTGCAGGTTGTATAACGTGAAACGACAGAGGATTCCATCTCACTGTCCTAAACGAAGTTAAGGCAGCAATATCGAAGCTTAATAAAGCTGGTTGGGAACATGCGAGATGAATGGAAACTCAGCATCGTTTGCCCGATCCACAAGAAAGGAGACACTTGACTGAGGCAACTATAGAAGAATAAGTCTTCTAAATGTCGCCAATAAAATCCCTTCAGCCGTATTATATGCATGGGCGTCTGAAACCATTCATGTACAACCTGGTTCTTCCATACCAGCGGGCTTTTCGGCCAGGAAGGTCACAATCGATTAAATATTCACACTATGACAGCTTGCATAGGGACGAAATATACAATGCCATGTCCAAATACGTCGGGTTGACAATGGAGAATTCTTGCTGTTCCATCAAGTTTTGGCAAGTAAGTAATTAACGGAAACTTTTAATGTCACGACAGGACAATATATCATTGACAGGAACAGTGCGAAATCCAATGGCGAATATTAGTGCTTTAAGGCGGTAAGCGGACTTGACTACATTTATGCAGCACACGTGTAGAGAAGCTGTCGCTCTTGCAAGACTGAAAATCGTTCATTTCCTCCAATATTACACATCAACCTTGGAGATACACTTATAGTTTCCGAAGATTTTTGATATTCCATATATGCTCTAGATGGTGTTTAAATAGCATAAACATTGCGGTGTCTCCGAATTTCCTTTTCGTTATAAACACTGTTTAGTATTGTGATCGATAAGACCATAGCTAGCCAATCTCCAATTCTTCAATTGCTTCATTGCAGTGGAGCTCAACTTTTTCTAGGGTCTAGGTAAGACGCTTCTCTTGGAATCGGTAGGGGCAGTATTTGATCATACATAACATTGCACAGTAGATGGCCATATATAGAGCCTTGTGGTATACCGCCGGTTACTTCGTATATTTAATTCCTTCGTCAGAATTGTGAAGGAGGAATTTATTTCAAGGCGAATTGAACATGTGTTCCAGGCTTAATGTTCATTTGACGAATACCTTTTGGTGATCGTTCCGTATACCCTGGATAGTGACTTTTGAGAATCGTACTGATGAGAACAAAGCTAAGTTAAGTTGGATTAAAGGAACTTCCCGATCGTAGTAAGGTTCAACTTTCAACTTTCTTGTTGACAGAAAAACCAGTCAGGGCTTAGAAAAACACTCACGTATTTCATAAATTTGAGCCCACCTTAGTGAACGCTGTAGAAAACTAGCACACTTCTTTCTTGACGAGGACTTTCCTTCTGGTGTTTCAGATATTTGTTATTATAATGAGCGATTTTTTAAGCGTTTGAACAGTCCATATCGAGAGTTCAGTTTTGAATCACTTTTTCGAGCGTATTAGCTGGTATCTGTCTTTCTAGTATAAGTCTGCAATTAACGCTCATTTATCGGCATAGACGAGTGATTTGATGTAATCCCATAAAAAACTAGCCCAAAGACGTCAAGTCAAATCGCACGATCTAGCCGGCCAATTCACCGGTCCAAAACGAGAGATAAATCGCTCACCGAACTCATTTCACAATTGGCCCATCGTCATGTGCGTCATGTAGTGGGGTCTTGCTGGAACCACAAGCCGACCAGGTTCATTGAACCATTGCGGGCGCCATTGATGGTAAGGTTGTTCTCACGATCATAATTCAAAAAATACGGGCCAATAATTCCGCCGGACTATAAACGGCACAGTGTATTTTTCCGGGTACATTGTCAGCTCTTCTATTGCCTGAAGTTTGTTTATTAACATACCCATTCAACCAGAAATGAGCTTTTTTTTTTTTTTTTTTTTTTTTATAATTTACGCGCGCCTAAGGGGTTGATACCCTTTTACTGTTGCCAGGGCGCGGGCGGAAAGATAGAAGGAGGAGAAAGGAAAATTGTTTTTGTAGTGGTTTGAAACTCAGGTGTGTTTGGTTTCTATGTTTGCTCTCCAGGGGTGGGAGTCCGAATAGGACGGAGAGTTTTTCTTCACTCAGAGTGATTCGAGATATAATTCCCAGTATTTTTTTCATTGCTTGAAACTCTTATAACAGCCAAATCTACGTGTCAGTGTTATGCCTTCACACGCAGAATTTTTTTGTCTGAGTTCCAATTATACAATGAAAAACTGATTTTTTGCCATGGGCAGGATTCGAACCTGGACCCTCCGAGTGAGAAGCGTTTGCTACTACCACTACACCACGGCCACCCCACTGAATCGCCACTGAATCTTCCTCCAGCTTTTCTAAAGCCCACTCACTGAAAATGCGAGGCTGTGGTAGTTCGTTCGGCTTCAGTTCTTGCACTAGCTGTATTTTGTAAGGTTTTAGACAAAGATCCTTGCATAAAATCTTCCACATAGTCGAGTAGCACAACCCCGATTGCTGCGAACGGCAACGAGTGAACAAATCACGGTCTTCATTAACACTGGCGGGTACAGCAGCAATATTTTCCTCTGTCGAAGTGCGCGAAAAACATTTTTCACAGATCACGAATTTTGACAATAAAATTGAATAATTTGTAAGCGTTGTTCGGCTGTAAGTCTTTCCATGATGACTAACTGAGCATGTTTGACTTTGACACATGCCACGAATCACGCGTGAGCAAAAATATAAATGTAAAATCAAACAGCAAAAAAATCAAACTTTATTATCAGGCACATTGGCGGTTAGATACGGAAAGCTCTGGCTTTTGTTCTATGGCTGGCAATTGCGATTTCTGTATTAAGCCGGTGGACTGAAAATAATGTTTTTTTCCCAGCCTCGACATTGATATTGGTGCCTGCTAACTGGCTTTTATATCAAAAAAAGGTAAACCTACACATACTCGTACAACTTCCAAATATTTTAGACCGAGTAAACAGATATCGCTTCTATTTATGCTTCTAGATATATTCCGTAGTAGCCCGGTGAAAAACATAGTTATAAAACTTCGTGAGAATTTTTCAACTTTGCAACCAACTCTAGAAGAGATTGCTCTTTTCCAGCAAAAAGATCCTGCTCCAAATTGATTGAGAGCCATGTAAAACCAACCAACAATACCAAAACAGAGAGAACTGTCACTTTCACTCTAATTTTAACTTTAGCTTCAGCGATACCAGAACTTAAAGTCCAGCAACATGTAAAAGGCAAAAAGGTACGGATTAGGATACGAAACGTGTAAATGTATCTATGCTTTTCTTGTGCAGACCGAAAAAGTAGCAGTATGACCCTATATTCTACTATTGAATACCTTATCGAGGAACATAGTTCTGAACAACATCCCGTAATCGGGAACTGTTTGAAAAAATGTAGGGCCAACTTTTAAATGGCGTTACACCATTTGGGAGGGCAGCGTAACAGCTTAGAATTTTCACAGACAGTTTGAGTCAACAAATTTCTGAATAAACACAGGCCGACCCCCTTGACGTCAGAGTGGTCACAATCGTGATTAAAGTCTTCAAGAAAAATGAGGCTTTAAGCATTCACGGTGTATCTGCAGTATTGAACTAAGATGCGACTAAACCAAGAATAATGATCGCCAAGACGCCAAAAGTGGAGCGATTTGTTAAATTGCAAAAACTAACGAGGTATACGAATATAGGCAGGATGAAACAACAAACAGATCTTCTGCTCTGGAACTTCTTTCATAGACCCTATAAGAATCTTGTAGGTCATGATAGAATTGAATATAATAGGTGTGTTTTTTTGCCAGCACTGATACGCTTAATTTTCACAGCCCAAAACACGGTTATCGCCGTTAACTATTGACATCCGGAGCAGTTCGGAGCACTAGCATTTTATTTGTTCAAAAAATGAGGTTCCCATGCATGAATTAGCGCGTATAGGTTAAGTTGTTAGTATAATTTGCACGTAGATTGGAAATAAGCGCTGATACCGATACCAAAAAAGCACACCTAATATGTGTCCGCTTTATCTGGTTTTTATGAGCACCGAATCCAGAGATTATATAAACTGTCTTACATAACAGAGGCAATCTGGATAAGCTGATCGCTGTTATCAAGGCTTCATACCCGTATGACGGTGGAAATTGTCTTCCAAACTGGTATGCCACAGGGGCGAATGTTAGCACCGCTTACTTTTTGGTGATAATTGGTGACGTTATCCAGTTTGCATTGACGGTAAACCTAAAAAAAAGTCGGAAGACGAATCCTCATACGTCTCTGATAGAGTGACTCATGACAAAGCGAGTAATAACAACTTTGCATCGTTGGCAACTTCTGAGTTGGAAAACGAAGATGATGAATTGAATGCCATTAATAGCAGCATCCAGCAACTACAAAAAAAGGTGTTTGCTATTAAAGCTAGGCAAATCGCCTGAAGGCAAAGGGAGCAGGAAGCTAAGGCAAGCTCCCAACAGCAACAGCAACTGCAGGAAAAAAGTGTGCAGAAACAGCAGCAAACACAAACACAATAAGTGCAAAAGCAGCAAAAAACGCAGCAGCTAAAGCAACAACCGCAGCAGCAAAAACGTCACACAAAAACAGCAACATCAGCAGAAAACACCTACAACATGGAGATCCAAGATACCAAGGACTTGTGTAAGTCGACCAGAGGTAAGCACTTTACCATTAAAAGATTAAGTTTAGACAGGCACGTCATCCACTGTAATTCAAAACCTTTTGAAGGAAACGTACTTCACGTACACACCAAAAGGTGATAAATTTAAAACATTTCTATTGAAAGGACTGGAACCGTCCGTTGATCCCGAGGACCTCTTAAAACTGCTTCAAGAGAAAGAGTGCGACGGTCTCAAATTTGTGGGGCTTAAGCCTTTTAAATCTGCAAGGGCAAAAAGGGAGAAGCGGAAACAACCGTTCTTCCTAGTACAGCTCACTCCCAACAGCAAACTAGATGGTCTAAGGAGTATTAAAGTCCTGGACTACCAGGTTGTTCACTGGGAAAAATTAAAAAGGAGCGATAACATTTTACAATGTGTTCGCTGCCAAAGGTTCGGCCACGCCGCATCGAACTGCCAAATGCAGCCTCGATTCGGGCCAAAAATAATCGGTGATCATGGCGCGATAACGCTAACCATTCATAGTAACGTTACGATCGTTATCGTCGACTAAAAAATATGGCCCAATAACGCCGCCGGCATGCAAACCGCACCAAACAGTTATTTCTTGTGGATGAAGTGGTGATTCATGAAACACATGTGAATTTTCACCCGACCAATAACGCATATTTTGCTTATTGACGAACCCATTGAGCCAAAAATGAGCTTCGTCACTGAAGATGATTTTGCGATGAAATTCATCATCTTGGCGCATCTTCTCCAGAACCCAATCGGAGAACGTACATCGTTTCAAATGGTCCATCGGCTTCAATTCTTGAGTTAGCTTGATCTTGTATGGATGTAAATCAAGATCCTTACGCAAAATACGCCATAATGTGGTCTGAGTCCGCTGTCGCACTGACACGGCAACATCACAAAACGAATATTTTTGCCCTAAACTTGTTACTGACTGTCTACTAGGGCGAGAATTACGTCCGAAAATTTGAGTTAACGCTCTTAAAGTTGCAGTCACCGACGCCGAATTTCGGTAGAAAATTTTTATAATTTGCAGACATTGCTCGTTCGTGTACTTTACCATGATGAAAATGTTGAGTTTACTGAATAAATTGACAGTGACAGTTTGATGATTAGTGAAAGAGTGCGTTCACAAATTAAATTCAAAATTGTCAAGTCCCTATTGGAAAACGCTTTATATAATACGTACTACGGGGATAAGCATACGCTGGGACAGCAATCACATCAGTGGATTCCAATAAGATAGCCAAGCATATGAAAGTTATCCTTTGAAATGCGAATAGCCTCCCATACTTTGGTATTAGATATTTCTATCATAACGTAAAAAATTCTACAAATTCTTGGGAACAAAGATTAAAAGCATCTATGAACACTAATCATATAAGTAACCCTCCGGGTGCACTACAAGTCAAAAGTATTATTCAAACATTCATAAAACAACTGACTTTCTCTCAACCCTCGATCCTAACCCCACGACTAACAGTGACATTCGCAATTTGTTTACCTAAGAATTATGCGAAGGGAAATAAGTAGTAGGTATGAAAATACAGTACTCGACCTAAGCTCTGTGGTTATGTCAAATTAAGGGCGCACTTATACAATAGTAATTTTCATGGAAGGAAGCTACCATTGTCATCACAGAGTTGGAGGGCGACTCTATTCAAATCAGCTTTCAATGGACTGTCGTTGTTGTCCCCGCAGGATGTAATTATACAACACATCTACACCAACCCAAACCCTCTATACTCGCATCCCCCTGTGCGGCACCACTGTCTAACAAATTGACAAACGAGAGACACTTTATCTGGCCAGTAGACGAGCAGGGACAGTGGTGGCTATATGGCAACAGAGACCGTACGGATTGCTGCAAAGGCATCATACACAGATACGAGTATACAAGCACTCGTACCACTTGGGAGTGATGGTTGTGGGTAAATTAATTCTGTAAACTCTTTCATTTAACCTTGAAAGAGAATAAATACGAAGTTTATCTAACAAACCCATTGTTGTTCATTTTGACTTTAGGATTTTTTTACTCTTCTGTTCATCTTGTTTTTTTTTAATTAAGATGTCTCCAGCGGGACATCCGAGTTGAAGAGGAGGACTTTTTAATGAGATTTCTCTCCTTTTTAAAGTCAACTTTTGTTTTTTTCTTCAAATCTTCGTAGCGCTGGAAAAACAATAGCTGGAAAGTTTTCCAATTAATAAATTAAAAACAAAATCGAAAGAAACAAAAACATGCACAGAGGATGGATGAAGAAGTTTTCAAAAATAATTCTCTTCCAAACAATGCAAGTTGGTAAATACATATATTTATGTATGTACGTAACTTACTCGTAAATGCAATTTGAAATTAAAAATCTTCTTGACCTGCTCCTCCTAACTCCTTCTTTTCTCGATTCCATAATCAGGACGAAGATGATGACCGAGAGTACGGACATTGCTTTGGTATTGAAATTTTTGATTCCGATAAAGGTTCGAACTTTTATGCATAACGATGAGGAAAAACGAGCAAAAAGTCAGAAAATATTGCCAGGATAAGTTTGATCTTAACCTGGCCATGAGGAAGGAAATAAAAGTTTTACTTCGAAGTGACTTTCACAGCGAGATGAACTTTGATAAAATACGTCTTCCTTAAAGTCTAGAAAATTTAGAGGTGAAAAGGTAGGAAAGAACCCTAACAGCTTGTTGGAGATAGCCAATTCGCAATTGTTCCTTCATCAGCAAGTTACTTATGTGCGTGATTCTGGAATATTTTCAAATTATACACTCCATCCTTTACTATATAGTAACAGGCAGACATCGAAGCCATTGAAGAGTTAATCCAGTGTTCGGACTTTATTGCAATTGCAGTAGATCTACTCCGACTTTTGAGCAAAAATCGACTGCGCTACTGCGTACTATTGGCAGTCTACTGCTCTTTAAATCAATGCCACAAAGGTGTAGCCGGAGGTGCTTCCTTGTAGAATTTGCTCAGAGTATAGTGCTAAAAATGAGCTTAACGACTTTAAAATATCTTTCAGGGGTCTGTTGTGGCACCGCGGACGCCGAGTCTTGGTGATACGGCAACACAAAGCAGCTTTTGACTGATAGCAGTAGCCTGCAATACAGTTGTATTAGCTCCTCGCATAACATAATCGCGGCATTGTGTCTGTTAATAATTACTAAAACCATTTCGTCTCTAAAACCATGACTACGCATGGTGTATCATTGCGGCCATTGTAACCGGATTAAGTTTGTATTTGGAATGTGAATGCAATTGTAGAATTCAAATGTAAAATTAGCTTAAAGTTAAATACTATTTCAATAGATTGTGCTACAATAAAAGAAAGTATGATAAATAAATAAATATGTAAGGAAATAATTAAATTTTTTTTATTATAGGAATTCCACTACCGTGAGCATCGAACGGCTGAGTAGGGTCAATGAATCTCGAGAAATTCTCCAGACGAGTCCTGAAACTAAAGGATACTCTCCCTCTCCCCCCACACCCCCTCCACCAGGGCCGGATCAATGTGTCATGCGACCCGTGCCGAAGATCAACCGGAAACTTGGCGACCTCCGGATTAACTAGCCTTATTATAGCGACCTCTGTACAGATGGATCATTCTTTCTCCGCTACTCGTGGGACCATATTGTGGACAAAATCTCTAAAAACAACAAAACCCGAGGCCGATATCCTTTTAATTCCCGGTGGTAGAACAGTGACTGCACCGACTACCGGCAAGGCTCCTCCATTGTCGAGAGGAGATAAAACTGTGGCGAGCCATGGTGCCCATCCTCTAAAAGCAAGCGCAACGAGCAAGCCATCGTCATATCACTTCCTCCACCCCTAGTAGCAGCAAGTTAGTGACAGGCCACGGACTTATCGCTGCTACTAAAACCCCTCCCCCTTAGGAGGATTCTGGGGATCAGCCGCATCGGCCAGCTCCATCTAAGATGCTGCACATAAAACGCCAAAATGCCTTAAGCATTATCAAAACGGATTACCCACTACTTCAACTGCTCTCAGAACACGAAAAGACTCCTCAAAGTGCCAGAGGTCGTTGGAGGTCGTTGGAGGTCGTTGGAGGAAATCGTGACGGTTCCCAAGAAGCCCAAAACTTACAACACTACTCGTAAAACGCCTGGACCGTCCAACAGCACATATCTGAGGTCATTCAGCGAATAATGTTCGACGAAATAATGTTCGCGGTAATCGATAGGAACGACACCGACCGATTAATAACACCTGAACGGTGCCAGTTATTCAAGTAAAAGTTTTCGAGCCACTTCGTAGCCATCATGCGGGAAAACCCCGATATGGGCCAATCAAAGATCTCTTGATCTTCTCACCAAAGCCATAGGTGGATTAAGAGAGATATGGCCAGGTGAAAAATTCGAGGTCGTGTCTATGGAACACTGGAGCAACTAAGGGCCTCTTATACAATAGATGCGCGTTTAACGTGATCAATAAGGAATCCCTTAACCCTCTAGCACAGATTAAAGGCTTGATTCGGTTCGGTTTCGTCAATACATCTAAGGGTCTATAAAAAGGATGAGCTGAATGCTGATAAGCAACCTCCTCCTCCTCTAACGGAAACATTAAATACAACCTTAGATATTGGAGCGTCGAATCCTTTCCATATATGGATAGCGATGATTCCAATCAATCCGAGGCGACAATTAAGCAGTCGGTCTCCTCTTCTGACATCCATTTGGAAATGGAAACCGAGAAGATGAGCTCTTGGGCACATCCTCAGAATTGGAGGACTTGACCAGCACAGTTGTGGAGGCTACTCTTGTAAATTGTAGTAACGATACGGTTTCTCCAGATTAATCTCCGTCACTCACAAAGGCCCTGACCACGCTTATTCTGCGTCTCTCCGATTCGGGCCAAAAATAATCGGTGATCATGGCCGATAACGCTGACCATTCACAGTAACGTGACGATCGTTATCGTCGACGAAAAAATATGGCCCAATAACGCCGCCGGCATGCAAACCGCACCAAACAGTTATTTTTTGTGGATGAAGTGGTGATTCATGAAGCACATGTGGATTTTCACCCGACCAATAACGCATATTTTGCCTATTGACGAACCCATTGAGCCAAAATAGAGCTTCGTCGCTGAAGATGATAATTTCATCATCTTGGCGCATCTTCTCCAGAACCCAGTCGGAGAACGTATGTCGCTTCGAATGGTCCATCGGCTTCAATTCTTGAGTCAGCTTGATCTTGTATGGGTGTAAACCAAGATCTTTACGCAAAATACGCCATAATGTGGTCTGAGCGATGTCCAATTCTTGAGAACGCCGTGGAATTGACTGATTTGGATCGTTTGCTACGGACGCCTGAACGGCAGCGATATTTTCGACACTTCGACCAACACGTTGTCTCACTGACACGCCGACATCACACACCGAATATGTGGACTCAAAATTTTGCACTAAACTTGTTATTGCCTGTCTACTAGGGCGAGAATTACGACCGAAAATTGGAGTTAACGCTCTTAAAGTTGCAGTCACCGACTCCGAATTTCGGTAGAAAATTTTTATAATTTGCAGACGTTGCTCGTTCGTGTACTTTACCATGATGAAAATGTTGAGTTTACTGAATAAATTGACAGTGACAGTTTGATGATTAGTGAAAGAGTGCGTTCACAAATTAAATTCAAAGTTGTCAAGTCCCTATTGGCCTTTACATGTAGATGAATTCCTGACCACAAGAGCAGATCATTAATAAACAATGTAAACAAGAAAGGTCCTAATACTGATCCCACACATGATGAAAGCTCTAAAAGATTGGATGTGCGCCCATTTAATATGACAGCCTGCGATTGGCAGATGCGTTAGAAAACCGGAAACGGTCTTTTACTTTGAAACTAAAACTTTGTGAGGAGTTGTATCAAACCCTGTGGAAAAGACTTTCGACAAAAATGGAAGAATTGAAATTGGTCTGTAATCAGGCTGTTCGGGCTTCCGATTTTTTTCCAAATGAGAACAACCTTTGCAACCTTCCACGTCAGTCCTTGTTAAGACAATTGTGTGGAAAATATGGATGATGACCGGAAGTATATGAGGTGAAATATTTTTACAAAAAAATTAAGTGTACTTCATCAAGCCGAACCGCTTTTACTACATCCTGATCTTGTATTCTTTCAAAACTCAATTCTCTTTCATTGAATGCATGCGAATCTTGTTGCCGGATATCCGGTGACCTAGATTGAACTTATGCAAACTGCAGATTAAATTCACCTGGCCACTTTTACAGATCCCTGAAATGAACAGCGATGACCCCTTAAAAACTGCATTTCCCTCACCTGAAAATATAAGAAAGAAAAGGAAAAGTTAAAAAACAAGCAAAAGAAAGTGAAGGTTATATAATTTTGTAAGATCTTATGCTAACTTAACAGCGATGGTCCAAGTGACACAGTGGTTTATTCACTCCATAAGCGAGTTGTACGACTTAGGAATGAATAACGATATTTTAGAGTATACGGATGAGCATTCGTAGCGAGAAGGGTGTTACGGTTGAAGGTTTGAAGGGGCTGAATGCTACTGGCGATTTCAATGGAACACTAGTGGTGGAAATAGCGATAAAACAAAGTGAGGCAGGAGACATTACGTCGGTGTTCGAGGGTGCCAATTGACTGACTATCTGTTTCGTGGTATACCTATATTTAACAACAAATATGAGCATGGATCGGCACCTTAAAGAAAAGCTCATTTAACACTAAGACGACCATCAATATTTCAACAATAGATATACCCAGCACAGTAGCAAATAAAGGGTTTTTGAAGCGGAGCAGATGTGGGGCGGGAAACAGTATGAAACCATGGAAAGGCTCGTAAGACTTTTTGTCAAACGTGTCAGATGAATTTTTCGTCTTCCGCAGAACCCACCTAACTACAATATGATACATGGGTTTATCTCGTTTATTTATGAAAACATTTAAGATACAAGTAGATTACGAGTATGATGTAACGGCTCTTGACATACCTTCGCACCGCCTTCCAAGGAAAACAGTTCTGAATGCTGTAAAAACAAGGACTGGGTGGTACAGAGAGGAGCTGGATCTAACGAAACCGAAAGTGACGTTAGGAATTCGAAGCCTCAATTTTACGACCTTATTATCAAACTAGACGACCAGGCCAGAACGCGATGCATAGAAGAGGCAATGCGATCATTTCACAAGGCAGTCTACAGCAGGCTTAATCACAACCTGCAGCAAAAGAACTATTTTAATGACACTAACAAGATATGTGGCGGAAACAGCGATGGTTTTGAAACTAACTGGAGAACTCCTGAAGCTGTTCTACAATTTGCAGTAAATGGATATTAGAAATTCAATATCTATTTTACCTATATAGACGGCAATGACATGCTAAATTTTTGGTTTTGTGCACCTTATTACAGATAAGATATGAACAAATAAAATCTTTTAATCTAAAATCTAATTTCAACATGCCATTTCCGCACTTTGGCCAAGAAGCGTGAACGTTAACGAAGGCGGGCAAAGATATGTGAAGGCGTTTTGGGCACAAGATTCTTCCAGAGATTTTTGATCCCATTTGCCCCTAAGATAACTAGGAGTTACAGAGCAGATGGACACTAATGTTCTGGCCCGAAGAGTATATTATTTCAACCCGAAGCGCCAACTTAATAGAGTAAGGTATCGCTTAAGGTCACGATAGTGGAATGCGACCTCAACCATCTTCGACTGGATAACTGGAGGCAGTTGTACAAAAGCTCCGAGGAACAAGAAAACCCACATCTCGGCAATAATCAAAGTTCTAAAAATAAATGTAGTTTAAATGATAAGCTTAAAAAAAGTAACTAAGAAACATACTAACCAAAAAACGAAGCTCTAATCCCGATCCCAGTTGGAGATTCAAAACAAACATATTCCCCAATTTTAGTCTTCCGTCCTCGCTTATCCGACACAAATCCTCTAATCCCTGAATTCCCCCGTTCCACCCAAGCTCCAGCGCCAACGCGTCTCTTTCAACTTGATAACCACCCATGTTATCCCTTCTCAACCTTCTACGCCACCAAACCGAGCTAGTAACTCATTTCCTAACTTCGGCCTTAAAACTGGAGCTAAAGACCCTAATTTTATTAACTCCCCTACCCTAAACCCCACATCTCATCCCTCGTCCAACTCCATATCCAATCATTTATCTCTATCTCCCTCCTCCAATGCTCCTATTCTTGATCCCCCTTTTCCTCCCACTGTTAAACTAACACAGAAAACCAATGGCACTACAGAAAGTCGATATGCTCTCTCTAGGCTCAGAGAAAGAAAGATATATGAAAACATTCGTCTCTTTCTTGCCTATCTACGAGTACATGACAAATCGAACTTGGTCTGCTACGAAGGGAAGACCAAAATTAGCGTCATGATTTCCATCCAGCAGAAAGGCCACCCTACCAACCGTATCAGTCTCAGGAAACTTTATGTCAAGTACCACGAGATTTTTAACATGTCCCCTCAGAAAGTAGTAGACGACCTTGCTGCATTCGGCAACTATGTTCACTTTAAACGAATATCACACCTACAGCAAAGCCGAGGCGACCACGAAAAATTTTTTCGTCCATAACGTGCCTCCTTTGCCAGCGCTTAAACCATCGTGCCTCACACCTCCACCCCACAACATCCCTCTTACATTTTACTACCAGAATGTAAGAGGTCTTCGCTCTAAAACCAATGCTGTCCTACGTCAATCGCATGCTCTTCCCTTTGATATTTATGTCCTGACTGAAACCAATTTGATTCCCGACATAAATAACCAGCAATTCTTTCACCATACTTTTAATGTTTTTCGCGACGACGATCCGATCCTACCCGCCCAAATGATGATTCCATTGTCGAGGCGTATTACTCTCGATCCACAACAGCCTTAACTCTTCTCCCATTACAATTTCTTCATCCTCTAAAGCCGACATTGTCGCAATAAAAATATCACTCCCTCTCAAGTTCCCTTTACGTTATACTCGTATGTTGCTAGGAGTATATCCTACCAGCTTAACCTATCGAATTTTACCAATTTGTTATTGATGCGATCGACCATTTAATTGACCTGTCAGACTCTATTGATGATATCCTTATTTTCGGCAGCTTTAATCTTCCTCTGCTACAGCGGACTCCATCAGATGAGCAGTCGTTTTTCATCGCTTCAAATGCCAACTCAGCTAAAGCATGTCCCTTCTTAGATCGCTTAACAGACTCAAGTCTATACCAAGCCAGTGGTATATCCCACAACAGATTCAATTAACTCTTCAGACTCGCTTTGTCCCCTATCTCTCTCAACAATCGATAGCTTTCATAAAGCAAATTTTCACATCACAAAAAGCAGATCCCCCTTTAACTTTCACATTTTTTTTAAAAGAAATATTTAGTTCTTTTTCCCTTTACGTTCCGTTTTCCCGCCATAAAACATCATCTACTAGTCCTCCATATGAGAAACAAGTTATGGGCTGTTTTCCTGCGTACCAGATCCTTTTTCGAATATTCCAACTATCTTGGTGCTTATCTACATTTCACCGAACTTTACGATTCCCTTTACCAGCGCAATTGGTTAACTACAAACGAAAGTCCGCTGTTTACACTCCTTCCCTTCTCTTTCAACAACAAGTCATCAACCGATTCGCTCACCATTGCCAACCTATTTGCCACCTTTTTCAAACAATCCTTCACCGACGACTCCTTTGTACCAGATCCATCCTATTTTAGTTACCTACTGAACTTCTCTAATAGCCCACTTCACTCTCACATCTTGGACCCGTCTTATATCGAATATAAATCACACCAACTTAATGACGAATTCACATCTATCCCAGATGGCCTCCCAGACATTTTTCTTAAAAAATGTTCTTCCTTTCTTTCTCTTGCCCTTTCTAATCTCTTTTGTCTATCCACAGGCATAGAAAACGTCCTTCATAATCTCGATCCCCAAAAAAGATCAAAAAACAATATAACACTAAACTATTAAACTACTGTCCAATCGCTAAACTCACCCATATACAAAAACTCTCTTCGAAAGTATTTTGTATCAAGCTCTAAGCTTTCAATGCAAATCACTTATTTCTCCTAGACAACATGGATTCCTAAAGGGTAGGCCAACCACCCAAAAATTTCGTTGAATTCGTATCGTTTGCTTTCCCTGCCCTAGAGAATGGCAACGAAGTCGATGTATTGTAGTTGCAACCGATTTTAGCAAAGCCTTCGATAAAATTTCTCATCGATTAATACTCTTCAAATTGTCTGCCCTCGGCTTTGCACCCATACTGTTAAAATGGATATCCTCTTACCTCGAAAACCGTTTTTACAGTATTCCTTTTAGGTCAGAACACTCGGCTCCATTTTTGGCCACCTCTGGTGTTCCACAAGGCAGCCATCTCGGTCCCTTTCTTTTTATATTAACCATAAATGATCTCGATATGATCATCAAACAATCGTCTGTCTCCCTTTACACCGACGATACCAAATTTGTCAAAACCATTTAATTTCCCCATGACACTTTCCTCCTACAACAAGACCTTGATAGTTTTTCGATTGGTGCCTCAAAAATTGTTTGAGACTTATTATCCCCAAATGCCAATCCATCACCTTTTCATATAAACGGCTCCAATATCTTCAACAGCTCTACGTTCTCCACAACAAACCTATCTGATCCGTTCAATGACTTCGCGACCACGGCATTTTGGGTGATAGAGAGCTCGACTTCCGTTTACATATGGATTTGATAATCCTTAAAGCCAACTCTGCACTGCAAGAATTCATCAAACCATACGTGACCAGGTCCCTCTATATAAGCTTTGTTCGTCCCTCCCTAGAGTACGCCAGTCAAGTATGGACCCCATATCATCGCGTTCATATCTCGAGAATCGAAAGCATCCATACCGCTCTTCGAGGTATGCCCTGGGACGATCCTTTTATTCAGTAAACTCAACATTTTGATCGTGGTAAAGTACAGGAACGAGCAACGTCTGCAAATTATAAAAATTTTCTACCGAAATTCGGAGTCGGTGACTGCAACTTTGAGAGCGTTAACTCCACTTTCCGGTCGTAATTCTCGCCCTAGTAGACAGGCAATAACAAGTTTAGTGCAAAAATTTAAGTCCACATATTCGTTGTGTGATGCTGCTGTGTCAGTGAGACAACGGGTTGGTCGAAGTGTCGAAAATATCGCTGCCGTTCAGGCGTCCGTAGCAAACGATCCAAATCAGTCAAGGATCTTGGTTTACACCCATACAAGATCAAGCTGACTCAAGAATTGAAGCCGATGGACCATTTGAAGAGACGTACGTTCTCCGATTGGATTCTGGAGAAGATGCGCCAAGAAATCGCCTAAGGTCACGATAGTGGCCTGCACTAATGGGAGAGGATTATTTGTAGAGGCCAAGATTCAGCAATGTAGAAAAACAAGTTACAGGTAATTTATGGATCAGATAATTTCCCATGTACGAGTAGTTGGGCATAGCCAAATTTGGCTGCCCTCTTGGGGACCTTCAAGTTGTAGCAATTTTAGCTCCTAAACTTCTTTAAGGGACAGCCCTAAAGGTGCGTATTTGCCTAGGTGTTTAACAACTTGAGCATCAGTACTGTACATCTCTAGCCGACTGTGTAAATTGTAGTTTTTCGTAAAGATACAGTGGTGATTTCGAATATATGATTTTATGCAGGAAAATACAGTTTCTGACATCAAGATATTGTGTCAGGGAACAGCCTAAGATACTGTTTTGGTATGCAGATACATGATCATATCTTCTAAGACCATGTACATATCGAATCATTCCATTAAAAGCAAACTGCAATTTGTTTTTCGATGCAGAATCAAGCTTGCAGTATATTACATCTCTGTAAGTTATAATTGGAACTAATAAAGTTCCAATTATAAAGCGGGCATAAGTCCGTAACTTTCGAAGGCAGGCATAGACACGGCCTATTATATAATTTATAGTATATGGTCATTACAGGAGAGATTACAGTTTATTATAAAACCTAAGCTATATATATTCGATAATACAATAGGAGGTAATATTTCTGGCTGGTAAAAGTTTTTTGAAATTAAAATTGCCTGGGTCTTAGATGGATTTAAAGTAAGTCCATTTTCAATAGACCCAGTGTGATGAAAAGATCATCTGCTAGTCCAATAGGTCTTGACAAATAAATTTGGATGTCATCGACATAAAGGTGAAAAGATACACTGTTGCATTACTTCAACGAGTAAAAATACAAAAAAGAAGAGGAACTAAGATAGAACCTTGAGGTACACCTTCACGTATTTATCTGATATCTGAAAAATCTTCACCAACCATAACTCTCTGGCAACGATTGCTTATGTAGCAACCTATGAATTTGACTACCCTATCACTAAAGCCAAATTAATGGCGGAGATTTTTACATAAGATGCTGTGGTTAAACCTGTCAAAATGCTTTTGAGAAGTCTAGCAAGCATAGGACCGTCAGGTTGCTTTGATCATACTGAAGCCTTATATCATCAAGAATTTTAACCATTACAAGGACAAAGCAGAGAATTTATATTTAAATGACCGATTAATTGTTTTGCCAGTATCTTCTCAAAAACGGAAAGGAAAGATACTTATAGGACGAAAATCAGTAGGAAGTGAGGGCCGTGAATTTCTTAGCAACAGGTATAATTCTAGCAGCCTTCCAATTATCAGGGAAGGTAGAAGAAGATAAGCAATAATTAATTATATGCGTTAGTATACGTAATAAGTGCGGAAGAATCGTTTTTACAAAGCGGAGGGGGATGCCATCTTTAACCACGGCATTCGCATAGAAGTTCTTCTTGTAAGGAGAACCTAGTCGTTAGTCAGAAACACCGTTTTTACCAACACCTATTTTACGTAAATTTTTCCAGAGCAGTTTAGAATGAAGTGAATCGTTTAAAGTTGATGCAAAATAATTACGCTTAGCACAGCGAGTGACGAAAGTACGACTACACTGAATACGGTATAGACAGTAAGTCTCCTAGTTTTTAAATGTAGGGCTTCGTCTCCAATTTCTATATTTTTTTTGTGCGGTTATTTATTGCATCCAGTACTTGAAATTTCTAATTTATCCTATCCGCAGCGTTACTTTACTTACTTACTTTAGGTGGCGCTACAATCCGGGGTGGACCTGGGCCTCAGTCAACAAGCGTCTCCATCCAGCTCGATCCCTAGCTAGCTGCCTCCAATTTCGCACGCTTACACTTGCGTGCGCCACCTGAGTCTTGGCCTTCCTCTACTGCGATGTCTCTCGGGAGCGGATTCGAAGACTTTTCGGACCGGAAAATTGGTGTCCATATGCTCTACATGACCCAGCCATCTCAGTCTTTGGATCTTCACTATTCTGCTTAAGTCGATGTCGCTGTAGAGTCCGCAGTCCGTAGAGTTCATTGTTGTATCTCCTCCTCCTCCATTCATCGTCAATGTAGACGTGACCGAAGATCGCCCGAAGAATTTTTCTCTCGAAGCAACCAAGAACACCCTCATGCATTTTTGATAATGTCCATGCCTCTGCGCCATAGACCAGGACCGGGATTATTAAGGTCTTATAAAGGTTGACTTTTCTTGTCCGAGAGAGGGTTTTGCTACTCAATTACCTTCTAAGCCCAAAGAAACAGCGGTTGGCAAGAGTTATTCTTCGTTTGATATCAGCGCTGGTGTCGTTGTCTGTATTTATAGTGGAGCCTAGGTAGATAAAGTCCTTAACTACCTCAAATGTATACCTGTCGAGAGTGACGTACTGTCCGAGATGTCAGTGTTGGTTGTAATTTTAGCTTGACAGCATATACTTGGTCTTGCCCTTGTTGACCGCTCAATACTCGCGAAAGCGCCACTGACATCATGCTGCTTTCTCCCGATTATGTCAATTTCGTCGGCGTATTCGAGTAGTTGGACAGACTTTTGAAAGACAGTGCCTCTTGTGTTTGCTCGTGAGTTTTGCACTATTCTTTCAAGTACGATGTTGAAAAAAAAAATCGCATGACACCGCATCGCCTTGTCTAAATCCTTTCTGGACAACAAACGTCTCGGTAACATCTTTACCGATCTTCATGGAGCACCGTGCATTCTCCATCGTCATCCTGCACAGACGGACGACTTTGGCAAGGATGCCGAAACTAGACATTGCTCTGTATAGCCCGTCTCTATAGATGCTGTATCGATCTGAAGCTCATGGGTCTTCTCCAAGATCTGCCGTAGTGTGAATATTTGGTCGATGGTGGACTTTCCTGGCCTGAAGCCACACTGATATGGACCTATCAGGTTGTTGACGAACGGCTTCAGGCGTTCACACAATACAGCAGATAAGATCTTGTATGCGATGTTAAGGAGACTGATGAGGGGGTCTCCTTTTTTGAGAATCGGACAAACAATGCTGAGATTCCATTCATCGAGCAGATGAGTTGGTGTGTGCTCCTTACAAAGTCTTCCCCTGCCGCTTTGATCAGCTCGGCAGTCGGGCCGTCCGCTCCAGCAGCTTTGTTGGACTTAAGCTATTTTCACTTCGTCCAGGTCAGGTGAACGGAATTGTTGGTCATCATCGTCCAGGTTTAAATGTTGATTCTGCCTGACAGCGGTATTTGGTTCGTCATCGCCGTTATACAGCCTGCAGAAATGGTCTTTCCAAATCCTCAGCATCGACTGCGATTCTACCACGATGTTCCCTTGTTCATATCCACAGGCTACGGTTCGGGGTTTGTTTCCGTGGCATGTTATTTTTACCATTTGGTAAAACTTCTGAACCTCATTCGTGGATTAGCATTTCTCTCTTTCCTCGACCGCGCGCTTCTCATGCTCTTTCCTCTTCCTCCTGAGAAGCCGGTGTTCGTCTCTCCTCTTCCGCTCATAGAGCTCATGAGCAGCTCTGGTCCTTCTATGCAGCGCCGCTTTATATGGATCTTGTTTAGCTGCATGTGCTTGCCGGCATTCATCATCGAACCAGGGGTTTCGTTGTGATGGACGAGTGAAACCCAGCACATCAGAAGCGGCATCACTGATGATGTTTTCGCAGTGTTTCCAATGGCTTTCGATGCTTGATGCTGGCGGTAATGGACCTCTTAAGAGATTAAGAGACACTCGATCAGAAAAGGACTTGACCTCGAATTTCCTCACAGCATTAGTTTGGCGTAGTTTGGGATATCCGCAACCGTATTGGCTCCTCGGAACGTACGGACATCTATAATACTGGAGGAGTGTCTTGCGTCTGTCGCAATGTGATCAATATGCCGCAGCGGCACCTGATTATTAAAAAAGATGCTCAATTTTCGATTGAAAAATGTTAAGCTTATTATTATTTATAACGAATCTACTCTTAGCTGCTAAAGACGGAATTAGCATACCAAAGCAAATTCATTGTTGACCTTGCAGGAAGTATAATATTTCTGCAAAAGGTTTCATAATCTTGCAGTACTTATTTAAAAAGCAATTTCTGTGACTGAAAATTGGCTACAATTCACTGCAAGGCATAAGACATTCAACTTGTCTTCAAATTTTAAAATTTGCGTCACTTAGTTGTATAAGGCGTTCCAGTGAGTATGTTTAAAACACTACGAATTATTTCTGAAGACTTTGGTCTGTTGACTTTCTTTCATAATACGTTACATTTGTAAAAAGCCTAAATGAATAATTATGCAGTTTTAAATGTAATCGAAAATTAAATATATATTGTAAATTTACCTTTGAATCAATATTATAAATATCAAGTTTATTTTTTATAGCTGAGGAGAAATTTTTTTGTTGTCACTAAATTTAGGGTATGACTTGCGCAACGAAAATGCTTTGCCAACACCATACTTTAAGTATTTTCATTGTATTTCGTCCAAATTGATTTCTACTACCTCATCAAATAAAGAATCGTTGCTGGTGTTATTATGCCCATCATCAGCCTGGTCGTCAATTCTATTGTCAATTGCTACATTTATTAGAGCATCGTTATCCAAACCATATTCTTGGAACGCCTTTATGAAATTTGATACATTGTCTGTTATCGTCATTATATTATTTAATGGAGTAAGATTATATTAACTCTGATAATGAAGTTCATCAGCTTAGCAATTCTGTCGTAGGTATGCGAGCCAGTAAAGCTTAAAGCCGTTATCTAGCCAATGGCAGGTAGAGCCAAAAAAACATTTATGCCTAAACATATTTAGTGTTTTTCATTTCTTTTCTTATTTTTTCCTTAATGTCACCAAATCTCTTATAAACTATGTTTCTAGCTGTAGTTCTACTCGCAACATTCAAGGGTATTCGTTTAAAAAAACATTTTTCTAAAATATTTCTGCTCGACAACGCCTATGGCAGAGCAAAAGTGACATACCAACAAAATCAACAATATCGTTATTAAATCCTTGTTAAGTTATTTTTCTTATTAAATTCTGAGTTCTTGATTTCAATGTAGGTCTCATATTCAACACAGTGCTTCCGTTTTAAATGAGTTACCAGATTGGATGATATGCCTTCATGGTACTTAATCAGATTTAATTTGTCTTTGCACAACATTTGCACAGATATTTTCCATAAAAAGAATTAGAACCAGAAAACGATGGCTCATTGCTTGGAGCATTCTACGAGTATGTATGTATATTGAATACGATAAAAATGGGTATTAAATATAATTACATAATTTCCTGTTGTTCATCTGCCAATTGAAAAAAATAAATTAATGCCTAATTTCTACTTAGGTGTTTCTCAAAAAAAATGTTTGAAGAGGATTTCTTCAGCATTGTTTTTTATTTTGGCTGGGTTCTCTGCTGTAGACACTGCACTTGACTTTCGTTTCCGGAGGGATTGTGACCCCCCACTTCCACCGTTTCAGTATGTAGTATTCATTCCCAAAGCTGGACAATGTTCTCTTGTTGTCCCAAAGGACCTCAGACCTATAAGTCTATCATCTTTCCCTCTGAAAACTCTAGAATGACTGATTGATATCCATATTCGAGCTGAAGTTGATCCAAGACTTCTGTCAACGGCACAACATGCCTACTGTAAAGGAAAGTCGGTGGAAACCGCTTTGCACTCTCTGACTAGCCACATCGAACGATCTCTACAATATAAGGAGTACACAATGGTCCCTTTCCTTGACATAGAGAGCGCCTTTAACTTTAACAACGTCAACACATCCGCAATCACGACTGCGCCGTCAACTCTGCAGGTAGACGACTCATTTGGGGAGTTGATCGGTCTAATGCTAAAAAGCAGGATAATCAACTCCAAACTGGGTGAGACTTCTCCTAAAAGATGTGTCAGCAGAGGTACGCCGCATGGCGGTGTCCTCTCTCCCCTTCTCCGGAACTTAGTACGAGTTAACGAACTACTGATATACCTGGAAGCGGATGGTAGCAGAGTGATTGCCTATGCGGATGACGTTGCCATAGCCGTCTCAGGAAAGCATCTCAATACCATTGAAGAACTCCTTCAAGTAAATTTCAATAGATTAACCCGCTGGGCAGATCGCTGTGGATTGGGTGTAAACCCCCATAAAACTGATCTTGCCCTCCTTTGAAGGAAATTTAAAATTCCAATCGTAGACCCTCCCTCAATAAACGGTACCAGCTTAGTCATTTCCGATACAGCAAAATATTTGGGACTCATTTTTGACAGAAAACTAAACTGGAAACCTAACATTCAAGAAAGAGTCAATAAAGCTACAATAGCTTTATTCTCTTGCAAAAAAGCCATTGGGAACAAATGGGGCCTTCAACCTCGCATAACCCACTGGCTATACATCTCGGTCATAAGACCGATACTTACTTACGGGGTGGTTGTCTGGTGGACGGCCTTGGAAAATGCAATCAACCGCATTAAACTAAGCAGAGTCTAAAGAACAGCATGTCTATGCACAAGCGGAACATTGCGGTCTACCCCCTCTAGATCAGTAGCTTCAGCTCTTTCAACACGTTGAACTACGAGTGCATCAAATCGATTCGACCAGAACTGTTAAATGGTTTGAATTTTAGAGAGAAATGCATCGCGAATAATATTTATTTCCTCTGATATGTGAGCAGTCATATTAGCGGCACCGTAGGTGGGTTTGGTCGTCATAAGTGAAATTGGTTGTCACGGTGTTGATGCCTTAATTTGAAGAGCTCTATATCTGGTTCCAATTCCAGCTGTACTCGTATTCGAGTGCGACATTATCAAAGTAAGTGATCTTACAGGTACTGTATCCATTGTATTCTAATATGTATCTCAATTGTCAACTATTTTGCCGCCTTAAAACCCAACAAAATATTTCACAATACACCGCCCAGTTGTCATAGCAATCAAACATCAGTTAATCGAACAGGTCAACGATCCCAGAGGAGTACAAGTATGTAACATTTCCACAATTTCCATATGTCGGTCGTTTGGTTATGGCTAGCTACAATTCACTTCAAGAAGGCGTAGCTGCAGGAAAACAAGAAAATATATAATTTCAAATCGAACGCAAAGAGGCGTGGGCGTCATACTTCAAATTGGATAATTCCATTTCATATAGTTGGGGAAGAGAACCTCTGCCGGCATACGTATTCGTACAAAAACTGGCAGCCTGGTGCGTGTAAAGCGGCAAAATAGGCGTTCCGCCACGGAACTAACTCATCATTTACGACATTTAGCTTACACTAGTGACTCTCCTCATCCGTTTGCGTGACGACGAACTAATTACAAAAATAAATATACAGAAAACCACTGTTGTTCGATACACGAGTATGGAATTTTAAAATTTGACACGCATCCACCACCCCTGTCATGGTTAGAAATTGTTGCATTTTCCTTATATGGGACAGCCGCTGTCACTGTTTGGCATTTTTCATATTTTTCATTTTTTCCTTTGGATTGCCGGATAAGGGTCGCAAGTTGACAGTGGTTCAAAATTTCGACGTGTGTGGTGAAAGGGAATGAGGAATCGATTTATGGAATATGACAAAGCTTTCAATGGGGCAAGGCAATTCCACTTGGGGTCCTGATTTTTTAGTGTTCAAACAGACAGGCTTGGCAACCATTCAACTGGCAATAACCTTCTTTTTATTTTTCTGAGTTCAAATGGAGTTCAGATGATAAGTACGAGTATATTACCGTTTTTACTATTTCCTTCCAAAACAATTAAGTACTTCATTTGTGCACAAGCATTCTGTTTTGTTTTTCAGAACGAGAACTCATTGGCGCATATCTTATCCATTTATTTCCAGGTCAACCTCTCTGATTACCGCTTGGATAGGTTTCTGAATTCATTATCATTAACCCTAACTGCGGAATCACTGCCAAATACTCGTATGTAACTGGTTATGCGTGCACTAAAAAGGATAGCCTTCCCTCATCTCTTGTTAACGTTTGTGTTCCAAAAGGGCGGCAAGTTCCCTTCTGAGTCATGCATTTACCTGGCCAAAAAACGTTGAAATGAAATCCGTTCACCGAAGCATTTATCGCCTTTATACTAATATCCTCCAAGGCAACCACTAGCGACGTCTGCATCACTCTAGCAAGACACAAGACTCAACGACACCAGACCGTCGTTCTTTTTTGTCATTGTCATTTTAACTGCAACTTTACAACGTTACGAATTTGCTTACTGATGTGGTTCATTCTCTGCGTCGCCTACCTTTAACTGAGATTCAATTTGTTCCAGCATACTACCCATAGTTTCAGTGTCATTTTCTTCCGTGTCTCTCCAAATCTGCCCGTTGCTTCTACAAACTGATTATCGTCCTTTAGAGGATTCCTCCAGTGGTATGCTTGAATTATATTAGATTCGGTCCTAGTTTTTTTCCCCTTCCCTATGCCACCAGGAGATAAGAGCACAGAACCATTGAAAATGAATTTCTAGTGCGTCCGCTGCTACTCGTACTCCACAACTCTTGGCTCTAGCTCACACCTCGACAACAATGACGTATTACAAATGCCTTCTCAACATAGCTGTCACTTTGAAAGTCCTTAAGGCAAATAAATTAATTTTACTCCTCGGAATATTCCCGTGTATCCGTAGATGTGTGTTTGTTTGTCTGCCTGTCACAAGTTTACGGAAGACTATGTGCGTTCTCTCTCGTCTCGGATAAATATTTTCATTTTGGCGCGCGTTTGTATGCCGTTGTGCTATGTGCTAATGTCTTGTGTGCTTTGTGTCATCCAACGGATTGGATACGAAATTCATTTCAGCTCATAAAAGTGCTCCATCCGAAATCCCGAGCTCTAGTCCCACCCCTAAAGGAATTGATATCCATTCAGAAGGAGTGCCAGTGAATCCTCCTTCTATCCGCACTGTAATTAAACGAATATTCCGTCTAATGATTTGATGGCAAAAAAAAAAACGACCGAAAAATGACAAAAACGATGCCGAAAAGGCATTCGGGAAGGAAGCAAGGAATTAAGGAAGTGTCATCTAGGTAAATAAATTATTAGGCATCCTCCTTGGCAGGGTTGGAAGCTCTATTCTCTTTCATCATCATCATCCTCTGGTTATGATCGTTGTCCTTGTCTTTTACACAGTTTTGGCAGGATATTTACTACAGTCACAGGCGGATATCACGATACCAGTCTAAAACCCAAACCCAAACCATGGCTATGAAAGGAGAAATTTGTCTTTGATTGATAATTTGTATCTTTTCGGTTCGGCAGGCTTCGGTTCATTATCTTGGAGAGATGACGGAAGGAAGTAGTTAAGTGGATTTTAAAGGATTGCGTGATTGATTAGCTTTTTGTGTTGGGGACAGTTCCGTTCCTTATTAAGGTGGTTATGGAAAGAAGCGACCTTCTTGCCGTTGTTTTTAGGGAGTTTAAATTCGAAAAGTTTTCCAAAGATGATGACCGGAAATTTATTTTCTGGAAGTTAGGGGAAATATTTGATGAAAAAAAAATACTTTAATTGAGCGAGTCTTGTGGCTTTTAATCTTCGGGAAATTTGATTTGTTTACACAAGGTTATGTACAAGCATTTAAGTGTGTAAATAGTCTTCTGACGGAAAGTGTTCTTTTGTTTTTCGCTCTTAAATGGAATGGAATAGATGGTTTCCTGACTTATCAGTCTCTTTATTAGGAAGCTACTCAGGAGCTCAATTGACTCAGACAACGAACTAGTTTATTGATCCCCTTAGAGGTTTCTTTTAACTGGAATTTATCGGTCTTACGTAGGGAGGTAAGTAAACGGTACCACCCAGTACGGGTATATCAGCGCCGAATATCTGCAAGGTTTGCCGACATTTTTAAGAGCCATGCTATCTGGAGTTCTGCTCATATCCAACCCAATTTCGGTTAGTAAGCCCTAACCGAGGACGCAAGCAGTTAAAACGAACTGAGTTACTGAGCCTTGACCATCAAATTTTATCGGCGATCTCGTTTACCGCAATTCCTTTGTGATCGGGGGCCAAAATATAAGACTTCTGACAGCGTTCATAGAAGCATTGCATTCTGGAACTAGCTTGGAACGCGTGAGAGGGCTGCAAGGATTGGAACCAAAACGATGCAAAGTTTCATGGGCAGCAAATTCGGTGATATGAAGAAGTCTAAGAAGAATGTGGTTTTATCACTACCCAGCATGAGCAGCAGCATTAAAATCAATGGCGAGACAGTTACTGTTAACCCTCTGACAATTTTCCATAGAACTGTCATAGCGAAAAAGGACGAAGAAGATGTTGTAGAGCTTTTGACCTATGAATTAGCAACATTTCCCATGGCTCTGTTCCTCGAGGGTGGAATGCGAAAAGGGAAGAAATCATCCCTCTGCGAAGTTTCGCCAATAGAGAACAACGCAGCTTTCGATCTCAACCAAAGCACTAATGGCGATAGATGGTGGTTTCCTTCTACATCGTATGAAATGGAAACCGTCCTCCAACGTTTCTTCGATTTGCCATTAGTACATCACCTACGTACAAAAACATTACGGTCCAAATTGTATGCTGGTTTTTGATGGTTACGGTGATGTCAACAGCACAAAACGAGCAGAGCAAAAGCGATGAGGTCTGACAAAAACTTCGGTTGACATTAATTGTAATGAAAATATGAGCATCACTGTTCAACAGGTGCATTTCCTCGCCAATGAAAGGAATAAACCAAGGCTGATTCAGTTCCTCACCGAGAAGATGACGGCAGCAGGAATTGAAACAACTGTTGCAATAGGTTGTAATAGTTGGGGAAGATGTCGACTTGATAGTGCTCCTCATAGGATTGGCTCCACATTGGGGAACAAATTGTTTTCAGTGCGACAACTTCCATTCGCCAAGACAATTCTCCTTCTTCACAGCTTCTCCAGATGTGACAACACTTCCGCGATCTATGGAAAAAGCAAAGTCAGAATTGCTAAGCTGTTCACAACAGTTATCCAAAAAATGTTAGACATTTTCAGTGAGCCCTCAACATCACATGAGAGTATTGAACAGGCCGGCGAGAAGTTGTTTCTGGCGATTTATAAAGCGCCTGCCCAAGAACAGAACCTCAATACATACCGCTACTCAGCATTTTTGAAAACATCGGTGAAGCCTAATTCAGATCTGCCCACTCTTCCTCCTACCACAGGAGCTTCCAAGCATCAATCGTTCAGAGTATGCCCACAAAATATATATTTGAGCTAAATATTTACGTTGATCTTATTCCTTTTTTACAGATACAACAATGGCTCGGCAACCCCCTACCACCTACCAAATGGGGATGGGCCAGAAAAGACGATGGTCTTAAGATGCCAGTGACAACAAACGAGCCAGTGGCACCCCACTCCATTCTCAACACCATATTTTGCCGATGCACGACTGAGTGTGGAGTGTGATGCGGCTGCCGGAAAGCAGGAATTGCCTCCTCCAGTATCTATGGTATATGCTCCGGCACATGCACTAACGGAGCCCTCATCGAAGACATCGTCGGCGATGATGATGATGATTATTTAGATTTAGAAGATAATTAGGAATTTTATTTTTAAAATTCTACTTATCAATACTTAAAGATGTGTAAGTTTATTTTTTATTGTCCATCTTCTTCCCTCCATATCTCATTAAATATTGATTCAAGCGAAAAATTGTATAGAATCTTTTTTGTAGAGAATTTTATGTAAATTAATTTAGTGTAAGAACATTTTTTGCTATGGGCCACCATTTACGAGTTATTTACGAAAAACTAAAAAAAAGGGACCTTTACACCTTTACACGGATTTAAACTGAACAACGACCTAATGAATAGCTGAGACTTTGGCTGTTTAAGGCTCGCCTTTGTAGATGGACATAGAGTTACCGGAAAAAGTTTTGCGTTGCTTCCATTCGTTCTTCTTTAGAATCAGGTGATTGAAGGCAACTTTGAAGTGAATTTTAGTTAATTGAAAGTCGTTTGATTGCGTGAAGCCTTGGTGCTGAAGAATAGGCTGACATGTCTCGCATGGCTGGTATCACTAGCCATTCTAAATTCATTGTAAACAAAAGCACAGACAACGGCGATGCTCGGAAATTTTGTTGAGTCTTAATTTACCCGTCGTCCTAAGCAAGCTCACCAAGGCAAGTTTAAAACATGCAAACGTGTACATATCTCCTTTTAAATTGCAGCTCTACGAGTATACGGCAGAAAAACTCTCACTTTTGCCCCCCTTTGTCGATCACAGGTATTGATAAAGCAATTTGTATTCAATATCCAATTGAGCGAACATAATTTTTGAATCCATTTTCGATTTACGTCAATCGTTATTGAGAATGAATACTCATTCGAGTCGAGATACATTTTAACGTTGATGGTCATGGCGCACCCCTAACCGTTTCAGAACACGCAATAAACCTCATTATCCGATCACTTAATCATAAAATGTCATGATTGCGGCGAGGCGAATTAATTTTATTTCTTCAGGAATCCTTTTACGAAAATTATAACCTGTTCGCTGGCCACTACCACCGACATTCATCACTTAACACATGGCCAACGAAAAACAAAAATCCACCGAAGGAGTTTCTCTTTTTTTTTGGATAAAAGATTCGAACTTGGCACGCAAATTCATCGACTGCCTCGTGTTTGCTTATGCGAGGGTTCCCTTCCCCATCCAGGAAGTCGAAACGGAAAGCAAATATTTGCCCCATAATCGAAGTTTATCTGTTGCATATCCTGGCGGACTCCTTCTGGCATACCAGCGGAAAAATTATCGTCATCTTGTGCACAAGCACATCTGCAAGGTTCCATCCATTCCGTCAGGCACTTATACATTTTTCAGGAGCCCTCCTTCTATTGGAAAACGACACCTACTTCACCCCGAAAGGTGGGTTCGTGTGCCACTTTTTTATTTTGCTCCCTCATCAAGTGGGCTTGAGAAAAACGGTTGAGAGACCGTATGCTGTTGACTGGAACTGGAACTGGAACTGATACTGACAGAGAATCTGACGTCTGTCTGATGCTTTTGAGGAGGTTGCATGACGATGCTGACAACGACGACGACGACGACGACTATGATGATGATGACAATGACGATGGCAGTGGACCTCCTTTAGCATCCGCCTCATATCACTTCGATCGATCAAAAATCATGCGGCAATAAAAATTTGCATAAAATCCTGATTAGCCCCCTGATTCGGATTCGCCATACCATTCGGTTCAACCAACTTTGGTTGATGTTGTTGTTGTTATTTTTACAGATTTGGAGGGCAAGAAATATCCTCTAAGGAGGCAATTTGAATGCATAATGCAGATACCCAGCATTTGGGATCTTAGATTGCCGCCTTTATGAGCAATTAATTGCAATTACCATGTCACAGGGTATACGAGAGAACATGTATGCCGTTTGTGTACAGTTAGATACGCGAAATGTAGCAAGAAATAAAATAAGTTTACAGCAAGTAATGTTACCCATTACGGTAAAGGCAGAATCCTACTAAATCATTTGGTCCTTCCATCAGCCAAATTGCCAATTACCTATGTAAATCAATTGGATGTGGCGTATATATATCGAATAGAAATCGATTCGGAATAGGATTACAGGATTTCGAATTGGACATTGATTTCAAGAAACCTCATGAAAGAGGCACAATCAAGTGTAGTGATAGGAAAAGCTAGTTTTAAGGTCTTTATGTCGGTCCTACATTTTCTATTAAAACAGGTGTCAGGAGGTTTTTTTTCTTTTTGATAGAAAGTTGACTCCAACTCATCGCAACTGGAATCCTTCTGCAATGATCTGGGTCAAAATTGCATAGGACGATCCACTACATTGTGAACTGGATAGGGTGACAGACAAAGCACGCCGTTTTCCGGAAAGCAATCATGTTTTCGTCGTATAGTTCGCTTTCATTTCCGCCATCGTATGGTGATATCTTTATGTTCTTGAGCAATTCTCTGATGGATGTGTTGCTTTAAAACTTTGTAAAACTGATGCATGGTGCCCTAGAAGTGCGCTCTCAGTCAATCCTCTCATAACTAAGGTTGTTGTCGTTACAAAAGTAGGAAGCTGGCTGTTATGACTGTTTAAAGTCTGCTTCTTTGGATAAAACATGTCACGTCGAAAACCTTCAAGACGCGGTCGGCTTTCAGTCATTGTAATGGAACTTTCGCCAAGACAGGTAAATCTGCGGGGCCGGACGGTATTTTCACATCACTTCGGCCAAGGGTTACCAGTAGACTTAATTCGACATTAATCCGAATTTTCGAAGCCAGTCAAACACTGGAATATATTCTTCTGTCTTGGAGAGCAGTTAGGCGGATCTTTATACCTAAGGGAGGCAGCATAGTCCTCTGTACATACATGGACACAGGGGGTTCTTTTGACAACACAATGGAAAATGTCCTCCTTAAAATCGGTGCAAATCCAAGGACTAGTACAACATGTTACACCTAAGCATACTAAAATCTAGGACATGCGGCCTGTCCTCAGGGTGGAGCAATGTCCTCTCTTCTGTAATCCGTACTAGTAGATGCAAATGACCTCATGCAAATCGTGAACTCCAGGGGGTAAGCATGATATCACCATCTGCGATCTCTTGCAAGATGCTATAACATCTACCTGGAACTGCTGTAAAATGCAGAGGCTCCCAAATAATCCCAGCAAAGCAACAATCATTCCATTCTTTATATTTTTAAAATTAGTGCGTGCTTTTAATGCACTTCAAATAATTAGTTAGTTAGGCAGGAAAGAAAGAGAATTACCGATGCACGTTGGTTTTAAATGTTTGTAAATTACAATGACAAGGAAATAATGGAGCACTGGTGGTGACAATAGCGATATAACAAGGTGGGTGAGTGAGACAGGAGATATTTTGTCCGCCTTGGCGGTTTTAAATTGCCTGGGTGATATTAGCTTCACCTATGATTCCTATCACTCGGTTTTGAATCTTACCTAGCAGGACCAGTTGTGGGTATTGTACTCCAATTTTGGGCGGATAAATGACATATATTCAGGCCAGATCAGCATCGTTTGAAGAAACCTAGATGTTTCACAGCATTTTTGACGATATCGAATATGTGGTCATTCGAATGTAGGTTGTCATTGACACACATACCGGGAATGGAAAGTTATTCGATTTCCACGATGCTAGTGCCATTCATGGATACTCGTTATGCCAGGGTGTTCAAATTTGACTTTAACGACAGCAGACATCATTGTGTTTTAAAAGCATTATATTCTACTCTATCAATGGCTTTGCTAATGCTGTTAATATTAGAATTTAATGGGCTTAACATACGCTGCCGTTCCCGTTCTACAGTCGAAGAGCAGGGTCATGAGTTCGGTAACGAATATGAAAATCAGAGAGTACTATCGTCAGCAAAGTAGACCATTGATAAAGATTAAAACGAGTGTTGGTGACAGACCAGAGCCCTGTGGCACACCAGCAAACGTCCAAGACAACTTGAATTGAGCGCTTCGAAAAGTAATTTCTAATCTATTCGTCGATCCCAAATGAACGAATTTTCGACAAAAGAGCCTGTTGCCAAACTCCGTGAAATGCCTTAGAAATATCAAGTGCAACTACCTTGATCTCGTCTATCTTGAAGTACGCTTTGGTTCCACTTTTCAGTGAGACATGCCATCAAATCACCTGTGGTCCTGTTCCTACGAAAACCACATTGTCTGTAATTGAGAAGTTTTCGCGTTTTGAGATATTTCATGAGCTGACGGTTCTTCAACGTTTCCATGATCTAGGAAAGATGGGAAGTAATACAATGGGTCTGTAGGAGGAGAGAAGAAGACAGAAATACACTTCTCTGATCTATTTAGAGATGAGATTTTGGTGCACTGGAATCTCATTTCAATGGAAATCCGTTTAATTGTTTACTGGCAGTTTATTTCGTTTTACACTCTAGTTGTGATCTGCGTCGATGACAATTCTGACGGCCTCGCTTCAATCCACGCCGCTGATTTATATACATAATCTTCATTGATGTAACAACTCGGACATCCTTTCACCAAACTCGTCCCCGAGATCCGAGTACCCTTCGTCGCTGACATTATTAGAGAAACCTTTACCGGGAAACTCGTACCAGCCTCGATATCTCGGTTCCAATTTTCGAGACTTCCGAGTACCTGTGGCTGCAGCTTCATTCTCCATCAACATGAGCTCTCCTGGCCGGTGCTTCAACGGCGACGAATGTTTAGTGTCGGACCTTGCCTTTTGGTGGGTTTCGTTCTGCTCAATGCGCAACAGTGCTTCCATTTCATCGGCTTTCACTGTTACACAATCATATAGTGCCAGCAGTATTTTGTCACACAGACTACTCCTCGGTGTGTGTACGAATAGGAGTTCGAGTGGACTGGCCTACATTGAACTGATCGTAGATGACTAGCCCAATCGCCTGCCTTCTCAGAGGCATCATGGATGCATTTCAGTGAAGTTAGGACGGTGTGGTTGCACCTTTTGACCTAACCATTGGCTCTGGATGTCCTGCCAGCGACTTTCACGTGCTGGATTGCATTCACCTTATAAAAAAGACTGAACATACGCGATGTCAATGCGGTCCGTAACAATTCTTCTGGGTGACCCAATATAGCTACTCCAGTTAGAAAGCTGAGGACTCTCCTGCTGTTTGTGGTCTTAGTGGCCCACAGAAATGAGTACTTAGTGAAATTATCGGCTGAGACGAGGATGTACCGAGGATACCAAGATAGTCCAGGTGCACTGCGTGAGGGGGCTATAAAGTATCTATAGACTGCAAAACAGCTATTGGGCAAATCATGAGGCCTCAACAAATGATGAAGCCAATCATACTTCAATATAAGGCGCGCTAGTGTTGAGGGGAAAGCAAAAACAAAAATCAACAATAACGAAACTGAGCACAATTCTATGTATCTGTACATTACAGGGGCTATGATTACGACTACGAGAACAACTACAACTGTGGAAATGGAGGGGTTATTAGACATAGCTCCGCTTCATGTAGCAATTCAAGAGGAAGCAGCTGTAGACAAAGTACTCAGGTTACGTCGCGGAATTCACTTCAAACAAAATAACGTTGTTGATCTTTTGGAAATACTAATGAGAATAGAACGGACCGTTGGCGAATCTCAAACTTTAGACCAATTGGACAACACCCTTAGCTTTTGCAAGAGGTACACGGTCTACTTCCCCATAAAGGAGGAATGGAATACAAAAGTGGTATAAAGTGTAAGTAAAAGCGATTCGAAAATGTCTCAAGGTGTAGGAGCAGGAGTGTTAGGACGTCGAACCCACCTACCATTTGCATTATGTAAGGATGCCACCATCTTTCAAGTGGAACTAACTGCTTTATTGGAAGCTGTATGCATTCTACTAAGTAAACAACATCAAACAGTCAAGATGATTATATTCTCGGATGGTCAATCGGTACTCACAGCACTAAATCAAAAATACCGCTAGTGCCGCTTTGAATAGACTCTCACTCACTGATACCAAGGTATGAAGGTCACGATGCGAATGAAAGAGCGGACTCCAGCAAAGAAAGCTGCAGAGAGCCCATTTGTCAGACCTTGCCCAAACTTTAGCTTTATTCATAAGGACTTTGAACAGGAAATAAGACTCTAGGCAGGAGCTGAAAGCGATCTCGCAGAAAGGGCGGAAATATTAAACAACTAATGGCAGAAAGCGGCACAATAGATCTGATTATAATGATCACAGTGCCCCCTCGTCTTACCATGACATGCCATACCTAATCCTGATTGGATTGCTGAGTTTTTACATATGTCTATATCTGATGTCTCACACCACTTTGAAGCTTGTTTGAGAATACAGGGCTGATTTCACAGAGCCTTATCAAATCAGATTAGCAGTGAACTTGATATGTTAAGTTCAGAGGAGAGTGTCTCAAGACCCCAACTTGCGTTATGACGGGCTGCTTCTTCAGTCAGGCCTTCCATTGAAAGTTTAGTATCTTGTTCGAATCTCTAAAGATGGCATGATTCTTCTGAATCCCTAAACGAATGCTTCCCAACGAATCTAAAACGTCACCCCTGTCCCTCAAAAGGAAACACTGCCGATTACCTATTGGCGTTGTAACAAGTTACGACGTTTAGGCTAATAACACATCATCCTGCAACACTTGCTGTGAGAGTGATGACAACACCGAGTAGCATTTTCTCTTTAACTGATCGATGCACACTCACATCCTACAGGTATTTGGTTCTGATGTGGCAAATACTTTATCATGTTCTACGAAAGACTGAAAAATTTTAGTGAAAGGAACATATAGGGAGTACAATGGATTAGTTCTCTGTCTGAATGATTTTCTCCAGGTCTCGGATAGTAGATTGTGGAATTACCAGGCTAGACCGAACAAATAGAACCCAGTCAGATCGCTTTCATCCACGATACCTTAGACAAGAGCTTGAACCCGATATTAGGGAGGTTCATACTTCTCAATTTAGAGGGTCATATTTCTCCGTTATAAGCCAAGCTCTATCAAACGCCTTTGAAATGCCATAATGATGCAGATTAGATTACTAGATGGACTGTTGCTAGGAAACCATATTGCTGTCCATGATGCGGTCAGGGGGAGGTTTTCGTGTCTAAAGATGTTTCATGAAGCATTTACAATATTTTAGACATAGGCGACATTGAGTAGCAATGGGTCTACAAGAAGGAGGCTGGACTGGAAGCACTTGCATTGTGGTTTTGCCAATACCTCTTCTTCTCCATAAGACTTCGGTATGAAAGTCCATCGTAATAAGTTCTGTAGTCGCTTCTCTCAACACTGCTGCTGATGTTCTTCCCTTTTTCCCATTTAAGAGGAAGCTTTCGTCATTTTTCCTCATAGAATTTTGGGTTTAATTGAAGTTGGTTCATGCTGCAGGCAATTAGAAGATGCTCTTATTAAAGAGTCAGGTTCACTTCAATTCACAAAAAAATAGAAATAGGCCCAAATTGCATAATCGAAAAAAGGTAGGTGCTCAATATTGACAGCCATGAACCGTTCCTATGTTTAAGTCGAAGTCTTGGCAGATGCAGGACCAAGATTGACAACTGGCCCTGTTTAAAAGTGTATGGCATGCTGAATTCCATTCCTACATCAGACTATAACATATTTTGCCTAACTGACGTGCTGCCATTGATTGCTTAAAACCATTTTGAGGTTTCTTACCATTTTCCACAAATCATTTGAGGCAAAGCCCACTCACTTAGGTGGTTGACCCTCTCTCGATTGCTTTTGCAATATCGTATTTTGCAGTGCAGTTCACTTTTCTGCATTATGACTTTGTTGGCCAATTTTTCCCAGCCTCAACGGCCAGTTTCAACACATATAGCCAAGCTCACAAACTCTGGGAGTGGAGGAAAAACGAAAAAAGAATCAAACCTCATCTAATGATGCGTGGGAATCACTAACAAGACTGTCAAGTGGTTCAGTATTCCGTAACTCGCAAAACGATATTGCAGCGCTCTGATCGGCAATCAGATATGATTTTCCTGCAAATCGACATCATAAACACTTTGGTTATGTACGAATACATCGCCCCCTGAGGGGGTGGTAACATCCAGCTTCCAACTGCCAACAAAAAACTGGCAATTGGCAATTGCCAACTGGCAATTTCGTCTACTCGCCTCATTTACACCGCATAAGTTGTGTGCTAAAGCTAAAGTACCACTTCAGTTGTTCCATCATCATCTGGGCATCTACCACCACTCCACCGGACAACCAAGCACATCCCATCTATATAGTCATCGGCATCACCATCATCGTCGTCGCCGTCGTCATCATCATCATCGTCAGTTGCAATCATCCTTCGCATATGCATTTTTAAAATATCAATTTCCTCCCTCTGCCTGAGCTCTCACTGATGGACGGATTCCACTATCAAAGACTTTAGCCTCACCCCTGGAAGTGTGGTGATGGTACTTAAAATCTAAAAATATTATAAAATTTCAAAAGTATCTAGAATACTTTACACCACATTAAAGCTCAACAACAACGTTGATGACAGCGTCGAAATAGTGACTCTGGTGCAGGTTTTGACATTGTGTCGGATATTTTACGATGTCATATTCGTGGGTATCACAGGAGGCGTACTCAAGCACCCCATTCCGGAGAATCGCGTAAGTGCCCACCTTTTGCGACACCAAAAATTACTAGTGTATCCAATAAGTCGAAATCTTTTCTTCGAATTTGTATTTGTATCTAATGTCGTCATCGTCATCGTCATCGTCATCAGCATCTTGTTGTCCATTTAGCAAATTGTTAATGTGCAACAGACATACGAGTACTCATAGATACCCGTACAATTCGATACAAAAATATCTCGTAACGACACATACACTGCAACGACGACAGGAGACGTCTGTCTGCTGCCTACTTTCCATCTAGACAACATAAAATATTATCGATCGCATCAAGTTCCGTTTATGACCGCATCGGGACGGCACTGAATTAGTTCCACTGGCATTCACACCAGCCTAATGGAATTGCTTAGTATCCGTCCAAATGCACGATGGGATACGTATAGTGAACTCCCCGTATTGGAGAGTGTTGGCAAGTTGAGCTCCCAAGTGACGATTGAAGACTATAATAAGATTTTTGTCAGAGTGCGCAACTGCAATGCAGTTTACGTTTTACGAGTACATGACACACCATCGATTCGAACTGAGGACAATGGAGCACGAAGAAAACGTTTGTTTGCACTTCACAGATTGGCATCTTCACTAAAGGAATACCAAAGTGGCTAAGGACTAGCAAGTCATGCTCCAGATGACGAGTATGTAAGAGGTGTATAAGTAGGCGAGTCGAATACAAACGGAAGGGGAAAAGACTGATTTCGTTGAGATACATTTTCTGGAATTCGCAATTTTTCGGGGGATTTTGTAAATGTATGGTTGGCTTAGGGTAGGCAATTGGTAAATTCATCTTCGTAAATCTTTCAGCTAAGAGCAAATACTCGTACACAACATCAATATGCAGAAGTCCTAAAGGCAAATTCAATTTGTTTCTGGATTAGCGACACTCTGTCAATATTGTGTTAGAGATATAAGGCAGTTCCAGTCATGTCTCTGAGGATTACAGCCGAATGACGAATCGACTGTAAAGGTGTTAATGCTCAAGATACTGGAATTGAAGATGAGCAGAGAATTCGCTGATCCAATGATCAATCCATTAGAAGCGTATTACTTGACGGAAATAATGATTGGCAAACAGATTTCTCACTCACGTGAGGGATTTTTCCGAAGAAGAAATCCAAGGACAAACGACAACATCTAGTGAGTGCGAGCGACAACAAAACGATGGTTGGTAGGTTATCCTCAACAGTTTATTCCGTCGGTGATGGGTTGATGTTAGTATTTGAACAAAGTCGTGCAACAAACCATTCTCAAATATGCATGTGACCATAATGATGTACATATGTTACCCCTATCCTCTTCCAGAGATACAGGCTAGAGGGCTACACGACCTCGATAAAAGATAAGAGTATCACAGCAGTAGGTAACAAGTTGAGTGAGTTCTGACTGTTTTCTAGGCAGAGAGATCCCAAAATCCCAACAGATTTTCTAAAAATCTCTGCAAGAGCAAAAGCTCCAGCAACCTCAATTACCGGACATTTTTTTTCTTTACTTTTTGAGGAAATTCAACAAGGATTGGACCTACTGAATCCGTGGCCACCAAAAATATACAGGGCCTATCCCCTTAACGGTTGAACGGCGGTTCTCATATCGCAAACAGGTAACTGGCTCCTGAATACTCAGCGGCCCCTAGGGGACTCAGAATTGACCTGGGCTGTCAGGTTGGCGGTTTTATGTGAGCTATATTGCCCGGTCATGTAAAACCCAACTTTTTCGAGACAACCAAAAGACTCGGACAAGAACAAAGACGTTCAGATCTGAGCATGGAATATATGGATCTTGACCAGACTGTGTACAGCCGAATAATAAGCGTAGGCGCTATAAGCAACTCGTGACATCTGCCACGGTGAGTGGTTTAGACAACATACTCGTAAGCATCGTTTTCTCGTGAGCAGATTCGTTGTAAGCGGCAACATTTAAACTGTTTCTATGAATTCCTCGACAAAACCTACGAGCACTGCCCTAAATATGATGCCAAAATCGTTATAGGTGCATTAACCGCCAAAATAGGAAAGAACATATTCGGCAGTGCAGCCGGAAAGTATAGCATATACGATAGCACGTCTGCAAACGCTCTTAAGGTACTTGACTTTGCCGTAGGGCGGATTATCGATATATTATTGTTAGGACACAGATTTCTCACTTCAATATTCACAAGGGATCATGCCTGATAATAAAGCACTCCTCGAGATGTTCAAATATTTCGAGCGGCCAATGTAGACTCGGACCACTATCTAGTTTCTGCCCTAGTACATGTACGAGAATCTCTTATTGTGGCCAACGGAGAAACAAGCGTCAAGGCTGAAATCAGGACCCTTGCCAGTCACGAATATCATAAATTTTGTCAACCCTCTTACGACGTGTATTAAGTGCTGGAAATCAGTGGCATCGATGATAACATTCACTCAGAAGTGCCGCAACCGATCTGCGGCAGTGCAGAGCAAGCACAACCCACCTATGAAGCGACGCTGCGTACAAGAATGTGAGTGTCTCTACATAGGCTTCTCAGGAGAACAACTAAAGAACGTGAGAAGCAGGCGATCGAGAAATTGTAGAGGTGCTACTCCAGGAAACACTTCCTGAAGTTATACCAATTCAGAAATTTTTGAGGAACGACGATGGGGAACGCTATGGCAAGAGCAATCTCACCGAGACCTTTAATCGCTCTTATGTGACTTCTTCAACTTCTTGTCATACTCGCATACGTAGACACCCTTGACATTTCTATCATTGGCAGAACACAACGAGCGCTCGGAAGTATTGAAGGTGGCGCAAAATTAATCACCCTATCGGAAGATGATATAGCTTTTTGCAAATGGCGTCGTAAGTCAATCATATTTGACATTTGTGAACTAGACAGTTGCAGTATACAAACAGACAAGCAATGTGAAGCGCTATACTCCGTAAGAGCGTGGAATAAAACACCACCGGTAGGTGGTATTAGCGCAGCGTGAATTTCGACGTCGATTTCCTAATCGGGTGTCGCCAACTGGGCAAAAATTCTGGCGCTTAGCTATTCGACTCGAATAGAGTGGAACCACAGGAGGCCATGCAGGGTGCGAGAATATCGCGGCTGTGGGTGCCGATGTCGCTGAAAATGAAGAAACATCAACCAGACGACGGGCCACGCAATTGGACATCACCAGACGGACCCTACAGCGAATTTTAGTGAAAGACTTACACATGTTCCCGTACAAAGTGCAAACAGTGCGTCAGAGGATTTTGTATCGAAAATCATCATGAGCGACGAGGCGCATTTCCACTTAAGCGGTTACGTCAATAAGCAAAATCTTCGTTTTTGGGGCACTGAAAATCCGCGTGCACGAAGAGCCATTACATCCACTCAAAGCCATTATGTGGTGCGGCGTTCACGCGAGAGGCGTGATTGGGCCGTATTTTTTTGAAAACGCTATCGGCAATACGGCCACTGTTACTGGCGAAGGCTACAGGGCCATGATAAACGACTTCTTACTGCCGGAATTAGATAAGCGGGGCTTGGTGAACATGTGGTTTCAACAAGACGGTGCAACCACACACACACCACGAGCCACAATGGATATTGTAAAGGAAGCGTTTGCTGGCCGCGTAATCTCCCGTTTTGGCGATTTGGCATGGCCAGCAAGATCGCCCGATTTAACCATCCCAGACTTCTTTCTTTGGGGCTACTTGAAGTCGGGGGTTTATGCCAACAAGCCTTAGACAATCGCAGCCCTTAAGGAGAATATTCGACAGGAATGCGAACTGTTAGCACCGGAAATCTTGCGGAATTAAGTTCGGAGCGAAGAGCTTGCCTTACCTCCCAGTGGTGTTCATCGGTAATTGCATGAGTAAACCCTTGTCTATGCAGGCTAAAATGGCAAGGTCAGGATCACAACCCTATCGGAAGAGATTAAAAAGATGTGAAGAACCAACTAATTCCCTCGGATAAAAATGGATTCAATAATGGTGACGACCCTTGCAAAAATTTAAAGGACAACGACTTTCGAATTAGAACGTAGAATGTTCGGACCCTTAATAGGCCACGTGCAGCCCAACAATTAGCAGAAGCCCTTGATTGCTATAACGCAGATATCACCGTCATCCAGAAAGAGCAATGGGATGGGCCGGACATAGGGAGGATGAATAATTGTGATATCTGGTATGGTGATTGCTATTGGGAAACATCATTTATTCGGATGCGGATTTGCTGTAAGCGGCAGTTTAGGCAAAAAAACTTCAGCTTCCTAATACAAGCCCATGCCCTTACAGAAGACGGAGAGCACGCCACCAAAGAATGTTTCTACGAGCTCCCCGACAACCCGACAAGACTTACATAGCAATGTCCGAAGTACATGTGACGTTAAAATCAGGATGAGGATAACATCTTTGGTAGAACAGTTGTTAAGCATCGCCTACACGACACCTCGTCTGGCAACGGACTTAGACTTATTGACTTTGCGGCGGGACGAAATATCATTATAGCAACCATACGTTTCCTCATCTCAATATACATAAGGAGATGTGGCGGTCTTCGGATCATAAAATGCTAAATCAAATTGATCATTTTGCCATTAACGTAAGGCATGCCTCCGGTATTCTGGACCTCCGAATGTTCCGGCCACCCAACATTGACTCGAGTGCGAGGTGCGAACGAGTATTTCGACAGCGCCACAACAAAGAAGAATTACGGAAAGAAGATATAACGTAGAAAAATGTAATCGGCGGTTCCTGCCGGAATCTTCTTCCAATCTTAGGTAAAAAGAAAGTGTCAAATCAAGAAGTCCCGCACCGTGGAGGAAAGCCCCTCCACTGCCAACAATACAATAACATCGCATACAAGATCTTATCTGCCATATACATATGTCTGAAAGCTTCCTTCCACAACCTGATTGGCCCCTATCAATGCGGTTTCAGACCAGGAACGCCTACAAATCTTCACACTCCGGAAAATCCTAGAAAGAACTCAGAAAGTCCAAATCGATACCCAACAAACCAATTTTTCATCGATTTTAAGGCCGCATATGACAACATTTACAGAGATGAGCTATATAGAGCCATGTTTAGTTATGGCATCCCTGCCAAACCCATAGATTCAGACCACTCGTTGCTCCAAGGTAAGGTCGATAATAACTTAACCGAGACCTTTGATGTCAAAACACGTTCTAGACAAGATGACGCGCGGTCATGTGACTTCTTTAACATTATACTTCAAATAATTGTGTGGAACTCACAAATGCATACTGGAGGCACAATCTTTCAAAGCTATAATTTCGAGGTAGTAAAGCACTTTGTCTACCTTGGATCTGACATAAAGTGTGCCAAAAACATTTCAGCTGTTTCTTTGAGCTAACACGGCAATTGAGTAGTAAGGCAATATCCTGAGCAACTAAGAAGGCTCTGATTAAGACTTTGATTATCCGAGTCCTACTTTATGGCGCTGAAGCGTGGAGCCTATCTAAAGCGGATGAAGATATCCTCAGTCGATTCGAGAGAGAATTCGAACTAAGTTGTTTCGAAAGTTATTCATGTGATGTACGGATTGAGATAGCTAGGGCATGTGGAAAGCTTAAAAGTCGGTACTGTTGCTAGAAGAGTCGAAATGAATCCAACTCAGATAAACGAAAGGCGACCTCAACCAACTCAAATCTCACGATGAACTCGAGATTGACAGGTGGCTGCGAGACTAGGCAGAATCAACCCAATCAAAACATACAAATACGGCTTTCACCAAAGTGCCGTTGAATTCTGTCGGTAGCCCACTTTTATAACAAGAAACCGACTGGAAGTGCCAGATATCACTCTTGTCTCCGACAATATCATTCAAATGCTAACGAACTGTATGGTATCGTCTGAACACTCATTTTCAGACTACAGATACATCCAATTCAGCTTTGGTGATGCTTCCTCCCAGCCAACCAGCATTCCGGAACTACTGGAAAACTGATTAGCCATAATACAGAGGAATACTGCCAGAAACGCTATCCTCTAAACTATAAAGTCCCCCGCGTGACACCAATGAGCTTAACATGAAAGTCAAGGAATTTACTCTGCCTCTCAATCAGACTATGGCCGCTTCCTGCCCACTTATTCAACCTAGAGGCAAGAAAAAGCCAGCACTGATGAACATCAGCACTGGGACTGCTCACAAACACTTGCAGAACACTTTTCAACTTAGCAAAAAGCACAAGAAAAGTGAATGACTGGGACTCATACAAATTACACAAAAAAGAACTGAGGAAGACAAAGCGAAAATTCTGGAGATCATTCTGTGACAAAATCACAGGAAACCTCTGAGGCATCGCGGCTAAGAAAAATCATCTCTACAAATCCTATGATGCCTAGCTGTTTGATAAAGACCGATGGCTCTTGGACAAGTGATGAATCACGCAACCTGCTACTGGACACCCACTTTCCAGGTAGCTCCCAATTCGCGGCCAGTAACAACCGAAACAGGACCATACAAGTCTGCTGGTATAATACATGCCGAGCTTCTAAGGCCCTCAAATATTATCCAGCCTACGCTAGAGAATATCATGAGGAGCTGTGTAGAACTGATCCACATTCCACTGTCATGGAGAGAAGTCAATGTAGTTTTCATTCCCAAAGCCGCAAAATGCTCTCATGTGGTCCCAAAGGACCTCAGACCTACAAGTCTATCATCTTTCCTTCTGAAAACTCTAGAACGACTAATTGATATCCATATACGAGTTAAAATTGATCCAAGACTTATGTCAACGGCTCAACATGCCTATTGTAAAGGAGAGTTGGTGGAAACGGCTCTGCATTCACTGACTAGCCACATGGAACGATCCCTACAATATATAGGGTACATAATAGTCGCTTTCCTGGACATTGAGGATGCCTTTAACAACATCAACATATCCGCATGATAATAGTAATCAACTCCAAACTGGGTGGGACTTCTGCTAAAAGATATGTCAGCAGAGGTACGTCGCAAGGCGGTGTCCTCTCTCCCCTTCTCGGTAACTTAGTGGTTAATGAACTGCTGATATACCTGGAAGCGGTGGTAGCAGGGTGATTGCCTATGCAGATGACGTTGCTATAGTCGTTTCAGGGAAGCATCTCCTTCAACTAAATCTTAACAGATTAACCCATTGGGCAGATCGCTGTGGATTGGGAGTAAGCCCCCTTAAAACTGATCTTGCCCTCCTTTGAAGGAAATTTAAAATTCCAATCGTAGACCCTCCCTAAATAAACGGTACCAGCTTAGTCATTTCCGATACAGCAAAATATTTGGATCTCATTTTTTACAACTGCAGCTCTTCGCCTTAAAGCGACTACACAGTGGACAAATACTGTATTTGGCTGTAACATCCATGTAAGCTTCCCTTCTAGATCCTTCTGGGAGGAAGATGCCTTCATGGAAGGCAAGTCAATCCACACAGATGGATCTTAAACCGATAGCGGGGTTGGTGGCTGTAGCGTGTCCCAGGCGGAAGTTTTGGCGATTAAAGAAGCTCTGTCCTGGCTGAAGAAAAACGTGATATCTGCAAAGGATATCCGCATCTCTTCGGATAGTCATCAAGTGCCTGGGATCAGTCTCCAAGGATGCCAATAAAAGAACAGACCTTAGGTGGACTATTGGACCAATATGTTTTGCGACTAAACAGATCAACCCAAAGCTAGATCCGAATCGCTCTAAGAGTCTGATCTTTCTAAATAGGAAACATCTCAGCGCCATCGTAGGTATCATCACTGGATACTGCCTCATAGGCAAGCTCGCAAGAAGGCTTGGCGCTTTTACAAACGATTTCTGTAGAAGGTGCATGGACGAGGAGGAAGAGGAGACAATCCTCCACCTACTCTGCACATGTCCAGCTGTCCCCCAAAGAAGAAGGCTCCACTTAGGAGCTACAAGGACTTAAGCGATCCAAAGAATATAGACGTAAACAGTCTCCTACGCTTCATCGTAAACTTAAACTGGTTCCATTATGGGCCAATAGGCCTAAGTGGAAACTTGTTATTTAATTGTGTGGGATCATTATCAGGAATCCCGATTGCTTGAAACATACTAAACATGGTAACACAGCCAGGAACGATAAGCATTACTAAGCTTTGCTTCAAAGTTCAGTCACAAAGAGTCTCATTTCAGAAAGCGTATGCCACAAAGTTTCATATTTGGGTCTTTACTAAAGGGTGGCCAGAAAAGAACGATAGGAAAACAAATTTAAATAAGACAACAGCGCAGCGGTGTGAGATATACCTAACATTGATTCTGGCTTTATTTTGAAGCTACGTTCATGCCATTATGTGTGGAATAGCACATCATTCAAATAGCCGCCTCGGCTTCGCTGACAGTGGTTCTAGCAGTCGGTACAATTTTTGATGACTCGGTCCAATATGTGCGGCGTAATTCTGGCAATAGCGTGTCGAATGTTGGCCTCGCGCTGGTCCAAAGTGTTTGACTTGTTAGCGTGGACTAAGGACTTAACGTAGCAGCAGAGAAAATAATCGAGTGGTGTCAAATCGCATGATCGTGGAGGCCAATTGATGAACGCTCGCCGTAAGATGACCCAGTTGCCAAATTTCTCCTTCACAACTTCGAGCGATGCGGCGCTTTTATGGCATGTAGCGCCGTCTTGCTGGAACCACAGCTCGGATATATCGATGTTGTAGAGCTCTGACTACAGAAAGTCGGTTAGCATTGCTCTATACCTGAGACCATTCACGGTAACGGCGTCTCGTTGGATCTCGTTTGATGTAGACCCAAATCCAACCGCAAAATAAGCCGGGTTGGCTCACTGCCGACACTCAATTCAATTGATCCGCGCCGAATCAACATTTCTCGGTCTTCTTCGATTCTGGCCGCTACAGTGGCTATGTTTTCTTCATTTCGCACCAATCTCTGTCTGGTTGGTAGCTTAAGATTCAAAAGGGAATACTCACGCTCAAACTTTTCCACGGTGCGACGAATTGCCTGCACACTGAAGTCATGATGACGACCGATTTCACGACGAAATTCACTTTGCGTATTTACAACTGAGCCGGAATTTCGATATGGCAAGCGTAAGATGCTGCGTGGTGAAATAGCAAACCTTACGGAATATTTTGACAGCTGAATGTGATTGGTAACATTGACAGCTGCTAAAACATAGCGATTGGAAAAACTATCACTGCAATCTGGTCACCTGTTATTAGGGCTTTTTTTGTAAAGTTATATTCGCGATATGAAGGCCACGATGTGATTGAAGTACTCGTATCAGCAGATGACAGCATAACCACAGGCCACCATCAAACTTAATATCACCGATGCACTAAGGAATGTATAGAATGTTGTAGTACCTTTTACGGCTACGGCGAAGATATGAAAATATTGTGGAGTTGTTGCTAATGCTAACGAGGGCGCTCGCCAAGCGCATGCTAGAGCTAAAGCTACTGGCAAAGGAATATCTCAGTTGTCCTCAACTTGACTTCCAAGATAGGAGAAACTACTCATTACTAGGTATGACAAATCTCACTGATGTGGGAAAAGGCGAAGGGCGAAATGAATGGCGGATTACGTTCAGGATTTTGCTCTTGAGGCTTTCATTTACATCCACTCTAAGATAGGAGAAATCATTATTTTAATGAGACAGAACTCCACTCCTCCGTAGCAACTTAATGCATGAATAAATGGTTTTGGCTTTGGCCTTAGCAAGTCTATGGTATTTTGAAAGACTAAAGGCACGATAGTCGTCGAGGATATCAGAAAATTCAGCTGCATCGACATATATATAGATGCATTGCACGAAAACACTCCGCGCGACTTGAACTGTACTTCTGTAGCAGATCAGTGTAGTAAATGTGTCCAATTATGTGCTGCTATAAGGTTTTACACTCCAATTTCGCCATCTGAGATGCATCAGGCTATTTGAATGAAAAAATAGAGATAGACATGTTTATCTTACTCAAGGCGATGTACGAATACCTCTTCAATACCTCTATCAATTTAACCTCTCAAAAAGGACTTCAACTTCCAACAAAGCAAACTCAATTTTATCACAAGTCCCAACAATTTCGGCTTGGCAACCCTGATGTAGCATCATCTAAATCACTCTTCTTCTTCATCGTCATTCGTTCACCATCTATCTAATCGGCTATTCAACGATCCAACAAACAAGCAAACCAATGCGTTTCTCCGGTCATCACCTTTTCCACTCGAACCAAAACGGAAAAGTCGATTTTACTCTAAAAGGGGATAAAGTACTCGTATCTGCGGAAACTCATTGAAAGTTTCTGACTGCAAAAATTGCCAAAGTCGACCATAATACCATGATGAAGCATCAGCCTTACCGCCACCACCAACAGATACTCGTATTCGTACTGGTGCTTCCACTGGGACTGATTATTACTATTCGGGTAAGGTAAGGTATCTCATCCATATGCAACGTGCGGGAGAGAAAAGTATCTGCACCTAATAAACAACTTCAGCGACACCAACGAACTTTACCGCCACCGTCTCTATACGAGTACCTATATTCATATCCCAGCGCGCTGCTGCCACCACAAATGTCAGACACAAAAATCTAGCAAACGAATCTATCACAGGCACACTGAACACTGAACACCAACCACCTTTCAACAGAGTTGCTGCAGCAACCCCTCGTCAGCAATGCATTTGCTACAGGAGTTGCTAGATCTGGTGCTCAGCTCACTATGAAGTGGAGTGGAGTTTATAAATATTTATGAAACTCGCATCACTTGCACGACGATAAGTGGCCACAGTAGCCATAGTTGAAGGTACCTCTCGGACTCGCGGTCTCTTGTTGTGGTTGCCGGTTGTCCACTAAGTTAAAATACATAACTCTACCACGTAGCTTCAAAGTTGATTAATAGAATTCAATTATTTCGCCGAGTTTTGTTAATTAGACTTTGTAGCTGGACGGTGGTGATGCCCTGAAATGGGGAGGACTCTCCTCCAATCCAACTCTCATAGACCAATAGCAATATGGACATGAACATCCAGATGCTGTAACTGCGATTTTCAGATTCCTTGCGCGCACCTTTTAAGGAGGCAATTAAAATCCGAACTCTCTCAAACAACAACAGAGACAGAGAGATGGAAACTATGTATGTTAAGACTACTTCTACTACCCTGTGGATGGCTAATAAATACGACTGACTAGGGCTGCCTGGTATGGAGGAGCGCAGCCGATATCGCTTCTCAATCACATCCCGGCGACGAATAATGGAATTTCTTCCATTTTTGGTGGTGAATCTCATTCAAAAAAACGATTCCATGTTAGGATAGTGGGTTGCTACTGAACGGAAGTGGGCCTTTATCACTGAACCAGCACATTCAAGTCTCTGGTGCGTTCCAAGTCTCCCCTTGCTTATACTCTGGGAGTATAGCAGTAACAGTACCATTTGCAGTAGCCATGGCGAATTTTTTAATTGGATTACAGGCCTTATCAGTTCGGTTGCAGCTGGCAATCAGATTGAATGACTGATGGTACGATGAGATGTTCCTAATTAGCATAGTCATGCGCTTGTCAGTCGAATTGGATTTACTCGTAGCTGAAGAGCAGGAAATTTGCCATCAATTCGAGTGGGATCACCCGCTATTCAGCTAAAGTTCGACTATGAGGGCGACGTGTGTCTAGGAGATACCATCTCATAATTCATAAACATGAGCGCTGGCATCGAAGATAAGGCAAATTGTTGCTTTTCAAAGTAATTGGTGGCAACGACAGGACGGATGAGTGGGTGATATCTGATTTATGATTTAACGACTCCTCTGACTTCGGTAGACACTGCAGAAGAATTTTGTTTAGTCAGACGGATTTAATTTGATTAAGAGTCCAACAGGCATTCAGAAGTGGAATCGTAAAGGGCGCTTGGAATTTGTTTTAACAAATGACACCACCATCACTGGGTCTACATGCTCCATTTAGAAGACAGGAATCTACTGGTGCTTCCGATTTCATGAAACGAAGACAAGGAAATTTGAAACTCTGATATTATTGAAAGAATAATATTAGATACACCTGTCGCCGACGCTATTGGCAACAGTCCTGTCAGAATGGACTGTTCATATAGAAATTGCAAAGAGACGTAGAACCATCGGAACTACAAACACGCCTAAGAGACTATAACTGACACATAAGTGACCATTATTCGCATAGTGATCATAATACCATTCTGTTCGGGAGGGCATCGGCGGCATCGGATGAACAACGCTCAAGCGGTCTAAATGGAATATGAATACCTTCGAGGAAGATCTTTTAAGCTTCGTCGTTATTGAGGCAATAATTGAAGCCAGAACTGCATGTAATGCATCAGACTGGAAAAGCGAAAACACCAACCTCCTATACACTAGTGGATCGCAGACCACTTTCGGAGATACGAGTACTCTAAAATATCATGATACCCTCCTAAGCCGTAGAACTCGGTTATGGAATGCCCTGTCGAGCTCTCTATTTCCTAGTAATTGTAACTTGCAAACATTTAAAACCAACGTGCATCGGTACCTTCCATTTTTTTCCTCCCTCAATTTCCTTCGCTCGCGCTGTGTGGAAACAGTTTAAGGGTACTAATAATCCGTTGAGAGTGCGCTAATTATAAAATGCAATGCACACACAACGCATATCGAGCTTAAGCTTGAGCCTGATTTTGTCTAGAAAACTCTTTTACTTTAGAGGACTTTGCCTAATCATGATATTTGGGGCAAAGCTTATCAAATTATATCAATGAGTCTAAAAGAAGCCCGCATACAGTCCCCAGAATGCCCAATACTGTTACGACAAATAGTTCAGGCCCTTTTTCCTCGGCAAGAAAGAAAGATGCGAGTTTATTTAATTGCCCGCAGTTCTGTGTTCCTCATCTGTGGAAAAGCGCTTTTTTTTACCACTATTCACGAAAAAAGATGTTTATGATGCACAATATTTTCAGTGTAAATCAGCATGGTTTTCTCAAAGGCAGATCAACGATCACCAACCTCATTGAGTTTGTTTCTAGTACACTGTGCGCCCTAGAGCAAGGGAAAGAAATTGATGTAATCGCCACGGACTGCAGTAAGGCCTTTGATAAAATCTGGCACAAGTTAATTCTATTTAAACTCAAAGCTCTTGGTTTCGAACCTCTTGGATTAATTCCTACATTAGAAAAGCGCTACTATATTGTTTATTTTCGTTCCCATTTTTCTGGCCCAATTCTCGCCACTTCGGGTGTTCCACAAGGCAGTCATCTCGGTCCATTAATTTTTATTTTGACTATTAACGTCATAAAGCACACCCACATATCTATCTATGCCGATGATATGAAAATCTATAGACAGCTCTCAAGCCTCTCTCTGACTCTCAACCTTTACTAGATGATCTTAATACATTCTCGATATGGTGCCATAAAAACCTTCTCGAGCTTAACATAGAAAAATGCCAAGCGATTTCTTACACCCGGAGGCGTTTGACACTTCCACCCCGCACCTACTATTTATCAAATCAAAGAGTAACTGTAGTTACTTCAATGCGGGACTTGGGTGTCGTTTGTGATACACAGCTCAATTTTGGCATCCATATTGAGCTAATTCCGCTCTCGAATTTGTTAAACGATGGTCAAAAGAATTCTCTGACCCCTATGTCACTAAATCCCTGTACATAACCTTTATTCGTACATTTCTCGAGTACGCCACCGAGATGTAGTCCCCTTAGTACGATGTCGTTATCCAGAGCATTGAAGCTATCCAACGTAGATTTCTGCTATTCGCATTACGTGGGCTACCATGGGCTAACCACAATATTCTACCCCCCTATGTTAATCGACTCAAACTACTCGGTCTCCTGTCTTTGGAAAAACGTCCGGAGTCCGCCGATATTCTCTTCATCCACAAACTTTTAAAAGGCGTCATCGACTCTACCACAATACTCTCCCAAATTTTAACTCCAACCCGTGTCATTTAAGATCTGTCCACCTTTTTGTGGACCTTCGTTTGACCTTGAAAATGGGGCTCAAGGTCCTATTCATTACAGAGCTCGACACGCTTTTTCGACTTCTGAGGCTAGAATCGGGGGAGAATTCTTTTATAATCGGCGGGGATTTCAACGCTAGACACAGAGATTGGGGAAATAATTTGCCAAATACTATAGGGAACCTACTACTCGATTGGTGGGGTCAGCACGATGTCATGTACAGACTCGGTCTTAAAGCGACGGATAACCCGTCGTTTCCCAGAGGCGGGTCTTATTTGGATCTACTGCTGTACGACGAACGTATACGACTGACAGGTATGAACTTACAAACGCTAAACAGTCTACGCACATTCGTATATGACAGCGACCATTGCGGTTTTAGCACCGACATTACAGTTCCCAACGAAATTGCGGAATTGGAGTTTGTCCAAAGATATTCTTACAACTACAGTAAGACTCGATGAACACGCTTCTCCGCAACCTTGACAAGAGCGCACTCCTCGAACACCGTCCAATAGGAATTTGTCAAACGAGGAGATCGACAATTACGTAAAACAAATGGACGAGACATTTACTCGTAAACAAACTATGGAAACTACAATACCGCGGTATCGACGTACAACTAACGAAGACCTGTTCCGCAATCCTACTATTGACGCACTGCACCGACAGAAAAGTAGGTTTCTGACACGACTCAAAAACTTGTACAGACAGTTAACTGACCGACAAGATCCGGCGATCAGAACACTGAAGTCGTCGATTAAAAATGTGCAAAAGTTAATAAAAGAAAATTACAGAATTGCTGTAAGCTCATATTGGAACAACAAGGTTCGGGCTGTAAACACCAGCAACCCGAACATGTTTCCGCAAATCAATAAACTATTTCGGAGAAAAAATCAAAACGACCTTCAGTGTCTTAAAATAGCCCGGACAACATACAACGAACGGTTACTGACAATAGCAGGTATTGATCCAAATGAGGCCGCTGATCATGACGACTTTTTTGTGATCGAGGATCCAAAGGAGAAGGTTGAGACCATAGGGGCGACTTTCCAGGAAGTATACAAGGCCACTAATACCATTGGCCTAATTATGACCTGGACAATCGCGTCTTGGGAACTGGCGAGCCGAGGGCTCTGGTTTCACCCGGTTCAGCGACGAAAATATGGCAAATAATGTCATTACCAGAGAGGGTGACCTACCCCCGTTCATTGCGAAGGAAGAACTCCGTGAGATCTTCGCCACAATCAGGGCTAAGAAATCAGTGGGGACCGATTGTATGCCGAACATCGTGCTTCGACATCTTCCTCTAGAAGCGGTGGACATTTACACCACCCTGTTTAATAATGCAATGAATAATGCACATTATCCAGCGCATTGGAAAACGGCGGTGGTTCAACCTATCCCCAAAAAGGGAAAGGATATATCCAATCCGGCGAATCTCCGGTCGATAAGTCTCCTTCCGAATATCAGTAAGGTTTTTGAAAAAGTAATCAATAGAGCTCTGACTACGTGGGTTGAGAACAAACATATAGTTCCGGATAATCAATTCGGTTTTAAGGCGGAACATGATATCTCACATGCCGCGTCTAAACTGGTGTCCGATATCCAATGGAATAAAGGCAAAAAACAATGTACTGGTGCCTGCCTTATTGACTTGGAGAAGGCCTTCGACACCGTATGCTTTAGAGGGTCTTTTCTATAAGCTGACTAGGCTGGGGATCAGTAAACCACTCTTGTACATTCTTTATAATATGCTAACCAACAGACAGTTCATCGTGAAGAATGGTGATGTGACTTCTGTTGGAATATTTCAAATTAAAAATGGTCTTCAGCAAGGCGCGGTCAATTCGCCGATCCTATTCAACATTTATACAAGCGACTTGATAGGTTCACTTCCCCATACTATTGCGTACGCAGACGATTTGATAGCGTACAGAACAGGTCCAAAAATCGAGGTCATTAATACTCTCTTGCAGCGTGACTTCGATAAGGTAAGACGATTTTGCGATGACTGGAAGCTGAAAATCAACTTTCAGAAGTCGGAAACCATTCTCTTTAGGACGCCGTTGTCTGGAGCCTCTAGGGATACCAGAAAAAATTGGCGAAAGTTCTCTATCATTGGACAACACGGACAACCTCTTGCCTGTCGAAATGTTTCTGTATTTTGGCAAAAATGTAGATGCTGCTCTGGCCAGAGCTAAAGGTGCTTTTGCCCTTACAAAGAGACTGTTTTATAGCAGCCAACTCGATGCGAGGGTAAAGGTAATCTGCTACATGGCCCTTATCAGGCCCATGCTGATATTTGGTTGTCCCGTGTGGTTCAATGTACGAGCAAGCTTAATGGAAAAGATTCGGGTGTTTGAGAGGGCTTGTCTTAGGGCTTGCGGAGTACAAAAAATTGTATCCTAATGAGGTCCTTTACAATAGAGCGAACCTAATACGAGTGGACAACTTCGTAATTAAGCTGACTCGAAGGCACATTGCAAGAGCAATGACCTCGACGAATAACCTGATATCGGGGGCTTTCTACCCCAATTACCTTTACCACGAGAGTGTGCGCTCTGACGGCTTCATTCCACCGGAAGCATTCCTCTACCTTGATCAGATAGGGTTGATCCAGGATAGATCAGCGGTCCCGTTCATCTTCCATGTCGCTCGGACAGCTGGGGACAGGCGACTCAACTACAGCAGAGACGTCGCACATGGCAGTATGTATCGTCTCAGGTTCAGTAGGGCGGTGGGGAATCGCGATAAGAGGGATGTTGAATGATGGAGAACATGTTTCGTCGTCGTTTCCATCAATTACTGACCAGCCTCACTAAGGAGGCAGAGCTGACCAATCTGTTTTCTCTATAAATAGCGATGGCCAGCTTACATAGGTTTAGGTTAGCACTTAAGAAATATATACATGTATTAGTGTATGCAAAGGTATATACTAACATATGTATATAATTGTGTATAATGCCTATGTGTTGTATGTTGTATTATGTATCTAGGTTAGGTAGGGTAGACTAAGGTTTATTTTAAGTTAGATATTAAGATTTTATAAAAACAAAAAATTATGTCCATATGCTAAGTTTTTGTTAACAATTTTTTTCTTAGCTTTAAATATAGTAAATAAATATCCATAAAGAAAATGTTAATAAAGTCGAAAGACATAGTATAAGAATTTAGAGTAGCTTAGAGTGCCTGTGTGGGGCCAGTAAGTTAGTATAAGATTATTATGTAATTTTAAGCTAGCATTTAAGCATTTTTTGTTAGTATATAAGAGTTAGTGTTAAGAAAATAAAATGCATCTAAAACTATGAGAGGACCTTTTGCGACTTAGCGTATTTTTGTAAACTGCTCTACCGGCATATTAACGTGATCATGCCTTGCACAAAGTATATGATGAAGTTGTAAAGTGAGGAAGAGCAAAAATACTCCTACAACTGACGTTTAATGAGAAAGTTCTAGTCCGACCCCACGAGGGATCTCCTTATTTTACCTCCTAAGCGTAATGTGAAGTTGAAGGCAAAGAAAGGATCTTCAGACTGAAAATGTTGAAAGGAAGAAGCACTAGAGCTTCGAAAATCTGTTAGCATATTCCAAGCATACCTACAAGGGAATCTTATTAAAATTGGCACTAACTCAGAAGATATGGGTAGGGATCTATCCGATTGAGTGGACATGGACTACTGCCACTTAAGCAGAAGATTTTCTTATTCTATCGAAAGATGAGCTCATATCTGACTAAATAGCCAAAAAAAGCTATTAAGGGCTGTCCTCTGGTATTGTTGGAAAAGCAATTGTGATGCAGGTTGAGACCTTATTATTGCCGCGGCCGAGAACCTAAAGTCCATTATGTTCCAGACAGGATCATACGAGTTTTATATTTCAAACTTTTTTTTTTTTTTTATAATTTACGCGCGCCTAAGCGGTTAGATACCCTTTTACTGTTGCCATGGCGCGGGCGGAAAGATAGAAGGAGGAGAAAGGAAAAATTGTTTTTATAGTGGTTTGAAACTCAGGTCTGTTTGGTTTCGATATTCGCTCTCCAGGGGGGTGGGAGTCCGAATAAGACGGAGAGTTTTTTCTTCACTTAGAGTGATTCGAAGTTTATAATTCGCAGTATTTTTTTGTGCTTGAAACTCTACAACAGCCAAATCTATGTGTCAGTGTTATGCCTTCACACGCAGAATTTTTCTGTCTGAGTTCCAATCACACAAATGAAAAACTGGAAAGTCTTGTCAAGGGCAGGATTCGAACCTTGACCCTCCGAGTGAGAAGCGATTGCTAGTACCACTACACCACGGCCGCCCCACTGTCTGCAGACTCAAATTTTGGAAAGGATCATCATTATGCTAATAACGTAAAATAGTTGGGACAAGGATTTGCACTCATACATTCATCCAGACAACATCAGTTTTCTCTAGGAAATATTCATTTGACCTGACCCCAAATGCAGAATTGATTCAAACGAGGAACTATCCCATTGTACTCTTTAAATTCACCTTGGCAAACCTAAGTACAACTTTAAAAGGAATTTTCACAGCTCTCTCATCGCAACTTTTCGTCTCGTATCCATCTGACTTCCCGATGTAATAAACAATCGACCAAATGCCAAAAATGGAAGCAACATTCATACACCACATCTGCCATATTAGTGACTAATCCCATTACCGTTTATCAAATCGACAGCGCATAACGCAATCGCGCGCGCATAGAAAACCACTCTCTGCCGCTCAAACCGGACTATTGGGACTGCTTTCGACCATGTTTAAAATCCGGTACTGGTACTTCGTTGGTCATTGGTGTCTCTTCCCTAAGTGCAGATGTCTGTTCGTTATGCTCTCTAATAAATTCCATCTGTAAATGATTTGCCAGTTCTGACCAATTGAACTTATGTGTGCATTCCATCAGTTCTTCAATCCTCTAAACCCGCTTAGTTTACCAGGTTCACCAGTTTGCCATCTACGAGTATAGCTGCAGTTTGTGTGCTCGTATCTTCTTCATGTGCATAGCAAACAACAGCAAAATTATTCCGTATCTACTACTCCGGCTAACCAAATGAACAAAATTATTCACATCGAAAACCGGGACCAGTACGTCTAGAGGTATGGGAAGACCCCCATAAACCAAAAGCACTGCCAAGGCCCAAGACAAAGGCAACTCAAGGAACTAGCGCTTATATTAAAATGCAACCGGAAAAAATCTGATTACAAATATCTTCAGGGCATACATACTCCGAGAGGGAAAGATACTCGTACTCTATCCTGTCCGATCGTCCATCTGTCTGTCTGTCTGACTGGATGGGCTATGCACTGAATTTGAATGCGGTAGTACTTGTATTTGAGAGGTGCTAGACACTTCTCTCTTCATCGTGTTGTCTAAAGATACATTTTCGCAGTCTACATAGCTGGACTATGAATGCATAGAGAGAAACTTCGGCTGTACTATTGTACCTCCTCTGAAACTCCTTCTTCTTTCTCTCTTTTAAATCGATTCCATTCAACCGTCAATGTGGAACGAAAACTCGTAAAAAAAAATCGATAAGTCAAGGAGAAGAAGACGAGCTCTAGAAACAGCACGGCACGGCAGAGAAGTCGTGGATCTCAGGGCACATAAAACTGAATGATGAAGTCTCGGTACCAGGGATAGGAAGAACATTTCGTATGCATGAAAAACTTTTTTACTGCACTCTATGGATCCAATGTGGTGTATCCGATACGATACGGATAGTCAGACATCCATATCCATGTTATGAAACTAACACTGGCATCTGGGTACTGGATACTGGAGTGTTCCTGTACAAGGCGCGAGAACAAGAACCAAAAACCCAATGCAGCGTGTCTAATGCGAACCTAGGAGCTATGGGGCAATATAATATTGTAGATACGAATACGTGTAGCTACTCGTACTCTCATACTCGCGCGGTAGTTTAGTTTTCTTTTTTGATTTCTAAATCATGAGAGGAGGTTGAGGACTTTGTTCGGCTTCGGCTTCTTCTTCGACTTTTGGGTTTCTTCGGAACCTGGACTTAGAAGTGTTTCTTGTAACACACGGGCTTGTGTTGATTTACCACGCTTCAAGGATGATTGTGATGGATTTTTAAATGATTTGTGGAATTTATCCAAGGTGGCAACACGGGGTAATTAATACTATTTTGCCCTTTGCCAAATGTACGCGGATACAAACAAACTCCATACTGTTCTACTTAATATGCACACAATGCAGCTGGAGGGTATTGGGAGAGTTACCTCCCTAACCCCCACTAACTATGAGTTGCTTTCGGGTTAAAGGATTTACAATTATAACGAATTAACATGTGTGCAATGCGAACGTATGAGTATCTGCGATCTATTAAGAATTCCATGTCACGTGTCCTAAAAGATTTTAATCAATTCCTTGTAGGAATTCCACATGGATGGGGAATGAAGGCAACAATGTTGGTTGGATACGAGTATGTAGTATGTCTACCGGTGGTGGTACGAATACGTACGTTACCTAGGCACTTTGCGCATCCAAAGAGGGTTTACGGATATTCTCGAGAGGAATTTCAAATGAGGATGACTTGATGGAATATTTAACGTACCTGCAACGAGAAGAGAAAAACAAAAAGGATATATGTAAGTATGTATGTAAGAGTGAATAAAAATGAGGAATTAATTACATGAATAGGTAAATTTACCAAGGCTAAGAGCTATGATACGAGTATCTACATGGGTACAGTTCATTGGGCGATCGGGAATGGGTTCGTAGATGGTGGCATATGGTTTTCATAGATGGAGGTCTCGTGGGCGTGGGATAAATGGGTTGAGTGCTCTTAAGGACTTGGACAGTTTGGTTTAAATTTGATTTTTTTTTTTATATTGTAATTGTGGGAAATTCTGGTTCAAGGCTTAGATAAAGACCTTTTACGTTGATCTTGGGTACCCTGAATAGAAGGGTGCAGAGCCGATGTCATGAGATTTGTGTCAGCTAAGTAGAACTAAGAAAGATTTCCTTTTTAAGTAGCCTACTGTGACAAAAAATGATGAAGATAGTAAAAGATGGCAACAATTTGTCGTGTCGGCATGTTGAGATAGTCAACCTAACACAAGTAGAGCATATGTTGTAGTATTTCAATTAGAGTATTGATCCCTGTATCCCCCTATAGAGTCCCCATTTCTTAAATCATTAAAGAAGCCAGTACTTTTCAAGCGACATAACAGAACCTCCATTAAATTTCATCATGAACTACCCCACCAACTTCACGCCATTCATCCCCCAAACAGGCTAATTAACTTGTGTGAACGGCTATTACCCATAATTATATCCACAAAGGGCCTGTATTGTACTTCTAACTGCTTATTTACTTAACATGCAATCCAGCATATCATATCAGCTCCAATTCACCGCAAACAACACTGTTCCATGGCATGCGCTGATATTCACAATGTATCGACTGAAATGTGGAGCAGTCTTTCGTCATGTCCGTATCACGACCCAAATGCGACTCCATGCCACCCCAATCGATTCGTTAGGCCCTCCTACCCTTAAAAAGCCGCCAAAGGCCCACCTCAAAGAGTTGTTGCTGCGTTTTAATTTTAATTTTTATTTTTTTTTATGAAAACCACAACAGCGGCAGGCATAGCCTTTTAATAAAGCAATTATACGATAGCAACCCATGCATCGTGATTTTATTTCGGTTAATTGCGCTACCAACGGAATCCATTCAGTCAGTGAAGCCAGTCAGTCAACCGAACCAACTGACCCACCAAGCAAGCCAACCGACCGACCATCACGAGTAAATTCACAATCTGTAGTGATTCGGGCGCGCGGTTAACCTCTCTATTTATATCGAGGGCGCTCGCGGAATTATTGCCACGTAAAGGTCATCGGCGTCCTTCACATCATCGGCTTCAATCATTCTCATCGTCAGGCGCATCCATCGCTCTGGTGCGGTGCGGTGCGGTTCTTCCCTCTTCCTTTCAATGGAACATTGCCGGCTGGCATCGAACCGTCATTAAAGCTCTTAAATCATGCAAAATCAATTTATTTCATTGACGTGACAGAGTAGACGCGAAAACCTCCACAAATAAGGCACACACACACACAACATGGCTCACAAGAAAAATCACAAAAATCGGCAATTTATCGGAGAATCGTAAAACAAAAAGAGAAAAAATCAAAAAAAAACCATCTTCCGGTTGGTGACGGGGAGGTTGAGGGCGCACGTAAAACCGGCGATGTTCTCCTCTTCATCGCCAAATTCAAAACCGAAACCGAAACTGAATATGACTCGGACTCTGACTCTAACTCTGACTGTGAAATCGAGTTCAGCCCGAGGGGTGAAATCGGAAATAAATCAGAAAAAATTAAATCGCCGAATCGGTCGGATCGATTGTTGGGTGGATGAGGACGACTATGCTGAAATGAGGCGCAGGCACTGGAAACAGTGTCAGCAAATTGCCTCTCTGGCAATTGCACGTAGGACGGGCGTCGTAATTGCGCATGTGCAACAGAAGTAGCAGCAGCATCAGTGGCGGCAATGGCAATGGCAAGAGCAACTTATCCTCCTACCCCGCCAAAACAAAAAGGGAAATAGATGCTTATTTAGATTTGGATAATCACGCTTGAGATGTTGGTCGAGGGTTTATGATTATGCGATGATTTACAGAGGTACCCAGCACCCTGGAGAAGATGTTAAGGCTATCTGATGTGATTTAAGCTTAAACACGAGTCTCGTCGATGGCAGAAGTGTGATGGAAAGTAGGATATTAGGAGGGACTTTGATGAACTGCTATTGTCAGCAAATGGTACGAGTATCCGTGGAACCTGAAGTTGAAAGATAAGTATTTGTGTGTTCATATTTTTTCCCGCCATACATTCCGAGATGGACGAAATTGGTCACTAGTTCTTGAGTGAACATGGGGGTTACCCTAATCAACAGTTTGACACTGGGAAACAAAAGAGAGCAAACTCTGATTGAAGATCAATTCTCGAAACCCGAACTCAATCAAAGCTAGAATTGTGTATATGTAGTCCTTCAAAGTAGACTTATACTGCCAAGAGCGGGGGAACTACAAGTGCATCCTAGAACACACAAACCCATGCGGAAACACAGGACCTTTATTACCGAGACAACAGCAACTGGCTGATTTTATTTCTGAACGTGAACGTGTTAGAGATAACGAAGTCCAGGTACAACTATATACTCGTACCTGGAATGTGAGTACTCTTAAGAGACTAATAGGTACTGGACGCCTATCAGGCAATGGGATGGATCGAGCAAAATGAAAATCGAAATCTACAACATATCAATTGTGCGGCAGCGCACATCTACAAGCAGACACAAAGATAAATTCGTTAGAGGGCGCCTGGTAATAATTTGTATTGCATCAAGACTATGTTAAATGCACCAACTTATGTTGGTGTGTGGATGCCACAACCGAGGAAAGTGACAGAAGGTACTATAACACGAACTCCTGGAGAGAAGCTATAAGAATGTCCCAAATACAATGCGAAAGTCGTACTTGGTGACTGTTTATTCTGTTACTTACTGTTAAAGCGTGCGGTTGCATCTTCCCCCTTATTTTACTCTTCTAGTTGCTCAATTTTTCGAAAATTCCGAATTATTTACTCTGATATTAATGCCAAAATAGGAATGAAGGACACCCTTGGTAGCGCTGCGGGTACGCACCCTGTACATCACATCCAAAAACGAACACGGTTTCACTGCCGTGAGCTTCGTAACACGTACGTGTTTCTCACATCTAAGGATAAACAAGACAACATGGCGGTCGTCTGATTCAAGTACGGCAGGACAATTAACTGCTCGACGACCAAGGATATGTCCAGCACACTAAGGTGCTTAAGTCAGTCTCTCAAACCAGACAGACGTGTTTTTCTTGTTCTCCCTTTAATTAATTTTCGTCAAATTGCATTTTCCGGTTCTTAAACCCAGTGCCTGAATTCTCGAATTTTTTTGTCTGTGCAATTTCTTCAGTGCAAAGCCCCTAACTATATAAAATTGCAACCAAGCAATACAAAAACAAAATAAATAAATAAAAACAATAATTCGACCTAATATTTATACCCTCACTGACCTACTCAACTAAATTAAATATGTCTTGCGGAATTGCCAATTGTGTAATCGATGACTGCAGTGCTGACTGGGTAGCTTGCAAGGGCATCTGTGGGAAAGCCTTTCATGCCGTTTGTGTCGGGTTAAACAAAAGAAATACGGTGTTTATCAAGGAATTCTCTGATAACCTCCTTTTCTTCTGTGATGAGTGCAAGTGTATCTCACTCTCGCATGTTCTTTTGGCAATAAAATGCCTAAGCGATTCTAATGACTCCTACCAAGACGCACTCGCGAAGAAGATCACGGACAAAATTTCGGTCATCGAAAGCAGTGTTAAAAGTGTTGAAGAGTTACGGAACTCAGTGCAGACCTCAGCCGAACTAATAAAATCCAAAGTAAAGCATATGGATAAACAAATTGCTGGTCTAATCGAGTTAGACTCCGGGAGATCCAGGAATGAAGAAACTCCCTTACGTCACCTGGATAAAGTGTTAAGTGACATCAAAGCCATCTGTTCTACGCAATTTATATCCAACCAAAAAACTTGCGAGTTGATAAGCTCTCTGCGTGACGACATTGACATTTATTTCCAGTCCTCGTCACGCAAACAACCATCTCCTAAAGAATCCGATCCTATGCTCGAAGTTATCTTCGACAAAGTGAGCGATGTCAACGATGAACTTACTGCGACTCGATCCCTCGTATGCGATATTAAACATCACATTGCAACAATAAACAGCAAAATCGTTGACCCACCAAACTTCCCGCAGCCTTACCAGAATGTTCCCTATAATACATCGCTAATGGCTGAATTAATGGAACCTGAAGTGGATTCACACTCACCCCCACATACAAGTCATCTGCGGACGGTTCAACCTACTGATTCTTGCGAAGTTTCTTCCAAACTGATAATAAAGACCACATCTACGTCAACACCTCCAATCGCTGTCCCACGGAGGCTTATCAATCACTTCAACTCAACTTGGACACCTTCTGAATGGCAGCGTAGACTTGAGAAGCTTGCTTCGAAAAATCAATTGGTCACTACGCTTCTTATAAAAGGCGCCCCACCATACGCTAATGCTGATTGGATCTCGAATTTCTTCGTAAAGAAATATGGCATTACCATTAGCCACTGTAATTTACTTTCAACATCTCACCACAAAAGTAAGCGCAGCTTCAAGCTCAATATGCCGGCCAAATACGAATGGCTATTCCATAATCCAGCCAACAACAATTTCAACCTTGGAAAGATGCGTGTCTGCAAATGGTTGGAAAATACGACCAAGAAGCAGGATAAAGTCAAGCAGTCCATCTTACCTAAACCATCTATCAAGGTAGCAAGTAAACCCAATTTGACAAGACCCACCTCCTCTTCTCAAAACAAACCCAGCTCCAATTGGAGCTTTAAAACTAAAATGTCTCCTAATTTTAAGCCTCCCACCCATACACCAACTCCGTCTATTCCACCCCAAATCAAGCCCCGACGTCAACGTGTCTCTTTTGACTTAACACCTATCTTAAATCCCGCTTCCAGCTCACCTTCTCCCTCGGTTTCACGGGCCCCAGTCCCTATTCTTGATACGCCACCAAACCCAGCTAGCAACTCAATTCCCAACTTCGACCTTAAAACTGGAGCTAAGTACCCTAATTTCATTAACTCCCATACCCTAAACCCCACATCTCATCCCTCGTCCAATCATTTATCTCTATCTCCCTCCTCCAATGCTCCTATTCTTGATCCCCTTTTTCCACCCACTGTTAAACTAACACAGCAAACCAATGGCACTACAGAAAGTCGATATGCTCTCTCTAGGCTCAGAGAAAGAAAGATATATGAAAACATTCGTCTATTTCTTGCCTATCTACATGACAAATCCGACTCGGTCTGCTACGAAGGGAAAACCAAAACCAGCGTCATGGTTTCCATCCAGCAGGAAGGCCTCCCTACCGACCCTATCAGTCTCAGGAACCTTTATGTCAGGTACCACGAGATTTTTAACAAGTCCCCTCAGAAAGTAGCAGACGTCCTCGCTGCATTCGGCAACTATGTTCACTCTAAACGAGTATCACACCTTCAGCGAAGCCGAGCCGACCACGACAAATTTTTTCGTCCATAACGTGCATCCCTTGCCAGCGCTTAAACCATCCTGCCTCACACCTCCACCCCACAACATCCCTCTTACATTTTACTACCAGAATGTAAGAGGTCTTCGCTCTAAAACCAATGCTGTCCTACGTCAATCGCATGCTCTTCCCTTTGATATCTACGCCTTGACCGAAACCAATTTGATTCCCGACATAAAGAACCAGGAATTGTTCCCTCCTACTTTTAATGTTTTCCGCGACGACGATCCTACCCGCACAAATAAAGATTCCCCCTATCGAGGCGTCCCACTGGCGATGGACAACAGCCTTAACTCTTCCCCCATTACAATTTCTTCATCCTCTAAAGCCGACTTTGTCGCAATAAAAATATCACTGCCTCTCAAGTCCCTTTACGTTATATGTTGCTACATCCTACCAGCTCAACCTATCGAATCTTATCAATTTGTTATTGATGCGATCGATCATTTAATTGACCTGTCAGACCCTATTGATGATATCCTTATTTTCGGCCACTTTAATCTTCCTCAGCTACAGTGGACTCCATCAGATGATCAATCGTTTTCCATCGCTTCAAATGCCAACTCAACTAAGGAATGTCTCTTCTTAGATCGCTTAACAGACTCAAGTCTATGCCAAATCAGTGGTATATCCAATTTTATGGGCAGGCAATTAGACCTTATTTTCACAACAGATCCAATTAACTCCTCAGTCTCACTTTGTCCCCTATCTCTCTCAACAATCGATAACTACCATCCCCCCTTCTACTTTCACTTTTTCATAACTCTTCATTCCAGTCCACTCCCCCCACAACTCTCTCATCCCACGACTTTCATGAAGCAAACTTTCACAAGATCAGTGAATATCTCAGCAGATCCCGATTTAACTTTCATAACCTAAGTATAAATGATGCCTTAACCATTTTTTATAAAGAAATATTTAATTCTCTTTCCCTTTACGTTCCGTTTTCCCGCCTTAAAACATCATCTACTAGTCCTCCCTGGTATAATCGCAAGCTTCGTTCCTTACGAAATCAGAGAAATACGTTATGGGCTGTTTTCCTGCATACCAGATCCTTTACCGACTATTCCAACTATCTTGGTGCTTATCTTCATTTCACCGAACTTTACGATTCCCTTTACCAGCGCTACCTTAACAATGCGCAAGTCAACCTTATAAATCACGATAAGTCCTTTTCCCAATTTGTTAACTACAAAAGAAAGTCCGATGGTTACCCTCCTTCCCTCTCTTTCAACAACAGGTCATCAACCGATCCACTCACCATTGCCAACCTATTTGCCACCTTTTTTAAACAATCCTTCACCAACGACTCCTTTGTACCAGATCCATCCTATTTGAGTTACCTACTGAACTTCTCCAATGGCCCACTTCTCTCTCATATTTTGGACCCGTCTTATATCGAATATAAATTACACCAACTCAATGACAAATTCACACCCGGCCCAGATGGCCTCCCTGTCATATTTCTTAAAAAATGTTCTTCCTCTATTTCCCTTGCCCTTTCTAATCTCTTCCGTCTATCCCTTTCACAAGAAGAATTTCCTGAGGCTTGGAAATCCTCCTTCATAACCCCGATCCACAAGAAAGGATCAAACAATGAAATAACCAACTATCGTCCCATTGCTAAACTCTCCCATATACCCAAACTCTTCGAAAGTATTTTGTATGTAGCTCTAAGCTTCCAATGCAAATCACTTATTTCCCCTAGACAACATGGCTTCCTAAAGGGTAGGTCAACCACCACAAATCTCGTTGAATTCGTATCCTTTGCCCTCTCTGCTCTAGAAAATGGCAATGAAGTCGATGTAGTTGCAACCGATTTTAGCAAAGCCTTCGACAAAATCTCTCATCGGTTAATCATCATTAAATTGTATGCCCTCGGCTTTGAACCCATACTGTTAAAATGGATATCGTCTTACCTCGAAAACCGTTTTTACAGTGTTTGTTTTAGGTCAGCCCACTCCGCTCCATTTTTGGCCACCTCTGGAGTTCCACAAGGCAGCCATCTCGGTCCCCTTCTTTTTATATTAACCATAAATGATCTCGATATGATCATCAAACACTCGTCTGTCTCCCTTTACGCCGACGATACCAAATTTTTCAAAACCATTTCCTCTCCCCATGACTCTTTCCTCCTTCAACAAGATCTTGATAGTTTTTCGATCTGGTGCCTCAAAAATTCTTTGGAACTTAATATCGCCAAATGCCAATCCATCACCTTCTCACATAAGCGGAACCAATCTCCTCCCCGACTCAATCTTCTCCATAACCAACCTATCTCCTCCGTACAATCTATTCGCGACCTCGGCATTTTGTGTGATAGCGAGCTCAACTTCCGGTTACATATGGATGAGATAATCCTCAAAGCCAACTCTGCACTAGGTTTTGTAAAACGGTGGTCCAAAGAATTCACCAACCCATACGTGACCAGGTTCTCTATATTACCTTTGTTCGCCCCCTCCTAGAGTACGCCAGTCAAGTATGGTCCCCATATCATCGTGTTCATATCTCGAGAATTGAAAGCATCCAGCTCCATTTTCTTCGATCGCGGAGATGCAGCAGACTTTCTCTTCATTCATCGACTCCTTTCAGGTCACGTTGAATTCGCGTCCCTTCACAACTCCATTTTCCTCAACACTAACCCTCGTAATCTACGTACCCCTCGACTCTTCTATCTACCAACCCACCACACCTCCTATGGCGCGAACGAACCAATCTCCCGTATGCTGCGTCAAATCAACTCAAACCCTACCGTCTTTGACTTCCACCGCACCACTCCCTACCACAAATCCGTTCTCCTGCACCACTCCAACCAACCTTAGTTTTAAGTTTTAGTTTAAGTTTAATTTGTAAGTTATAGCTTGTATTAAGCCAAATAAATGGGGGCGTTCGCCCCCACCAAAATTAGATTAAATTAAATTAAAAATTAGCAAAAGCACAATGTCCCATCACAATGCCAGCAAGCAGCCTGCAATCTTTCCTCTGAGCCTTGCCTAGCAAGATCATTTGGGAGTTTATTTATGGCAATGTCATTGTGACCTGAGACCCATAGAAGACTTGTATACCTTGTATTCTGGAACTAACGCGAAGGTGGTGAGAAGATTCAAAAAGACCTTAAACACAACCTTCGCTACAGATGCAGATGCTTCACATTATATAAATATTCTGTGCCATATCTTGCTTCATCCTAATTGTTTATATATATCGTCGAATGTTGTCGTTGCAATCCTTCGAAGTGTCAACGAGGTAAATTTCCCCGCGATATCCGAATTTCATCCACCCGGGCTGCGACTTTCTCTGCACTAGAAATACTCTTTCATTTCATTTTTCTGGGCATCTATGGGCAGCAGTCTCCTGGAAGCTATCTCCCAGGGGACCAGTTTATTGCTACAATCCCACTCATCATGGACGGGAAATGTATTGCCGAGGACAGAATCCATCGACACTGATGGCTCAAAAATGAACAAAGGAGTGGGAGGAGGTATACTGTACGAGCAATTTGGACTGAGCATCTCTGTTCGGCTTCCAAATCAACATATTGTAGCTTATAGCGAAATGTTGGCACTTGCAGTGGCACCCTCTTGGCTAAAGTGGGGAGTAATATACATATAGAAAGGATATCTGCATTTGCACTGATAGCCAAAAAGCTATTGAGACTTTGAACTCGGTAATGACATTGTCAAAGGCAGTTAAAAACTGTCGCCTATCTCTCAACCAAACAGTTCACAATTCATATTTGCTTGGTACCTAAACGTCAAGATACGAGAGGTTTTTGTAAAGCCGATGAACTTCTCAAAAATTGTGCAGCCCTCGACCTCAACTTGGCCTCTAACGATATATAAATGACTTACTACATGTAAACTGTGTTCTAGCTAGGCGTGTTAGATGACACCAACAGGCACAGCCAGTAGTCCGATCAGATGGCCTAAACTGAGACGTTTAGGCAAAGAGCCTATTAGCTGGGAAATCATCTCAGCATCCAAGCGGGCATCATTGCATAAAACTGCTTAGTCTGAAGTAGACCTCCCTTTCAATAATTTCTTGCAGTAGCTGTTCGATTTTCTAAGTAGCTCTGATAGTTTGAGATCCTCGTAACATTCTTGTTTCCAATTTTGAGGCCTTTGCTGGCTTATGTAAGCCGTCCAATCCAGGATGCAACTGGTTCTTCATCAACCAAAAGCTTTGGCGGTTCTCTTGAAATATCAGGAAGAAACCCACTCTTGATGAATATCCAATTCAGCCGCGCATATGTACCTTACAATAATTATTAAAATTGCATTTCGTTCTTCATTCGGTAGTCTTGCGAGTATCAATTCCATGCTCAAGATTAATCAGCTTCAAAGCTTGAACTTGCTTTTACCCCAATTAATGGAAGCAATATGTTCATATCCTCCCGCAGAATATTCGCCCAGACGGCTTAAGACGGCTGAATATAAGGTTCATCCTATAACAATATTATTCGTACAAAGGACCTTCAGGAAAATTATTATTTTCCTCATGCCAAACACCTGGCACATGACAGTAACACCTACACCACCAGCTAACAGCAACATCCCCTTATCACCCCAATATTTATTCGAAAAATAAATAAATACATGCATCCGCTCTCCCTAAGCGCGCAATATTAAATCATGCCTTCAACAAATTCGAAAAACGCCAAGGTTCACTTTTAATCAAAAGTTTCCCTACTCGTAGCATGGTTGTTGGAAAGCAGGATTTTAGAAAAGAATTCAATTTACACGTAATTTGATTTTGGAAATGTTGTTTTTTTTTGTTTTTCACGAAAAATGATTCTAAGGGACGCGCAAGAGATCCCGCCGCACGGACAAAAAAAATAAAATAAAAATCTTTATAAATATTTCTTCCAACCCAAAGGCAATCAAATCTGTTCCATACCTACCCTAAGGACTCGGAGTCAAATGGACCACTCTCACTAACAAGGTATTCATGATTACTTTGTACATAAAGAGGGTGTAAACCACTTCGGACCTATGGGGCTCACAGTTAGTTTTAAAGTCCTGTCAACCCCTCCTCAATTTTAAGACATCATTAAACTGAAAAACAAATTACTTTATTCACCATGACATTGAGTGTAATTGCATCTTGCCATAATTGAATACTTTAAGTGCCTATCTGGGATGCAAAACATCACCGCCACACCACTACCATCTATAGAGAGTATAGAGAACTGAAATACATCAAGGACCAAATTAAATTCTAAAAGTAATGCTCCGGCCACTTAACGGCTCAGTTTTAATGGAAGTCAAATGGAATTTACTTTTCAATTTAATAAACATGAACACTTGAAGGCTAAAAAGCACCAACGCAACGGCTTGGGGTTTGGGTTCAATTCCACATCCGGGTCCACGTCCAACCGGCCAACTAAGAGTACCAAGACCGATGATGTAATGCAAATACAACTGATTCCTTTATCCTTCAAGGAGAAAACAAATAAAAGCCAAAACACCATAGAACGACATGAAACGAAAAAAAAAAGAAAAAAAGAACAGAAATCCCAAATAGATTGGGGTAGGGGGAAATATTATGAAAGCATTTGCCAAATATCCTCTTAGAGACTCGAACTTCTAGTATCTAGGGATAACATAACCAAACCGACCGCTACTACGAGTGTCAGCTACGAGCAGTGTTGCCATTCCTGATGTTGTTGCTGGGGTCTACTCCACAAATGGTAAAACGAAATCGATTTGTTGGAGATGAATTCGGTAAGAATATTTGTAAGAGTAGGGTCAGAGAACGGCTTAACTTAAACCCAAATACATACGAGTATACCTCACCTAATGGCTCAGAACACGATGAATAAGCTTACTACTTAAACTTTAATCTCGTGCCAGATACTCGTGTGCTGGAGGCCGTTACTCAGTAATGGATCGTCTACATGGTGAGTAATGGGCTGAAATATAGAGATCTGAGCTGGAAATTTTTATTCGAAAACCCTGTTGGCTGGATCATGATCAAACCGAGAAACAGCGATTAACTACTTGACTCTATTTTCACAAGAACTACTCTGCTTTCCTACTTATCATCAAGCACCGCCGATGGTCCTCTGATTTACAGAAAATACATTTACATGTTGCAACAGATTCTAGATAGAGTGGTTTCTTTGAATGGAGTTCATGTTAATTCACAGGTACGTGCACTCGTTAGCTTCTCTAAAGTTCCTGCTGACACATTTTTATTTTTACAAAGTAGCGCGCGCTCAAGGGGTTTAAGGTAACCTTAAAATGTTTGCACACAGCGCGGGCGAAGGTAAATTAGGGAGGAAAGAAAGATAGGTACCGATGTACGATGGTTTTAAATGTCTGAATATTATAACGGCTAGGAAATACTCGTCAGGGCCGAGCTCTCGGGCAAGGCATTCCACAAGCGAGTTGTCCGGCTTAAGAACGAATCACGATATTTCTGAGTACGTCCGAAAGTGGGCTTGAGGGTATACTGATGAGCATGCATAGCGAGATGTGTGTTGCGGTTGAGGGTTTGAAGTGGGCGGAACGCTACTCGCGATTTGAATGGAGCACTGATGGTGGTAATAGCGAACAAGTGGGACACGAGACATTTCGTCGGTGTTCGAGGGTGTCCATTGACTGTGTGATGTTAGCATCACCTATTCGTTTTATCGCGAATAGCGAATTTATATGTGGTCATTCCAATGTAAATTGTCATTGACACACATTTTTCAGTTTCGACGATGCAAGTGCTACTCATGGATAGTGACCGGGTTTTGAAATTTCGCTTTAACGACAGCAGACAGCATTGTGTTTTCCACTCTGATGATAGTTCCCCAATTGGTTATGCTGTTGATATCGGTATTTAATGAGCTCAGCATACGCTGCCGTTCTCGTTCTACAGCCGGAGAGCAAGGCCGTTCCAGGAACGAATATGAAAAGCAGAGAGTACTGTCATCAGCAAAGTGATATATTGGATTAGAAGTAGCAGACAAGAGATCATTAACGAAAATTAAAAAGAGTATCGGAGACAGAACAGAGCCCTGGGGCACAACAGCATTTATGTTGTGAATATCAGACTTGAAACCGTCCAAGACAACTTGGATTGAACGTTCCGAAAGGTAATTTGTAATCCATTGAAAAAGAGAGTCGTCGATCCCAAATGCACGCATTTTCGACAAAAGAGCCTGATGCCAAACTCTGTCAAACGCCTTAGAAATATCAAGTGCAACTATCTTGCTTTCGCCAGATTGATGTACGCTTTGGTTCCACTTTTCGGTGAGACATGCCATCAAGTCACCAGTGGACCTGTTGCTATGAAAATCATATTGCCGGTCATTGAAAAGTTTTCGTGTTTCGAGATATTTCATGAACTGACGATTTATCAGCGTTTCCAAGACCTTGGAAAGAAGGGTCGTAAATGCAATGGGTCTATAGGAAGAGAGAGAAGAAGATTCGCCTTTCCCCGCTCGGGAAGAGTCCTAGTGACTAGGATTGATGAAAAAGCTTACGCAGTGGTTTTGCCAGCGAGGAAGAACACCTCTTCAGAAGAAGTGGAGATATATCATCTCCCAGTGGATTTATGTATGTAGAGATCTTTAAGTACTCTTGCTACTACACGAGTGCGAAAGTAGATTCGTCCCATTGAAGATTTGACGCACTCAAGTGTAGGCGGAGGCAAAGCACAATCTGGGAGTGTTGAGCTGGCCGCAAAGCGTGCAGCAAACAGATTGGCCTTGTGCAAAGTGCTGGCAGCTGGAATGTCATTGTAAATGAGCGTTGGGATGGAGGATGAGGCGGAATTTCTAATGTTTTTGACGAACGGCCAACAATTTTTACTGCATATGGGACATTGCAGTATTTTTTGCCTCAGTTTTTGGTCGTATTGGAATTTCACACGCTTAAGAAAGGCGTTGCAGTCATTTCTGGCTCGTTTGAACTTTTTTTGGTTTTCCTCTGTCGGGTTGGTCTTGAAGAACCGAAAAGACATTTCTCTAACCCTGACGGCCTCTTTAGAGCTCGAATCGTACCATGCCTTTTCTTTTGGTTTGATACTCTTCATCCGATGAGGAATAAAGGATCTAACTCCAAAGAGAATGGTGTCTGTAATCATATCAGCAGCGGCATCCACGTCGTTATAGTGGAGGCATAACGAACAGTGAAAATTCCTAAAGAAGCTGTTAAGACCACTCCAATTGGCTTTTCCGTATTGCCATACGGTTCGTTTAGGAATTTTGCCTCTAACTGGGTGGTCGGTGTACGAGAAATTAGCTGATATGACACAATGGTCCGACGAGCCTAGAGGGGAGAGCACATCAATGGTGTACTTATCAGGGTGAGAAGTTAAAAACAAGTCCAGGGTGTTGGCGGTATGACTATCAACGTTTGGTATTCGCGTGGGCTCATGTACAAGCTGCGTTAGGATGTTTTCCGCAGCGAAGATCTCAACACACCGTCCTTCGGGTGTTGTCTGTCCAGAATGTCGAAACCACCCAGAATTGTGTATACTGAAATCGAGGATACAGGTATACAATGCTTTGAATGGAGTCCGACAGCGCATCAAACTCGTTAAAAGACGAATTGCTGTCGAGTGTGGGGCTTCTGTAAATAAAGCAGTAGTGGTTGAAATTTTAACCACATGAAATTGAATCCCGGATTGGAACAGGGACATTGTAGTGGAGTTTGGTAAGCTACCTCACTACGCACGTAAATGGCGAGACCGCGGTGAGAGAAGAATAATGGCACTAGTTCGTAGACAGGTACCTTCAGATCAGAGTGTTCTGAGAGGTGTGGGCGGGGATCTACCTATGTTTCACTAAGTACCAAAAACAGCTGGTCTGTATGTGCAGACATGGACATACGCAGAAAAGTGGTTGCTTTTAAGGTCGCGAATATTGGCTATATCCACTCTAAATTCCCGAGCCATTATAAAAACAAGTCAAACACTAAAAACAATTCTTGAAACGCGCTTGAAGTCTCTCCAATCTATTCCACTCTCTTACAACGATCTCCTTGACGACTTCTGAAAGCTATTACCATTTCCTTCGCCGTCAGTTCAGTTTCTGGTCTGTTCTCATGTGCAACTATTAACTTGTGATACGGGCTAGTGAAATTCCAGTTCTATATATTTAGAAAAGCATGACAGTTTCGGTTCACGGTAATAATAATAATGTTTTCAACGTACTGTACTCGTGCAGCATTACGAGAAGGTGAATTTATTTTCTTCATAGTTCGCTACTACCGCCAACACCAAGATGTGACTTATCATATTCTGCGATGCTAATGTTCAGAATACCTTTTGGGGCAGTAGCAAAGCAACGTGAGAGGCAATCATCTGCTGAATTTCGCACTCTAACCTGGTTGTCAATAATGCTGGTTCTCAACAGCAACTGATCGTCTTAAGGCTATCCAATAGGTACACTATGGAGATGATCAGTTTCGAAGTACGATTGGACGCTTCCATGTCGACCATAGATAAATACATCTGCCGCCTTGAAGTGGAAAAACCGCGAACAATCATTTAGGAACGTTACAAAAATGAGCTCGACAAGTTCATCAATACTCCACCTAAACTCAGTCAGAAACAAAAGGTATTGTAGATGCAGCTATTCAGGACGCTCATCAAATGTTCTGAACTAACATATCTAGTCAAGAGACTGTGTGTAGAATAACGCTTCTCTAGATCGCCCGTTCCATGGTGCAGCGCAGATTTGCAGCGACTATGACTTTAGACTTATTTTAAGGAAGACTGTATGGGGTATGGAGCTAATTAAATTCCCTAGGAAGACTTTGGTGAAAAGATCGAATCATTCGCTTAAACAAGTAGACTGGTCAAAGTCCTCAGAAGGACGAAATCAGCCAGACATACAACACTCAGAAGATTTGATGACACCTACATACAATATATGAACTCGAATTCGCTGTTTAATACTTTAAACTCACTTTCCAGGTAACCTGGATCACAACGGGCTTCCATCACTAAAGCTGCAAGTAAGCTAAGTAACACAATACACCAAAGCTGGTATCCGTCTTCGGTTCTGGTGACGAATGAGACCCATATTGTGCTACACAAAGCTGTCGACCAGGTAATCGCAACTCTATAGAAAATCTTCACTTCTAGCCTGATACTGGCAAACAAACAGAGACCCTCGCGAACATCAGAAAAGAAAACCTCACGTTTGGCAAGAGTTCCAGACCTATAAGTCTGACTTCGTTCATATTGAAAAGTAGAGAGAGATTAGGCGAGCTCCATGTACGCAAAACTGACGCAAATCTAGTAGACAGAATTGAAGGGGCGTTCGACAAGAAGAAATACGCGCTGTGCATCGACATTGAGAGTGCTTTCGAAAATGCAACTTTTTATGGCATCTGTAACTCGCCAGACAACATGGCGTAGACAATGCTGGTAATAGAACACTGATTGCGGATGCTGACTGCGGTTAATATGTGATGGAGGGGATGCCCTCAAGGCAGCGTCCTTTCTCCCGTCAATATTTTTGACGCTCAAGCATATGCATATGATGTATTGTAATTGTTCTCTCTGTTGCATCGTATTGACGCAGACGTGACGCGACTATTGGTGCACTAGAAATAGGATTTCAGTGAATCTTCACAAAAACAGTGTTTTCTTTCTTCCGATCCAGGAAGCCGCTCTGCTGGACAGCCAAGAATTACGCGTAGTTTCTCGGCACTGATGTTATGGATGGCCCTAATATTCCTACGAAAGACTGAATAATTCCAGTAAAAGGAATATATAAAGACTACAATGGACCAGTTCTTTGTATGCGTGCTGTGATCTGCAGGAAAAAACCGTAAAGATGCCAACAAGAGCCTTCCCGATTCTGCTGCCCACATCAGTATCGCCATCTGATGATACAAAAATCTAACAATTTTCACCGACACCTACCCGGTAATAATAAGTTCCGGAAAGAACCTGAAAAACTAAAAGCTTTAGACGCAATTACCTTTGGCCCTTCTCTACTTGTGGTCAAAGGTTCATAGCCCTAGGCATGAACAGGAATATGAGTATATTTTCACCGTAGGCCCGGATATTTAAAGTAAACAATCATCCGAAGTCTGACTTGAATTAGGGACCTAGGGTGTGGGAGCATACTTAAGTTAAAAACTAGATGATTCCGCCTGTCTCAGAAAGATCAGCAGGAAGGGGCCTTCCTGCAGTAAGTCAATAAGATATCAATATTGCTTTCAGTGTCATTTGTTTTCACGCGGAGCTTTTAGAAAGCCTTACGAATATTTAGCTGTGGTAATTCTAGGTGACATGCTCAGCTTGTAGCTTTTCAAGTATCGAATTGCTGACATAGAAACTCTCACGAATTCGAGTCTTCAGTGATTTTCTATGTCTATTCGATATTTGTTACAGTTTTTCGTGACGTTTTTGCCTTTATACAGTGGAACAACAAGGAAAAGCGATATTGTCCACATTTAACTCTAAAGTTTTCGATATCCATTCACACTTAGAAAGGTTTGTGATGCAGGCGTAATTTGTCTTACTGCTCCGCTCATTACTTTTGCCATAAAACTGCCTGTTTCCTTGCCATCCCAAATAGCAGAAGAAATATTACCGCAAATGAATTTGTCGACAAGCAGCGTGTACAAATATTCTTTCTATCAACGGCTCTGCTTGTCTTCTTCTATACATTTCGGTGACTGGATTTGTTGCAACTTATATCGTCGAGCAGCAATATTGAATTTATTGCAGCTTTGTTATCACTATATAGTCGAGACAGCATTCATTGTTTGACTATTTGGCAGGTACTTTCAAGATTTTAGTCTTACAACCATCACCGCTTGGCCAAAATCTCTTTAAAGCTTCCCAATACCTTCTCCATGTCAGCGATGTCCTCTCGGGTTCAATGTTCTAAATCCATTCCATCCTAAGTGCAAACTCAAATTTACTCCTAGCAGATACATATCTCCAAAAGGGCAACACTGCTACTAAAATCAACATCCGGAATATTGGCGGAAAATCCCCTTTAAGTTTGGGGATAAAGTTCGTAGTAATAGCCCCCACCCACTATTGATGCCGCACTCTGGTGCAATGGTAGAATAGGTTAGACCAACCAGGGGTGCCATGGCTTTTCGCATTACAGAAACTGGAAATCGCCGCTGGGATCCGTCTCTAAGCGCTCGGATTTTCACTTTACTCCCATCTCTTCCTCTATCTGGACCACACCCACAACCAAACCAACTCGTGCCTGGGCATTCGTTCGACAAACACAATTATTCTTGTCTAGGCATCCCCATTTTAATCCCCCTCGTTGCCTTCTGCCACTCGTTCTATGTATGTCTATGTTGACTTATCGATGGTGTTTGGGCGAATACGAGGGATGTCTACATATCGGTCGTTCCATAGAGCTGTCGCCATCGTAGTCGTCAGCTCACATTGTCATTCTGGTCCAAGTCTGATTTTATTCCTTGTTCACCTTTGGTAAACACTGCAAGGCGCTCAGATTCCTACTACACAAATTCCTAGATACGTACGATACATAAATCCATAGATACGAGTACGAGTTGGAGTTGAACATAAACCATTTACCACCACGACTGCAAGTAGTACCCGTACAACACACGAACTCAACAGCTGAAGAAGGGGACCTTACTTGTTTTTTCTCTTCTTAATGCTGGTCCTTTTAACCTTCGTCCTTTCAACGAATGACTCCGCAAAACGGAGAAAGCAATACCAGGGAAACCAACACAGAGGAAAGCAAAACAGAAATTCACATCATGAATGGATGAACGCAAGAGTAAACTTTAGGGCCTAATTTATGACTTTAACGCGGAAGTTTGAGTTTTATTTTCCGTTTTTTTTTCAATTTTTTTCTCTACTCAACCCCTTTGCCTTTTACGACGACTTTTAACGCTCATTCAGGACTTTATTCTCTTGTACAATGTACTAGTACTGGTACTGAAACTTCCACTGTTACCCAACCAATGATTTTTCTTTGAATGCAACTATGATTTTGTTTTATTCTGTTTGCTCCTTTTGTGACCCTTTTTTAGATTTTTTTTCCCTCGTGCCTTTGTTAAAAGCTCTTTCGTTAGTTAACTTTTGCAACGCCAAACGAGTATGCGGTGCCGTGCGAATAATTGCGAAAGGATACCGTCGGTTGGAGTTACTATCGGAAAGGAGTTAGTAGTTGGTAGGGATGATAGTGACGGTAGTACTAGTGGTTTTCATCCACTGCAATATGCCATCGAAAGATGGTGTCTTTCCGCTGCAATTTATTGTAAAAAAAAAAACTCAAAATTGTCATGGTTAATGGATATGAATGGCGTTCCTTCGGTGGATTTGGATTTTTATTGACTTTTGCGGTTTGTTTTTTTTTTTATTTTTTTTCAGGTTCTGCAATATGTTGTCGAGCACGGTTGATAAAGTTTCTGGGTTATTGACTTCGGAAAGTCCTAGACCAAGCAGTTACCAACCGCTGGAAGTTATTCCCCTTAAAGGGATGAGGATTAATTACATAAAATTATGCCTATCAGAAGGGAAATATCTGCGATATGCGGTATAGAGGAAGGAGAGAAAACCAGAGTATATTCGAGTATAGGGGACTCAAGAACACATTAAGACGTTAACCAGCGCTATATTGGTGGCATTTGTGCCATGATTTGATGACATAGACCAACACTTTTCGGAAGCATAATCTTTCACTACCAATTCGAAGTCATGTGTAAGGCATGAACCTCCCCTTCGGATAAGAGCTCAGGCATACCTTAAACCTTCGTTAATCGCAAGGGTATGGTAAATTGCTACGACACCATCGAGGCAGCCGATAAGTCCGAAGACTTTCTTTGCGATCTAAGTTCAAACCATAGCTACCACGATGCTTGCACAAGGCACTTATGCAAATCAAGCTGGAATTGCAGTTTTAGGAGCTCCCGACTCCTGTGGCGCAACAAAATAGACTCTGGTCATACCAGGTATTTTCGTTTCAATATATGTAGATTCCCTACAGTCATTTACTGATCGCTTTTGCATTCAGATATAGAAGTTGGTTAGATACGAGAGTCCCACATGGCATTTAGTTTGAGTCCCCTTGCACAACTGCGCGGAACCCAAACGCCCGAAACGACTAAATATCACTATCACCAAATACTACAAGGTTTTTTCACCTTAATACTCACAAAGGAACACAGCGGTCACCTGATAATGAACAACCAAATTAGTCAAGTTGCGGTCGATGCAAGGCACTCCCCTCCTACTACAATACATATATGTACGAGTATATGTTCGAATAGTCTGAGCGGGTAATGTAGATTGGCACCACTAGCTATTGTAGTTGTAGCCAAGGTACGTCTATCTTAAAAGTTACAGCGGATAAAGCACGAGGAGTTTTAACGTTGACCCTTCAACACATCAACAAGCCTTTTGCAAGCTGTGGCAATTCCTGTAGATTAGTGGCATCGATACCAACGAGCCGCCAGAAATGCCGCAACTGAAGTGCTGGGGGTCCCCCGACCAGCCGCATGAAACTACTGGTTCGATGAACAGCTCTCTACGAAAGAGCACTGCATAGACGGACGATAGTAACTCGTAGGCTCTAAAAGCAAAAAACGAGGGAAAAAAACAGACAAAAATTTTACCAGAAGTTTTAAAGAGAGCAGTTAAGTTAACAAGACCGGAACAGAAACAAGCAAAGAGACTTAGTAGTAGAGTCTCCCATTTGGTGCCGAGGATTTTTTTTTGGAAATATCACTCAGGCAAAGAAGAAGTAGTCCATTGTGCTCCTTGCATGATCCTTTTATTGGAATTTACACAGTTCTTCATAGAAAAATAAGTAACCGCTTCAATGAAAGTGCCAACAGTACCAGCACCCACCACATCGGCGTCGAGTACTTTCACCCTGATACGAGTCTAGGTCGGAAACTCACGGAGAGATCGGAGTCACCAATCTCGCAACAAGCGTTACAGGATGTTGTGCCTCTTATGCCTCGAACATTTAGGTGCTTAGCAAAGGTGTAGTGTCCCGTTTCGACGAAAGTAAGCAGTCTAAATTCTTTCCTACTAAGAAACACAAGGAAAGTGCTGACATCCTGAAGACATCGGGAAGACTTCGTTTGGTCTGATGGCATCCATAAAGTCATGCCGTTTGCAGTTATGCTCACAAGAAACCCAAGTGTCAATGGCACCTCTTACCGGGGACACAGGTCCAACACAGGTTAAGGTCCTGAGAAACACTCCAGTGAGCCTTTTCAGTAATTTAATCGGCGATCTCATTTCCCTTGTTTATATTGTGACCATACACAAGACTCAGTGGGTTCAACCTTCCGACCCGTTCAGAGAAACCTTGCATTCTAGAACTAGAACTATCTTGGAAATGGTGAGGGAGTTTAGCTGGCCGTTAGGCACAGCTTTGTCGTCATTAGCTTAGTTAGAGAAACAAATCGTGATGTATTCAAGCATTAGCTGAGTCAGATCCGTCCGGTTCCTCCTTCTTGTAAAGACAACAACGTCAGTTCTGAAAGGATTGACTGAAAGCCCATTTCTTGTGTACCAATCGCCGATTACGTTTAAGACTGCCTGCGCTTCAGAGTGGACAGTTGAGGTTATGGGAAAACGGTGAAAGCCAAGATTTCTGTCCATCCAACCAAATGTATTTAAATCTAAGCAAAGCAGGGCTACCGGACTGGAGGGCCTACCTGCCGAACTGGTGAAGGCAGCAGGAGGTGACTTGATAGAGATCATTGTTATACCCACTCACTTCCAAAATTCGATCGGAGTAAAATATGCTTACAAATGAAATCTTGACATTACATACAACCGCAAGAATAGAGACCCTCTAAACTACTTCAACCCTTGTCAAATCAGGAGGGCTGGCAGGGCTTCGCAAAAGACAAGACGGCAACTTCACCGGTAACGAGAATTCGAATTAACTCAATTTTCCGTGCCCTGTATCTCCAATGAAAACGTGACCAACATGTCAAGAGATTGAGGAAGACTGGGAAATAGCATCAATCGTTTAGGGGCGGGATAGAATAATAGAATAGGCAACCAGCTCCTTTCAGCTGTTCAAGTCACCAGGTGTGGACGGTATAACACCAGCCCTAGAGCAGAAAAGGTAAACATACTACTCGTATTAAGATGCAGCACTGTTGATGCACCGATCATGCAGAGCTGCGATGCTACCTCTTTCCAGTTGGAGTTCGTCGGCCTTACAATTCTTCGGAATGTCTCTATGCCCAGCAGCCAACATGGGTGAAAGTTAAACTGCTCTGCCATCTCCGTAAGATATGATCGGCAGTCAAGGGCGGCTTAAGAATTTTTTGAGACTTAGTCCAGAGAGACTTGATAGCGGCCTGACAATCCGAAAAATGCGGATATCCCTTATAGATATCACTTCTTCTCTGATATACTCGTGACAAAGATATGCCGATGCTAGCCAATAAAAGCCTTTGGCGGTCTCCAGTCTAGCAACGGTTAGGGCCGGGTCGCTGGGATTAGGAAGTTGAGTACATTAAGGTTACGTTTCACTAATATACAAGTTCTGATCTTATAGAGTTCAAGTTCTACAAGTTCTTTTGTATAGAGCGGAGCGTATTCAAGCTTCGGAAGTCCACAAAGCATGCCTTCTACAATCTGTAGTTGCTGGATTAGGATAATATATTCTGCGTCCTTGGACAGACGCAGAACGAGTGCCCCCGAGGCCTTTTTGAAGTGATGAAAGCTAACCTGAAGGAACCGTAGCATTGCTACAATCAACCAAAGCAGCCTACACTACGGTGTCAGTTGAGTGCTCCGATTCTCAAAATGTTTTAGGCACATTCGGGCTCATCTTCATTCTCCGTTCGTAATGGATCCCTTTTTAATTCGTGTCGGAGACAGAGATCGTCGACTTGGTTATTACCTCAGAAATATTGGACTCACCACAGTCCACGATCGGAGGTTGTGTTTCCTGCTTCCTTTAAAGGTAGAGGAGGTTGCCCATCAACATCCAGGTTATCCTCTTTGTAAAACCTTCGTGTTATAGACTCGAATCCGAACTGAATCATGCATTTAGTCTGCGGCGGGGGGTTATTGATAACAATTAATGCACATATATAAGGGCCCCTTAATTCTTCCAGTTTCGCGACTTTCCAATCATGCGTCAGAAGAGTTGGATTACTAAGCCTAATGATCTCCAGAATGTCTTCTGGGGAGGAGGGTTCAGCTGGATCCAGATGAGGGTTCTAGGTTTTTTCCGCAGCCGGACAGACCTCTCTATAGCTTTTTTTTTTTATAGATCAAGAGATCTCTGATCGGCACAAGCAAGAAGCTTGTGATGGGAGGCGGTCCGGGGTTTTCCCGCATGATGGCCAAGAACCCTTCGTAAAGTTTTTACTTCACCAACTGCCATCATTCAGGTGAAATTGATCAGGACTTCGCTAAAAGACCACAGAAATGTGAGGTTGGAAGGCCATGGGGGTTTCTGGTGCTTTTGATTTTGGGCCTTTTGGAAACCGGCATGGATTCCTCTAACGATCTCTAGTACTTGAGGGAGTCTTTCGAAGTTTTGGGAACGGTTGGTAATCCGTCTTCTAGGATGTTGTTAGCCCACTTTAACTTGTTCCTCATGTACGCAGTTCTCTCGAATTCCAGAATTAATCCAATAACACCTTGAATAGGGCTTGCCGACGCAGCAGGAAGACCGTGGCCTGTAAAAAACTCGCTGCTGCTAGGGATGGAGGATGTAGTGGGACCATGGATTGCCACTGGTTTGCCACTCCTTGAGAGTTTGGCGTTTGTCTCGCTCCGTTTGCCTTTAGACGGTGCACCATGGTTTGGCACAGATATGTCTTTGCTAAGCGTTGCAGGAGCCTTGCCAGTGGACGGTGTAGTCACCGTATTAACGTCCGGTTTTAAAGTAGTACCTGTCTCGAATTTTGTTTTTGAGGGGTTGATTCCACAAGGCATCCCATTTGTAGCGGAGCAAGGGAGGTAACCGGATACTCCGTTTCCAACTGAGATACTTTTAAACATATTGAGCCCTCAGCCTTGATCCAGCCCAGTCGAGAAAGTAAGATGGAAAGTGAAGAAGTGGGAGGAATGGGGGTCAGAATCCTTTAGTTTCGATACAAAATACCTTCTGGATCGATTCTCTACAGAGACGAGCTAGGTTTTTTATTATTTAAAATTCGCCAGATCGTGCAAAATGGCAATGGAGAACACTCGCAGCTTCGTAAAGGACGGAGCCCATCTCACACAAACGTGTTAAGACATGTCAAGGGCTCAAGAAACTCGTTTTAGACAATGTAATGAGCTGACATGTGGCGTTTTCAACCTCAAGTTGAGACGTTAATAACGCTGGTGATATTGATTTGTAAGCACTGGGATAGAAGCGATAAAATGTGTTTAGCTATGAACGAAAAATCGTCCAGTAAATCACAAGACAGTTACAACTTTGAGGTACAAGGTTAAGAACTTTTTTACCACGGCTCCATTATTTATCCAAATGGTGGCATACTTCTCAATATGAGGTTTATTTGGCCGAAGTTTAGTAATTCGTTACACAAAAATGAGGATATGCCAAGACGTTATTTTTCAGACCGGTTCTGTTCTTACACAAAACCTAAGGACGTAAGCGAAGGCAAATGAAGACATCTCTTATTCTTCATGACTTCTTGTCCCGTTTTCATCAATAGATTTTTGTGGACGACCCGAAAAGTTGCACAGTTACTTCGACATTGTCAGAATATTGTGCATCAGTCGACTGAGATGACTTGGACTATGAAGAGCGAATGTTTTTAACCCGGATGAAAAAGGCAGCACACGTATCTTACCCTAGTTGGCGAGCAAAAGTGAAAAGGGATCTCAACATATTGTGGTGCACAATTGGAACCAGCTGTCCATAAATAAGAATATGTAATCAAGTTGATCAAGCAGACCTTGAGGGTTACACAACAGACCTCTTAAAATCTGAAAACCGAATAGAAGGTATGTTAAAGCTGTCGGGTTTTCCAATAAGCACTTGACAATTTCTTTTTTTAATAAAACGCAAACCATTTGAGATATTTCAAAAACTTTATTATCGGCTTGAAGTACAATCAAAACATATATGAATGGAACTCGACTTCATTCATATGGCCACCGCGGGCACGTTTGCAGCGGTCGATTCATTGGATCCAATTTTCAACGACTCGGATACACATTTCGGCCGAAAAGGCTGCTTTTCGCGTTCAATGTTGGCTCTGAGCGTCGTCGGCGTGTTGGCATAAGCCAATGACTTAACGTAGCCCCACGGAAAATAGTCAAGAGGCGTTAAATCGCACGAACGAGGCGGCCAATCGACTGACCCATTTCTTGAGATAACACGCTCACCATACTTACTCTTCAATAAATCGATTGTAGCGTGTGCTGTGTGGCTTGTGGCATCATCCTGTTGAAACCACTTATCGTCCAAGTCCATATCTTCCAATTCGGGCCAAAAGTAATCGGTAATCATGGCGCGATAACGCTGACCATTCACAGTAACGTGACGATCGTTATCGTCGACGAAAAAATAACGCCGCCGGCATGCAAACCGCATCAAACAGTTATTTTTTGTGGATGAAGTGGTGATTCATGAAGCACATGTGGATTTTCTCAAGACCAATAACGCATATTTTGCTTATTGACGAACCCAGTGAGCCAAAAATGTGCTTCGTTACTGAAGATGATTTTGCGATGAAATTCATCATCTTGGCGCATCTTCTGCAGAACCCAATCGGAGAATGTACGTCGCTTCAAATGGTCCATCGGCTTCAATTCTTGAGTCAGCTTGATCTTGTATGAGTGTAAACCAAGATCCTTACGCAAAATAATTCTTGAGAACGCCGTGGAATTGACTGATTTGGATCGTTTGCTACGGACGCTTGAACGACAGCGATATTTTCGACACTTCGACCAACCCGTTGTCTCACAGACACGGCAACATCACACAACGAATATGTAGACTCAAATTTTTGCACTAAACTTGTTATTGCCTGTCTACTAGTGCGAGAATTACGACTGAAAATTGGAGTTAACGCTCTCAAAGTTGCAGTCACCGACTCCGAATTTCGGTAGAAAATTTTTATAATCTGCAGACGTTGCTCGTTCGTGTACTTTACCATGATGAAAATGTTGAGTTTACTGAATAAATTGACAGTGACAGTTTGATGATTAGTGAAAGAGTGCGTTCACAAATTAAATTCAAAGTTGTCAAGTCCCTATTGGAAAACCCTTTATATTCCTATGCAAAACAAGCACGGACAATTACCTCTTATGGCTAACCCCTCAACGTTTGAATAAGTCTGTGGTAGGTCCTCATACGAATACTATGGCCACTTTATCACGACACAATTACGCAAACACTTTGCACAAGTTTCAAAATATTTCACTTTGTCTCTCTTCCAAACGGGTGGACACTGCAAATTGAATTTTAAAACTCAAAAAAGTCCACAGTTTTATGACACAAACAGTCAATGTTGAAACCGCAGATTCCCACACCAAAAAAGTTCGGCACCAAAGCCATTTAATAACATTTCCGCTATTTGCATCGTAAAATCCATTCAACTTCCTACATAAACTTTTTTTCAAATTGTCTTTTGTTTAACTATCCAGACTTCAGTGTAGTGCCCAAAATATCCTACATAGATACTTACTTGTACATCCTCCCTAACGCTGACCATATTTCCCCATATCAATGTCATTCGTTTTAGCCCAGTAGTCCAGGCAGTCTATGTGTACTCGTCGTATCTATGCTCGTAGATACTATCTTCCTTCCGCAAGACTAAAAGGGAAAAAGTAATAACGGATGCCTTTCATTTTCATTTCAAAATGTAATTTAAAATTACCAAACCTTCTGCTCGTTCCCTCTATTCATACGATTACCAGCTACAACGAGGACCACCACACACACATCCTGTCAACCCTAATCCGCTTTATATAAACATTAATTCATGTTACACCCTGTGGGGCTTTGTTCTAAAATTGAACAAAAGAAACAAAACAAAAAAAAAACCCAAAAATCCAATTTCGTATAGGCGAGCCACACACACCACCCCATTCGAATACACCAAAGTGCGACAAGGATTCGGGATCTGAATTCACTTTCTCTCCCATCCCATCAACAAAAAAAGAAAGAAAAAAACAAGGACACGGACATACGTACGCCCACACATAGAGCAACAGGGTGGGGGGAGGAGGGGTCAACTGTTCCAGGAACAGGATATTTATGAAACCCAAAGGGTTGTTAATTTAATTTAACGGTAAAATGAACTTTCTCTTCTGCAAGTACACGATTACAAGTGCTCCTGTGCGTTGCTTCGTTTTTGTTTTTTGAGCTAAAGCCCGACTGGGACTTCGACTCGAATCGAAGTTTGAGTAGGAATACTTGGCATATCCTGGCCAATAACAAAACAATTCCCAACTCAATGTTCATTGATAAGCAGCAAGACCGAAAGTTTGCAAAATAAAACCTTTAATTGTGCATTTCTTGAAAAGGCGGGTTTGAGAGTATAAATCAGAAGCTGCTTACACAAAAGGCTACCCTCCACACGAGGGGAACGAATAAGTGAAGCAATCCTCCTCCTGTCGTCGTCGCCGCGTCGTCAGAAAAATTCTGAATCAAAATTGAAATTGAAATTGAAATTGAAATACTCTGTCGACAATTGTAGAATTTTAATGTGACGGTGGCGCCAACAGTGAGTGTAACAATACTTCACACAACACATCCTCAGTCTTTCGTCTTTTCCTACAGCTGGACTCCTGTGGAGTGCTCTAGCAAAAAAATCAATCTTCCTCCAGCAGACCATCAGGAGCTGCGACTACCAGTCTACTTCTAGAGCACGCTCACCCGCCCGTTGTCATCAGACACTCTTCTAGTAATAAATTCTAATTTAAGGGAAAACGGGACCAGGACGTCTGGGGGGAAATGAGAATGAATTAAATGAGATTCATCCTCCTCAATCGGTTTTTATTCGATTTCATTCCAGGCGCGCACAATTATGGAAGACCTTAAGACGTACAAACACTAAACGCGCTGGCAATGAAGCAGATGGATGGAGTTGGCCTAGGAGTGATGGTGTTGACGTTGCCAGTGATTTAATGTAGTTTTTCCTTATTAATCGGTTCCTTGGGAGGAATTTTATTACACAGTAACCAACCGAAGTATGGAGGACGACTAATTTTAATGATAAAGGAATTACCATTTCATGGAAATGTGATCCTGGCCATTTGCTGAAGGATTTCACTGGGAATCAAAGCATTTCTAATGGAACTCAGGAGGTAATCATTTATCTTCTGAATGCCAATGCCATCTGCCGTCAGGGAAATGAAAGGTAACGATGATGACAGTGAGGAGACAGTTCTGTGTTGTTATTCAAACTAAGAAAAAAAAAATCAGCCTTGATGTGGTGGACTGGAAACCCCTAGGAAACTCTAAATGCCAATTCAGGATCTGGACGATAGACTTTTGAATATGAGTCAATATTTCATAGAGAGACCATTACGTTCTGTGTGAGCCTTAGTTCGGGAGGCGTGGAATCTTAATGTAGCGGAAACAACCAAAAAGGCATATAATACTCTTTTTATCTGCAAAAGAACAGTAGGAAAAATTTAGGGCTTAAACGGCGCAGTAGTATGGTGGAAAGCAAGAAACAAGAAAATGATTTACGGAAAACTAGTGGTCGGCGGTTCAAAGAACGGCTTCCATAGCCATTACAGGTGCGCTCCGTAACACCGCTTGATTTACAGATCAAACTTGCTGGCAACAGTGCTATACGACTCACTAATCTGGGTTACGTCAAGAGCAGTAGTTTCAGACATGACAAATGAAATTGCAATTTTCACAGATGGCTCAAAAACAGAGGAAGGAACAGGTTCTGGTATCTTCTCAGAAGACCCAGAATTAAGAGTGTCTATAAGACTACCGGACGCAAGCAGTGCCTTCCAATCAGAGGTTCTGGTTGTCCTCAGGGCGGCTGAACTAATGCAAATGAGATCGGTATCCGAAAGAGCTATCGCTATTCTGATATACCATAGTCAGGAGGGGCTATCGCACAATGCTTAAGGCATTATGCAGTCAGAACCGAGTGAGACTGTGCTACTGTGGTACTCGTATAAAAAGAAATGAACAAGCGGATGAGCTTTCAAGAAGAGGAGGGCTACTCAATAATAGTGAGGTAGTCAACATCAAACCAACCCTTTGCATAATAAGCGGCACTATCGAGGAAAAAATCATAAAGACTGCCAACCCAAGGTGGTCAAATCTTGAAGGACAAAGGGTACCAAGGCTCTCTGGCCACTTTTTGACGGCAAAAGATCCAAGGAGTTAATAAAATTAAGCAGGGTCAAGCTTAGGAAAATAATAGGAATCCTGACAGGACACTGTCTTCTGCGGAAACACGCAAAGAGACTCAAATTGTCAAATACGGATATTTCCGATTCTGCGGTGATCTGCAAGCTGTTGAGAACATGACACACATACTGTGTGAATGCGAGCCAATATTTGAACTAGTTCCAAAAGGATCACGATGGGAACGGTTTGGTGTCTAGTGTCTGTGTGCTGGCGTATTCATCAACCTAACCTAGTTCGGAAGGCGTCCGTTCTTAGCAAATTTAATACTCACTCCACCATTGTCGATCCCAAGTCAAGTGAAAGAAGGAGGGAATCTGCGAACACAATATCACTGGCAGTATTCCAGCAGATATTCTTAGTCTGACTTCAAGCCCAATGGCTGAAAGCTGAAGAATGTTATTAGCACGAGTCACCAGTAACACTCCGGTATGGGTTGGTATGGGTGAATTGTGAAGTCCACATGTCGAAGGAAGACTACATCTAGATAGTGCGCTCCAGTGAAAGGGAAACTTAACCAATTTGAAGTTGAAATGGTTCCAGCTTAAAACCGAAGTCCACCATGGATTGTAGTGCTACCTAATGCCTCTTCTCCTTCACTACTTACCCTGCCACGCTGCGCAGCCTAATTAATAAATAATAAATCGCTCCAAAGGCGATTGCAGTAATCTCAAAGTCACAGAGTAATCACCTAAATTCAGTGGTCCTATGAGCGAATAGCAAACCGTGCTCAAAGACAAAGAGCAAAGTGGTTTAATCTGTCAGTAACAAGCTGCTTTAAGTTTCCCCTCTCGTGAGTTTTGTGCCTTACCACAGTAAGAGCGGCTATGTGTTAAAAAAACTTGTCTTGTTGACTCTTCTAAGGCTCGTTCTATTGCAGATAGAACCGTTTACATCAGAAAGCGTGTTGATGGGCTTTAATAAACTAAACTTTAGTGACGAAGCTCTGGTGCTTGACAAAAAAATATGATGAAAACAGACGACCACTACGTATAGGTACCCACCAACGTATGAGATCCTTCAACAAAAACTATGCACCCAGAGTTCCTGCCTATGAATTAAGATGCATTGTAAAGTTCAAGCTCAATCTGTTTCTGAAAAAATGTGGTACGAACAAGAGAATGGTGCCAAGAGTAATCCCTCAGAATCAGGAAGACGCTATAGAAAACGTAAGAAGAAGAAGAAACCAATAAATGAATTAAGACCCCAGACGATGAAGGAACATGTTCCACCGAACCGAGTGGTGGCGTGACGCAATTGTTAAGTTGCCAACTATGACAGAGGCCGTGGGTTCGATTCCTTGGCCGTATACTTAAAAACAAAACAAATCACGCTGACGTCGATACCCATTTGGAACCTTCTTCTTAGATAAAAGTCACTCATTCCATCGCCTTTCGGACTAGACAAAAATACGTAGTTCTCTCCGTCTGTACACAAATTTATGCAGACGAATAAGGCAGTGAGAAAAGAGACTAATCCAGGTATTTGTGCTATTTTCCCATGCCACCGAAACCGAAGTGTAATCAACCTTTGACGCAAGAAAGCATCTTCTTGTCAAAGTCCAATTAGGACATGAAAAATTAATTGGCTTTTGACCTAAAGGAAACCAAATTAGTGTGCAAAAGGCTTGTTCAGGGCTCAAGCCACAACCTCGATCAAACTACTGCTACTTTCGAGAACGGCAAATCCGGATTGCTTTAGCAATCAGAAATTAGCTAATTTCATAAAAGCTACGATCGCGAAGATAATTAACCTATGGATGAATCAGCCCTTAGAAGTAAGACCGCAGCTGTATTGTGATCTACAACCCCAACCACCGAAATTAAGCAGTGTTGGCCGCGGTAAGTACCTATATGGAGGACCGCATGGGAGTACAATGGACCATTACCTCCACATGGGCATAGTACCCCGGCGTAAGATCCCGGACTTTACTAATTTATTTGTATTGTATCGTTTGAAAATAAAATATTCTCAGGATTCCGATCTTCCACGAATGGTTGATCAAATCCATCCAACTGCAGTCTGTAAATTGGTATCTTCACTGGTTAATAATGGGAGACGGAATGACGAGGAACGAGTTTTGTGGAAGCATCATTGGCCAATGAATGATGGTGAACTAAACGACGAGAGGATGCCTCTGGAGACGAAGACCTTAGCACTAGGTCACAATAGTAAGTCCGACTTTCAGCGCCGCCCCTGGAAGTTTCATCGGAAACTGAATGAGAACGAATGACGGGTCTCCTGCGATGGCATAAAAGGACAAGCCTGCCGCAACCGTAAAATGCAATGAGTTCCGAACCGGACACAAACGTCTCGTATATGGATTGATACTTTGTTGACGACACTTGACTATTGATCTAGAGCAAAAATTGGGTTTTGGGACGTTAAGATCATCCTCGATAACGGGAAAGAAAGGCCAAAAACATTCCAGGTTCATCCAGCTTAAGCGAAAGTGCATGCCACCCAAATGTTGAAGTTATAGGGACCTCAACATATACACCTTCGAAACTGAAAACAGCTTCCTCCTCTACTCTGGTAAACCGCAGAATACCATACCTGGTAGTGCCCTAATTGCCTTTCAGTGACAGATATTGATGGCTAGGTTTAAGGGTAGAGTGAAGCACATCATTATCATCACTATCATTCAGTATTACGGTTTACCAAACTATGCAGGTGACAAGGCCAAGGTTGATTTCTCAGGCACGGGGACATCCTGATCGTGATGGGCGATTTCATTGCGAAGGTTGGAAATGACAACACAGAGCTTTAACATGTAATGGGTGCACCTGGCTTACATCGGCATGGAGAGGAACCACAATCTTATGATAGCTTCAGCACGTCTTCGTACTGCATTCGTTAACAACTATCGCTCCAATTTGGTGAAAATACCCACGTATAATACGTGCAAACAAATACGGTAGCACCTTGCCTGGAGGCTCAAACAATCAGCAGCGCCGGCCCTACAAACATCAAGTGCTAGCCAATGAAAAATGGTCTTTGACTTAGAAGCATTTGCGTACAAAATTGAGTTCAATAACAGCGACGCGTCAGTCAAATCAACATTATCGGAGATATGGCCTCGGGAGGTGGACTCACAAATCTGAACGTGGACTGCGAAAGCTGCTTTCGGTATGATAACTAAAATATTAAAAAGCAATGTTTTAAGCACTAAAACTAAACTGAGATCCAACATATATTGTAGAATCGGTGCCACTTCGTGTAGTACATGGGCGGTGACTAACAGTATTACAAAGAAGCTGCAAACGTTCATTAATAGATGTATACGCAATAGCTTAAGGGTCTTCTTCGGACGACCAACTTCATGCGATCACAAGCCAGGAATTTAAAGCCATCCAAATACCAAGGAGAAAATGCCAGACAGTTAAATACTCGTATGCCATTCAATAGAATCCACTTACCCAATCAGGCGGACGATCACTGAACACTGGGGGGTTAAGCTGGCGCACCAGTCTGCAAATTCTCTACTTCGATAGATACAAATATTTTGATTAATATTGAATAGATGCCCGACGTTCATTACTTTATCAACTTTAAGATGAAATTTGGTCACACAATGGCACTAATCTTTGAACAAAATCCCTGTTAGATGCAACTTCGTGCACTGGGTTCTAGGTCACAGAAATATCCGAGGTAACTGTACTAGCCGGAGCATCTCTTTGACTGCACCAACTCCACTCAACCTAGAGATTGTTGCCTCAGGAGAAGCAAACAGGAAGATCGACCTGGAAAAGGACGAAAAGATAAATGTCTTACGTTACGACTGATCTGGCATAGCACACATTTGAAAATGGAAGACTCCTGTCAAAAACGCAAGACACATATTATATAGATATATCTTGCGACCCCACACAGTGTATGTCTTAATACAACAACACGACAGGAGGAGTTTTTTTTACCCTCAACCATTTCTACAGAGGCTTCTTTGACAGTTGTCTGCTACTGTCCACTCCAGGTGACTATTGAGGATCCAACTGAATTCAAATGCCTCCCATGCCAGTATAACCAGTTAAATAGTAACAAAACAATAGTCGAGGGGTGGCCGTGGTGTAGTGGTACTAGCAATCGTTTCTCACTCGGAGGGTCCAGGTTCGAATCCTGCCCAAGGCAAGTCAGTTTTTCATTTGTGTAATTGGAACTCAGACAGAAAAATTCTGCGTGTGAAGGCATAACTCTGACACGTAGATTTGGTTGTTGTAGAGTTTCAAGCACAGAAAAATTTACTGTGAATTATACCTCGAATCACTCTGAGTGAAGAAAAAACTCTCTGTCCTATTCGGACTCCCCCCCCCCCCCCCCCGCACCGGAGAGCGAATATCGAAACCAAACACACCTGAGTTTCAAACCACTACAAAAACAATTTTTCCGCCCGCGCCATGGCAACAGTAAAAGGGTATCTCACCCCTTAGGCGCGCGTAAATTATAAAAAAAAAAAAATGTGTCACGGCCCTGTTCCAAGTTTGTCTTACATTCTCAACGCCTACTTCTCTAGCTTAACTTCACTAAAGTGCGATCTTATTTTTCATACGATTTTTCCGCCGATCATCTTAGTTAGACAGCTGTCATTGAAACACGCGGCTTTCGTCACAGAAAACTCAAAATAACCATCACAGAAGGGAAGCAATCCAACTGAAGGAACATAGGCGCACCTATTGTGCGTCATTATCGTCAAATCTATGAAGTACGTATTGAAGACACCATCTACTGTCATTTCTTTCAATTTCTCCTCAATTTGTCGGTGCAACTAACAAGAATGCATGACCCCACTTAAACGCGCCTTAGTCAAACGCAACGTTCTTGAAAAGCTTCTCAAACGTCAAAACTCATTCAATATGCAAAGTGTTGACAAGTTCAATTGAAAATGCAACAACCTTCACTCTGTAGATGTCAAACTGACCTAACCGACCTATTCAATTGAAGCCCCCATTATTAACAGCGACAAATCGCAGCTCTTTCAATATTGTTTATTGTTTACATCGCGTGTGAAGTGCTTAACAAAAAAAAAAAAACAGCCAAACAAGCGAGGGGTGGACAATCTTCCAATATTGCAAGGCAATACTCGTCATCGTACTTGTATTGTAAAAGCGCATTGTCCTTAACCCGCGCACGAGATTGTAATGGAGATGATGAAGACGACGAAGAGCATATTGTCAAACCACAATAGGCCCTAAGTCATCGCCATATGTTTTCATCTTTTCTTCCTCTTTCTGCGCACTGTTTTTGCCATTCTTTTCTTTTGGATGAATAGGATCGCTATTCTTTTATTTTTTCAATTTCTGTTTTGTTTTATCAAGTCCTCTCATATTTCGTTGTATTTTATTTCTTCTCCTTTTTTTGTTTGTGTTCGTTTTGTCGAGCGACACTTATTGAGATGTTTTACTCTCTACTCTATCCGAAGACTCACATTGGATAAAGGGTGTGAATGTGAACCCAAGGCAGACGATGATGCTGATGATGGGACGACGAACGACGAACAACGGTGATGGTGGTTTTAACGGGTGAACCGTTCTGTTCTCTGTCGATTATCTGATTGAGATTTCATTCATTTTCATTTCATTGTTCCGAGGTAAGCACAGAGGTAGGGAACTGCGAAAGTACTTACATTCGAAGAGGGGTTTTTCGATTAAATCTTAAGTGTTCTGAGTCCTTTTTATTTTAACTCTATTCGTGCTCTTGCTTGGAGAGGATAACCCGGACGGAAGTGTTGTGATTGTAAAAGGATTAAGTCGTATTCAGGAAGGTTCGATAAATTGACAAAAGAACATTAAATCTGTGACTATGGGAATGAATTAACGCAAGCTGAGTACCGCAGCAGATACGTAGGGAGAATGTTTCCTTGTTGCTTACGATGCCATTTACTAATTGAATATTGGAAATTTGATTTGATGAATAGAATCTGTCTGGTTGCTTATTACGACTTGGTCTGTCCTTGCTAAGGCAATGATCATTAACTTCATAAACTGCAACGACCAGATTTGGGGCAGATTTTGAAGAAGATCGCCGATTTGATAGCGTCTTTAGAGACGAGCTTAACAGAGTCATGTCTTGCCTTCTAGTCTTAGCATCCCTGCCCGACTCGCTTAGAAAAAACATTACGGAGTGATGGGTCTCAGACAGGACTATATCGTACTTGCAAGTATACAGTAGGCGCAATATTTCAAAAATCTGCACAACTTCTCGCATATGCAGATGACATTGACATTATCGGGAGAAAAAAGCGGGATGTCTGGGTCTGGCGGTCAATGAAAGGAATACAAAATGCTTGTATGTCGTCAAAAAACGACAATAGATTCTGACGCCTTAATCAAAATGAGACTACCGACGACGACTATAATTTTGATGTGCTAAATGAATTTATCTACCTAGGCTCTGCATTCAGCTCCAATAAGGACATAAGCGCGGAAATTAAATAGGAAGAATAGTTTTTGCCAACCGTTATACGAAGAAGACACTATACGAGGCCCTCATCATCTCTGCCTTGTTGGACGAATACGTCGCAGAGACAACACCGTCAGGATCGTGTCATGGAGTATGGCAAACTACGTTCCAAAGTAAACAGGGCTTTTTTGAAAAATTTATTTGGCAAAACTAATTTATTTTATTTATTTTCAGACTCAATACAGCGATTTGCAGGGTCTAAAAGCATGCCGAATGAGTGTTTTAGATCATCGGGCGGGGCATCCTTCAGAACAAGCCTTTTGGCTTGTTTCTACGTCCACAAAACGCTTTTCCTTCATTGGAAAATTGTTCCGAAAAGGTAAATCACCGTTAAGATGGGATTTTTAGCAAAAAAAAAAAAAAAAACGGTCAAAAGTGTCGACCGATGAAATGGAGCATTATCCTGCAACAAATGTCAACTTCTTTCTGCGCGATATTCTGGCCGAACACGATGCACCAAACACCAAAATAGAATTGGGCAGTAACTGTTTGGTACGGTGGTTAGTTTTTAGTTTTAAATGCATTTTATTTTCTTAACACTAAATCTTACATTCTAACAAAAAATGCTTAAATGCTAGCTTACAATTACTTAACAATCTTATACTAACTTACTGGCCCCACACAGGCACTCTAAGCTACTCTGAATACTTATATCTATGTCTTTCGACTGCAGTTACATTTTATTTATAAATACTTATTTTCTATACTTAAAGCTAAGAAAAAATTTGTTTACAAAAACTTAGCATATGGACATTTATTTTTTATAAAAACTTAGTATATAACTTAAAATAAACCTTAGCCTACCTAACCTAAATGCACAATACACACATAAACACACATAGACATTATACACAATCATATACATACATCAGTATACACCTTTGTATACACTGATATATGTATATGTTTCTTAAATGCTAACCTAAACCTATGTAAGCTGGCCATCGCTATTTACTGAGCAAATAGATTGGTCAGCTCTGCCTCGTTAGTGAGGCTGGTCCGTAATTGACGGAAACGACGACAAAACATCTTCTCCGTCATTCAACCACCAGAAATGCTGGTGCTGCCGAACGACATCCCCCTTATCGCGATTCCCCACCGCCCTACTGAACCTGAGGCGATCCACACTGCCGTGTGCGACGTCTCTGCTGTAGTTGAGTCGCCTGTCCCCAGCTGTCCGAGCGACATGGAAGATTAACGGGACCGCTGATCTATCCTGGATCAACCCTATCTGATCTAGGTAGAGGAATGCTTCTGGTGGAACGAAACCGTCAGAGCGCACACTCTCGTGGTAAAGGTAATTGGGGTAGTAAGCCCCTGATATCAGGTTATTCGTCGAGGTCATTGCTCTTGCAATGTGCCTTCGAGTCAGCTTAATTATGAAGTTGTCCACTCGTATTAGGTTCGCCCTGTTGTAAAGGACCTCATTAGGATAAAATTTCTTGTACTCCGACTCTGGTGTTCTGTACAAGCGAAGACAAGCCCTAAGGCAAGCCCTCTCAAACACCCGAATCTTTTCCATTAAGCTTGCTCGTACATTGAACCACACGGGACAACCAAATACCAACATGGGCCTAATAAGGGCCATGTAGCAGATTACCTTTACCCTCGCATCGAGTTGGCTGCTATAAAACAGTCTCTTTGTAAGGGCAAAAGCGCCTTTAGCTCTGGCCAGAGCAGCATCTACATTTTTGCCAAAATACAGAAACTGATCTAGCCAGATTCCAAGGTATCTGACTACATTTCGACAGGCAAGAGGCTGTCCGTGCTGTCCAATGATTGAGAACTTTCGCCAATTTTTTCTGGTATCCCTAGAGGCTCCAGACAACGGCGTCCTAAAGAGAATGGTTTCCGACTTCTGAAAGTTGATTTTCAACTTCCAGTCATCGCAAAATCGTCTTATCTTATCGAAGTCATGCTGTAAGAGAGTATTAATAACCTCGATTTTTGGACCTGTTCTGTACGCTACCAAATCGTCTGCGTACGCAATAGTATGGGGAAGTGAACCTATCAAGTCGCTTGTATAAATGTTAAATAGAATCGGCGAATTGACCGCGCCTTGCTGAAGACCATTTTTAATTTGAAATATTCCAACAGAAGTCACATCGCCATTTTTCACGATGAACTGTCTGTTGGTTAACATATTATAAAGAATGTACAAGAGTGGTTTACTGATACCCAGCCTAGTCAGCTTATAGAAAAGACCCTCTAACCATACGGTGTCGAAGGCCTTCTCCAAGTCAACAAGGCAGGCACCAGTGCACTGTTTCTTGCCTTTGTTCCATTGGATATCAGAAACCAGTTTAGACGCGGCATGTGAGATATCATGTCCCGCCTTAAAACCGAATTGATTATCCGGAATTATATGTTTGTCCTCAACCCACCTAGACAGAGCTCTATTGATTACTTTTTCAAAAACCTTACTGATATTCGGAAGGAGACTTATCGACCGGAAATTCGCCGGATTGGATATATCCTTTCCCTTTTTGGGGATAGGTTGAACCACCGCCGTTTTCCAATGCGCTGGATAATGTGCATTATTCATTGCATTATTAAACAGGGTGGTGTAAATGTCCACCGCTTCTAGAGGAAGATGTCGAAGCACGATGTTCGGAATACCATCGGTCCCCACTGATTTCTTAGCCCTGATTGTGTCGAAGATCTCATGGAGTTCTTCCTTCGAAATGAACGGGGGTAGGTCACCCTCTCTGGCAATGACATTATTGGCCGTATTTTCGTCGGTGAACCGGGTGAAACCAGAGCCCTCGGATCGCCAGTTCCCTATTTCATTTCGAATGCAGAAGTCGTGCCCCAAGACGCGACTGTCCAGGTCATAATTAGGGCCAATGATATCAATGGCCTTGTATACTTCCTGGAAAGTCGCCCCTATGGTCTCAACCTTCTCCTGCGGATCCTCGATCACAAAGAAGGCGTCATCATCAGCAGCCTCATTTGGATCAATGCCTGCTATTGTCAGTAACCGTTCGTTGTCTGTTGTCCGGGCTATTTTAAGACACTGAAGGTCGTTTTGATTTTTTCTCCGAAATAGTTTATTTATTTGCGGAAACATATTCGGGTTGCTGGTGTTTACAGCCCGAACCTTGTTGTTCCAATACAAACTTACAGAAATTCTGTAATTCTCTTTTATTAGCGTTTGAATATTTTTAATCGACGACTTCAGTGTCCTAATCTCCGGGTCTTGTCTGTCAGTTAACTGTCTGTACAAGTTTTTAAGTCTTGTCAGAAGTCTACTTTTCTGTCGGTGCAGTGCGTCAATAGTAGGATTGCGGAACAGGTCTTCGTTAGTCGTACGTCGATACCGCGGTATTGTAGTGTCCATAGTTTGTTTAATTGCCTCGTCCATTTGTTTTAGGTAATTGTCGATCTCCTCGTTTGACAAATTCCTATTGGACGGTGGGTGGAGCGTGTTCGAGGAGAGTGCTCTTGTCAAGGTTGCGGAGAAGCGTGTCCATCGAGTCTTACTGTAGTTGTAAGAATATCTTTGGACAAACTCCTCCAATTCCGCAATTTCGTTGGGAACTGTAATTTCGGTGCTAAAACCGCAATGGTCGCTGTCATACACGAATGTGCGCAGACAGTTTAGCGTTTGTAAATTCGTACCTGTCAGTCGTATGCGTTCATCGTACAGCAGTAGATCCAAATATGACCCGCCTCTGGGAAACGACGGGTTATCCGTCGCTTTAAGACCGAGTCTGTACATGACATCGTGCTGACCCCACCAATCGAGTAGTAGGTTCCCTCTAGTATTTGGCAAATTATTTCCCCAATCTCTGTGTCTAGCGTTGAAATCCCCGCCGATTATAAAATAATTCTCCCCCGATTCCAGCCTCAGAAGTCGAAAAAGCGTGTCGAGCTCTGTGATGAATAGAGTGGATTGTGAAGTATCAGCTGCATAAACAGAGGCCAAGTACAGCCGCTTTCCACTGCGGAGCGGGATGTACACGACGACTGCCTCCAACACCCGGAACCTGCGCAACACGCCCTTGTACACTCTGTGAAATTTTATACCTTCTTTAATGAAGATCGCGACACCGCCTCCACGTTTGGATCTGGGCCGGTTTCTTCTTCTAACGATATAATTATTGTACTCCAGTTTGTGCTTATCGGTTAGCTTGGTTTCGCTAGCGAAAAGCACATCAGGAGTTTGGTCTTGTAGCAATTTAAACATCGCGGCTCTTCGTTCAATCCTAATCAGTGAATTAACATTCACCGCAAGGACCTTCAAAGTTTGCTCCACCATGTGCGTACCCATTACGACATGTGTTGCGTTAGGCCCGGCAGCAGCGCGTAGATCTGGTCCACCCGCTTGGCCTGTTCTTGAACCTGTTTTTGCAGCTGAGCCATCTGCCCTTGGATTGCGAGCAAGATGGCCAGCATGTTAGGTGCAGCTTCCGTTGTTCTCGGCGTTGGCGCCGGAGAAGCAACAGTCGCTTGCTGTACCGTAGCCCCCCTACCAGACGCCATTTGGGCGTAGGAAATTTGGGACGTGACGGCTGGTGTTTGAAACCTGATAGGTGAACGTTTGACCTCCACCTTCTGCTGCCGAGCCAGTTTTGCTTTCTTAATGTCAGCGAACTTAGGACAACCCCGATAGTTTGCGGTGTGTCCCACGTTTCCACATAACACGCACGAGAGCTTCGATCTATCGGATGCTCCGTCAACACCCAGAGGACACTCCTCGGAACTGTGGTTCTTAGCGCACTTCACGCATCGAGGCTGCATTTGGCAGTTCGACGCGGCGTGCCCGAACCTCTGGCAGCGAACGCATTGTATAACGCCTTCGCTCCTTTTTAGTTTTTCCCAGTGAACCACCTGGTAGTCTAGGACATTGATACTCCTTAGACTATCCAGACGGCTTTCGGGACTGAGTTGCACCAGGAAGAACGGCAGACTCCGTTTCTCCCGCCTAGCTCTAGCTGTGGTAAATGGCTTTACCCCTACAAACTTGAGTCCTTCGCACTCCTTCTCTTTGAGCAGTGCCAGGATCTCCTCAGGATCAGAAGACGGTTCCAACCCCTTCAGCAGCATAGATTGCCGCTTTTCACACTTCGGTGTGAATGAGAAGTGCTCCGTCGTCGTTTCCCTCAGGAGCTCTTTCACTTTCGCGTAGCCCTCCACTGTATTACAGTGGATGGCATGGCGATCATTCCCCAATCTCTTTATATTAAAATTATTCCCAATGACCAACTTACACAGGTCCTTGGTTTCATTTACCTCTAATTTATAGGTGTTGATAGGAGGCACCTTCTCCTTCTTCTTCTGTTGCTGCTGCTGCTGCTTCTGTTGTTGTTGTTTTTGTTGTTGTTGTTGTTGCTGCTGCTGCTGCTGCTGTTTTTTCAGCTGCTGTGGTTTCAGCTTTTGTTGTTTTTGCAGCTGTTGATTTTTCTGCTGCTGCTGTATTGTTTGCTGCAGTTGTTGCTTCTGCTGCTGCTGGTTTTGTTGTTGCTGCTGTTGTTGTTGTAGCTCTTGCTGTTGGGAGCTCTCTGCTTCTTGTTGCTCCCTCTGCCTGCGTGCAGTTTGCCGTTGCTTCATAGCAAGCATTTTTTGTTCCAGCTCTTGGATGCTGGTTTTTATATTATTGATTGCTTCATCTTCGTCTTCCGACTCAGATGAAGCTAGAGAGGCAAAGTTGTTATTGCCCCCCTCATACTGGACTACAACTTTATCACCATCCAACTCATTTATTTTTTTTTTTCTTAAATTAGGAGGGGTTCTCAACCCACTCCTTCTTTTTACGGCTTTCGCCATGGCACCAGCAACCGTCATGTTGCCTTTTATAAGTCCCGTTATGGGAAGAGCGGAACGCTCCCCACCATCCATCACGTGATATCTTTCTTTTCACCTTTTGTTTTTGTTTTTAATTCACACAATTTGCGAAATGAAAAAAAAAAAAAACAAATAAAAAAAAAATAAAAAAAGAGTTCACACTTAGCCCGGGATTCGAACCCGTGTCCACGACCACGAGATGATGCCAGACGCCGCTAACTACCGAGCTAACGAGTAAGTTAAAGAAAATTGAACTACTTTCGTATAGCAACTGTATCACAATTTTTATTTTATTTTAGAAATAGCCGAAACACGTCTTTTCTCTACCGAGATCTGCGAACGACTGTTTGGTACGGTGGAACGAACTCTTTGTGGACAATGCTATTGGAGTCGTAAAAGCAAATCAACATTGTCTTTACCTTTGACTTCTCCAAACAACATTTTTTGTTTTTTGGCGCATCTGGAGCCTTCCACTCAGCACTTTGGCGCTAACTTTCTGGATCATATTGAATACACCACGTTTCATCACCAGTCGCAATATTGTAAAGGATGTTTTTTATAATTTTTGGCCTCCTTGATGGTATCATTCAAATGTTGAATTCTGAGCAATTTCTGGTCGATATGCTCATTTTTGTACCGATGACACAAACATACTGTCACTTCAGACGCAATAACGCCGCTTCAATTCGTCCAAATGTCATGAAATGTTGACCGTACATCAGGGAAGGATCTACCTTTCCAACTTTATGGCCTCACTAGAAATAGCTATTTTTAAAAAGTCATTTTCGCTTTGGAACGGACTTTGTATAGCGCATGGACACCAGTGCTATCAGTTCGAAGGAAGAGACAACGGAGTATAGAAAGATATATCCCTAAATGGCGCATGGAGATGGACGGGGACTTCAAATCAACTTCGAATACGTAAGTAGAGGATCGAGGCGGCTGGAGATGCATGTTGTTTGAAACTCAGGACTGCCCTGGTTTGTAAGACGAAATCAAAAGTAAAAGTAAGTCGTTATTGTCAAAAAGAATAAAGCAGCGAAGCTCCTTGTGGAGCTACAATATTAAGACTTTTGGTTAATCCGTCATATAATTGAGTAAGCTCCTTCGATTCTACCGGATTTCTTATGTAGTTTGGACACATCTGAAGTTTTATCACAAGCCCTCCAGTCTCCACCACCTTTTCATAAATTTGAAATTACCTTTAAAACGATGTTTGCAGTTACGCTATAAGTTCTGGCCCTATGTGCCATTGAGAAAGAAACATTTGCGGCAGAAACGTCACAACTGTTGCTGCCATCAGTCCAATTCCCATCACCTCAACCATTGCAGTCTTGATCATGGAGATCGTCAAAGCAATCATTTTTCACTTCGTTAATTGGAATTCGGAAGAGCAGCTCAACTTTTGTATGAATACAGTAAATAGGTCTACGGTGAGCAACTTAGTGATTCAACTCAAAAAAGCTCCAGCTAAGAACTAATTTTGAAACATTGGTCAAACTGGCTACCTATTCATTCATGACGAACTGATGAACGTTAAATCGGAGGATTAAGGAGATAATTATGCTCCTGATTAGTTTAATGGTGAACTAACCTTAGCATCCTATCATCGCAACTCTCGTGATGAACTGAACTCATTCGAACCCTCAAATTTGAAAAGTTGACGAACTTTTTTTAACAAAGAAGCATTGTTTGGATTTCTACCTTCGGATCAGAGGATCAGCAATCAGAGGGAACAGAAAAACTCATCCAAGCTGGAGATTCTAAAACAAATCCTACCCTACATGGAAGCCATAACTTAAGCTCGTATTCGTCAAAGCCTGCTCATACCCAGCCCTTGTAACTGGAGCAGTAAATGAACGGAGTACTGCAGCTTGCTATAGTATGTAGCTATGATCAGTTATGATCACTGAAGAGACCAAAAAATAAGCTGTTTCTTCACTTAATTGGCGTTACCTGGTACAGATGGCATAGAATTATCTATGTAGCAAGCCCACTTCACTTAAAACAACAATCTAAAATCCTTTGGTGAACTGTGAGAGGTTTTGTACTGAAAATCCGTAACACTGACTACTCATACGCCAAAAAATTTAGACCCATGAGGCTGGGTTTATTCCTGCCGAAGACCATGGAAAGAACAGTAGAGCTCTGCGAATACATCTCCTGTTCTATATCCTTACCAGTATAGCAGATCCTGTAGAATTCGGTGTGGATTCGACAAGGAGGGTTACGCGATGGCATTTTGATGGACGGTGAGGGTGTCTTCGGCAACTATTGACAACATGGCCTAGGCGAATGATTAGAACCCTAATTGCAGATGCTGACTGCGGTCAATATGTGATGACGTGGTTAAATAGACGTTGCCCGCAAGCGACATACTGCCTCCTCTGCTAAAGTGCATCTTACTTAATCCTCAGGTTGACGTTATAAACAGTACTAATGCATCAGGCACATGCAGATGATGAAGCTATGCTCCTGCTCATAGAATATATCTAGGGCAAACAGCCCTAGACGAATTATGTATGAGTTTTGATTTACATAAAGGAAAGAAGCTGATTGATTTGACTCATGTCAGCGTTTAAATGTGCTATTCCGGTTAGCAAATTTCCTTACTCTGAAGAAGTTATGTTATGGAAAATTCCATTTTTTTTGCAGTACAGGTGCTGAGATCAATTTTACCCTATGAGTCAGTTGTTCGGCGGAATAAGTTTTCACATAAGTCCGTCACTGCTCTTTTCATTAGACACGAACGAACAGTTCGCGTATGTTGCATAAGTACTCTCTTCTCTCTAATCCACCCAATTCAGCTCTAGTCGAATCCACTGAGACCACTGCTCGTCTTTGCTACAACTCGCACTGCAGTTTTGACAATCTTGATCCTGGTCTGCAGCGAAAATACTTTCCTGTACATAGGACTGACTTCGTCCAGAGTCTAAATCAGGAAGGGGATGTTATCAAATCTTTACGTATGGCCCTAACACCGATTTAGGTGTGGAAACAACTGTGAAGTAAAATCCTAGAACAAAGTAAATGAGACCTTATCCGGGCTACTTCGACATATTTGGAGCTCAGGCCGGTAAGGAGATGGCGGCAGATGAACCTTAATGGAACAACAGCAGCGCTCACAGGTTACTGGCTTCGGGGGTAATTGTCTGGCCATGCAAAAAAAAAAAACTAAGTTACGAAGCAACAACAAGCCTCGGATACAGACAGATCTACTGTTGAAAACCACTGCAAACGAAACAAGGATTATGAACTTCGTATCCGCACGTTGAGTGTTAGATCCCTTAATAGGCCACGTGAAGTCGAACAACTAATGGAGCAGTGTTGGCACTGATCAATTAATTTTTTAATCAATTAATTTTTCAATCAATTAATTAATCTGATTAATTTTAATCAGAATATCAAGGCAATATCAACTACGATCCCACACACGGTAAGAGAACGAGGTAAGAAACAGAATTCCTGGATTGCTCTGATGGCAAACCACCGAAGCGAACTAGGACATGTGTAGTATGCGGACGCGTTCTGTGATCTGTGACATTAGCGAACCCCATAAGCGAAGGCAGCAGCGATGCAGTAAAAATAGGAAACTTGTCGTGTAACGAGGAAAGGGCTAGTAAAAGAATAAAAAGAAGAAGAAGAAAGCATGCATTTAGCTTGTATCTTGAGCCGGAATTTCTTCTCAGAAATCATCAAAGTCCGACACCTACTTTAGATCGCCGTGCCAACTTGACTCAAATAAGCCCGGTGCTGATTTCGAATGTTCTTCTCAAAAAAGAAGTATGTTATTAAGTCGGCAGATAGGTCGACCGAGTACCAAGTATTTTAGTCGACTTAGGCTATATCGGAACAAGTAAGTAATAAGTAATAAGTACCATCAAATAGAGCAGAAGAAGAAAGATCCGATTCCCATGGCAATACCATTGTTGATCTCCTGAAACTGTTTGACAACACCAACGGCTCATCTGCCAGACCACTACTATTAGCATCAATATACCACATTAATTACTGAGTAAAACAATAACATAAAACTTTGCAAAATCCGAAAAATGTGTAGCCAATGTGCGAAATATGATTTTACACAAATTTTGCTTAATAACACAACAATGTACTCTTGTAAACTGTCCCAAACTTGAAAGGTGCATCCTATTATATTTGTTGTCTTTGGATCAGGGTTTTGTCCGTCTGGCTATTTACTGTTTATTTTTTTTATTTCGGTCTGCCATTTTTTAATGGTTTTCTTGGAAATATTAAATAGCGCCAGGTAAGCATGGGCCTGCCAGATAGTTTTAAAACGTGACTGACTCCTATGCATGAGTATGAGTATCCCATCGCCAGCTTCTCTCTCTTTCTCACCCTCTCTAGTTTAGTGCTATATTGACTAAAAAATCGCAGCATTATGTACGCACGGGAATAAGCTTCATATAGACTAAGCACAGTGGCGGACTCAGAAAATAAGTCTGAGAGGGTGGGGGGAGGGGATCCACCCTCTACACGTACTAAATACCAACATAATTAATCATTTAAAATTTGATTATGATTGATTAATCTTAATCATTTTTTTTTTGTAATTTTTAATCGTTAATCAGATTAACTTTGGGCCAACACTGTAACGAAGGACCTGGACTGGTGCAAGAAATGCGATGGGATGGGTCAGACAACAAGAGGATGAAAAACTGCAATACCTACTACGGAGATTGTTGTTTTTTTGTTGTTGATTGGATTCGTTGTTAGAGGCAGATTTGGCAAGAAGTCTTGAGTTTTCGGCATGTGAACGAGCGCCTCGTAACAATCCGTATCAAGGCCACATTTTCCAACATTAGCCCTGTATGCGAGCACGGGCCACAGAGGTAAAGAACGACGGCACCAAAAATGGCTTGTACGAGTTCTTGGACAAGACCTACGAGCAGTGGCCTAGCTATGACATAAAGTTTGGCCTCGGCGTTTTTAATGCAAAACTAGAAAGAGAGGGCATATTTGGTAGTACTGTCGGAAGATATAGCCTGCACGACACCACCTCCGATAATGGATTCAGGCTAATCGACTTTGTCGCGGGGCGAAACATTATCCTAGCTACCATGCGATTCCCACATTTTATTCACAAATGGACTTGGAGACCTCATGATCAATCAACTGTCAAGCAGATTAGCAACATTGCGATCGACGCAAGGCACTCCTCCAGTATTATGGATGTCCGAAAGTTCTGATTGGTCAACATCGATTAGGACCTTTTTGTAACCAAGGTACGTTTGCGGATATCCTGAACATCGCAAAAACAAGTTATTACTGTGAATAAGTTCGACGTCGGACGGCTACAATCCTTTTCCGATCGAGTCCCCTTAATCTTTTAAGAGAATCCATGCCGCCAGCATCAAGAATCGAAACTCAGTGGCAACATTGCCAAAAAGCCATCAGAGAAACCCCTGGTTTGATGAATAGTGCCGGCAAGCACATGCATTTAAGCAAGATACATACAAAGCGGCGCTGCAAAAAAGAACTAGAGTTGCCCATGGGCTCTACAGAAGATGAGGGGAGACGAATACCGGTTTCTAAGGAGGAAAAAGAAAGAGTACGAGAAGCGCGCGGTCAAGGAAATTGAAAGGTGGTACTCCAGGAATGAGATTCGGAAGAATTAATTAAAGGTAAAAAAAAAACGTGCCATAGATACAAACCCCGAACCAAAGACTGTAGAGCCGACCAAGTGAACATCATAGTAAAGTCGCAGTAGATGCTGTAGAACTGCGCCAACTATAGAGCTATAAGTCTCCTCAACATTGCCTACAAGATCCTATCTTCCGTATTGTATGGACGTCTGAAGCCATTCCTTAACAACCTGATTGGTCCACACCAATGTGTCCTTAGCCCAAAAAAGTCCACCATCGAAAAAATATTCACACTACCGTAGATCTTGGAAAAAACCCATGAGCCACAAACCCATACAAACCACATATTCATCGATTTTAAGGCCGCGTATGGCATCCGTGACAAACTTGTTCGCTTATGCAGGTATGACAATTAAGAATGTACGCTGCTTCATCAAAGTCGGTAAAGAACTCAGTGAGACATTTGAGGTCAAAAAAGGATTTAGCCAAGGCGATGCGCTCTCATGCAATTTCTTTGACATCATTCTTGAAAGTATCGTGCAAAACACATGCCCCAACACAAGAGGCACAATCTTTCAGCGTGATATCAGTGACGCTTTCACCAGTATTGAGACCGTAGCGACGAAAATAGGTTTAATGGTCAATGAGGGCAAAACCAAGTATACTCGTATGCTGTCAACAAGAAAGGACATGCAACACCGACGTCTCGGACAGAACCCCACCCTTTGTCTACTTAGGTTCCCCTATCAATTCAGACAACAACACCAGCGCTGAGATTAGACGAAGAATAACTCTTGCCAATCGCTGCTTCTTTGGGCTAAGAAGGCAATTGACCAGCAAAACCCTGTCTCGAACAACAAATGTGACCCTATAGGTATAGGACCTTAATAATCCCAGTCCTGCTCTATGGCGTAGAGGCAAGGACTTTATCAAAAAATTGATGAGCGTACTCTTGGCTGCTTTGACGGTGAATGAAGGAGGAGATACAATGACATCGACTTAGTGGCAACAGTGAAAGTCCAGTGAGTGTGGTGGCTGGGTGATGTAGAGCAGAGCAACAATTCGAATCCGCCCCCGAGGGACAGCGTAGTAGAGGAAGTCCACGACTCAGGTGGCGCACGCAGGTGGAAGGGGCCCTCAGCCAACTTAGAGTGTGAAACTGGAGGCAGCTTTTTGGTTGAAGCCCACTTCCACCCCGGACTGACTGTAGTTAGAAGTGAATATCCCAACCGTTTTTCTTTTGCGTGGCATATTAAAGTCCACAGAGTCTTGAGAGTCCTGGCTCTGTTGATAGACAACAAGACCGGAACTGTTCAAGACAACAGACGAAAATTCTAGAAATGCGGAATATTCGCAGAATCCGCCCTTTATGTGACAGAAAAGGTTTGTTATGCCCACGCATTTTTTCAACTCAAAAAAAAGTGTATCAATACCTTCGAGTACACCTCCAGATATGCACTTCAAATATGAATTTTCGCAAGAGCCCTTCTATTAGAGAGAACTTCCGTTTAAGTGCATTCACCCAGAATGCCATTTGACTCGATTTAGATACGAGTATAGTCGAACTCATTCAGATTAGGTACTCGTACTCGTATATGTGAATCTTCGAATACCGTTATAAACAATTTCATTAACCTGTCAATAGACGATGGCATGGCGCATGTTACTACAAGTATCTACTCGTATGTAGTATGTATATTCGTAAATAATGGGAGAATGTGTATCTTTACACAAAACATTGATCCAGATACAGTTCACTGACACTACTTGTATTTTGCGCGCACTTTCTGGCAATTAACTATCTAACAACGGGGCAAAACAACTTCAATGAATACGTATAGATGCAGGTATTCAGTTCAGTTCAATTCAATAATACGAAACGACGAACGAACACCACCATTGGTACCGTTCAACGCCAGTCAAATTGGTTTTCCTTATTTTATCCGGCTAACCTGCGAGAAAAGATATTCTAATTTTAGTTGGCAACCGTGGGTAGGCTTTAAGTGGCATGAAAAGCCGGCAAAACAACTGTTATCGGAATTTTGCTGTCTTAAGTATCTCCTCGTACCCCTAAGAGAGCCACAACCAACCATCTACTTCCTTGGATATTTATCGATGTCATTTCAAGAGATCTGTGTAATATTTCATCGATAGATGGTTGCATGGATAGTCGTATCTGCATCCGAACAGTAACGGCAGCAACTAAAAAAGGTGATGACTTGTCGCATAAGATGTTTGTGTGCGCTGCGACGAGGCTTAATGATGTTGATTGAGATTGACATGGCGAGAGCACGTCACAAACAGGCGTGGTGGGAGGTGATGCGCATAAAATGCTAAATCAACTCAAAACAAGTAAACACAGTGAGATTGTGAGTTCTTACAGTTGCAGATGCAGATACAGATATAGATGCTGATGCAGATACACAAGTATTCAGTTGTGGCTTTCGTACTTTCAATTCCTCGGAGATACAGAGTGTGGGGTCTGTGGTGCAGCCCAAGTCTCAGAGCGCCAGGATCTGTGACGCCTTGTGCGACACCTGAGTAGGAAGCTGTCCGACTGCCTATGGAAATATTTGCGTGTAATTATCGTTATTGTTTCTCTCCGATTGGACGGTTGCCTGAGTGGACCCAAGAGGCAGATATTTTTTAGTTTGCATATGGTGCTTTGTGACATGCTTTTGACTTGTGCTAGCATTCGTATCTACATCTCAATCTCAGCCCCAGTCTCAGTCTCAAGGTGTATCTTTCGAAATAATTTATTAATATTAATTCGAATACGAGTGGTGATATCAAATTATATTTCTCTACCCTGAAGTTTGACAACTCATTTGCATGGTAAATTTGGCTCGTCAAATCCCAGGTTGGGTGCCAGAGTGCGCCTCCAAAGCATCTCTATTTGCCGGTCTTGGGTGCGGGAATGGTCATCTTTTACACAAGTACGTAGAGTGGTTTCTTGGAGTGGCACGGTGGTAAATTGTGACTGGTTATATGGTGACACACAGTGGGGGTGTGAATGATTGGATAATATTTACTCGTACTATGCGGTTCACAACAGGTAATTTGAGGTGAATGCACATTTTGTTGTCTTGCGGTAAGTAATCAGGAATAAACACATCAAATTTGCATTTGCCTTACGCTGGGGCAGATAGATTGTGCTAAGAGCAGTGGCAATTTTATGCCATCAGCCATCATTTTGTGGGATAAGACCAAAGTGAAACATGGGATCGAGTTGTGTGAGGCAATTTGAATGGATTTGCTTGACAATGGTAAACAATTTGATTGAGCAATTTGGTTTTTGTTATTATATTTCGCTTTTTAGTAGTGCCAGGGGGGAGACTTTATGGTGTTGCCATCGAAGAACAGCTGCTACTTAACATCTCGAAAGGAAAACCGATTGCTTTCATTGATAGTTCTCCGACTCAACAGGTAGGGTAGGAGGCTTTAGATATACAATAGCCTCGACGAGATGCAAATCTATGTTGTTCCTGCTCCTGGGTTTGGTTCGATTTATTTATATCGATGAAGGGGGCAGCAATTCTATTGTATACATTGTAACATCAAAAGAGTTTCTCTGTGTCGAACGCTAAAGCAAAATCTTAAGGATCATGGACCTGGCAGGTGCGTACTTATTTCGACTCGGCAATCTAAAGATATGGTGCTCCTTTTGGCCATGCCTGCGACGGGGTCTGCGACAACGACCTCGGTGCTGAGAATTCAGCAGAACCACATTTGTTGAATATCAAGTGCTGCAGGCAACGAACATACGAGAACTGCTGTTACCAATACACACTATTAAATCCAGAAAAAGACTGCGAAAACTACCCCTCTCCACAAAAACGAATACCCAAACTCAAATCCGCAACAGCTGATGCCCTGGCCGTAGAGCTTTATAAATGCTCGGTTGAAATGATCAGTTGAAGAACATGCACCAGCTCATATGTAAAACTTTGTGAGAGAATCGCATACTCGATGAATGGAATCACAGCACCATTTATCTGATCATGAATTGGATCCCCTGAACTGCATCAAGCACAGTGTCATAAGCCTGCTGAGCATCCTATACAAAAGATCCTTACTTCTAGACTATACGAGTATTATGTGATCGTCTAAAATTGACCACCAGGAATCTGATCGATTCAAATCAGTGCGGGCTTAGAGCTGGTTAGTCCAGCACCGATCAAAATTTCACTCCTCTGCAGACTTTGGATTAGGCCCAAGAAGTCCACATTAATACCATTTTGTATTGATTTCTAGGCCGCATATGACAGACAGCATCTAAGACGCTTTACACGACCTCCGTCATCTTTGTCCAGCAATGATGCGTAAAGGCATGAAGCTCTCAAGACCGCTTTGACCGAATGATTCTTCATACGATAATATGATCTGGCCATATGTAGCCCTTTTACACCAGAGCTCCATCGGGGGGGTTCTCGAATACACCGCAGTGGGACAGTGCAGCATTGATGGCGCACGCAGTTGGAAAAGGGCTTCAACCAACTTTGTTGAAGCTCAGGACCTTCCTGGTATGTAAGCTACCATCCATAATAAAGAAGGTTAGTAAGTATGATAATAGAGACAGGAAGGCTGACTGCCTTTTAATACCACGATATGCCCACCAGATGGGAATCAAACTACAAACGAATGGTCAACAAATCAACTTTGATGTTACCTTCAGCTTGCCAGATCACATCAGATGGAAACTATGGTAATCCAGGGATCATTGTCTTTCCAGGGACATTAGCGTCTTCACGTGGCATCGAAATAGAAGATTTTTTTTTTTTTTGAGAGACGTGGTATACCTTTTAAGGAAGTATTAACGAAAATATTTTTGGGTAATATAGTGCTATTCTGAAGATAATGTAGAGGGAGGAGCATTTCCTATATACTATGTATAAGGAAGATCATATTTCGAGGCGAATTTAGCCTAAAATGGATCATAAACATTCTGTTGGTTATGCTAAAGCGATCATCGTTGACGAGGTACCACAACTGAACAGGGTCAGCTCCTAGCAATCATTCATTACCCACCACAGGTATCCGGCTAAAGAAGATTCATCCATCTAGGAGTACTTCTTTTGAACATCCTGAGCAAATCGGAGTCCTTAGATAACTATGAGTGTATTTTAGTTCATTAGAACCTTCGAAGCCTGGTCAGAAAGGCAGTAATGGAAATATGGTCATATACTCGTACATATATGGCAGCACAATAGACTTTTCCTGACCTATGTGTGTCTATATCCCTGAATAACTATCTCTTTAGACGGGCCCGTATTCAACATACCCAAAGCAATTGTTGGTGAATTTTTTTAAGAAAAAATCGCTAGCACCACCAATTCGATCAGTTTACCAAAAGTTCTCTCCAAGCCGCCGCAAATTCCAAGTGATTCGGTCACAGATCGAAGCTAAACTGGTATCTACTCTTAGATTGAATTTCATTCGGAACCAATCTCGATGGTTTCTTTGCTCCAAAGCTCAGAGGTCTGCCAAACTTGCGGTAAAGTTCCCAACTGGCGAGAGCAAGATGCTATTCAAAAACTTACGACGTATAAACATTTAGAAGAGACGAAGTTTAAAAATCACCTGCTTAAATTTTGTGTGAATAAATTTTCTATTCAACTATGGCCTTCTTAGACACCCCAAGTAAAACTACCTTAAAATCCCCACAGGATTCTACGCATCGCACAGGCTAAGAAGTCAATAACTCATAAATGACGACATAGTCATCAATAAGAATTACCAGGAGAAAGCCAATAATTACTTGCTCGAAGGTAGAATATTCCGTCCTCACTTATGCAAACTAATTGCCGAAGATCTATTTTTCAAAGTGCACTGTCCAAATACTAAAATTTCTCACAAATAAACTGCCTCGCAGGAATCTTACCTTATGGTCATGGCATTTACCACTTGTAAGGTCTTTTCTGGAAATCGCAGCATTTTCCAACCCGAAGTCATTTGCGACATTAAAAAGGCCATCACAAGTGTGTACCTCTTGTAAAATATCAAGTTCCGATAGCAGTAGATAGCCTTGCCTGGGAAGATGACGTACATGGCGAAGACTTTCTGTAGAAACTCTTTTAAAATAAGACTGATCCACGTTCCTATTGATTGGTTGTTTACTCGAAATATTTGCACAGCGGCATACCACAGGGATCAGTTCTAGTTCCCCTACTTTTAAATTTATACATTTTTGAACGGCAAGCAAACACATGGAGGTAATTTGACTATGGTGACGACTACTGTCTAGCTATACAGAACACGAAAATGAGATCCTCCTAGGCATTACCAAATTCGTATCCTTAGGAAAGACCATTTCAGATGGAAGACTAAATGTAATGGCATAGCGGGGCAAAACCAAGTCGCTCTGTCCCTGTCTTTTCTAAAACCGCCCCCAATTGTTTGCAGAGTATTGGAGCATCACTATAATACTTATTTATTATACTTAGGTGGCGTAAGCCTTTTCAGTTAGTCCGATCGTTTATTTAACTGCCTCCAATTCCGCACTACAATTGCGCGCCACCTAAGGTGAGGACATCCTCTACTGGGTTGTCCCTCCCAGTTAGATTCGTAGAATCTGCGGACCGGAGTATTTGTGCCAATCCGCTGTACATGTCCTAGTGACAGCTCATTTAGTTCGTCGTTGAATCTTCTCCTCCAAAGCCCATCAACGCAAAAGGGACAGAATATTGTACAAAAGGATTTTTCTCTCGACTAAGGATATCCTCATTCACTTTCGATAGAGTTGCATGATCAAGGTCTTATAGAGCCTTCTTAGCTGTTCGAGTTAGGGCCCTACTACACAACTGCCCTCTTAGCCAAAAGAAACAGCGATTTTTAAGAGTGATTCTTGGATTGATTTCTGTTGAGGTATTGTTGGCAGAATTCATAGAAGATCCAAGGTAGACGAAGTCCTTTACGACCTCGGAATTATAGCTGTCGATTGTGACGTTCTGTCCAATTCGTCGATGTTACGTGCCCTTCTTGTTGACAACACATATGTATATTGTATGTACAATACTCAGTATTACCCTCATTCAACGCTAAACCCATTTTGGTAGGTTTCTCTTCAATACCAGCGAACGCACAAAGTGACAGCTCGTTGTGTTCTCAATTATGTCGATATCATCGGCGTAAGCTTCTACAATAGTTCCACAGATTTTTAAAAGATTGTGCCTCCGGTGTTCACTAGTGAGTTCTGCATTATCCCTTCAAGCGTGATGTTAAAGAAATCACATGACAGCGCGTCACCTTGTTTAAAACGTTTTTTTCACATCAAAGGTCTTGAATAAGTCATTACGGACCTTGAGAGAGCACCGAGCGTTCTCAATAATCATTCTGCACAGACCGACGAGCTTGGCAGGGATGCTAAAACTAGACATGGCTCTATATACGAATAGGTCTTCTCTACATGTAGCCTTAAAATCGATGAAAAGATGGTAGGTATCAATTTGAACTTCTTGTGTTTTTTTCCAGGATCTGCCGGACTGAGAAGATTTGGTTGATTGTGTGGGTTTTCCTGGTCTGAAATCGCACTGCTGGGGTCCAGATATGGTAGATATGTCCACAATATGGCAGATAAGATCTTGTATGCAACGTTGAGGACACACAGTTGAGGGGGTTTCTTTTTTCGGTTGAAAACGGTTGAGGGGGGATCGGGCAAGGGATGATGACATTCCATCCATCAGGATCAAGCATACACCCTTTTGATCCAATCTAAGTTGATATATAGTCTTCACAAAATCACGTACAGGGGTTTGAGTACCCTTAAGGTGTTCACAGCGCGGGCAAAGGAAATTTTATCATTGTTTTTAAATGTTTGCAAGTTATAACGACCAGGAAATAGAGAGATCGGCAGGGCATTCTATAAGCGAGTTGTACGGATTAGGAACGAATCACGATATTTTAGAGTACGTCCGAAAATGGGCTTGAGGGTATACTGATGAGCATTCATAGCGAGACGGGTGTTACGGTTGAAAGTTTGAATGGGCGGAATGCTAATATACTGGCGATTTCTGTGGAGCACTGGTGGTGGAAATAGCGATAAAACAAAGTGAGGCAGGAGACTTTACTTCGGTGTTCGAGGGTGTCAATAGATTGACTGGTATTAGTATCATCAATAAGTTTTATCGCACGGTTTTGAATCTTATCTAGCAGGTGCAGGGAAGTTTTAGGCGTACATGACCAGATGTGTGCATTGTACTCCAATTTCGGGCGGATGAATGCCTTATATATTGAGGCCAGCTCAAACTGGGAAAAGTATTTCATACATCGCTTGAGGAAACCTAGACATTTCGCAGCATTTTTGGCGACATCAAATATGTGGTCATTACAACGTAAGTTGTCATTGACACACATACCGAGAATGGAAAGTTTTTCGGTTTCAACGATGCGAGTGCCATTCATGGATAATGGCTGGGTATTTAAATTTCGCTTTAACGACAGCAGACAGCATTGTGTTTTGGAACCAATTTTGGAACCAATTGGTTATGCTGTTGATATCGGTATTTAATGAGCTCAGCATACGCTGCCGTTCTCTTTCTACAGCCGAAGAGCAGGCCCGTGAGTCTGGGAACGAATATGAAAAGTAGAGAGTACTGTCAGCAGCAAAGTAATATATTGGATTAGAAATAGCAGACACGAGATCATTAATGAAAACTAAAAAGAGTGTCGGAGACAGAATAGAGCCCTGGGGTACACCAGCATTTATTTTGTGAATATCAGATTTCAAACCGTCCAAGACAACTTGAATTGAACGCTCCGAAAGGTAGTTTCTAATCCATTGAAGAACAGAGTCGTCGATCCCAAATGCACGCATTTTCGACAAAAGAGCCTGATGCCAAACAGTCAAATTCCTTAGAAATATCAAGTGCAACTATCTTGCTTCCGCCACACTTTTGTTCCACTTTTCGGTGAGACATGCCATCAAATCACCAGTGGACCTGTTGCTACGAAAACCATATTGCAGGTCATTGAAAAGTTTTCGTGTTTTGAGATATTTCATGAACTAACGATTTATCAGCGTTTCTAAGACCTTGGCAAGAAGGGACGTAAGTGCAATGGGTCTATAGGAAGAGAGAGAAGAAGATTCGCCTTTTTTAGGGAGGCGGAGACAAAGCACAATATGGGAGTGTTGAGCTGGCCGCAAAGTGTGCAGCAAACAGATTGGCCTTGTCCAAAGAGCTGGCAGCTGGAATGTCATTGTAAATGAGCCTTGGGATGGAGGATGAGGCGGAATTTCTAATGTTTTTGACGAACGACCAATACTGCCTTTACTGCCTATGGGACATTGCAGTATTTTTTGCCTCAGTTTTTGCTCGCATTGGAATTTCACACGCTTAATAAAGACGTTGCAGTCATTTCTGGCTCGTTTGAAATTTTTTCGGTGTTCCTATGTCGGGTTGGTCTAGAAGGACCGAAAAGACATTTCTCTAACCCTGACGGCCTCTTTACAGTTCGAGTCGTACCATGCTTTTTCTTTTGGTTTGATACTCTTCATCCGATGAGGAATAAAGAATCTCATTCCAAAGAGAATCGTGTCTGTAATCATATCAGCAGCGGCATCCACGTCGTTATCGAGGAAGCATAACGACCAGTTAATGGAACATCTAGCATGCTTGTGCTCCAGTTGTGCTAAGTCATCTAATGCTACTCTTTTTTCGACGTTGATCCTTCGGAATGCATACCTTGAATCCATCAGCGCGTATTCGATTTGATTGTCGGTTTTTGGAGACGGCCAAGTTAGGATATAGAGTTGGAAACCTGATACCACAGTTGATGATTTTGAAGCATTTAGCTATGCTTGCCGACTTACAGGATTAAAGGCAAGTGGCCGTTTACCGGCTTAAAGTCATTTTTGTGTGCAGTAAATTGAATGAAATATTTTCTGTAAGTAGATAGTTTTTTCTGGTTTTCCCGATGCATCCATATCTTTACATTATTTCCTATCAACGCAACCGAAATTTGAAGACAAATCATCAAGGGTTCATCCAGTAAAATCTGGTATAGTATTTAAGGTTCATATAACTACGCATGAAAAAACCGTACATTTGCAGATACTTGGCTGAATTGAGCGTGACCATATTGGTAAACAGATGCACTGTGGACTGAATATCAGCAGCATCTGATACACGAATCATGTGTCACAATCCTTCACTTGTAAGGTTATCACCTACAAGTACAAGTGTAGACTGAATTCTGAGCCAAAAAAAACTGCAACCACAATGCGTTGACCACATAAATTGGCTCCCATAATCCGTCACTTACTCGCCCATCATCACGAGTCCTTAAATCAATGACCTCCTTAAACATGCATAAAGACTTTGGCGTTGGCTGTGGTTAATGAGGTACGTACGGGTGCCTACTCGTACGTAGTTGCAGTGTGTATGCATGTTACCATCGTTGCATTGCTTAACTAAAAGCCACTTAACCGCCTATTCGTTTGTTGATCCTGACCACAACAACTCTCCCTTGTTATGGTACTCGTATTGTGTGCTCGCTCTTCTTACCCGCTGTTGGTCAATGATGGAGCACCACGTCAATGATGACGACGTCGACGTCGACAAAGCCAAAGACGTTGCTGATGATGATTACGATGATCTGGTAAGGCGGCCTAAGACATCTGCAGCGGCAATGTAGCGAAATTGTTGCGGTTTTTGTACAAAATCGTCTCGGCGTTCATTGTCCTGTTGCATATTCGATGTCGATGATGCCTGTTCGTCATTGCCGTTGTAGATGCTTGTGGTCTGGAAAAAATCTTCCAAGAACTACCTATGTTCCATCTAACCGGTTCATAAGAACCCAACCAAACCGAACCCATTGCGTAAGTTTTCCAGATCCATATTAGGCATTTCACTTTTTAAAACTAACTCGGGTAGCCATAACCAGGCGTTGGATTCGTGGTCATTCCTCACTGTCTGGATACGCACTGACTGCATTGATTGGATTCGATGCGAATTGTATTGGACGCAGTAATGCAACCCTTTAGGTTGTTGCCATAAATTAATTTGCCAATGTGGCAACGAAATCACGTACAGAGTCCTCGCGGCAAATCCCAGCGATTTTTATTTCTACCTTGGGTGACGACTGTGTTGTGTCCATTCAGTGGCATTGCAGGTATCCGTAACCAGCCCAGGCATCGATCGGACATAGATTTATCCATGAGTCGATGACAGCGCTTGGTTTTTTGTTGTAAAAAATGTCCCCAGGCTGCACGCTGTAGTTGCAATGAACTGTTCGAATTGGATTTACGAGAACGAGTATGTACTTGTGTCTTGCGCCGGAACTGCTTCGGTCGATGTACACACTCTATTGTGCAACTGGGGGCGCTATACTGTCAATCAGATTCGTTTCAATTCGATATGAGATTACGGGAACATGCAGCAATGCACCGGAGATGCAGACTGAAACGAAGGGGCTAACTCTGCACTATTCGTGGGAGATGATCGTTAACTTGTTGCGAAAGTTTCCCTCAGATTCGAGGAGGCACAGGGTACAGTGTTTCTTTTCTTCTACTGGACGGGAGAGTAGAAGTAGGAAGATGGTGGAAAACAAAATGAAGAAAACGATGGAAAGGACGGAAACGAAATTGTTGGCATTCCTATCGTGTTTGGCCAGCTAATTGATTGAGTAGACCTTATTATTTATGAGTCGCACTCTGGACTCATTGTTTGCCATTCTGGGTTTCTGGCGCGGATGAATGGGACGGCCAGAAGGGTCTGCAATATACAGACTTGGTCAATTAAAATAATTTTCTGATTAAAATAGGATTTCTCTGGTTTTCTCGGTATCGATGGCGGTGGCAATGATATGGTAACAAACGGCGGCGGCAAGCTTGTCTAGGCGCTTATTTATAGAGGCATCAACATCTGGACTGGTATTCTCGGAAAATTAAAATTGTAGTTGGCTTTGGAAGGCGAACGAAAAAAAAACTCAGTGAATCAGTGTTTATTGAGGAAAGGAGGTACTTAAAGTTCCTTTTCGGGTTTAGGCCTTCATTTCAATGGCGTGGTTGAACGGAAAAAAAGCCACTTAATTGCGAGAAGATGTGTTTGCCGGAATGTTGGAGATTCTTTTTATTAGGAAGTTTGTCTTAACTGAGTGCGGCCATGCGGTAGGTGTTTAATGGCTCTCTTTTGATAACCTCATTTGGTTGACCTACTTGAGGCAATTCCAACAACGATTTGTTAGAGGGTATTTGGTAAGACACTTAAGCGTTCCATTCCGGCTGATGTTTCCAGATGGAACTCATTTAATTTCTTGGACAAGTTGCAATATACGTACACTCTATAAGGCAAGGCTGTTTGATATAGAGACTGAAGTCGATCTAACACAGTGGGATGGCAATAATGTGGTCACCAACGCAGAGTTTTCGTCACCAGTGAGAGCTAATATCCTCTTGAACCAATTTTCCCAAGAAATCCCGATTCTTCTTAATCGTGTTATGATTGCAGCTGCAAATAAAATAACTGCAATGTCAAGGATTCGCTTGACCAAAAACTCTGACACATCAATTTGAATTCGTTGAAGCAGCTGATATCACATGGGATGATCACATGTGGGAGTAGGGTATGCGGAATAAGCAATCTGGATTAGTAGGTTAGAGATCTGGGTTCAATTTCAAAACCATACATCGAAAAATAGAAAAATTAATTTTTGCATTTTTGATCATCGTAATCCTTCGACGGCATACAAAAAAAGTTTACTTTCAGCGTTCGCAGGCAGCAGAAGATCGTAGGTAAAATAAGAGTATGGAAAAAACAGTTAGTGGAAAGACTAGACCTTATTGTTGATAGTTGCGCTATCAACGCCGTCTACTCTCTGCGCATAAAAGATTGAATCTTTCTTTTACTATTCCAATGGGATGGTAACAATCTCCTTTTGCAATGAATCCCAGAAGGGATCTAGCCCTCTCGGTTGGCCGTTATGCATGGGGTTAACTAACCCGCAATACAAGAACACTTCTTTTGTAAGACAACCAATAGCTTCGGATAAGGACGGGTGTACATATGCTTGACGAATTCGCAAAACAAAAAATACAAAGACTTTCGAATGTGAACATGAAATGTTCGGACCTTGAAAAGGCAATGTGATGTAATAGAGAAGTCAGAAGATGGATTGTTGAAGTTGTACCCCACTAGGTGACGGGTAAGTGTGATTTGTCGGACGCAGTAACACAGGCAAGCACATGTAACACAACAACTCGCCTATGAAGCAGCTATTCTATAAAAGGGCGAGAACTGTTTGCGAACTCTACGAGCAAAAGAAGATGAAATCACGCGAACAGGAAAATGAACAAATGTTAGTCCAGTGACAATTTTCGAAAGTTTTACTAAAAATTAAAAAGAACGATTTAAGGTAATAAGACCGCAGCGCAGACGTGTAGAAGTGAATAACGAAACCTGGTGGAAGAGACGCATTTCTGGGGTTATCAAGAAAAAACATTTTTAAAGGGAGTTAAACGAAGACGATGCCCCAAAACCCGCTGTCAAGCAGAGAGAGCCTAGATATTTGTCCGCCCAACCAAAATCTCAACTATAGTCCAACAAAGTCGAAAGACTGCGCAGCCTACCGGCCATACTATTGAAGGTATATGGAGATGATTTCGTAGCTCCTGAATTGAACAGTCCTTCCTACTGACCACTTTAATTTGGTCTGTCGGCATCCTTGAGAGCCATGCCATTCACTGTTTGCTTACATGAAACCCAACTCTAAATGGAAGACCTAATCGAAGACTTATGCCTTGAAAAACTCCACTCTCAGCCTTGCCTAACAAGTTCATCGGAGATTTCGCTTCCCGTGATCCCAATGAATGTATTTTGGAGTACAATGCCTACATCTGATCGAGTGCGCCCAAAACATCTCTGCACCTGCTAGATAGGATTCAAAATCGTGCGATAAAAATCATTGGTGATACTAATATTACTCAGACAATGGACACCCTCGACCACCGACGTAATGTCTCCTGTCTCACTCAGTTTTATCGTGCTCCATAGAAATCGGCAGTAGCACTCCGCACCTTCAAACTTTTAACAGTAACACCCGTCTCGCTATAAGTGCTCATGAGTATATCCTCAAGCCTACTTTCAGACGTACTCTAAAATATAGTGATTCGTTCCTAAGTCGTACAATTCGCTTTTGGAATGCTCTGCCTAGCTCTTTATTTCCTAATCATTATAACTTTCAAACATTTAAAACCAACGTTCATCGGCATCTCTGTTTCTTTCCCCCCTGATTTTGCTCCGCCAGCGCTGTGTGCCAGCATTTGAAGGATACTTAAAATCCCTTGAGCGCGCACAAATTATTAAAAAAAAAACCTTTCGACAGCCCACAGGATTGCCGTATATCTCCGCTTGGAAGCCAGACGCAAGTTTTCTCAACGAGGAGAGAAATTTAACGTTATTGTGTACCAGAAAGACATCAGCGTCGCATCCTCAATTCGTTTCTAAGTCAACCATGAAGTCCCGACTACATTCCTCACTCAGGACTCAGATCCTGATAGACAATTCATGGGCACAGGGAAATTTGATTTCGTATTTTCGCAACAACAGGAGTTTTAGTGTCAGTGCATCAGACGGCATTTCTATAAGACCGAAGTCAAAAGACTGCAAAGTCATCAAAATGCCAGTTTGCGAGTTGTACAAAATATTCCGTCTTTTTAAAGAGAAGATGGCTTTAAGGGCGTAGCTCGTCATATGAATATCAAGAGAAGATAGACTGTTAGGACGACACCAAAATACTTAGCTTCTTTGGTGAAACAGGTGGTGATGCCTTTGAGCTATAGATGGTCCGTCTTTCTTCTCGTAAAGAGAACAACCATAGTTTTAAAGGATTTACTAAAAGTCGATTTCTAGTGCACCAATAGTCTATTACGTCTAGGGATACCTGCGCTGTACACCAAACAGGCGCAAGACACTGAAGTAAGTGCGTTCTGTAGTCTCTTTTGGATTAAATGCACTCTGTCCGCTACAACAATAAGCCCTATCACAGAATTTATTTGGTCTCTTACTGAAGACCTAATTTCATTCGTTTATTTTACTAGCAGAAAAATATTGTAGTACCATAGGAGAACCACAAAGGCACCTACGGACCGAACGAGAATCCCTTCAGCTTTCCAAATAGGTAACTACATGTGGTGTAGATGCAAATATCTACCAAATATAATCGGGCATCAAACACGAGGTCAAATCCATTTCAACACGTTTTCGGCGAGTTAAGAACAACCGTAATAATGTCAAAACCGAACGAAAGGTCCACCTAATTTCTGTCACAAGTTCAACCTACCCATAATGTACTTGAACAAACTTAATAATCTGTCAAATTGTTTACATTCGGATTGGTTTCATAGCAGGAGAAACTAAAATGGAGAATGAGTTCAGAATAGGGTGAGGGATAAGTAGCCTCAAAAAAACGAGGATAGCTGGCAGCCATGAGAATTTGCTTAAGCCATCTAAAGTTAACGAAACTTGACGAAACCAAGTAAACTTCCATTAAAGTCATGCACTACATGAGAGACATTTCATTAAGCTGGCTTAAGCTCACCAAAGTCTATTACGGTTGGCCCTTTAGCCTTCTGATTACATAAATATTTGTACAAATAAGCTGACAAAAGTACCTACTCTCTAAAAAATCTCTCAAAATCCAATAACCGCTCCAATCAAATCTACTTCCTTGTACAAATATATACAACTCTTCATCGTAAGTCCACCAATCCTCTAATGCGAGTACTCTACCGAAAATACCAAAAACCACAGACTGGCTGTGTACATCGTTGTGCAACAAAGTCATCCCTGTCAACTTCCTGTCACTGATTACGTATTTATCTTCTTTCCTAATGAACTTATCGATTCTCGTAAAAGTATTCAGCTCAATCCGTCACTCCTGAAATCGGAAACAACCCTTTCAGGAACTGCGACAGGATTTTTCAATCCAATTTTCCCCACATGACACTATCACCGACTTTCGTTGACAAATCATGAAATTGTTGTGACATGTTGGTTTCACCATGTAAATACCGTTGCCACAAAATCACAGATATTTACGCAGATACAAATGTAGTTGAACTTTTGACAGTTGTCAAAAAAAAAAAGGAGCAAAATTGTACTAGACTCGAACTACTCGTACACAAAGTTTGCCGCTCATTCGAATTTTAACAGACTTTGACAGTGCACTAGGTAAATCCCTTATCCTGGCCAGTGGTCACAACTGTCAGTGCAAAGTTTACAACTTCATGCCGACTCTGGAATGCAAAAAAAAAGAAAAAGAAAAATGCTTAAGGTGGAACCACAGATATGAAGATTAACAGAGATGAACGACGACGAGGGAAGCACAACTTTGTTTCTTCTTTGTCAAAATGGGTTTTCTTAGTTATTTCGACTGTCAATGCCTACGGAATGTGTATCCGCTTAAGATGGAGGAATCCCTCCGGGATATAAATTTGCAGTTCCGAGTGCATTGGCATGTCTATGTCGACGTCAACGTCACACACTTCCCCAAATGGACTTCTTTGTTTTAGGATTCGACGTTGACGTTATCATTGTCGTTGGTTGCCTCGTCTTCCTCTGAGTCAATTCATTGGAACGAATTTTTGACACAAAACTCAAACTTTTCAAATTCTTCCTCAAGACGTTTTCGTAAGAACGTCTTGTTCTGTTTTTTGTTTTTTTGTTTTTTGTTCTCTTTTGGATGTGCCTGTGAAGAGCCAGTCATTCCTGGGAATTGTGGCAGCAGCATCGGCGGCGTCGCTCGGTGTGCTTGAATCTGAATTCGAATTGGAGTTGGAGTGTGAATTTGCATAATGGTGCTCTGTGTGACTTGCATAAGAGCACGCAGCGCTGGATAAGTGCGCTGAATGCCAATGTACTCCTTAAGACACGGACGAATTGTGGGTAGAATTCTTTAAGATCGAGTTACAGTATTTCTTTTTCTGTCATGTCTTCGTTCTTTTTTTTTTTTTTCTCACTTTTTGGGCATCAAATTATGGGCATGATGGCAGAGGTAAGGGGGGTGTACCTACTTTACCTGAACACAAAGCCTTATGACATTTGTATGCAAGATCAAAGTAAAGATTGCGACAATGGATATGGAATCACAGTTGACACTTGCTAAAGAGCTACGAACACAAAGTGTCAAATTTATCTGGGCAAATAAATTAATTTACCTTATGACCTTCTTGACGATAACGCACCGATTCTTTGGAATTTTTCCTTACCCCAAACATTAAGTTATTGAACTCGGTGCAGTCAAGATATCAGCCATCACCTTGTCATCTTTAGTGGATTCTAAGAAGGGTTTACACAACCTCAAAGGCGTTCTGTAAAGAACCAAAATTGTACGGGTATGCCCAACCCTAAGCAACATTGACAAGGGGCTTCGTATATTACAAGTACAATTCGTCATTTTGTTCCGCATGATTGCAGACATCATTACCCTGGTTAGGAACAGTACAACACAGCACAGATGTGTACTTTGATTGCCTTGAAATGTTAAATTGTAAAATGCAATCTGACAAACAAACGAGGGGTTGTATCCGTACAGCATAAGTATGAAATTTAATGAAACTTATGAATAGCAATATTGTGAGGGGTGATTTTGGCATAAAAGTTCGCAAGCATATGGTAGGAAAATGTCCCCTGGGGATGGTATGTTGAAAGATGAGGGTTCGACTTTCAACAAGTTCTACTTTGTCATAAAAGGGATACATATACTCGTATGTATGCATCGAGATAAGCCTTTTACTGGTGTTTCCACTCTCGAAGTGGTCAAATGGTAAACATTTAAGTTAAACAAGTTATAGCTAAGCAGTTAATCAATGGCAGTTATCTTTATGTTGCCACACGAACAATGTTTGGAAGTTGGACAGGATGGTGTTGAGGACAGCGTCCACATGAGTTATGTGAGTCTTTTAGAGACCCACACACAGATAAAGGTAGATTGTTTGAGTGTGGCTATGTGCCACCTACCGTTTGTCATCTATCAAAAGCTGTCAAGCAGTAGGAAGAATTGCAGTCGAGCAGAGAGAGAAAATGGTAGAGAGGTTAAGGACTTTCAGGAAGAAACGCAATAGAGTAGCCATGTATGGAGCCTATACAATCCAACGCTCAAAATAGGAGAAATCGAATATTGTTACTCACAATCTCTTAGTAGACAATTTCAGGGAGGGGGATGTCGCAGCCATACCCTAGCTACACCTGCAACTATTGATCTTGATGAACTTGGCAATGTGATTTTTATTGAGCAGAGATCAATTAGATTTGCATTCTGATGCGTGCCAAAGTAGGGCATTGCAGTTGTCCCAGCAGCTCCCTCAGAAATCATTGTCATTAATACTCAATCGTTACGTACAGTCTACCAATGGCAGTTTCCCGTGGTTACGGGAAGTAATTTGCTAGAATTTTGATAGAAAACACATCTTCTTAATTCAAAATTGTGAATTTGTATTAATTCATAACGTATGGGAAGCATATCGGATAAATAGCCTCCGTGTCTTTGCTGGCACCTATGCACTCCTTTGTCGAAATCTTCTATAACAGTTTTGCTTAATTGTGGCTGAATTTCGTTGATACGGGGCTATATTTGCTCCTCCAAGGCATAGGTGGTCGTGGGCTTGTTGGCATAAATCTTAGACTACAAAAAGCCCAAAGAAAAATGCCCAACGACGCTAAATCGAATCATCTGGGCGGCCAATGCTGATCAGGAAATGACTCATGCAGTAATTGAATTGTTTCATGGGCTATACGGTATGTGGCATCGTCTTGTTAAAATTAGATGTCATATACATCCATATCCGGCCAAAACTGGATCCGATGATGCCTTCAGCCCAAAATCTGCACCAAGCAGTGACATATGGATGCATTTGTTTCTCAACAATCACTCGTGGATGTAGTAAACCCCAGCATTGTTAGGATGCCTACTATTTGTTCGGATGCATCAGAGCAAAGCTACTTTTTGAGCGACGCAGTTCACTCAGACGTTCAAGTGTCCCAGAATTCAACAGGATACGATGCTGTGCTACCTAGTCATTCCGTAGAGAGATGCACCACGGCAGTCTCTACCAGCCCTCGATTATATGATGTTCGAAGTTATTTATTTGACCTCAGTTTGGCTGTATTGCAATATCCGAGTCCGGTATTCGGTTCAGGTTTAGCAAACAGCGACCTGAAGAATAGCTGAGACTCGAGCTTGGAGAAGATTTCTGCGATAATAGCTTCAGCTGTTTTGGAGCCAACTGCATAAATGGAAATTAATTTACTGAAACGTCTTGCTCTTGCTGTCTCTATTTGGCACAATCTGGAATCATGTGATCCAAGTTAAAGTTTGAGGTCGTTTGACTGGGAAAACTGCGACGCATGTCCTACATTTAGCTCTTTCCATTGTTGGGTGTCGTTCAGTCTGAGGGCAAAGTCATCTGCAATCTGCATGTGGCAGAGTTTTGGAGAACCTTTGGATGGGTTCTTAATGTTCATGTTAGTCCGTCACTCCGGAGAATGCCGCCAAGTGAGAATAGGTATTACGAACAATCTGTGACCCTAGTGTATGACTTTGATCATGACATGCACGAGTAGAGGGCAGCCGGAGCTTTTTTGTTCTTGGTTACGAAGCGAGAACTAGTCTCGAATACGGACGGATCTACTGTTGACAACCCCTGATACCGAAACAAGGCCAACGTACTTTTAGCACCTAACATTCCACGTGCAGCCGAACAACTAACGGAAGCCCTGGTCAAGAAATGCGATGCAATGGGCCGGACAAAAAGAGGATGAAAAACTACGACATCTACTACGGCGATTGTTGTTGGTTGGATTCATTGTTAAAGACAGACCTAGGCAATACGTCTTGAGTTTTCGGCATGTGAACGAACGCCTTGTAACAATCTGTATTAAGGCCACATTTGCCAACATTAGCCCTATATGCGCGCACGCCCCTACAGAACCAGAAAGATGACGACAATAAAGATGGCTTCTACGAGTTCTTGGACAAGACCTACGAGCAGTGCCCTAGCTATGACATTAACTTTAGCCTCGACGATTTTAATGCAAAACTTGGAAGAGAGGGCATCTTTGGTAGTACTGTCGGAAGGTATAGCCTGCACGACAACTCCTCCGATAACGGATTCTGGCTAATCTGGCCAACACCGGCTCGAACACCAGTAGCAACATTGCCAAACAGCCATCAGATATGCCGCCTCTGGTGTATTGCATTTCCAGTGAAACCCCTGGTTTGACGACGAATGACGGCAAGCACATGCGTCCAAGCAAAAGGCATACAAAGCGGCGCTGCATAGAAGCATTAATGCTACTTACGAGTAGAAGAGGAGCGACGAACACCGATTTCTCAGGAAGAAAAAGAAGGAACATGAGGAGCGGTCAAGAAAATTTAAAGATGCTATCTCTGGAATGAGATTCGGATACAACCTCGAACCGAAGCCTGTAGAGACGAACAAGGGAACATCATAGTAGAGTCGCAGTCGATACTGAATATTTGGAAAGAGCATCTCTGTAGACTATATGTTATAACGGCGATAACAGACCAAATTCCGCTGTCAGGCAGAATGAGCGCTTCACCTGGACGATGTCAATCAACAATTCTCTCCACCAGAACTGGATGAAGTGAAGATAGTCATCGGCCTGACTGCCTAGCTTGAGATGACTTGGTAAGGAGCATACACCAACTCATCTGTAAAATATGGTCGGACGAAAGTATGTCCGATGAATTGAGTCTCAGGAATGTTTGCCCGATTCTCAATAAAAAAGGAAACCCCCTCAACTGTGCCAACTATAAGATCCTATTTCCCGTATTGTATGAACGTCTGAGGCCGTTCGTTAACAACCTGATTGGTCCACATCAGTGTGGCTTTAGGCCAAAAAAGTTGTACAGACGGTTTACAGACAGACATAACCCAGAGATTATGACACTGAAGTCGTCGATTAAAAACCTCCAAACATCAATAAAGGAAAATTACAGAAATTCTGTTAGTTTGTATGGGAACAATAAAATTCGGGCTGTAAACACCAGCAACCCGAATATGTTCCCGCAAATAAATAAAATATTTCGGAGAAATAATCAGAACGAACTCCCATGTCCTAAAATCGCCCGAACGACGAACAACGAACAAATACTGGTAGCAGCAGGCATAGATCCAAATGAGGCTGTTGATGATGACAACTTCTTTGTGATCGAGGATCCGCAGCAGCAGGTAGAGGCTATAGGAGCGACTTTCCAGGAAGTGTACAAGCCGAACATTATCACTGGCCCGAACCACGATCTGGAGAGTCGAGTCTTTGTGCACAATTTCTACCTTCGAAATGAAATTGTGAATTGGCGATTCGAGAGCTCGGGTTTCACCCAGTTCAGTGACGAGAATATGGCAAATAATGTCATCACCAACGATAGGGTACTACCCCCGTTCATTTCGAAGGAAGAGCTCCAAACGATCTTCGAATCACTCAGAAGTAAGAAATCAGTGGGAACCGATGAAATACCGAACATTGTGCTTTGACATCTCCCTCTAGAAGCGGTGAACATTTATACCAACCTGTTTAATAATGCAATGAATAATGCACATTATCCAGCGCATTGGAAAACTGCGGTGGTACATCCCATCCCCAAAAGGGATAAAGACACTTCCAATCCGGCGAATCTCCGCTCGATCAGTCTCCTTCCAAACATCAGTAAGGTTTTCGAGAAGGTGATCAATAGAGTCCTGGCTAAGTGGGTTGAGGACAAAAATATAGTTCCGGATAATCAATTCGGTTTCAAGGCGGGTCATGATATCATTCATGCTGCGTCTAAACTGGTTTCTGATATCCAATGGAACAAAGGCAAGAAACAGTGCACTGCTGCCTGCCTGATTGACTTGGAGAAGGCCTTCGATACCGTATGGTTAGAGGGACTCTTTTTCAAGCTGGACAGGTTGGGCATTAGTAAACCACTGCTGTATATTCTTTTTGATATGCTCTCCAGTAGACAGTTCATCGTAAAGAATGGCGATGTAATTTCTGCTGTAACATTTAACATTAAAAACGGTCTGCAACAAGGTGCGGTAAATTCGCCGATCCTATTCAACATTTACATAAGTGATCTGATAGGTTCACTTCACCATGCCATAGCGTACACAGACGACTTAATCGCGTACAGATCGGGTCCAAAGATTGAGGTCATTAATATACTTTTGCAACGTGACTTCGACAAAATTATGCGATATTGCGATGACTGGAAGTTGAAAATCAACTTTCAGAAGTCGGAAACCACTTTGTTTAGGACGCCTTTGTCTGGGGCCTCTAGGGATACCAGAAAGAATTGGCGAAAGTTATCGATCGTAGGGCAGCACGGGCACCCACTTGCTTGTCGAAATGTAGTCAGATACCTTGGCTAGATCAATTTCTGTATTTTAACAAAAATATAGAGGTTGCTCGGCCAGAGCCAAAGGTGCTTTTGCCCTTACAAACAGACTGTTTTATAACAGCCAACTCGATGCGAGGGTGAAGGTGATCTGCTACATGGCCCTTGTCAGGCCCATGCTTGTATTTGGATGTCCCGTGTGGTTCAACGTGGGAGCAAGTTTATTGGAAAAGATTCGGGTGTTTGAGAGGGCTTGCCTTCGCTTATACAGAACACCAGAGTCTCAGTACATCAAATTCTATCCCAATGAGTTCTTGTACAATAGGGCGAACCTAATAAGAGTGGACAATTTCGTCATTAAGTTGACTCGAGGGCACATTGTAAGAGCAATGACCTCATCGAACAACCTGATCTCCGGAGCTTTCTACCCCAATTATATGTATCATGAGAGAGTTCGCTTTGACGGCTTTATTCCTACAGAAGCGTTCCTCTATTTAAATGACAAAGGTCTGATCCAGGACAGATTGGCGGTGCCGCTAATCTTCCACGTCGCTCGAACAGCTGCGGACAGGCGACTCAACTACGACAGAGACGTCGCACATGGCAGTGCGGAGCGTCTCCGGTTCAGTAGGGCGGTAGGGAGTCGCGACAAGAGTGATTTTGCTGAGCAGCACCAGCAATTTTGGTGGCTTGTGGAAGGGGAGGATGCTTCGTCGTCGAACTCCTCCAGTGATAGGTAGCTTCATGTGTAGCAAAGTGGGCCAGCCTAATTGTGTTTTTTTTTTTGTAGCCATGGCCGGCTTACATAGTCTTAGATAGAATTAAGTTAGACGTGCTATACTGATCAATGTTTAGTTTTTGCTCGTCGGTTTGTGCAGGACGACGACGGAGAATGCTGCTCAATCAAGATTGGTAAAGAACTCACCGAGACCTTTGATGTCAAAAAAAGATTTAGCCAAAGCGATGAGCTGTCATCCAATTTCTTTGACATCATTCTTGAAAGAATCGTGCAAAACACATGCCCCAACACAAGAGGCACAATCTTTCAGCGTGATTTCAGTGGAGCTTTCGGGAGTATTGAGATGGAAGTGACGAAGACATGTTTAACGATCAATGAGGGCAAGTATATGCTGTCAATAAGAAAGGGCACGCAACACCGACGTCTCGGACAGAACGCCACCTTTGTCAACTTATGTTCCACAATCAATTCAGACAACAACCAGCGCTGAGATTAGACGAAGAATAACTCTTGCCATTCGCTGCTTCTTTGGCCTAAGAAGGCAACTGACCAACAAAACCCTTTCTCGAACAACAAAAGTGACCCTATGGGTATAGGACATTAATAGTCAAAGTCCTGCTCTATGGCGTAGAGGCAAGGACTTTATGAAAAGTTTAGGCTGTTTTGAGATGAAAATTCTTCGGGTGATTTTCGTTCCCACCTGCATAGGCCGTGAGTGGAGGAGGAGATACAACGACGAATACAGCGACATCGACATAGCAAGAAGAGTGAAGGTCCAACGACTGAGATGGTTGGGTCAACATCAATGCTCTCGTTCCAAAAGTCCTCCAATCCGCCCCCGGTGCACAGCGCAGTAGAAGAAGACCGCAACTCAGGTGGCGCACGAAGGTGGAAGGTGATCTCAGCCAACTTAGCGTACGAAACTGGAGGCAACTAGCTAAAGATCGAGTTGACTGGAGTGGTTGGTTGAGGCCCATGTCCGCCCCGAACTGCGTCACCGTAAGTAAGGAAGTTGAAAGCATTGCGTTCGGATTTAAAGAGGGACACATCAGAGGCACAGGTACCTCATGCAGGAGATTCGTATAAGTACCTATCTACCTATATAATACCTATCAGATTATCAACATCCCTCCATACATACACAGTACATAGGTATTGGTACCGATTAGTTACTAGGCCGCTGGCATTACCACAAATTGATTGTAAAATGGAAAGGGCTACACGTAGCCATCCACACTTCCAGATGTTTTCAATCCACTTGGAATGCCTTACAAGTCGGTCAAGGATCAGTTCATAAATAAGACCAAACGACTCATGCTAAGGATTCTGGAGAATTATATCAAATATGAGCACACAGACGGCACAATGGAATATTTTCGCGTCTTCAAAGTGAACCCATTTCTACGCCGCAATGTCCTTAATACAATATTTTATTACTCACAAAAATGTTCTCTCTCTCTCGCAGCCATCTACATATGTACATATGTATGTATGTACATAATGTTAACATCAAATTTCTTCCCCAAAACGTACCTGAAAAGAAAAAAAATTAAATTGTATTACTGCGATTTGCTTTCGACCAAAACAACTCTCAAAGACACAGAAACACGAAAAAAGAAAATAAACAAATGAATGAGAACAAGACCCCATCGAGCAGGTGTTTTAGACTCCTTATCAGGAGCCTCTCATCGAAAATATTTGCTGAAATATCTCCAATCTAACCAACCATTAGCACATATCCACACACCCTGGGGGAAGGGTGTCAAATTGAATAAAAACACCATAACACGTAATTAAAAAAAAAAAAAAAAAAAACGAAAACGAAGAGACTCCTACTATACTCCAGATTAAACCCTGTAACCCTCATTCGTATTACACCATCCCCACTCGACGATTTGGCAAGCTAGGATGTGACAGAAACACATCCCGAAAACCTCGCACAAAGGAGTAATATCAATAATCCCCCTCAATACAATTGAAAGGACGTATTACTTTCTTCCCGCTAATAAATTTTTATTCCCATTTTCCAGCTCCTGGTCTCGGTTCATTCTTCCTTTTGGAATTGTCTTCGTATTCGTCTTCGGGATTCTTTAGGAGCGCCCGCCTCTGGCTCTGCATGTGTCAGTTGAATTCATACAAAAGACCATTATACAGTCATGGCTCTGCCACACCAGAGAGTCTGTAAAGAAATTGTGTAATAAAAAGAAAAGAAGAAAAGAAAAAAAAAGTATCTGCACAATACCCCGATAAAGGAAGCCATAGAAGAGGCGAATATCCTTAAGGCTTACTTACTTACACTTATCGGCATTTGTTAAATTACAATTTCCAGTCGACAGAAATGAACGACTCGAATGGAAGACGTGGATGACATGAAGGAAGCTCAAGCTAAAATAGCAAGACGCAGGATGCGAGAAGCAAGACACCATAAGCAAGTAAGGAACAACAGGACACAGAGCCCTGACAGAGGCAATTTTCATTTCATTTCATTTCGTTTCTTTTCTTTTCGTTTCCTTTCTTTCATATTTAAGGTGGAGCAAATTTCATTTGCGATGATGCATAAATAAGTCATTGAAAGTTCTTAGCACAAAAAAAAGACGATAAAAAGGACGAAATGGAGGAGGAAATCAAAGGAAAACAGAACCAACAAAAAAGAAATAATCAAAAGGACTCTTTCGTCAGGTAAATGGGTTTCTTTAATTATTTTACTAACAGTGCTGTCCAAAAGCCGACGAAAAGACGGCCGACAGATGGGAAGTGTTTGTGTTTTCGTTTTTCCTTTCAACCAGAGTAAAGTTCACGAAAATACTTTGTTTAGTTAAAATGGGCGCATGAAAACGAAACAAATGGGGGGAAACGAAAAGCAGATGGTTCGGAGAGTCTTCGAAGTCATGGATTTACATTCCCATTAAGTTGAGTCACAAGGACACGAGATAAGTAATTGGATAATTGGGGAGATGCTGGCGCTTGATGTAATGTTCATTTGAACGGACAAAGTCTACTACACAATTGGGACAGAATTTGGGGCAGGATATGTCGGAATTCGTAAGGATATTCCGTTGTTGAGTAAGCAGTTCCGAATAGGATATACGAGTAGATTGAAATGAATTGTAGAACATCCGTTGGATGGAGTGTCCACAGTGATTCTATAGTCCACTGTACCTACATATCCATATTGACTCTCCTAAACCTTATCGCGAAATAGGAGCCTTAGCAGATACTCTTTTGCTTTTCTACTTCATAGAGCGACGTCTGATTTTCCTTTAGCTCAATACGCACAGTTGGCTTATGCAATGTCGGACAGAAGACGCAGGCATATCGGACACTATTCTTTCTTAAATTACGAAAAGCCCATGCTTGATGAAACATACATGTTTCTAAGTAAAGAAGAACTTGAAGACATAGTAGGATATATACTCCTCAACTACGGACCTCTCACTAAATTGTAAAACACTTCAGTCTCTCGTACCCCTTTTGAAAAGTTGGAAGACTACATAGTAGACACATCGATACCATCTAAGACAAAAAGGTCGGTAAAGGTGATAATCCATCAAAAACTTAGCAGACAGGAAACTGCAATGGATACGCAATATCAAAAACGAGCAGTATCTAATCCTTGCAGTAAGCCCCCGAGCCCGAAGTAAGCGCCGGAAATAAGGGAAATTTAATAGCTATGCGTAATTGTAGTAAGAAACATGCACTCTGAGTAGTATGGAGCTGCATGGTCGTAGAACTAAAGTCCATTTCCAGAGCTGTATTAGTACTAAGTCCAAGAGATAAGTCATACCCGTAGCCCTACTCTCACCGTTCTCAAGAAAGTATAGACCTAGTGTAATATTAACACTGACGTTTAGGCATCTACTAACACTTGTAAGGGGTCCCATCCATGATGCAGGAGTAGACAGCTGTGGCACACTCGCAGTTCGGCAGCCGGTAAAGCATGAGACCCTTAATCTCAGGGCGCCATTGGAAGGAGATTTGCGGGGTGTGGGCAAAGACCTAGCGTGACATGGCCGTTTACTCCTACATCATGGAGGACTCTGTAGACTACTAAACTCCTTACACACTTTGGCCAACTATAAGATCCAAGTTGGTCATGCAATGTCGGGAGCCTATGAGACAGATTGCCAACAATTGTAAAGTTTTTCGGTGTAGGTTACAGCGATATACCTTTAGGAATTGCAACGGGATCACACTTCTAAAGTAAGGTACTGATCGGACGAGAGCTCTATCTATGCCCTTCGATCCAGTAGAAAATTAAAATTCACAGTCACGGTGCTGCTTTGGACGGCTTGACTCGGGAAACCGAAAATGTTGTACGGGCTCCGAAAGAGGTACACCTCTGATACACAACCATCTTAAAGACAATTGACCAGTGGAAGGACTCGCAAGGCAGACGCACCGCGCAAATACAGTGCAAATGATGTTTCAAGTGCTACAAGCACCGCTCCTCGTCGGTAAAGATAAACAGATCGGTGAAAACGACACCAACTCAAAATGCAAATACTTCGCAGATCATCTATAAGAGCTTGCCAAAGCAGGGAATGTTCCCATTCAAGTGTAATGTCAAGTGAATAGAGCACATTGTAATCTGTGGTGATTTCAATTATGATCTTTTAAAATGTGGTTACAAAAGTCAATTACTCTTAGATTCAGCTGCTGCTTGTGGCTTGTCGATAGTTAATTCCTATGCTACACGTTTTGCCCCCCAGTCTTATTGATGTCCTTATGGTGTCCAATTGTCACAATGTTCTACTGCAGGATCAGTTGTCTCTAGCAGGGATTTCTGACCATGATTTAATTTTTTGCACGTACAATGTACACTTTTCTCGGTTTAGGCTACCATTGTCGTTCCAATTTAGAGATTTTTATTCTGTGGACAACTATAACTTGCAATTGGATGCAAGCCAGCTCCCGTGGCGTAATTCATATTATGCCTCAAATGTCAACGATAAAGCTAATCATCTGCAAAGTCTACTACTGGACCTTTTTAATAGGCATGTTCCATTAAAGACAGTTGCCGTTCAAAACGGGAATTGCCCTTGGTTCACGTGGGAGGTTCGAAATGCCATGAAAGCCTGTAAAAAGCTATACTCTAGGTGGAAACAAAGACCAACTATCGTCAACCGGGAAATATTTTGTCGGGCACGCAATCATGCAACCTTTATAACACGAAGAGCCAAGAAAAGATATTTTCTATCTAAACTAAGTACTGACCAATCCTCAAAAAAACTATGGAGGAATCTACGTTCAATTGGGGTCGGGAAAAATGCTACCGTCGATACAACGACACTTCATTTTGATAATCTCAACAGCGCATTTCTTTCCGGTGCTACAAACAACCCGAATTTTATTCCAGAAAATCCGCAGTTGTTTGAGTTTGATTTTGACTTTGAAGTCGTCTACGAAATTGATATCGTTAATACCATTCACTCAATTAAATTAAATGCTGTAGTTGAAGATGGGATACCTATTCATTTGTGAAGATGGTTTTACCTCATATTTTGAGTTCTCTCACACACATTATAAATTATTGTATCACAACCTCTTCTTTTCCAGACAACTGGAAGTTGGCAAAAGTCATCCCTGTGCCGAAAAAGCCTCGACCCTTATCGGCAAATGACTTTCGCCCAATTAGCATTTTACCGTGTCTGTCGAAAGTCTTGAAGAAAATTCTTGCAAACCAAATCTAGAGTCACATCAATCAACATTGCTTGTTATCCCCTGTTCAATTTGGTTTCCAAGCTCATCATAGTTGCCACACAGCCATGATTAAAATTCTGGATGATATTAGAATTAACTTTGATAGGGATTATCTAACGGTACTCTGTTTGCTGGACTTCTCCAAGGCTTTTGACAGAGTGGATCATAAAATATTATGTCAGAAGCTCAGACTGTATTTTGGTTTTAGCGAAAGATCAGTGTACCTGATGAGTAATTACTTAGGTAATAGGTACCAGAGAATTGTACATGATGGCAGATTCTCGAGATTCGCTGTGTTACTTTCTGGAGTGCCACAAGATTCGATACTAGGACCAATCTTATTTTGTTTGTTTATCAATGACCTTCCTAAAGTATGATCTAATGTACCAATCCATCTTTACGCTGATGATGCCCAAATTCATTTATCACGGCCGATTGGTCTCATTTAGGATCTAATAGTAAGAATAAATTAAGATCTGTCAAAAATATACAACTGGTCACTATGTAATGGGCTTAATTTGAATCCAGACAAATCTCAGATGATACTGATTTCTAAAATAATAGTGCGATACGGATGAACTACCACCAGTGTTCTTAAATAACAGGCAACTCAAGTTCGTAAACGTGGTAAAAAATCTTGGTTTCAAGTTGAATCGATTACTCTCTTCCAATGAGCATGTAAATTATGCCATTGGTCGAATCTATGCTGGTCTGCGTAAGCTCCGGTTATCCTCCAGTTTTACCCCAACATGCACAAAACTTAGACTTGTAAAAACCCTGTTTGTTGATTGATTACTCCATAACTGTTTACTGCAAGCAATCAGAACACAAATTGCTTGTTGCGTTCAATGCTATGATTAAGTATGTGTATGGGCTGAATCGTTATGACCATGTATCTCACCATCATAAATTGGTTCTAGGGTGTACGTTTCAGCAATTTCTAAAGATAAGGTGCTGCCAATTTATGAACTTATAAGCTTCAGTTTGCGCAATCGACCAGAACAATGAATCTTATAATGCCTAGTTTTAACTACTTAAACTCATCTCGCCTCTTCTTCTCACCAGACTTTGGAACTCTCTTCCAACATCGACAAAGCAAATAATGGAAGCTAACAAGTTCAAAATTGCCGCATTAGAACACTTTTCCTGACTTCAACAACTATATTTTCACTTTTTCATAGGTCTAACCTCCTTTCTCACCCCTTTTTAACTATGCTCTTCTTTCTTTTACTGTCTTTTTACATATATATATACATACATTTAAGAATTGTTAATATTACTTATCTTGTTATTTATGTACTATAAAAGACAACGTCTTACTTGCACACACGAAATAAATAAATGAAATGAGAAAATGAAAATGAAATGAAGCTGAGAAAATGGAACTCCCAGGGTATAATGCTGCACGCAGTAACCTTTTGAATGGCCAACTCTGCGTCCCGGGCCAACTGAAACACCGAAATCTAATGATGCATCTTAAACTGAATGGGTTTAGCTGCTTCAGAGATAAGCTACGGAACGAATGGAGAAAAGCATGATTTTGTAATTCGGGACTACCATCAGCACAGAAGGTACTAGCCAAACTAATTGAACATTGTAATACGAAGAAGTTGGGAGTCATCATATGTTGCACTCAGATAGTTTCTGGGCCAGGAGCTAACGCAACGTGAAAGCAACCAATCGACTAAACCCTATCCGAGAGGTATACTAGGGAGATAACCAAACGAAAGGCACGCAACCAAATTGGACGTTTCCATGTCTTACTTATAAGTTCATCGGATTCTGAATCGACTGCAAAGTCTCAACCGTCCTGCAAAATAGAAATCGAAGAAAACTAACAAGACAAGTTCTAGGAATGAGCTTGGCGATATGAATATGAAAAAAGTAAGCAAAATTGTTCAGAATTGGCTAGCCTCCTTCATCAAATGATTTGAACCGACTCATTCTGCCAGAAAAAATCTTTTGAAAATCCCTCGTTCCATAGGGGAATGCAGATCTGCAACGCTACTTAAAGAAACCACAAATGAAAGTAAAAGAATTCGGGTTAGAGAGATCTCAACATTTGGTGAAACCAGCAGAGAATGCAAGTCCTCCAAAGGATTAAATCTGAAAATCTGATGGCACCTGCACTGAATCAAAACCAGAGAACCTCAATCGTATCGGCTTCGAATCGGCTCCTGTCGCTGGAACTGCATTGAGATAAGTAGTATGTATAAGTGTAATTCGCATTGGTTGGTATCTGGTATGCTGTTGTATGCTTTGACGGCTTCAAGTCAAGCTGCCTGGCATCGGTGGCATATTTCTAAATGCATATTCCAATGAACATGTTGGGAATGACGACTGTGGGCAATATGTGATGAATGTGTTTTGCCCAGAGAGTATTGCCCATTACTATAGCGCATGTTGTGTGAATCATAGCTGACTGTCTAGACTTATCCAGTCTTAAAGGGTATCACCATCTGTTTTTCTGCGAAGTATTATCCAAGTAAGCGTGGCTTGGTGAATAGCAAAACTTATTTGTGCTAAACATGTCGCTTTTTGGTAATGTAAGACAAGGGGCTTGTCATCGAGGTGGGTGCTCTGCCTGCTGCCTTTTATCAGACTTAAAAGAACGCCTTGTCTCGGGTGCTTGGGATCATTTCCCAGAACTCATGGCTTCGTTATAGACTCATTTGTTAATCTTCTTTCCCTTGATATTAATATTATATGTTGGGTTTGCAAGAACAACGAAGATCGGTATCAAATATTTGACACATCGGGTAGAGAGAAAATACGAAGACGACTTTCTCTGTACCTAGGCTTTCATTATACCTATAGAAAACATCTTCTTGAGAATTTCCTTCCTGATAATGATTCGTATGGTAAAAGTGTGGTCTACGCAAGCGCCTTGTACATCTTTGTTCTCAAATGATGAGGCCTCTACAATATGCCCGTTGTCGGATATCTACCGAGAGCTACATGGCTCTCTGTTTGCCTTTTTTCAATTTACGAGTATATGCATACGTGAACATGTGAGTGTCCGATCCATCTGCAAAAATATCTTCGACAGAATTTCAATGTGTCACATGTGTACAGTGTGGTTCACAAGTTCGCGGACTGATATTTTTGCAGCTTTACTACTGACCTAAAGTATATTGTGTGAACCCTTTTGAAAAGCCATTCGTATTCGTTGTTGAAATCATTGAAGAATCCGCAGTTTCTGGAGTGCGGACATGTAATACAACCGGATAGGGAAGGAGAAGCAGCGAGTAGCTTGAGGATTTTTCAGCAAACAAAGAGAATGTACGAGTATACTGTGACCCAGCACTGAATCAGACAACCTTTTTGGGTGACGCAATCGTTTTGCTGAGCTGCTTATAATCTTTCGAGACTCACTTACATAGTCGAATCTTTCTGTTGCAAGTCCTTGGATAAGGCAAAGTCACAATGTTCACCATTATTGCGATTTTGGAAGCTGCGACCACACTGTGCATTTCATGAACAGCAAAAAGGGGGCCTACAGTTTTAATCGGCTCTGAACGACGATTTCACCTTGGGATGTTTGACATTGCCTGCTTAATGGATATATTTTTCGATGTATTCCCTGGGAATTGAATCCAGGCCTCTGACATAGTAGCCATTAAACTTAACCACCGCGTCATGTTGCCTTCAGTTGTAGGAAATTGAAGATCCATTCTCTATCCAAATTCAATGCAATACAACCTATTAGACTTCATTTACACAAAATAATCCGTCACCTCTTAAAACACAAACCACCAGACACACAGTATTTATTGCAACATTTCCTCGCCTTGCAATCACCACCTACTGTTCAATTTAATAGCTGACATCTCTGGTTATCTTGGTTAATAAATAACAGTGTACGGATATCAACCAAATATGCCGAAAAACCTGTACCCAAATATGTACCTCTGCGCCCCTGCTCATCCCAAGCAGGAATATAAAACGAAAGCCTTCGTTTAAACAGATATCGTTTAAAACAGATTTTCAATTATTTTTTACCATCTGTTTTATCTGCAGTCCCCAATACGGGAGACGTTGAAAACGACCGACGACGGGAATGTTGCATGCATATGACACATACCATATCCTGTTAATGCTTTTCTCTCTCTGTTTTGTTATGTGTCCACATTTTACGGACCAACATTGCCACTCCACCCGTCCGGCAAACGAATTTCATTAAATTCCACAAAATAAAAAAAAATAAAAAAAATTCCCAAAGTCAATGTTATTCGTCGAAATGATGTCAGTATTTTGGGGAGCACTGAACATACGTAGATACTTGGGAAAGTTTGTTAGGACAGATATGCAGTGATTCGTTTCCGTATTTGCTTTATTGAATTAATTGGAATCACGAACCAGAAACAGAAAGATTATAAATGAACCGAAACTGTGCAAGTAGTACCTACCACCCTGCACTTATATTCTGGGGATATGCCCGGTGGACTTCTTCGAACTTTGATATTAAACCACCAAATGACAGACATTGATCTGGACTTAAGTTGTCATATCTAGAACGCCACCCACATACTCACCAACATGCATGTCAACGAGGTAAATCAACGGTAGCAACCTTGTGTACCAAAGTTTTCCGCTATGGCAATCTAGGATACCCAGCCAAAGAAAGGAACAGATCTTTGTGTATTTCTGTATACATATCTGTGGCGCCTTTGACAACGCCAAAGGTAATGCACCGACAGACTACCAAATAGGTATGCTCTTATGCCATCTTAACAGCAGAATAATCAAGTTTGGTGAACACTTGATCTCCATTGAAACTACTAAAAGTTGCTTCAAAGAGAGCGTCCTGCACTTATTGCTTTGGCTAATTTTAGCGAACATAAATCCAATCACTAATTCCAGTTACCTATCTCAAGGCTATACAGATAACGTAGTCGCGATAGCTGAAGGCAAAGGAGAACCCCCCCATTTGTGGACAAATGCAAAGTGCCAAACAGAAGGCTAAATGTTAAGCTAGGATAAGAAATTTAAGCCTCCAAATTCTCTCACTAAATGGCTTTCAAATAATCTCTTAAAGGAAACAAAATGACTTTGTCTCCGGGTTAGCCTGGATCAATAGCTAAACTAGAGGCATCATTTGGACAAAGCCTCATCTGGACAAGGCTTTCTTCGTCCGCTCCAGGCTCTTCCCTAAGATATGAGCTTCAAATAATTCATATTTTATTCATTCATGGATCCACTCGGATCAAATCGTGCAAAGCCTGCAAAGGTATTACGGGTGCAGTCCACACCTGGTTGTTTACTTCTCAGTCCAAAAACAACAAACAACAACATCAAACTAAATGGGCACATGAAGATTATTGGAAAGATCATTGAAGAGATCCCGAAGTGTCCACCCCTTTTAAGTTGTCTTTTCATCGCAGTTATCTGGATCATTCTCAAATCCTTTAAATAGTACTCGTACCTCACTTCAACTGGTATGCTGGCCGTTCAAAAATGACTTTTCGCACGATTAGAGCGTCCTTATTCTATCGTCCAAGCAGAGGATTATGCTATCGAGCTCTGTGGTATCAGAAGAAATCTCCGAAGACCACACATCTAAACACCATCGGATGGTCAGATACATCTCAAATCTTTAAACTCTGTGACGAAGATGGTTTGCAAGTATCTATATATCCTCCTGCAGCTTTATTTGTATAATACAACAAAGACACATTTATACAGGGCTCGGGCATAGTGGCATTCGTCACAATAAAGCTGCTGACGACTTCCCAAAGCTGGAGCTCAGATAAAAATCGAACTCTTAATTGACTCCATAACTCAAGAAAGTGGATGGACATTGCCGCAATCGGACACATTTCAACTCTGTGGTAAAGAATGACGGCCACTACTTGTCTCAGGATTAAAAATTTCCATTCCCTGTACAATTTTCACATCACAATCTGATGTTCCCTTCTTTTTCAGGTAACGAAATTGTAAGCTTTATTTGTGAACTAGATTTCAGATAATATGAAGGATAATCCAACACACACCTAAGGGAGCATACTCACCAGGTCAACCTGCTCGACCATCAAATCTCGTCAAGAACTTGATATAAAGGACTCCGCCTGCAGCTTAATTGACTTAATACGCAGCAGTAGCAGAGTTACAAAAAATGCAATATTTGGTCGGTGCTCTATAAGTAGGAAACCCCACAGTTCTCAATGGCGTGATTACCAAACCGGAGGACCTGGAATTTGTGTGGTAACTAACGGAGACGACATTACTTCCTTAGTTGAAATGAGCACTCTGAAGCTGATGGATGTCCCAGGCGGCTGTGCGTGGTCTTGTTTGAAAGAGGCGATCCTAAAGTTTTGCTAACTTGTCATGCGTTGGAGTAACGAGCAGCGTGCGTTTCCCTTAGAGGGCTATTTATCCAAATACCGTTCGACGGTGCTGCGCTACTGGTCCTATGCTGGGACGGAAATCAATTCTTTTCTGGGTCTGGACCAGGAAACTGGTACTGTGCAACTGGAGACACACGTCCCATCAGAACGCATGGGAACATCGAAGCAGTTAACTTCCATTACTGCAGGCCGTTCACTATCCGCCACCTGTGACCCCCACAGTCGCCTGAGCTTAGCTCCGGCTTGGTGCCTGTGACGCTGCCTCTGGATGGATATGTCAATTTGTGGTCATCTTCATATCCTCAAATATACGCTTGCAGGTCTTATTAGTAGGTCTCCATCTTAATCTTGGATTTCATAATTCATTCGGAATTTTTTTCTGCCAAGGTACCCAGGTCGTTGCCTGTTAATCAACAGAGATACAATTCTAACAACTGCGTTGATTCAATTCATCGTTAGTTCCAGAGAAATCCAAATCCGACTAGGCCTAGTAATAACTTCTAGCTTGGCGTTCGTGACTTATAAGATTTGTTTCATCTAGCATGACTGCTGCCTGATGTCAACCGCCATCGACGACGAAAGTAGGCTGCTTGGGATTGCCCAGACGGTGGTTTAGGAGACTCACAGATGTCTGCGCCTTATTAACTAAATTTTCCCCCCATCGTCTCGCTGGTTGAAATTTCTATCCGATGTTCCGACTGCAACAGTAATTTGTGGTTTTGGGGGTTCATCCTAGGAATGGTATCTTTTCTGTGTAAGTTGCTTAGCTATGCTTGAAAACCCTCCTGAATTAAGCGATAGGACGCTTTTCTAACTTCACCTGTATCCATCAGGGATGTGAAATTGACGAAGCCATCATTTAAGAAGAGATTGTCGACCCTTTATTTCAGGATTTGTTGTAGGCCTATCTTTTAAACTTGCAGTTGAAAATAAGCTAATGTTGGTCCTACACATGTTTGTTCGTATCTTTAAACAACTGAGGAACAAAATGAAGCTTCCTTCGTATTGATAGTATGAGGCAATTGCGTAGAAGTCTTGATTCATGTTGCTTCTTTTAGAAGGCGCTGATACGTACGCTGATACGTACGCCAATCCTTGTTCATCAACTATTCATCCAAGTAGAGGCATGTTCGCACGTTAAAGAAATAAGGCTCCATGTCTATATAAAAGCTTAAAATGTGGACGATGAAACTTTTCTGAACTGTGATCAATTTTCTTACAAGAGATCGCTATGAAGCTCTCCATGCCCTTAGGAATATATTTTAAGTGTCTGGAGATATCCTGCAGACCTAACTTTTATAAAAGTCCGTCTTGTAGTTTGCCGTGTCAGTAGTGTAGCTTTCCTTGGTAGTTTGAAAGGGGGTGGCAGATGTGGCCGTATGGGAGATAGGTATACCGAAGCTAGGCAGCCCGAATATAGGTTTTTGCTCACCTTGCTTCCCATGGGGCCAAGAAACGTTCTTCTATGACCCCTACAGCTCCTAGGTTAGAACAGTGTTTTCCTTTTCAGTTGAGTCTGAAAGAAACGCTGCCAATACAGCTAAATGATGATAGATATCACTTGGAAATATTCGTGCCAATTGTGCATATCAATTTGATCCATTCCATCTTCCTATACGACAACATATCAGAACAATGTCATTCAGTGGTCGATCCAATAGAGATTGTGAGGCTTTGTATAGGCTCTGGTCAAGTCTTCTTCGTCCCCAAATGGGGGATGCCATCCCTTTTGCTATTGAACTGACTCAAGCTCGCAGACCTGGGTTAGTGCTATGTTTGGAATGGCGACTGCTACTACAGATTTAGAGTAACTTAACGGATAGACAACAACTGACTTGTTGTGCCTAATACTGTGATGTTCATGTAGAAAACTGTCTGCCTTGTTACGTTTGCCATTCAATTTGAAGGAGACGCTCAGGCAGATGTGGCTGCCATCCTAATCTTGCCACTATAAACCGCCTACCTACCTTTATTCAGTTGAACGAGATTCCATCATATTCCAAATGCACTTTCCGACCATCAGCTGACATAATCAGCAATTGAAGTCCACAACAAAAAACCAACAAAAGCCCGAACTTGATTTCATGATAACACGAAACCTTTCATCCTCAACCGCTGCCAACAACAGTCAAAGCAAAAAAAACTGAAAAAACTGCATTCGATTGCATCGCCATTCCAGCCAAATTGTCGATTTCCACACCTGGTGTGCCAATCTATTGTCGAATCAGTCTTGAAAAGATCTGCCAAAATAAACGAAACACCACCAACAACAACAATAACACAACACGACTCAAAAAATTGCATACAACTTTTAAACACAAATAAAGCAGCTGTTCCATACGACGAGATAACCATCCATCCAATGGGCCATTCATCGTCAACCACCACTTTGCCAGTTACCACTCTCTAAAGCGCACTCACGCTCCGGACTATTACTATGACTATGACTACGGCTACAGCTACGACTTTGACTCCCTTACTCCGATGCGGTGTGCATTCTATCCTCTGGAAACAAAGGCATCTGTGCAAACAGGCCCAAAGGGCATCGCATCAACTCGAAACCAGTCATCCAGACACTCAGTACGCCGAAGTGAAATTATCGCCCAAAGGCAACACGCGCCAAAGCACAGTATTCTTATGACTGCGCGCAATCTAAGATAACCCCCAAACTTCCTTATCCTGTCAAAGGGGTGGTCGTGGTTGCTCTGAGTCGTGGTCGTGGAAATGGGCCAAATGCTTTACCCCTTGTTAACACGAGTAACTGTCACAGCAAGCAATTGGAAGCAAAACAGAAAAAAAAAAATAAACGCCGAAATCGGCTTTGTAATCAACTAGGCGAGTGGGAGTTCCACCCAAAAAAAAAAAAAACAAATGCCAAAATTGGTCCATTGAGCGTTCAGGGTTTATTACTGCCATGGAACTGAAGAATCCATGTAGCTCGACTGAGTTTTGTACTGCGTACCGTGTTGCACTAATTGGGTGCTCGAGAATGCACGCAGGCTTGAAACGCAAATCATAGCAACGACACGACAGGGCAGCAAGTGAACTCAGGCAGAAAAATGCGAAAATTTATCAACAAACCATCGCTGGCTGGAGAAATGTGAAGGGATTCCTCTCACCATGACGAAATTCAGGTAAATGACTTCGACTCACTGGCCGAGGAATGTATGTATTTTTTTTTTCAGAATTCCGCGAAGAACTGGGAGGGGATGGGCGGCGGGCATTGTGTGTTTGTCAGAATTGATACCCAGTTTTTGGGCAGAGTTTTTACATAGATAGAGCCGAGGGTGGGTTGTTCTCCAGAGGGTTCCAGGCCTTCTCCGCCAAGTCATTTCTAAAAAAGCCAACAAAATAAGTCTCCCCAAAGTTGTATGATACTTTTGGCATTCCTAAGTGGTTTCATAAAAAATACGCCAACCATCATCAAAACATTGTTTCGCCTTGTAGATACAACACAGATCCTTTTTGTCGACATGCACAGGAGCACAGACGACAATTGTTTGACTTTGTGCCAAAGACTGAGCTCGTCTATCTGGAAGACACCAAAGAACGACAACGACAACAACAGAAACGAGAGGCAAATTAATTAAGTGACATAAATTTCACTTACTTAAGGAGAGTAAATTACTATCGGATACGCCATCAGTTTTACCAGATACTCGGCTGCTTCCAGGCACCCCCTTCTTCCTAATTTCAGGACTAGACAGACAGGGTATTACAGATATTGGGAGCCACAATTCTCGGTGCCATTTAGATGGGTAGCACAGAAATCTTGTGAGTGCCAAGATTTTAATGGGAATTAGTTGTTGTTTTATTTTTTGTTTTTGAATAAAAAGGGACTATGAGGTAGAGAGGAGACGGAAAAATGCGTTCCCGTAATTTAATAAATATCTGGGTGTTTGATGTTGCCGATAGATGGGAGAATTATTTAGCTTTTTGAAGTACCACACAAGCACAATGTTGGGGATTTATTTTTGCATCCGAGACTGTTCTATTTGCGGGCTTCTTATGCTCTACAGTTTAGCTGTGGTGGGTCTCTGTTCTTAGATTTGAGTAAGTGTGAATGTATCTTTTTAAGAAATTTCCGAGTGAAAGATGGATTGAAAATAATTTAAAGCTGTCGGACCAGGCCTTGGGTATTGTATATTGAAAGGTGACAGCGTTCTATAAGTTTCGTAATAAATATGTACACAGTTGCTTAGAAGAATGGGCACCCTTAAATGGTTTTACTAATAAATCAAGTTAGTGTTAGTTATTTACATACATATGTATACAGACAGAGTTGGTAGACAACAAAAGCCTTACAATTTTATCCCTGAAATTGTAGATCTTCCTTAAATGAGATGTTGAACCAACCAGTCAATCAGAGCATTTAGTTTGTGGAGAATCTGCAGGATCTGAGCAGACAGTACCTATATAGAAATACGTACTACACTGGTGTTCGTTCGGCGAACCTATATAGTGCTGCGACCGAGTTCATGTATGCGACAAATAAGAGGCTTTTCGCACTTTCATAGACACTATTTGCCCGAAGCTCATCGTAGTGTGAGATTTTTACTCACTAAACAACACCTCCCTTCTACTGCTTAACCACTACAGAGTTTCCTTTTCAAGTGCCTAGTTTTAGTTTCAAAAAAATTCGCGTTGGGCAAGTAGCTTTCACGCAAAAGTAGGTACTTGCAAGCCCACCACTAAATGCGACTAGTCCTTATAGTGCTGAATCGAGCGATTTAGTTCTTTATAATCGACGCCCAAGGTTTGTCTCGTCCAGAATTTGGAGTAGGAAGGTATAACATTGTTACAATGTCGAAAATTGTCGAACAAAGTTCGTTATTTCCAAATCGACGGTAGTTGCTCCTCTGACTCTGTGGATATCATTGTTTCTTATATACCATGCGTTCAAACAGGCTTAAGCACTTGCTTGTATAATTTGGAATGTCTTCCAAGTAGCCAATACATTTGTCAGAGTTTATTTTCAAGCTCGCCGCGTTTCTTTTTAATGTGTGACTTCTATATGAGTTTTGCATCTAGTGTCATTCCTAGATACTTATGAAGTTGCTGTCAAATATATACCTAAGGTAGGACGCAGACCGTCTGAACTACCAAAGTCTCACTTCATTTTTCCTCAAAACTATGGAAAAATCCTCAGAGACGGGGCACGAGATAGCGGTCGGTTGTTTTCTCGATATAGAAGGAGCATTTGATAATACAGAATTGTCTCAGATATACGTGTAGAGGCATCCAAAACATGGAAGTTGACGACACCACATGTAAATGGACAAAATGTATGCTAGAGGATAAAACAATAAAAACCTCATTAGGCAGCAATAAACTAAGTGTGATAGCTACGAAAGGATGTCCTCAGGGAGGAGTACTATCACCCCTACTATGGTGCATCGAAGTTAATGAACTACTGATTATACTCAGCGATGATGGCTTCTATGTCCAACGATATGCAGACGACATTCCTATCCTAATCAGAGGTAAATTCGAGGACAATGCACTAAGAGAAGAAGGCGAGAAAGACTCAGAAATGTCACTCTCTTCGGTGAAACTCAACGGAAGTCAAATATCTAGGAATCACACTGGATGAAAAACTTACGTGCAATACTCATCTTTCTAAGACTATTGAGAAGGCCAGGACCTAATTATAGGCCAGCAAAAGTCTAGCTGGAAAAAATTGGGAACTTAATCCCAAAATGACACTATGGATGTACACGGTAGTAACAAGACTTATCTGCATACGTGACAGCCGCCGTTTAGTGGCACAAAGTAACGCAGAGGTCAACACAGGCCAAACTCAATAAACTACAGAGACTAGCCTGTGTCTGCGCAACTGGTGGAATGAAAACCACACCATCAGCTGCGCTTGAAGTTATTCTAAACATCCAACCACTTCATCTGGAACTCATGAAAGAAGCAATGGTAAATGCTCATCACAGAAGATGAATTCAACTCCAAACTATTGTAGCTCATGCAACAATTCTACATGAATTCAAAAAAAAAAATTAAACTACTTGGAATACACCTAATAGACAAATGTCTACCAAGATATAACTTCCGGCACAACTTTAAGATTACACTTCCAGATCGTCTTAACTGGGAATAGGAAAAACCAGCATTTGCCAAGGACTCACATGTATGGTACACAGACAGATCCAAAACAAATGAAGGAATTGGAGCCGGAGTGTACGGTCCTCGCACTAAGCCATCCATACATGCCAGTATGGATGCAAGCAGTTCCGTATTTCAGGCTGAAATCCATGCAATAGAGCTATACATTCGAGAGAATCTAAACAAACATATAACAAGCAAAAATATTTATATTCTCTCTGACAGCAGAGCAGCCCTGCTTGCAATTAACGCTTTTGAAATAAAATCAAAACTGATCTGGGACTGTCTTCAACTCCTACAAATACTGGCCCCCACAAATAAAGTTCATCTGATTTGGGTGCCATGACACAGTGGAATGAAGGCAGCGAAAAAGCAAGGAAAGGATCCGCATCTGAATTCATGATGGCAAGACCATTCTGTGGGCTACCAATTAATACAGTAAAAGGAAGTATTAAATCCTGGCTAGAGGAAAAGAAGCTTCATTTCTGGGCAGAAATCGAAGGAAACAGACAAGCCAAAAACTTTATACCAAGCCGTTGCCACAAGAAAACAAAACAACTACTACAACTAAGAAGTGACCACTCATTGAAAAACGCCTGATAACCATGGGCATAGCACATAGCAGACTGTGCAACGAGGATGTGGAAACAGCAGAACACATACTATGTGACTGCAATGGTTTAACCACGTCAATGTTACTCGTACCTAGGTAAATTCTACATTGAAGCAACGGATATAGCTGCCAGCTCACCTATAGACGTAGCCGCCTTCCTAGTTAATTGCGGCATTCCTTATACCACCTCTTACTATAATCTAATCTAATCTAACCTAGATACTTTGCGTCCTTCGAATACGGTATTTGTACCGAGTTAATGAAAATGGGTAGGTTGTTGATATTGAATCTCGTTGAGAGCAATGCGCCAAATCTTTGTCCACTCGTAAATTTTGTCCAGAACTCGTTGGAGCTTTACAGTTGCTAATTCGACTAATTTATCTGATGTTGATATAGCCGTATCGTCTTTCTTTCTTGGAGTATATTTCGAGTGTAGGGTAAGAACACGACCGGACCGAGAACACTACCTTCTGGTACTCCGGCAGCGATTTCCTTAAATTCGAAGTATTCCGATTCGTGTTTAATACGAAATAGTCTTTTCGCAAGGTAGGAAGAACCTGTGTTAACTTAAACTTCAGGCCCTCATGCCATACCTGGTCGAGAGACGTCCAGAAAAGCGCTAGAACATATCTTTTTCTCCTCTGGGGTTTTCTCTGCCATGATGCAGGAGCAGATGGCAGTGGCACGCTCGCGATAGTGCGGCTCTAGCTCGTAGAAATGGGTTGGCTCTGGCCGCTACCGCGTGCACCTCAACTCACTTACCTTTTTGTTTCGTGCCGAAATTGTCAAAAAAGGAAAAGAAAACAACGACAGATATGAAAAAAGCTACAATACTTTACTTTACTTTACAATACCCTTAAACAGCTCGCCACCACGGATAGTAGTTTTGCATGGGAATCAAAATCTGTAGAACAAACCAAGAGGTCATAGTGGTAAACAAAGACATTCTCCTTCAACCGATGGGCAAATGACTTTTTCCATTAACTGACACATTCGCAGGGCTGCATTATATAGTCCAAAGGGCATGACCGTGAATTAGTAAAGTGGCCGCCCAAGGACTGTGAAGGCTGTCTTCTGCGTTGATTTGACCTCCAGAGGAATCTGCCAAAACGCATCTATCAAATCGATACCACAGATATATCTGGTATCTTGGAGTCCGCTTAGTAGGCATACTTTTTCGTCACGGCGTTGACCTTTTTCAAGTTCCAAGCATATAGAAGATTCTTCCCCGGTTTTCTCACCAAGACTACCGGCGTTCTCCGAGCACTATTGCTTTTTTCGATTACCGCTAATTCGATCCAGCTCGTCATATAAGACTTTTTGTATCGCTGGCGAAATGGAGTACTGTCGTTGCTTGCTGGGAGCTTGATTTTTATCTATTTCTATCACATGCTCTAGAAGCTTCGTCTTGCCTAACCCCAGGATTGCGAACGACAGAAAAAGTTGTTTCACCCTCTCCAACTGCTCGGTTTGTGGTTGGATGAGCGCTTGGATCGGGGAGTCGTTTTCGGTCGGCGGTGGCAAGTCTAGTCCTGAGATTAAGTTAGGAGAGGCCTCAAAGGTTTTCCAGAAGTCCACCCCAAAATATAATTTCTGTTGTAAATTCGGGACCACAAATATTTCTAAGGCCCTGATTTTGCCATGCCATCAGACAGGAGAAGTACATACAATAGATTGACCAAGAATTTTTTGGTGGTTGCCATCAGTTTTCATATATCGGGTTAAGGTTATGTTTCTTCAAAAAGTCTAGCGCCTATTTTCCCAAAGCCCAACTGAGGACATCCTCTCCCGCGATATTTACATGGGCGAACGGTCTGTTGTCGTGTCGTACACTTACCACAATTTCTAGTATGCTCCTTAAGCGTCGTCTTTTTTTGCACATTTCTTAGCCTTTGTATTATTTTTTTTATATTTTCTTGTATTGTCGACTGGTACTGTCACTTCTTTTCTGAAAATGCGCTTTCCCCCTTCGTTATACGCCACTATTCGTTGGTGGAGGGTCTTCCGTTGAGGAACTTAAAAGAGTGTCTGCGCTATAAGTGCCATTGAGTCACGCTGCAGGAAGATTACTGGCTGGGTTTGTCGAAGCCGAAGCTCTCTACCGGCATCGTCTTAGACGTGCCCTCGAATTTTATCCCCCACTTGTGGATGGAAGTACTGATCCGTCGGACATCGTCACGGCAGTAGTCCACTGAAATATTCTGGACCTTGTCCATCTATGATAGTCGAGCATTCGGTCGCTCATTGTGAGTGTGTGTTCTGTTGTCGTATAGAGTCTGTCTTTTGGTTCCCTAGTATCGTTTAACTACTTAACTGTCTGTTTGTCCTCGTAATGTCCTCATAGCGTTCATTCTGCCGTCGAGCTTTGACATTAAGTTGTCCTCGCTTCTCTCTGCCTTCCTTAGGTACGCGTTTTGTCCTTTGCACGTCATGTGGCTGTCCTCTTTCTGTTTCTATCCACGTATGTTGTAGTTCTCGTCTTCGTCCAATGTTATGCCCCTCCCACCTGGTCGTCTCTCGACGTGTTCGTACTCTACGTACTGTCGAGTCTTGTTTTTTCATAGGGGCCCGTTTGCTTGTTAATGCTCGTTTATGCCGATGATTAAACGCCCCATGCTCGATTGGGTTGGAGCGAGGTTTTTCCCATGAGACTTCTGGGATCTGCTATAAAGCAGGGCCTGTCTTGTTGATCGTTGTCTTTGAGGCGCATGAAGTCATACGAGAAGGACAAGGACAACCGCTCCTGGTTCGGGATTCATCTATCTCTCCTCCTTTCTTTTAAGTCCGTCCGTTTGGTCCGTATGAATTAACTTTCTCTAATTCCAATTCTTGTTTTCTTTTTTTATAATTTCGGCATGAAACAAAAAGGTAAATTAGTTACGCTGCACGGAGAAGCTGCAAGAACCAACCCATTCCGACGAGCTGGCGAGCGTGCCACTGCCACCTACTCCTACATCGTGCATGCCTCCGTGGCGTACTACACTCCTCACAGTCTTTCCTCAATGACCGGTTGTAGGCGCTTTAACAAAACTTTTTCAACTTAGATACTCTCGGCAGCAGCGATATCGGTCTGTGCGATTTTTTTTTTGTCGTTAGGAGGCTTTCCCGGTTTTGGAACCGTTATAGCCTCGGCGAGTTTCCATTGTCTTGGAACGTATAATAACCTGAGTTCGGCATTTACTATATCATATGCACAAACTTGATCTGGGTTTTCTTTGGCTATTCCTTGAGGATCTGCGCGGGTATTAAATTATATCCAAGGGCCTGGTTATTTTTAAGACTTTTTATTGTCCGGTAAAGTTCGACCAATGACACGCTCTTTATTTCAAAGTAGTCAGGTGTCGTAACCGTATCACTAAGGTCTTCTATAAGCGCTTGTCCGTCAAATGATTTAAACGTGGAAGAACGTGCTCGGAAAGTAAGTCCGTTTTCTCCTACTAAGGCCCGTATGAGTAGGATTTTCTTTCAAATATTGCTTGGCTTCTACCTCCATGTGAACCTGTCTTTTCGCCACCGCATTGCTCTGTTTGGGATTTCCTGGACGAGTAGAGAGTCCATTACTCCTAATAACAATATGTTCCCGCAAATCGCCAAACCCATAAACAGACTGATATCTTGTGGAGAGCGATCAGATTCTGGAACGTGAATCCTCTTCCTTAACTTACGAGAAGTAGGTTTTTCACAATGCCAAATTCTTTTGACTTGGGGGGGAAGAGTTCATACGACACAAGCTGGACATATTGAGATTGAGTGAAGGAATATGTTAAGATGCTGGTAACTGTCTTCTATGCTGGCAAGACAGCTGGAAGCGTGGGAAAGTTCAACATAGAGCTAATGGTTATACCAGCATCACGGAATAGCTTCTTACTGTGGATGTAATCTGATCGCTGCTTGACTGTCTATACTCGTATCCATTGCAATATTCGACGCAGGTATTTTGCTCCGGTTCAGCTAAGCCACAGCCTGACGAATGGTTGGCACTTTGGATTAGAAGGGTTTACAGTACATAATATTGGTAGGCTGAAGAATTAGTGTATGCAAGCAAAGGTACTCAGAGGAGACACTTGCGACAACGACTTCAACTGTTTATGAGCCGTTTGTAAAAATCTAAATGGACTTGTTGAGAATAGCGCAAATCAGCCAGATTGGAAACACTCTGAAGATCTGATGGCATCTGCACTAAGTCGAAATCAAAAATTCTCTGTCTCAGGCTAAAGACTCACTCCCCAGGCATCCTGATCAGAACCAGTCCCTATAATAGAAATTGCAAGTGAGCTGAATAACAGAACATGCCGTAACTGGAATCTGTCATTTGTTGTGGTGATGAACGGAAACTCGTCACAGTAACTACATTTCATAGCGCACATCGGAAAAATGACTACACACTCGCCAAGAGATGAAGAGCTGGGAGAGCATATTTGAGAAATATTTGCGCAAGACATGCCCTTCGAATACATCTTGCGGACGTGATCGGCAAATGGTGCACTAGAAATGGACATTTAGAAAATCCTCTCAAAACTGAAGTTGTTCTCTTAACGAGAAGTAGGAAGCCGACTGATATGACTCGCTTCTCGAACGGAGCTAAGGATTTGGGTGTCATCCTGGATAACATGTTTCTTTGGACTAAACACGTCACGTCGGAAAGCTGCAAGGCGCTGTCGGCTTTTAGGTACTAAAAACGAGTTTTCGGCAAGACTTGGGGCTTGTCACCGAGAAGTGTCATTTGGATGTACACGGCTATGATAAGACCAATTATAATTATATCTTACGCGTCGCTTGTATGGGGCTACAAACTTTTCACTGTTGATGGTCAGTAATATTTCACTGTTGCAGGCCAAGTACTGCTCTAGATGCATTGATAACTTTGCGCGCCGACTGGCGTAAAGGCCCATAGAAGGAGTAAAACGGAAAATACTGAGAATGACTTCGCATAGTCTCCCTTCGTTTATTTCTGAGATCATGGGTTTGAAGTCAACGTGGAAGTCAATTTCAGTTAATTGAAGGCAGACTGATTTGGTAAAGTTGGAATGCAGCGCGAATAGAATGGCTGGTTGTACATTTAGCTCTTTTCATTGCTGAGTGTCTCAAGGGAGAGTTAATTTCCATGTGTTCAAATGTAATAAGGTTTAGAGAGCCGCCATTAGAAGGGTTCTTAACACGAAAGAGATGCCTGTGCAGTCAGCTCGTTGCATTTTTTTCAGTCAATGTTGGACGTCTTTCCATTGAAGGACAACGGCTTTGTCATGAGTAGAATTGCTTGTTTATGGGTCATTGCTCCATCCTGTTGAAACCATATGCCCCCTAAATGCATTTCAAGAGCAGACGCATGTTTGCAAAACTGCAACGAACGCCAAGCTAGAAGGATGCTCCGAATCCGAATGGCAATTTGAAAATGAATTGATGAATCAACGCAGTTGTTAGAATGGTATCTCTGTTGGTTAACAGGCAAGGTCCTGGGTACCTTGGCAAAAAAAATTCCGAATTTCCTACGGCCATGAGTTATCAAATCCAAGATTAAGATGGAAACCTACTGAAAGAGTATATTTGAGGATACGAAAACGATTGCGCACACGAACACAAATTGACCTATCCATCGAGGAACGTCACAGGCACCAAGCCGGACGGCCTGGTGAGGCGAAGCTCATATGACTTTGGGGGTCACAGGTGGCGGATAGTGAACGGCCTGCAGTTATGGAGGTTAACTGCGAACACCCAATAAGCAGCCCCGACCAAGGGCGGGGGAGAAGGTAAAGGTCAAAGGAACCTCTATGAACTCTCTGCTACAAGACTGCTCTGCGTCTTCCATGTACATGCTTCCCACCTCATAAGGTAGCAACGAGGGATAAAGCAAAAGGAATCATAACGATAGCTATGAGGGCAACATTTCGTCAACGTGTAACATTCCTGATTAGCACCGATCCGGCTTTGGCACAAAACCTCATAAGGGCTTGTGTCTACCCTCGCATGGCCTCACTGCTGGCCAACACAACCATGGGATCCTTAGCAAAGTGCACATCCGAACATTGAGAACGGCTTTGAGGGGGAACCAAATTTTGTAGAAGTAAACACAACCAAAATAAACAAAAACTCCGGAGGAATAGTAGAGGAGAACATTGAAAATCTCTTTCAGAGAGGATCAGCGATGCTGAGGTCACCAGTTGCGCAAGTAGCAGTATCGCAAAGTAGCACCGAACGACGCGAGTCACCCGCAATACGAATAGTGGCAGTCGAATCAACCGTACAGCAATCTGGTCTCCACAAATAAGAGGGCTGGTAGAAATGCTGGAAGATGGCAAGACGCTCGATCCATCAAGCGATGAGGGACGCTATCGAAAGCATCAGAACTTTTCACAAGCTCTTGGCTATTCAGTCAGAACAATTCCTCGCAAACTTCGCCAGCTAAAGGGAACATCGGAGCCCAAGAGAAGACAGATTGCAGACGACGAACCCCCGAAGTTCAAACAGAAGCAGCAATACCAATCAAATGGTGTTACAGACGACAACGTACTACGGGAACCAAAACGGAGGCAAAATAATGCTGCAAACAGTCCTCCAGACGCAGACACTTGGCGCAGAAACGTAAACAAAGACACCCGTCTATGCAAATCGCCAAGGAGAAGGATGCAAAAAAAATTAGGCATCAATAAGAAGGCAGGAGAAGGAAAATGGTGAAATACCGCCAAAAAGAAGCAGCTAGAGGCCAAAAAAACCTAGAAATGATGATATCGTCATCAAAGCGACGGGGACCCCTCTCATACTACGCAATGTAAAGGCAGACCCGAAGCTGGAAACAGTGGGAAAGGCGGTATCAAAAATTAGGAGGACACAAAAGGAAGACCTCCTCATACAACTTAAGGAGATAGCTATCCAGACCACCGTGTTCAAAGGCGTCATTAGTGAAGCGTTAGCGGATCCAGCGAACTTAAACTCACTTACGCACCACCCTATCCTTGAGGTTAAACGCATCAATGAGTTAACTGCTGTAGACGACATAACTGATGTCATCAAAGCCCAGCCCAGCCCCTGCGAAAGGATCATGGAGGAATTCAAACAGCAACAATCAGCCTCCCCGCAGAAGACGAAGGAAAGGTTAAGATCGGCTGGGTTAACTGTCGTATGAGCGAAAGGACCCTGCTAAAAAAATCTTTCAAATGCTTAGAGTTTGGTCACCTGGCTTGGCAATGTAAACCGCTCCAAACTACGTATGTAGAAGATGTGGGACAGAAGGCCACATAGCAAAGAACTGCAGCAAGGAACCAGCCTGTATATTATGCAAGAAAGACCATCCAGATCGCGTGAAGCATGTAGCTGGCAGTAACAATTGCCCAGTTTTTCGGAGGGCTATCACTAGCGCAAGACCATGAAGATACTACAAATAAATCTTAATCACTGTAGAATAGCCCAGGACATCCTAGCAAAAACGGCCAAGAACGAAAGGGCGGATAAGTGAACCCCATAAAAGCCCCGGCGAGAATACTAACTAGATCTGCGATAAGGCAAAACAAGCGGCAATATGCTTTCCAAGACACAACCGACCAAACGGAAGGCTTCGTGCGGACGGAAATAAATAAATACAGCTGCTATGTACGACCCAGCTTGACATCTAACGAATACCAACAAATGCTGTACAACCTAACCGCGGACGCGGACGGGTGGGCCCCAGAATGGGCTAGCAGATTAACTAACACCAGAAGACGTGCCGTACTGGAAACATTCGCTCTCCTATTGATAAGTATCACCAACAAGGATCGCCCAAATACGTACCGGAAGACTGGAATAGGCTCTATCATGACATCATCCTTGTGAGCAGTTCTATCCTGAGTGGAGGATCAGTAAGGACCTATTGATAAGTATCACCAACAAGGATCGCCCAAATACGTACCGGAAGACTGGAATAGGCTCTATCATGACATCATCCTTGTGAGCAGTTCTATCCTGAGTAGAGGATCAGTAAGGAATACTCACACAGTGATCACCAAATGATAGTATTGGAAATAAAAGGAAAGAAACCGGTCGTGCCCTTAAAACTTCGGATCCAAATTAGAACGACATTACTTTCGATAACGAAACATTCGACGAGATGTCAAATGATGATCTAATCCTAAGTGGAGCAGCGGAGACCGACCCTCCGACATCACATCATAAATACCATCATCACTGCGTGCGATGCATCCATGCCTAGAAGAACAAACAGCAGGAGGGCACCATCGTAGTGGAACGAGGATATAAAGACATTTCGGGCAAGATGCCTACAAAACCCGACAAAGCGAAGTAATACCTAACGGTAGTCCCGCGGTGAGAGTGGTTGAAGTGTGTAGGGTGTATGCAATATTTAGGAAATATTGCACCTTCTTCCTATTAAATCCTTTAGGTGGCTCATCTCATCTGAACATACCATCTCTAACTGCTTTGAATAGTTCAAGCCCAAAGACACCCGCCTCGATGGATTTTACATTAAATATTAGATCCGCCGGAATACGCGTTAGACATAGTACGCGCTTAGCATACATTTGTCAGGTCAGCGAAGAAAGCAGAAAAGCTTCCAAGCAAAATATTTTGAAAGGCAAATGGACCACAAGATAAAACCCTTAGATAAGCCCCATAATTCCAAGTTAACAAATAATACTTCCTGTGTCTTTGGTCCCAGGTTCGAAACAATTGTCCTAAGACCTAGCGCAGATATTCGGAGCGCTAGATCTAAATCTTGTAACTAGAAGCAGAGTGTTGCAGATCAAATGGGCAATTCCATCTTATGGACAGGTTCTTCACAAATCAGTAGCTCGTTGTACTGCGGATAAATCCTACGAAATAGCTCGTTACCGGTGGCTGCATGACTCTCAAGCTTCCTCAAGCTCTGGTGCAAACACTGTCGATTGCTTTAAAATGCTATCTCATCTTTGAAATGAAGATTCGACAAGTTGGCAATCTTTCCATCAGTCGCCGTGGGCTTGTCAGCGCTTGTATCTAGTCCTAAATGCCAGAGAATGTTTGTTCAATCATTTAAACCTTCTTCCGAATAGTTTCGAGAAAACTAATCCTAGATGCCACAATGGGATTATCACATCTAAAATCGTGGATTGATTGCTAAAGAGGGTTCAGAGTTCAGAATACTCTACATGAGTAGTGTACTCGTATATAAGTCTTTCAGATCAAAAGGGATTTTAGTTGTCTCAATGACGAAAACACTGCTTAAAATTGCATCACCAACTGTAGGGCTGCTACGAAATTAATGAAGTCACAGCGGCGCATCCTCTCCAAAACTTCTTGACTTAGACTTTTACCACTCTGGACGTGCTGAGCAATTCTCTCCTATTTAAACAATTGGACAGATGTCGCTGCCCAAAAGCAGGGCAAATCTTGTGTTTTCCGGATATGGATTCGCAAAACCATAAGGCTATGGACAGATATGATACGAGATATCATGTGCTTTCCTTTCTCATGTGATTAAGCAACACCATTGGCGCCTACATTATGATGACATACTTTGATCTTGAGCAATCTTCTCAGGCACAACAACGACGACGTATGGTATCTGATTATTTTCTTTTCGGCAATTTGGCCCACTTAAAAGTCGTTAAATGGCATCCGGTATATCAGTCTGTCGAAGGCCATGCCCAACACCTGTGTCGGTGCTTCTTTGACCTACGAATATATGACTCAATCCAAACCGAACCGTACTTAGTAGATCTTTTAGCGCATTTTTATTTCCATGACAAAACGCCAGTAGCCTGTCACATAATCCAGAGCACTTAATTAACAGTTACCGGCCGGCGCGTAGATATAACTCAGACAAACAAGGAAACATCACGCAACAGGACCGTCCGCGTCCGACATGAATTATTCAAAAAAAACCGCCAGAGACATTTCGTTTAAAGAAGAGCAAGACAAAGGCCATCAGAGCCGAAATGAAGGTCGGATTTTTGGAGGGGAGGGTTGGTGTAGTATCTGAGAAGGAAGGCGCTACTATAGAGGATTGGAAATGTTATGCAAATTTCCTTTTTATTAATCTTCGCGTGGGATTACTTCACTTAATTAACACATCCCTCCGGAGAGAAAGACAAACCAACTAAATGTCCGTCTGTTTTCATTTCCATATCCACGAGATGCCAGCGACCTTATATTTGTAAGTTTAAGCACTCTTCTCTCCATTCCTTTGGCTGTGGTCCCGTGTTCTACCAGTGCTCACAACGGCATGGGTTTTAGTTGTGCGAGTAGCTTGGAGTAAATGGTGCATGGTTTATGGTGTATGGTGGAGGTGGAACGAGTACCCCCCTAGCCCATAAATGTAATTACGTCTGGCGGTGTTTTCTTTTGTCTTTTCTGCATACGTCGTTCTGTTTTCTTTATTTCTTTTTTGCCTTATTTAAAACAAAAACGAAGGGGATGAAGAACTTAAATTTAATTAAAATGAATTGCGTTCCCTTAAAGATTTACTATCTCCCGGCTGATTGGGGTGATGGGGGTGGAGAGTAATCCTTCCGGCGAAGGTGGAGAAGCTTTGAAATGACAACCACGACGATTTGCGTCACGCAGACTTAGTGTGACAAATTTTTCGTCCATCATCCTCATCACTAGAATAATTCTAAAAAAAAAATTAAAAAAAAAAAAATGTTTTTATAATTGTTGCATGTGGGAGGTGTTCGCATAAATTTACTGCACGAACACGAAAACGGACACTGTCCTCGATTCATGATAATGTGCCCCCCAGCTCTCAGGTATAGTGCTTTACAATGCAGATGAGGTAATCAGGATTACATTGCATTTGCTTAAGGGACCATTCCGTGTTGAAGTATTTCTCTTTTCGTTTTTTTTTTAGAGGGGTTCCAGGGCTTGTGCGGGACATGCAAATGAACTTAGGACGGCAGATAGTTTTGCATTTTTTTCCAGAAAAAAAAAAACAAAAAAATAGTTATCACACTATGAAGGCCGGCATAGGAATGAAGAATCAACAGCGTGACCATTAAAACCTCATGAAACGGTTTTTATCTCCAACCAACAATCGGAGGATTAAAGCTTCGACATTCTGTCAAGTCTTATAGGATTATTGTATTTAAGCGCACCTAAACAGCCACTGCACTCAACTCATTCTTCTATTCCCATTAGGACAATCGGTTGGACATGCTTTTAATTAAAAATCAAAATAGGAAGGACCTTTCTCGACTATCTAACTTGAATTTGAGGTGGATCAAAGTGGTCTTTAAATACAGAGAGAGCTCATTGTAGTAAGAACCTCAACTTGCGAGTTTATCTAACATCTCGTTTCCTAAGGTTTCCTTTTATAATAGACAGAGCTCTTAGTTTGGAAAAAAGTCTCTCAGCGCAGAATGTCACCACCAGAATATATGTACTTATGTAGATATCTGCCCTTGCTTATACTTATACTCATATTTCTAATTTTTCTAATTTGTAGATTTTTACATAGCGATCACACCAGATTGGGTCTTCAATCCTTTTCAGGCTCATGATCTGTCAATTTTATCTAAACTTACAGCTAGCAGACGGCAGTCCCCTGACTTTCATATTCATTCTTGGATGGAGACCCTGATCCTTGGAACCAGAGCATTTTTGGACATTTGGATCTTATTCTAAATTTTTTTTGGGGGGCTCCGCGTAAACTAGAAAATAGATGTTTAGTCTGCCACTTACAAAAACTCCGAATTCAAATAGACGCTATTCTCAGTACCAGGGACTGTGGTGTAGTTTCCATCATGCTTCTGTTTGGCCACATATCTGTTTTATATCAGTCTAGGATCCCTGCTGCATATGGCCTATTCGTGGTCCAAACATTCCTTATGCAATTCCCAGCGACGTTTTCCTTTATTCGTGTTGCAGACTCATCAACAGAAAATCCTTTCTGAAGGGTAACTAACCTCACGCACAGCCCTCAAGCTAATGAGGGCGCCGATATTCCGAAGGGAGTATGATATATGAGAGCTATGGCTAACCTATTACAGGTTCTTACCCTATATCCTCTATTCAAAAACTTTTTTTTTACTTTTTTTTTGACCTGAAAAACCCTAATGGACCTTAGCTGCATATATGTATGTATGTTGGAGAAGCTCATATAGGGAATGTGCCATGTCAAATGTTGACACCACTGTTTATTCTGTTAGGCGAATTCATCCGCTGAACTTACTCCTTATTAGGTTCAGTTATATCTGCCAGGACATCACACATAGTCCTGCTATGTTCTCCTGCTCAAAACTCGCGCTTATAAGTTTGGAAATACAAGCCCGTTGGCTACTACGAGGAAGTAAGATATGCATAATTGATGTACAGTCATAGTTAGACTGCTGGACAACGCCACGTTAACGCTGCTCACAGTTTCATTATCTCGTAAAGGGACATGGTGGTCGCCCGCTCGTAAGGCCATCAAACAAATTGATCTTGTTGCGATCCGCACATGATGCCCCTACAATTTTCCCAACATACTGAGAAGCCAATGCAAACTCGGACTAACGTAGTAGTTACAGCGAAGATACTTCTACGGATAACTCGAACGTCACAACGACAGGGAAATACTGTGAGGAGATTTAAGGTTGAATCGCTGCAGTTGCAACAAACGGCTGAAACCTCAGATCTCACCAATCTCCGAAACTAAAAATAAGAACCCATGGTTTCATTAAGAATGCAAGCAAGCTCATGTGGTAAATCAGCTTGCCTATAAAGCGGCTCTAATTTTAATTTTTTAATTTTGGTGGGGGCGAACGCCCCCATTTATTCGGCTTAATACAAGCTATAACTTACAAATTAAACTTAAACTAAAACTTAAAACTAAGGTTGGTTGGAGTGGTGAAGGAGAACGGATTTGAGGTAGGGAGTGGTGCGGTGGAAATCAAAGACTGTAGGGTTTGAGTTGATTTGACGTAGCATACGGGAGATTGGTTCGTTCGCGCCATAGGAGGTGTGGTGGGTTGGTAGATAGAAGAGTCGGGGAGTACGTAGATTACGAGAGTTAGTGTTGAGGAAAATGGAGTTGTGAAGGGACGCGCAATCAACGTGACCTGAAAGGAGTCGATGAATGAAGAGAAAGTCTGCAGCATCTCTGCGATCTTCAAGGGTGTTTAAGTTGATAAGGTTGAGACGGTTTTGATAGGGGGCAGATTAAAAGGATCGTCCCAGGTCATACCTCGGAGAGCAAATCGAAGAAAACGGCGCTGAATGCCTTCAATTCTCGAGATATGAACACGATGATATGGGGACCATACTTGACTGGCGTACTCTAGGAGGGGGCGAACAAAGGTAATATAGAGGGACCTGGTCACGTATGGGTTGTTGAATTCTTTGTACCACCGTTTTATAAAACCTAGTGCAGAGTTGGCTTTGAGGATTATCTCATCCATATGTAAACGGAAGTTGAGCTCGCTATCACACAAAATGCCGAGGTCACGAAGAGATTGTACGGAGGAGATAGGTTGGTTATGAAGAAGATAGAGTCGGGGAGGAGATTGGTTCCGCTTATGTGAGAAGGTGATGGATTGGCATTTGGCGATGTTAAGTTCCAAAGAATTTTTGAGGCACCAGATCGAAAAACTATCAAGATCTTGTTGAAGGAGGAAAGAGTCATGGGGAGAGGAAATGGTTTTGAAAAATTTGGTATCGTCGGCGTAAAGGGAGACAGACGAGTGTTTGATGATCATATCGAGATCATTTATGGTTAATATAAAAAGAAGGGGACCGAGATGGCTGCCTTGTGGAACTCCAGAGGTGGCCAAAAATGGAGCGGAGTGGGCTGACCTAAAACGAACACTGTAAAAACGGTTTTTGAGGTAAGAGGATATCCATTTCAACAATATGGGTTCAAAGCCGAGGGCAGACAATTTAAAGATGCAACAATCGGTTGCAACTACATCGACTTCATTGCCATTTTCTATGGCAGAGAGGGCAAAGGATACGAATTCAACGAGATTTGTGGTGGTTGACCTACCCTTTAGGAAGCCATGTTGTCTAGGAGAAATAAGTGATTTGCATTGGAAGCTTAGAGCTTCATACAAAATACTTTCGAAGAGTTTGGGTATATGAGAGAGTTTAGCGATGGGACGATAGTTGGTTATTTCATTCTTTGATCCTTTCTTGTGGATCGGGGTTATGAAGGAGGATTTCCAAGCCTCAGGAAATTCTCCTTGTGAAAGGGATAGACGGAAGAGATTAGAAAGGGCAAGGGAAAGAGAGGAAGAACATTTTTTAAGAAATATGGCAGGGAGGCCATCTGGGCCGGGTGTGAATTCGTCATTGAGTTGGTGTAATTTATGTTCGATATAAGACGGATCAAAAATATGAGAGAGAAGTGGGCCATTGGAGAAGTTCAGTAGGTAACTAAAATAGGATGGATCTGGTACAAAGGAGTCGTTGGTGAAGGATTGCTTAAAAAAGGTGGCAAATAGGTTGGCAATGGTGAGTGGGTCGGTTGATGACCTGTTGTTGAAAGAGAGGGAAGGAGGGTAACCATCGGACTTTCTTTTGTAGTTAACAAATTGGAAAAAGGACTTAGGGTGGTTTATAAGGTTGACTTGCGCATTGTTAAGGTAGCGCTGGTAAAGGGAATCGTAAAGTTCGGTGAAATGAAGATAAGCACCAAGATAGTTGGAATAGTCGGTAAAGGATCTGGTACGCAGGAAAACAGCCCATAACTTATTTCTCTTATTTCGTAAGGAACGAAGCTTGCGATTATACCAGGGAGGACTAGTAGATGATGTTTTAAGGCGGGAAAACGGAACGTAAAGGGAAAAAGAATTAAATATTTCTTTATAAAAAATGGATAAGGCATCATTTATACTTAAGTTGTGAAAGTTAAAGTGGGATCTGCTGAGATATTCACTGATTTTGTGAAAGTTTGCTTTATGAAAGTCGTGTGATGAGAGAGTTGTGGGGGGAGTAGATTGGAATGAAGAGTTATGAAAAAATGAAAGTAGAAGGGGGGGATGGTAGTTATCGATTGTTGAGAGAGATAGGGGACAAAGTGAGACTGAGGAGTTAATTGGATCTGTTGTGAAAATGAGGTCTAATTGCCTGCCCATAAAATTGGATATACCACTGACTTGGCATAGACTGGAGTCTGTTAAGCGATCTACGAAGAGACATTCCTTAGCTGAGTTGGCATTTGAAGCGATGAAAAACGATTGATCATCTGATGGAGTCCATTGTAGTTGAGGAAGATTAAAGTCGCGAAAAATAAGGATATCATCAATAGGGTCTGACAGGTCAATTAAATGATCGATCGCATCAATAACAAATTGGTAAGATTCGATAGGTTGAGCTGGTAGGATGTAGCAACATATAACGTAAAGGGACTTGAGAGGCAGTGATATTTTTATTGCGACAAAGTCGGCTTTAGAGGATGAAGAAATTGTAATGGGGGAAGAGTTAAGGCTGTTGTCCATCGCCAGTAGGACGCCTCGACAGGGGGAATCTTTATTTGTGCGGGTAGGATCGTCGTCGCGGAAAACATTAAAAGTAGGAGGGAACAATTCCTGGTTCTTTATGTCGGGAATCAAATTGGTTTCGGTCAAGGCGTAGATATCAAAGGGAAGAGCATGCGATTGACGTAGGACAGCATTGGTTTTAGAGCGAAGACCTCTTACATTCTGGTAGTAAAATGTAAGAGGGATGTTGTGGGGTGGAGGTGTGAGGCAGGATGGTTTAAGCGCTGGCAAGGGAGGCACGTTAAGGACGAAAAAATTTGTCGTGGTCGGCTCGGCTTCGCTGTAGGTGTGATTCTCTCTTTTAACCCTAACCCTAGTAGCCTAAATCAACGCCTAGCAAAAGCTATGTTCGTATAGTCCTGAATCCTTGCTAGAACGCCACAAATACCGTCTTCAAAACTTACGCCCAGAGCTTAGAGATCCATGACATCATCATACACAGGACATTCACACAAAACATGCTTCCAGTCTTCAAAGGGGCCCCACACGAGCAGCCTTGCACCTGGCTAAGCCTACTTTTATGCAAATATGCATTAAAGGAACGCTGTCTAGTAAGAAGAGCGCCCAAATTGAGATTGAAGCTCAGCGCAGGTCGCTTCCGCATGAACAAGACATCCTTCAGGAAGCAGTAAGTAACCATCTAGATATGACGCATTCATCAAGCAAGGCCTTACGTTTCCATAAGGACATCTGGCTGACTCCAATGTCAGACACCAGGCACACAGCCAAGTAAGACCTCCCTTTGACAAGACAGGATGCTCTAAATAATAAAAAGTCCACCCACAGTGCACACAGCACGCCCGCCGAGCCTCCAGTCAAACCGCAAAACGCACCTTACCATATCCATAACAGTCGTCAATTTCTCTTCGACTCTTACCAAGAAGTTCGATTTCTCGCCCATGGTTATGACTAGAAATTTGACAGAGGCTAAACCCATACAGGCGGATCGTGGGAGGTCGATGTGTTAACAATTTGCCTTTGAGGAACATCATTAGAGTCTTTTTCCGGTCATGGTGGCTGTGGTTTAGACTCAAATCGCGAGGGGGGTCCTCCTGTTATTGTAGTTTAGACCCAATGTAGAGTTGCAATAAGTACCGGGTGCTATGACCCTAAAATCAGCAAGAGGTTTTAGATCGGCCTCGATTCATACCAATTGTGGAACATGTGCCTCCACTCAGGAAGGCGGCAGGTGATGGCAAGTGGTATCCATACTCCCATGGATGTATGGGCGTCCCGTGAAATCTATGGTTCACAGATACAGGTGTTCACGTTATACCCAAGACACGTTGTCACACCATTCCGCAACAATTGGGAGAACTGGATTCCCTGTAGTCTTCCAAGTCAACTCTAGACCGATCTTCAAAGAATGGCTTTACGCGCACAGAAGAGAAGAACGACTTTCCCCAAGAGAAGCGGCGATGGATGAATTGGAGTGTTCCAACACCTAGCACAACGATCTGAAACTAAGCCGAAAGGTAAAAAGAACATGTCAAGCCATCTTGATGGCTGAACCGAGACTGAGCAACAAAATGTAACAGTCCTTCTTCGGACTGTTAAGGAAGACGTATCGAATTTCACACTTCACAGCAGCCAGAACGAACCATTTAACCGATGAAACTCAAGTTTCCAGTCCTCACTGCAACAAGAAACCTCCCCCGAACAGCCTACATGCCGACCTGCCCGTATTTAAGGCAGCAGGAGGTGAATTGGTATTGGCTTTCCTCACTAAAGTAAAAACATGGCTCTTTGAATTTAAGCACTAACAGATTAAACGACTCATTAAATACTTGAATTTGAATTTTTTTTTTGAATACCTCTTCGGAGGTAGGCTCTACGGATTCTGGAGAGAACCATTTATTGCAATCAAATCCCTTTGCAAAAACATCAAAGGTACTCCGATCTCCACCATCTAGATCGCATATTTCCGGAAAACGAAGTCCGCCAGTTAATCAGGACTCAGTGAAAAGTAAATGCTTTGAACAGGAGAACAATGAACTTCGAGCTAAACTCAATGAAATGCAACGACACCTTTACGAGCTTAAAAAGGAAGTAGATTCACTTCGAAAAAAAACGAGGTTCTAAAAAACTCTCGCTTATCTATAGATTACAAGTCAGTGGAATACCTGACGGACGAAGAAGAACTTGCTCGCGAAACTAGTCCGGTACTCGTGAAAAGGCCTAGCAAAAAACCTAAGGCAGGCTCATGTCCCAAAGTTTTACAACCAAGAGATGAAAATAAGCCCACCGTACCAACCAAGACAAACCACTAAACGAAACCTCGCCCTCCACACGCAATAAATGTGGTCGGAATTGCAGACTACGGAAAGTTACGGGAACTTCTCCAAAGAACATGAAAAGGAAAGTTCAATATAATTTCACTCCGTAATAACGTGTGGAAAATTAATGTCGATGACTCCGATTCTTACCGCGCATGACATATGCCTCATTTCGGAAACACACTTAAAAAAGGGAGTTAAACCCAAGATAAGAGGCTACTGTGATATGATGAAGGTGATGAAACCTCACTTTATATTAAAGACTGCATTAAGCATGCCGAGAACGTGACAATAGAACTTGAATCTATGCAAATAAGTTCCTTTTCCGTAAACATAAATCATATAGACTATAATATAGCATCTTGTTACTTCCCTCCGAGATATAAGATGGCAGACGACGACCTCGATCGCCTTTTTTACCAACTTGGGTCAAACTTTATTCTCGGTGGTGATTTCAACGCAAAGCATACATTTTGGGGTTCAAGATTCATTTCGACGAACGGCAGGCCACCGTACCAAGTGGATTGGACTTTTTTCCGACGAGCAAGCCAACCTACTGGCCCATCGACACAAATAAAATACCTGACCTGGTCGATTTTTTTCATTACAAATATCTTACGACTTTAGAAGAATCCTATGATCAATGCTCAGATCACTAGCCAGTAGTCTTTAAAATCGGCAGGACCCGTCTTATATCGAATATAAATTACACCAACTCAATGACGAATTCACACCCGGCCCAGATGGCCTCCCTGCCATATTTCTTAAAAAATGTTCTTCCTCTCTTTCCATTGCCCTTTCTAATCTCTTCCGTCTATCCCTTTCACAAGGAGAATTTCCTCAGGCTTGGAAATCCTCCTTCATAACCCCGATCCACAAGAAAGGATCAAAGAATGAAATAACCAACTATCGTCCCATCGCTAAACTCTCCCATATACCCAAACTCTTCGAAAGTATTTTGTATGAAGCTCTAAGCTTCCAATGCAAGTCACTTATTTCCCCTAGACAACATGGCTTCCTAAAGGGTAGGTCAACCACCACAAATCTCGTTGAATTCGTATCCTTTGCCCTATCTGCCCTAGAGAATGGCAATGAAGTCGATGTAGTTGCAACCGATTTTAGCAAAGCCTTCGATAAAATTTCTCATCGGTTAATCATCTTTAAATTGTCTGCCCTCGGCTTTGAACCCATACTGTTAAAATGGATATCCTCTTACCTCGAAAACCGTTTTTACAGTGTTTGTTTTAGGTCAGCCCACTCCGCTCCATTTTTGGCGACCTCTGGAGTTCCACAAGGCAGCCATCTCGGTCCCCTTCTTTTTATATTAACCATAAATGATCTCGATATGATCATCAAACACTCGTCTGTCTCCCTTTACGCCGACGATACCAAATTTTTCAAAACCATTTCCTCTCCCCATGACTCTTTCCTCCTTCAACAAGATCTTGATAGTTTTTCGATCTGGTGCCTCAAAAATTCTTTGGAACTTAATATCGCCAAATGCCAATCCATCACCTTCTCACATAAGCGGAACCAATCTCCTCCCCGACTCAATCTTCTCCATAACCAACCTATCTCCTCCGTACAATCTCTTCGCGACCTCGGCATTTTGTGTGATAGCGAGCTCAACTTCCGGTTACATATGGATGAGATAATCCTCAAAGCCAACTCTGCACTAGGTTTTGTAAAACGGTGGTCCAAAGAATTCACCAACCCATACGTGACCAGGTCCCTCTATATTACCTTTGTTCGCCCCCTCCTAGAGTACGCCAGTCCAGTATGGTCCCCATATCATCGTGTTCATATCTCGAGAATTGAAAGTATTCAACGTCGTTTTCTTCGATTTGCTCTTCGAGGTATGCCCTGGGACGATCCTTTTAATTTGCCCCCCTATCAAAATCGTCTCAACCTTATCAACTTAAACACCCTTGATGATCGCAGAGATGCAGCCGACTTTCTCTTCATTCATCGACTCCTTTCAGGTCACGTTGAATTCGCGTCCCTTCACAACTCCATTTTCCTCAACACTAACCAACCCTCGTAATCTACGTACCCCTCGACTCTTCTATCTACCAACCCACCACACCTCCTATGGCGCGAACGAATCAATCTCCCGTATGCTACGTCAAATCAACTCAAACCGTACCATCTTTGACTTCCACCGCACCACTTCCTACCACAAATCCGTTCTCCTGCACCACTCCAACCAACCTTAGTTTTAAGTTTTAGTTTAAGTTTAATTTGTAAGTTATAGCTTGTATTAAGCCGAATAAATGGGGGCGTTCGCCCCCACCAAAATTAAAACTGGGACGGTTTCTTCTGAAGAAATTGCAAGGAAAATATTGCTTTAAGAGTTCCACTTACGACGCCGTTGCAAATAAAAGATGAAGTTGACATGTTCCAAAGAGCTGCGTGGAACAACACTTCCTTTCGAACAAGAGGAATAAAACACGAAAAGCAAATATACGCGTCCGATATAGAAGGCCTCCTACAAGAAAAAAGAAAGCACGAAGGAGATGGCAACAATCACGTGCGCTCCCACATAAATCCTATTTGAACCGCCTATCAAAAAAGCTATAGCAAATGCTGCAAGAATATAAGAACCGTGAGACTTCTAATTACCTCGAAGGCTTGACTGCGGACAAGAGTTCCAATTATTTGCTCTGGAAAACCGTGAAGTCAATTGAGAAACCTGTTATGCACTTGGCACCGATAAAAACAGCCAACGGCGTTCGAGAAAGCGAATTTGTTTGACGACCACTTGGAAGAAACATTCAAACCGTTCGAAGGACGTCAACTGGCCCAAGAACTTAATCTCAGAACAGGATCCGACAACTACAATATAAAATCTGTATCACTGTCGGAGCTACAGCAAACAATAATAAGGCTCCAGGATAAGATTTGATTACAAGTGAAATTCTAAAGGAGGTACCTCGAAAAGTGTTTGTCAGGCTCCTCCACATTGTAAATGCTTCCATGAGACTTTTATACGTTCCAAGCCAATGGAAAGTCGCAGAAGTCATAACAGTTCCAAAGCCGGGGAAAAGTACAAACGACAAAAAATCATACAGACCCATTTCGCTCCTGCCGATAATTTCAAAAGTCTTCGAAATTCTTCTGCTTAAACGTTTAAAACGAATAACTGAAGAAAGACGATTGATCCCGGATCACCAGTTTGACTTTAGGGTCAAACATTCCACAATCGATCAGGTCTATCGGATAACAAATGAAATTGAAAACGCGCTAGAGGGAAAAAACATATGTTCAAGCGGTTTTCTCGATGTAACGCAAGCCTTCGACAAGGTATGTCACGAGGGCTTGACGTATAAGCTAAAACAAATTTTACCGAGAGAAATGAATAGAATATTCGAATCTTATCTTGAAAATAGACTGTTTCGGGTTAGATATGGGATTGAATACTCTGAATTTAAGGAAATTCAAGCTGGCGTTCCACAAGGAAGCGTTCTGGGGCCATACCTATTCTTACACTAGAGACGTACATACCTCTAGATGAAGAGACTGCGGTAGCCACGTTCGCGGATGACACGGCGATCCTCGCCACAGGGAAAACAGTTGAATCCTCGACTGCAAAACTTCAACGAACTCTGAACAAAATATGTGGAAATTACACGTAAAAAAGAAACGTAAATAGCTCGAAATCAGGCTAAGAGAAGATATCGGAAGATACTCTAAACTAAGCACATATAACAAGCTGCTTATATATAAGCAAGAGCTAAAACCTTCGTGGACTTATGGTATACAACTATGGGGTTGTACCAAACCAAACAATATGTCTGTCCTACAGACGTTCCAGAACAAAGCGCTTAAAGCAATCGCAAATGCGACATTCACCGCGATCTGGGAATTGCAACCGTGAAAGACGAAGCAGCAAGCTTTGCTCGTAAACTTCGCACTCGTCTTGTGCATCATTGCAACCAGGAAATAATCCGATGATTGGACGAGACAAATCTTGTGCGGCGATTTCAAAGAACACGACCGTTCGCCTTAAGGAGAAACCGTATGAAATAACGGTAACAGTAGGTGCCTTCGCTGGAAAGCTACCTACCAAACGTGATAAACTACAGAAGCTTGAGCTACTTGTTAAGGAAACTTAGTCGTAGTCTAGTCTTAGTGGTGTGGTGGCGTGCTTATGGTGCCTATGAAGGTTTTTACCTACCCACGGAGCAAAAAAAAGATTAGTATGCTCAACGGGAGCACAAGATCTCGCTAAATAGAAAAAGCTGTTAGTCGAGGACCAGGTCCACCCGAACTGTATCGCCACACAAAGACACGAAGAGTCGCTGTTTTTTTTTTTTGGACTAAGAAGTCAATTGAGTAAAATAAAATCTTTGAAGGAGCACTCTTATCATGATAGACACAACCATCGGAAGTAGAAACTGCACCGCACTGCCAACAATTTCGATTACTGATTGAATAGCAGCTGGCCGACCGAAAAATACATGGCGCTGAACAGTCGAAAAGGATTCACGATAATTAGGAAAAAGTTGCAAAGAAGTACGAAACACGAAAGAGTACAAGAAATTACAGAAATAGGAGTGATATGAGTACAGGCTCTACTCGTAGAGTCCACAAGGGCAAATAGGACTTCAGTAACTAAGTATACCTAAACAACAGCGATGGATTGACCTGTCATACTGCTGAGTCTCTGATAACTCGGCGAAGAAGCTCAAAGCCAAACTGCGGCAAATTATTTGTTCCATATGAGCAACTGATGACAGTCTACATTGTGGGTCAATGTTGTATCGTTCAACTCTAGAGAGTGTTTCGTGAAACGGTTCACCCTCAAATTGTTCAATGTGCAACAATGCGACGAAACTTTATCATTATCCTGGATAACCAGATTCTGTCTATACATGCTGACCAAATACAAAATAATTACAAACATCCGAATCCACTAGATCCAATCCACAGTCACATTTTCCCAAAGTTAAACACACATATTGTCCTTCCAACTAACATATTCCACTCCAACTCCCTGATTAACAGCTTCAGACACAGCAACACAATCCCATATTCCGAATAATGTAAATCCCGCAAATCAAAACTAATTTTCAGAAAAGCCTGCAAAAGTTTACCCAACTGAGGAACAGTACACACTTCCGGCGAATTAAATTAACACTTCCGCACCGGGCTGACAATATGACCCAGTTATCCTCTATTAAATTTACAATTCTCTGGACAAACTTTCCACTCCGTCCACCGTCAAACCCGAAGGGTGTCTCAGTGTCTCACTAAAGGACGACACACAATTTCGGCGCAAATATTGTACATGTTTACCACGAAATCAAAATTATTTTCACCCGCAATCTACTGCACAGTGAAAAGTTTATAACTCTGTTGTGGTTAACCTCCGACCCTTCTTCCAGCTGTGGCAACGCGGTGGATTGTAGTTCTGATGGCGTTGGTGCAGGCGCTTAGCTTCAGTGTAACTTTTATCACTCAATGGTGAGAGAAAACTACTTCAACGTGACCGAAACGAAAATGCCTGTCACGGGATACAGATCCGGGTGCAGAAGGACTCTCCTTATCGTACTCGTATTGTACAATAGTTCGCGCCTGGAAATGGCGGTATCAACTTTCGAGAATATCATCAACTACCAACGACGCCGCCGCCATCAACGGACGTTGGCGTATCGACTGAATGAAATTGCTACGGCAAATTTTCACATGACTTCATTTCACTTGCTATGGAGCGGTTGCTGTCATTGTCGCAAACGTGTTCGCAGTTCCAGTCGTCGTCGTCGTAGTCGTGCTCGTGGTCGGGATTCTATTCCTCGATATCAAGAACGCGTCTTGGACTTTGTTTATGAGTTCCCAGGCAGCTACAATGTCCTGACCTGATGTTGTTGCCCTCACTTAGATAAAAAGTCTCATCCTCGGTTGGTAGTCGTCTCGTGTGCACAAATTAGAAACATTAGACGCAAGTGACTGGATGACTAAAAAGAAGAAAAAAACACACACAGAATGGAAAAAAATATTACACTTTCAGGATCAACAACGACACGGGATAGGAAGTAAATTTTATAGAATTTGAATTGTGAACCGCGCGTCACCGACAGCGGCTACAACTTCTGCAGCATGGAACACTTAAGGAAATTGGAAAGGAATGTAATTTATTTTAGAGCCCGGAAATGGGATTTTAATGCGATCGTCCTGCGCCAGACCAAGTGATATTCATATACGAGTGCCTATCTACCACTACATACATAGGTAGAACTTTGCTGCGAATATGGTTAGAGCCATTAGGTGGACGCGTTTTGTGAATATTTTGTGGCGTGTGTCATTGTGGCGATGGATTCTGAAACAAAGGGATTTCGGATGTGAAATTTACTGTAGAGGAATTTTATTTTTACGATTATAACGGGAGAAATTGCGAGGACTTAGCGAATCCTTTTGATGGCTTGAAAGGGAAGAATAATTCAGGGCACGTAATGTGCTTTGAATCCGTTGCTTTGGAAGAAGGATACACCGAATGGCCATAGAATTTATGAGCTCAAACAAGGCAAACATATGATATGCCCCATGGTGAAGATTATCATGGAGTTTGAGCACATAAACATTTCAAAGGAATAAAATGGTTTACATGGGTATGCGGGCTATTCCACACTAAAAAGTCTACCAAGTTTGTATCCGGATAGGCGTGTTACAACTAATGCTAACCAGTTTTAGGTCTTTGGGTGTTGTATGTGATACCATCCTTAGGCACAACGACAATCCTTTTCTCGGACCAAACAACAGGTACAGTTCCCAGTGCTAGGCAGACTTCTATGTTGGACCCATGACAGATTCTGACCATCTGGGGCTGGCTATGAACGATACCTCCTGAGGACTGAAATAGTCAGAAAATCGCAGCCCACCACATAAGTTCCCCATCACTGATGAAATCTTTAAGGTCTACAATAACCTTTACGAAGGGTTCCTTAATAGAGATAAGCATACAGCCGGGATGATGAGCTCTCATCAGCAAACGGAGTTTTCTGATTCTGTATATGGCAAAGCTATTGCAATGTTTACGTCGAGCTTTCTTGCTCGTGGTTTTAACAGATTTAGGCTCTGTTTGTAGATTTCGAAATCTAAAGGCCCCATTAAAAATGGACTACTCTTGCAAAGAAAGTTGTTACTGGCACAGCAATATCTGGACATCCAACTGGATCTTGTTCTGTAAATTTAGAAGATTCTACTTGTGAGCGACTACCATACAGGAAGTATTGGTGAGAAAAAATGCATTTGTGGCGGTGATGAGCGATCTGAAAGGTCAAGAGCTTGGGTTGATGTACCAAATAAGGCCTGAACACCTAGGCTTGGCCAATTCTAGGACCAAGATTTCGTTGCTCCATTCATAAACACGAAATGAAGGGACAATGTCTTAAGTTCTTCGATATGTTAGCTTCTCCATTAATTCAGTATAGTCACGAACGAAGGCAGGGCCCGAACTCAATCAATCTTGTGATGCCAGAAAGATATTGCGATCCCCAACCAAAATTACTCATGGAATGAAAAACAGCAAATAATCGACTTAACCCTATACAACAGGTACGCTAAGGAGGTTTCTGCATCAAACTATAGGTAGACCGAATCGAATGCAAAGTCCCGGAAGAGAATTACCGGACTTACTGGTACCGCTTTAAGAAGGACATTAGCAAATCTCTGCCTAAGCTCAGTGCTACAGAAGGTAGAACAATCCTTTCAGAATCGAATGGTGCCCTGATCAAATAATTTGTACTCTTACAGACCGTCCTGTTCCGTTGTGGAATACAAATTTGCAGTGACTTTGCTTCTGTGAAAATAGTGGAGCACCAGCAAAAACCATCCGACCGGTTAAAGTCTTTAAAAGGGGTACATCGGTCAGCCTGAAACACTTCGAACATCGAATAGCACCTACACTAAGTCGAAAGCAGGAACTCTCATTCCCATGCTCGAAACATAATTTCTAGGTACTCAGATCAGAACTGGCTCACAGCCCAGTTGGTATCACCGGATGTAAGCTCAGTAATGCAACCTCTCGAAGCTGGTATCTAGTTTCGAGACAGCAACAGCTGTCAGCTTTTTTCCAGTCTGTCACTAGTAAAATAGAACCAAACTCTACAACATTCTGGCGAACGTGACAGAGTTTGGCAACCATACGCTTCCCATATCCTAGGATACAGGAGGAAACATGGCGACCTCCTGACCAAAATACAATAACTCAGAATCATCATCAGTAGATGGGAGACACGCCTGCATTAGTCTAGAAGTCTGCACATTCCGTGGGGCCAAAATTGATTCTGACCACTACGTAGTAGTAATCATAGATGAAGTATTGAATGTAGATTTTAAAAGCAGTACAGCGCCAGGAAAATACTGCGAGGCGCCTACAATCGCACGAGATCGCCAGAGCATTTGCTTTTGGGTCTCTATCAATCAGTCATCAGAAATGGCTCTCCTGATGTACTAGGCTTCACAAGAAACCCATGGTTCGACGATGAATGCTAACGTGTACTTTCAGGCAAATAGGAGCCGTAACGTGCAACATAGCACAAGAGGTGCGGTCGACACGTACCACCAGAGGGAGAAATCGACCACAAACTTCTCCAAGAAAAATGAGGAAGTTTGAAAAACGCGAAGTTGAAGACAACGAGAGATGATACTGTGGTAATGAGGTTCAGAAATTTTATCAGAAAGGTAAAAAACACATGTCAGGGCAACAGAATTCAAATTGAAGCCTGCAAAGATGACCACGGGTGCATCGTAGTTAAGACGCAGTCTGTCAGTTGGGATACATCATTCAATCTGGACGAAGATCGAGAAATGATTTGTCCACCTGTCCGAAACGAAGTGAAGATAACTATATCCAAGCATAAATCTAACAAATTCTCTGAATCCGACAGTTTAGTTACCGGAGCTCTTTAAAGCTGGACGAATTGATCTGGGAAGGAGTAAGCACTGGTTCAAATGTACGCATGCATGAATCCTGAGAACCATCTTTGCAGTTCTGAAGAACGGAGACCTCCTGAACTGCCTATTAAATGTCGCATACAAGATCCTTGATGGCGAATTCTGTGAGCGTCTTAAACCGACCGCCAAATGTTCGCTCACCGGTAGATTTTGGAGAAGACCCGATACATAAGGGATGCAATACTTCGAAAATATCTCCTACTTCTCGCATATGTCACCATCGGAACTTTTGTAACATCAAACTACGAGTATAATATGTGCTGTCGTCAAAAAGGACAATCAACACCGACGTCTTAGACAAAATATGACTATGGACAAGCGCGGAAAATAAACGAAGAATAGCTCTTACCCATCGCTGTTTCTATGGTTCTATGGGCTAAGAAGGCAATTGAGTAGCAACGCCTGATCTCTAGCAAGGTAGAAGACACTATACAAAACCCTCATCCCTGTGTATTTTACGGCGCAGTAACAGAAACATGGAGGGAACAATTCTCCGTCTGTCTGGCCCTTTCTGCTTTGGGGAGGGACTACTCAAATATCGCCTGCACAACGATGTGGATCTGGTCTGAAGGCCTACCTAAAACCAATTAAAATCGCTGGGTTATATAGAATGCACGAAGGATCTTAGGCTCCAACCCAGAGGGCCAACGAAACAGAGGAAGACCCTACCTAAGGTGGCGTACGCATCGAGCTGGCTGGAGAAGCATGTGGGTGGAGGTCCAAGTCCTCCCAGTAAGACAGAGATTGCCATCAGACTGATGTCCACAAAATGAATACTGATGTGCGTCAGGGCTCCATTCTGTCTCTGACACTCGTTTTTCATTTACAATCTCCTGAGTAATACCAGCGAGTCAATCTATTCCCTTGTTGAAGATAGTACTCTCTGCTTTTGGTATTCATTCTCGGAGTCACAAACTTGCTCTTCGGCTGTTCAACGAGAACGGCAGCGTTCATTCTACGTTAGAATGACCATATATTCGATGCCTTGTGAAATATGTAAGAAATGCCTAAAATATCTAAAGCAACCCTGGGTTTTCATCCTTCGAGGTTCCAAGATTCCTCAACAAAAAAAACGTTCTCAAGATCGAGAACGATACCTAAACCCAGACCCAGTCCCATAGCATAGAATTCGTCTTAACTCCTATCCCCTCGGTGACATCGGGTGGGGTTTCAGCCCCGACACGGGAGAGATGCAATCTATTGTCAAACTTTGAGGGTGTTGAGTTCTATTTAAAAAATAAATATTTGGATGCTGAAAATATCTAGCCCAACGAGCATAACCCTTTTAACTGCAAGTCACAGTCGGATGGCTTTTTTTAAATGCTAACATTCCATCATTCAAAACAGTCCATACATCACACCGTCAACGCTAAATCGCTCAATTGAATTACGTTGGCCACTAAATACTCGTATCGCAGGCGCTCGTCCTCATGCTCATGTTGATGCTGATGTTGATGCTCATGCTCGTGTTCGTATACCGCGAAATCACGTGCACGTTCGCCACTCCATTTGGCATGCAAGTTTTCCACAGTTCGCCGTCTGGAATAGAGGCAACGAATTAATTTTTCAATCAGCTTCCGAGTAGCAGCACGTTCTCAGCATTCCCCACAATAATTACCGACGCGAGATACGTGCCCTCTATCAGCACTGAGTTGTATTGTGGCCTCCAAGGGGAATTCTCTGAATTTAAATACGCAAACCAGGAAGAAGGAAAAAAAAAAACCAAAAATACGAAGAACAAAATAAAAATCCGCGACAGTGAAATACTACAATCGAACATGAACACCTAGATACGAATACACAGATACAACCTCAAGTCACCTAAAGTACTATTGTACAATATATAGTACCGCCATCCAGTGTGTACCTTCATTATACTCGTACCACAGGCTGGGTATAGCCATATCTTCTTTGCAAACTTCAGATACTCGTACAAATACGATCTCTTACTGCTGGCTCTGATGATGCAGATTGGATTCATTGGATCCAATGGAACTATACTCAATTGTTGCAGCACGCTCGTATTTCAATATTTCATAGAGCGAGCGCAACATAGACTCCAGCCCCTTGGATGGAGTACGGATACTCGTAATTTATGCAGCAAAAAAAAAAAACAACATCGTATCGAACGAATACCGAAACCGATAAGTAGATTAACCGATTCATGGCGCAGAAGGAGATCACGTGCTCTTAGGCATTTGTTTGAATTTTTCTGCACCATTTCGCGGTTTATATCTGCAATCCGCAGATTGGATCCGAAATTGGACATGTCATCAGATGGCAGTGAATGTGAATGGTCTAGCTCCGGATGCAGTTTCCACAGTTGCCATTTCTATGTCCTACCATACCATACCATGCCATTTCGGATGACTTTTTGGTGAAGGCTTCCTCTTATCGAAGCGAGTATTTTTCATAATGGCTTACGCACGTTTTAGACTTTAAGGTGGCCTTAATTGGAACGCGAATGCCTTCTGTGCAAGTGGAGTGGATTATCATTACAGTGATGGGATTTTAATGTCGAAAGATCCAATCAAGTGGCTATCCACGCATGTCTCCTGGTCCAGAGGAGCTGAGGAAGACAAATCGGCCAAGTGAATTGCGTGCGCGTTGTATTTTGTGTTTTACCATACTCTTTTGGGCTGTGATTAAAAAGTGAAATCCAAAATTGGGTCACGAGTAAATGCAATTTTCGTTTGATGGATGAGGGAAAAGACTGATAAAATTCGATGAGCATACTCGTAAGTGGTAGAGTGAGGTTGTTATTTTGTTCTTCCTCCGGGCGAGAGATTCTTTGAAGTGACACTAGGTCAGGTAACATTTCTCAAAAGTCGAAAGGGTGATGAAAGTATAAAGATAGTCCGGTGATATTGATGAGGTATATCATTGGAGTGTCACTTCTCAATGATAGAGAGAGAGCGAGAGAGAGAGCCCTCTGAAACTGATTAGTGGTGTCTGGTTGCAAGGATATCATGGTAACGGTGATGAATTTCGCAACGAATTTACTAAAGCCTGCTTGGTACAATGTAAAACTGTGTCTCAAGATGAAAGTACAATTTTGACTTTTATTTGAAGCAGCTCCGACTTAACTGACGGAAGACAGAAAACAAACATTCAATACACCTAATTTGCAAGGTTTTTGATCACAATAACGAGAGCAATAGCTCATGATACTGAACCTCAAAGTCCAAGAAATGGTCTCTTCATATCCTCAATGTTAACTTGTTCCACTTTGCTGTTTTTGCTGATCGGGCTCTGTATCAATCAATGGTGTCGACCCGAAGTTCATTTTGTCGTTTTCGTTTGCCTGGTTACGCTAGAAAAAATCCGCTCGAGGCTTTGTAGCAGTGGAGCTTTAACGACGTCGGTTAGTTTACCATAAGCACAATCCCCAATTTGGGGGGTAAATCTGTTTTTGCGATCCTTTAAATATTCAACAGAATGTCTATTTCAACATGATGACTAGTCCTTATTGAACTCAGCTGCTAATACGTTGAAGTACCTTATATAAGGAATCTCCTCTACCGCCACTTTCATTCAATCGCGTTAATTAATCTACCTTGCGGCCTCCTCTTGTGGATCTGAGGATTTTTGCTATTTCCTTCCTGCTGAACACTCGCGCTTATAAGTTTACCAAGTCAAGTACGGTGGACGAGACAGGTGTAGTCAGCAAGGATGTCGCCGGGCAGTTCCTACTCTAATCATACAGCACCCAACCATCAACAACAAGCTAGTGGGGAGATTGAATCTTGGTGTTCAGTGGAAGGTGTGTATCGGTGGCGCCAGCAAGGTGACGAGCAGAGGGTGATATATTGGTTGGAATATATTACATATATGACAGCTTGTTTGGATCCATTGAGTGGCAAGTTTTCTGTCGGAAATTTTACCTGATTCCAGAAGAAAAAGAAGAAGAAAACAGGGTATGGTATAACCACACAGCCAAAACCTACGCTTTCTCCACTCCAAATAGGATGGAAGCATGACAAAATCTGTAACTTCTCCCAAATGGCCATACGGTAACAGCAGGTGGATATTACATTTCAAAACTTACAATCGAAGTGGAAAAGTACTCCTCGTCAGGCAGGACACAACTCCACTTACCTGCAAATAAAAAGAAGAAAAACACAATTTTTACAAACTTTTCAAAGAGAAAAAAAAAAAAAACAGGAAAGTTGTAAAGAAAATCAATTTCGAAAATTTTGCCTGGAGAACATATGTATGCAGTTCGAAACATCCTTGCGTTCGGAGAAAACTCCATAATGCCCACTTCTCACTTCAAGTGTTTAAAGTATTTCCTTCGACAATTGGGGCTTCCTAAATGTGGAAATGGCAACAGCTGGCATTTTTTTTTTTTAAGACAAATTCATTTAGTGCAATGGGTGGAAGGTGTCACGAAGCAAAACGTAAGATCTTTGCAGCTATTTAACCCCAATAGAGAACTTCAACTATCTATCAGATCCTTCCTGCCATCAAGGAAAGAAAAAGAAAAAACAACAACCCAATCGTGCTTGGCAATTACTGTTGCCACTCTCCAGACCGACAACATAATTGACATAAAAACAAGCATCAACTCCAAGTTTCAAGCTGTAAGCTCCAATCGCAGCCCCCAGCTCCAACCTTATCATTACAACTCTGATTAATTGGTAAGAGAATACACATCCCAGATCATGGAGCCCGTAAACATCACGTGGATGAGCGCTCTGAGAAGACAAATTAAGGAGAACCATAAAATGTTTTCTCATCATGTGAAACCTGGACTAGATCCTGGGTAAATCTTTGTATCCTGTGAATTTATACAACTGACCCAATTATCTGCGTGACCTAAGCAATCATGAGTACATCCCTTTGTTCGTTTCACATGCAACCCTTAATGGTTTCATCCCTTGTCGTCCCCTAAATTAAAGTCAATCGATTTCTTTCTATCAAAAATCAATTATCGCACTGCATCTGCTGGCAAAAATAAAAAAATCGATTCCATCCCATCGGAATAACATTTTGCTAAACGTTCCCAACCTAGGTCAGGTTTCCTAGCGAAAAATCCAAGAGAACGTGTCAAATCAGTCGGTGACACATTTGACGATTATAAATCCGTTGTTCAACCGCGCCCTGAATTCAGGGGTGAAATATGCCGATTCTAGCAATAATCCTCAGAACAATGACACGAGTCACAAGTGTGTCACCAACATATACTACGACAAACCCCTTTGTGCTAAACCCAGCACCACCATCTCACCCCATCACACTACGTCGTCGCCGCAAGTGATATCGTTTACAATGAAGGCAACTTTACCACCCCGATGTACAAAGTGCACAGACAGTGCAGAAAGCAGCACAGAAGTGACACAGAAGCACTAGAACAGCATCACAATCACCGGTAACTATCATACATACGCCAGGATGATTCAGGAGTAGTTTTCGGATGCATTCACAAAGACAGAGCGCAATACAGAAAGCATCCCATGCCATCAACTAAATTGATACTCCTGCCATTGCTGGCTGGGTTTTTCAAATCCATTTTATCCCAAGTGCAGTGGCAACGGTTTTGAATGGTAACATCTGCATCCCTATCAGGATGAAGGATAACTATGGAAGAGGGTGAATCAGGCGCTTGCATACAGACATTGATGAATAGGGTTGTTAAGTGAAAGCGCATTTCGGGTGTTTGTCGAAATCTCCCAACTGGGAACGCATTTAGCCCAAATGAATATGTATGCTGATTTGATGAATCGTTACCCAGAACGTGCTGATAGAGCTGAGGGAAGAGTGATTCACTTAATCGGAACACCACCCGGAATACGAGTACAATTTTTAGAATTTTTCTTTTTCTACTTTATTGCCCATAACCTGGGATGTGGGCTGCAATTCGGAATACAAAGTTACAACAGATTTATGGAGTGTGAAGGTAAATATAAAAAGTAGACACAGGCCTGTGAGATACTTTTTTGTGTATTGGTTGTACATATCTGTGCTTCGATTTCGAATTCGATTCATGGCTTAGCTGTTTCCCATCTCTTGATGACGGGTCTCTTGGGGATTTCATTGGTTCAAGACAGAAACGTGTATGTTCTTGGGATTATAGAACCGTATGCGAATGAGTGTAACCCAATGTCGTTAGATAAGATAAATCTCCAACATCAGATACAAGTGTAAATTGCACTTGCACTGAATCACCATCCAGCATCGACGAGATTATTACTTTCTCCTGCTTTCTGGTTGACTTGTGTTGTTACATTGCACTTCTGATTGAATTACATCATGTCTTCATCATTTTAACTACGACGATGACTGTAGTGGATGGGGAAAGGTCGTGTATAGAAGGGTGAGCAATTTCCAAAGAGTAACATAGGTTAAGATCTGGGAAACATATCATAGTTTCCGCTTCAACAAGTATGATAAAGACATGCCTTTCAGATACTGTCATGCAGAAACGAGTAGATGAATAAAATATGCAACACCCAAGCCAGGACAAGGAGATAGAGATCTGCTTAAAGTATCTGAGGGGCATATACTTGCCATCGAGATACAATGTACGAGTAAACTGATAAATTTTACAAGGATTCTCAACGCGATTCACCCCTGTCACATCTAAACCACCACAGCTAAACCAAAGTTATTGACAATATTCCAGGAAGACTACTATCTCGAGTATATGTTCGCTTATTTTGGAAATTATAGATTCAGCGACGAGTCTATAATATAAGACACATCAACTGCCCACCGGTTCCACTATCCCCCTACAGCCAATTATCATGCACACTTAGCTAAACATTTAACCAATGTCCTACGACAAACAAATGACACACTTTCAAGTGCTTTCTAAGACAACCTTGAGACACCAGAACTTATATGGACCCTACTCGACCCCAAACATTCGAGACAGTTGATCACGCTCAGAAGAAGAGACATCTATAGGACACTGTGCCAATGCACCTGAACGAGGACTACTCCAACCTAATCTCACCTAGATGGTTGATGGAAAAGTAGTGCCCTATTAAGGCGCTGGTAAGAAATCTACCGTCTCGCCTGTGGAAAGACAGCACAATGACCGCTGGCTGAATTATGACAGACGTCCCAGAGTATTCGTCTAATCTACTTCCAGAGTGGTATCCATGGTTGGACTCATAAAAAACTCAGCTGTCAATGGAAGCCATAACCGAGGATGGAATCAGTCTCAAAGCTGGTTCAAGTCCTGACAAGTCCTGCTCTTAGCCTTACTTAGCGAATTCATCGATGACTTAATTTCCCGCGATTCCGTTGTGACATGGGCCCAGACCAGACTCAATAAATTCAGCCGTCCAACAGTGTCAAAGAAGGCTTCCATCCTCGAACTAGCTTGGAGCCTTTGTCTCCTCCACCTATTCCCCATTGCAAGAACAACTTCATATGACTGCAATGGAATACTGATACAAAATTAACCAACCACATAGTTAGGCGTCAAGAAATCAGCGTCACATCTCCGATTTGCTCTGAAACCATCAATGGAGTATGATCATGAGCGCAAAAAAGGCAAACAAAAACATCTCGATGGCGCGAGCGACTGTGGCTGCATCAAAAACGACGCCATGTACATATGTACCTATGAATGATTAATTTACAAAATACCAACAAGCACTCGTCATGAAGGCAAAGGAATCTAAACTAAAAGGCGTTGAATATGTTTCGTATAAATCTAATCAAATTCTTGTCAGAAAAGTTGAGTGCGGAAAAGTTATCTCAATTAATTTTCAATTAATCATTTGCATTTGATATGAATGATATTAATGATTTAACCGAACACCTTTCCGCCCTTAAATCGAGTAGCTCCGTCTGTAATAATGTTTTCTATAGTAAATAGTTCGTATTGCAATAACAAACTTTTATTATAAAGGTACACACACACGTACACCACAATGTAAGAAGTTTGAGAGAAAATTTTGGGGCTCTTGTCACGCACATTGCTTTGTTTGCGTTCATTTCAGATACCGTTTTTGTGGATACCTGTACGATGTATTCTTTTTTATTTTATTCCTGGGTTTGACTTCTTTGCAAGTTCTAGTGGTAATCACCCAGCAGGTTAAAAGGTTACAAAATAATAAATCCGATTCTGTTTGCTTTGAGATAAAAACCAGAAAACCAAAACAAGCGTCATGGTCTTTATCCAACAGGAAGACCGCCCTACTTAACACTAATCATACCAAGACTTAATATATACCTATTTCTACCATAGCGGGTCAAATGACCCGACTTTATGTTTCATGCTTGAATGTATGAAATATGGATGTTAGGAAGGAAATAAAAATATAAATTAAATTTATTATAATTAAACAAAATAGTATGTTGAGCATTTCTATTACAAAAGCAAAAAATAAAAATTTTTAATTCATAGTTCATCGCATTTTTTACATATAAGTGTTTCCATTGTACATTTTCCGCAAACATATTTTTTACATTTAGAGCAAATTTTGTTGGTTTTATTTTCTTTACAGTATCTTATTTGACATCTCATACGTTTATAAGCATCTGTAGTAGACTTAGGCAACGATCCTTTCGTATTTGTTTCTTGTTTTGGTTGTTCACGGGCTTCTCGAAAATCGGCGCCAAGTTCTTCTGCTAGCTTGAGTAAAAAATCTTGTCTCGAGATATTTTCTCCTGTCGTTTGCTTGTACAAAATCCAGGCATTTATGCCAGCTAAATCAAGGATATTGAAAAAAACTTGGAGAGGCCATCTGCAAGACTTAGATTTTGTAGTAAATTTCCTCGCCATTTGATCGGTCATGTCTACACCAAATTTGGTTTTATTGTAATATGAAACAGTTTCAGGTAAACGTTTATCATTGTTTTCTACTTTAACGAATTTATGTTTAGAACTAAGTAAAAGTACTTTTTTTGTTGGCTTACTTTTATAGATTGTAAGAGTACAATTATCTGTTGTAAAAATTTTCGATGAAAATCGTTCCATATCATCTTTCTTTTGCTTCGCAATTAGTGGTAATTCTCTTTTATTTGACCGAATAGTTCCAACTAACGTAGTTTTTTTGGCTAGGAGTTGTGTTGCTAGGGATTTGCTTGTGAAGAAGTTGTCTGTGGTCACAGTTCTTCCGCAACCCGTAAATGGCTCAATGAGTTTAAGTACAACATATTCAGAGAGTGGTACTGAAGAGGGCCTATATTTATCTTTTCCAAGATATAGAAGTGCATTTATGACGTATTTGCTATCGACGTCCGATGCTAACCAAAATTTGATTCCAAATTTATCCGGCTTGTTAGGCATGTATTGCGTAAATCTACATCGTACTTTAGTCGGACATAGCTGTTCGTCTATAGTAATATTTTCACCCGGTTTGTAACAGTTTTGGCTGTTCTCAATGAAAATATTCCAAATTGCAGATACCATAGCGAATTTATCTGTTTTCAAACGTTGGCTCCGCTGACTTTTTTCATCAAAAGGAATAAATCTAAGAATTTCGGTATTATTATTTCTGCTCATAGTTTCAGAAAAAAATTTAGGCCCCCATATGTTATTCCACAAAAAGGAAATATTCAAATTATTTGCTCCATATGCAGCTCGAGCATATAAAATTGCAATAAATGCATCTAATTTTTTTTTTTAGATAAACTCCAATCGGAACCTAACACTCTCTTTGCTTCTTCTATTGTGCATGTTCTTATATGGTTCATAATACGGTGGTCAATTATCAATGAAAATGCAGTACTAACTTTAGCTTTCATTATATGGCGTTTTGCATATCCTGTTGGGCCTACTTCTTGTAGATCCATTATTCGCAACATTTTGTTCATTTATTTCTACTTCACTTTCTTCCGAACTTGAGAGTAATCTTATTCTTTTTCGGCCACTACATACATTCACAATATTTTCCTCTTCATCGTCAGTATCTGTAGAATCAAACTCATTTTTATTTGCAACCAATATACGAGGGCGGGTCAATAAGTCCGTGGAATAAAACCTTTTGGAATAAAACACAGATTTTTTGATAAAAAAATAATTTTATTTTTCAACGTAGTCTCCCTTGAGCTCTATACACTTTGTCCAACGCTTCTCCAATTTTTTTATCCCTTCCAAAAAAAATGATTTGTCGAGGTCCTCAAAATAGGCCTTTGTTTGCGAGATGACTTCATCATTGGAGTCAAATCTTTTTCCACCAAGCCATTTCTTCAGGTTTGGGAACAAGAAGTAGTCGCTCGGAGCCAAATCTGGAGAATAGGGTGGATGAGGGAGCAATTCATAGCCCAATTCATGGATTTTTGCCATGGCAACTGCACGTGTGTGCACCCTTGCATTGCTTGGTGGAAAATAACTTTTTTCTTGGCCAAATGAGGTCGGTTTTTTTTCAAATCGTCATTGAATCGGTCCAATAAGTTGGCATAATAATCCCCATTGATTGTTCTTCCCTTTTGAAGGTAGTCAATGTGGATTATCCCGCGTGCATCCCAAAAAACAGTCGCCATAACTTTATTGGCTGACAAACCCACCTTGGCCTTCTTTGGCGCCGATTCACCCTTAGAAACCCACTGTTTTGACTGTTGTTTGTTCTCTGGTGTGTTGTGATGGATCCATGTTTCGTCCACGGTTACAAAACGGCGCAAAAACTCCTCCATATTGCGATTAAACAACGCCAAACCTTCCTGTGAAGTGAAGCACTCGAAATTCACTTTTTTCCATTTTCTCCTCAAATTAGTGAGTAGTCTGATAAAAAATAGCTGTCAAACACAAACTAACTGACGCAGCAAGTTTAAATTTTGACAGGAGTCAACTGACAGATGCCTGTTGACAGGAGCAGTGTTGCTGTTTCAGTAAAGAGGTCAGAAATTCAAAAAGTCACGGACTTATTGACCCGCCCGCCCTCGTATCTTCATTTTCAGAAAATTCAACTTCACTAATTTCTGAAAACTCTTCGCCAATATTATTTATATCTTCTAAGAACTTGTACTGTCTTGTTTGCTTCGACATTTTTCTGTGTAAAAAATGATCTGTATTACTATAGCTATCAAAATAAAATATAAGCTAGGTACTTACCAAGACTTTCAATTTTTGCCACTTTTTCTTACACTAAAAAGCTATTTTCAATCTAAAATTTGATATTTTCTTGAAATTATTCTGAACTATTTTCGTTGAACTACTTTACGCAACAGTCTTTGGAAGAATGTGCAACTTACTGACTACAAATATGACTAGATAATCTCATAAAACAAAAAAATTCTCTCCGGGTCAAATGACCTGTTGTGGTAGATATCGGTATACAACAAGGATTACTCAGAATAAACAAAACAAAACAAAACAAAAATATTTTTATAACTGTACATTAATTACTTAGAAAAAGTCATGAAGTCAAATGTGCAAACGCAATAAAATTATACGTGCATTTTCAATGCAAAAGTTCAAAATGGGTCATTTGACCCGTTATGGTATGTTTAGTGTTAAGTAACTAGCCTCAGGAATCTTTACGACAGGCTCCACGAAATTTTCAACAAACCCCTCGAAAAGGTTGCGGATAACCTCACTACTTTTCGGAATTCTGTACACTCTCAACTCATTGACGTTTGTTCGTTCCTAATTTGCCTTCCTTTTCTGTATCTCAACCACATTCCCCTACTCTTTCATGCAACAATCTTCCTTTTACATTTTACTACCAAAACGTAAGAGGCGTGCATTCTAAAACTCTGGCTGTTTTGTCTATATCTCATGGCCTCTATTTCTACGTCTATGGTCTTACAGAAACCAATCTGATCCTCGACATAAAGAGCTATTTACATCTTGTTATACTGTTTCCGAGATGACAATCATTTTCTCCCTAAAGTTGATTCTCCATGGTCATTCACCTTAACTCTTCTCTCATGCTAGACTTGACTTTGTTTCAATTAAAATAAAACTCTCCAGCAGCTTCTCCCGGCACAACCTATCCAATTCTACATCCTTGTTAATTAATTTGCCTCTGCTGAAGTGAATTCCATTCATTCTGAATTGATCTTTTTTACTGCGTCAAACCCCAGTTCAACCAAGAAATGTCTGTCCATTGATCGAATAGCAAGCCCATGCTAAGTATGTGGCGTCTCTATCACCATCAGTAGGCAATGAGACCTTATTTTCACTGGTGATCCCATTAACTCCACAGTAACGTTTTGTCCCTTAACCCTATCAACTTCTTCTCCCTTCTTCTCTTCTCTCATTTTTTTTTTCATTACTCTCTAGTCTCTACTCCAAAAAGGCTTCGGCCGCACTCATTCTGCGTCTTTCCAAAAACGCAGAAGACATAATTCTAATCCAGGAACCATGGATTGCAGAAGGCGTGGTTCGTGGACTTAGGACACCCACATACGCTCCGCTCTATACAAGAGACAAAGGTAAGATTAGAACTTGTATATTAGTGAAACGTAGCCTTAATGTATTTCTACTTCCCAACCTCAGTGACCCCGACCTAACCGTTGCCAGACTAGAGACTGCCAAAGGCTCTTACTGGCTGGCATCGGCTTACCTTGGCCACGACCAAGTGGGCCCTCTCCCTGGTGATAATCTAGAAAGGGTGGTACTGGAAGCGGGAAGGCAAAAAACTGGCCTCATAATCGGATGCGACGCTAACGCACATCATACGGTATGGGGCAGTACCGACATCAATGATAGAGGTGAGTCACTTTTAGACTATATTTTTAGTGCTAACCTCTTAATTTGCAATATTGGCAATGAGCCCACTTTTATAACAAAAAACCGACAAGAAGTGTTAGATATTACTCTTGTCTCCGACAGCATCACCCAAAGGCTAACAAACTGGATGGTATCGTCTGAACACTCCTTTTCAGAGCATAGATACATCCAATTCAGTCTGAGTGATGCTCCACCCCGCCAACCAGCTTTCCGGAACTACCGGAAAACTGATTGGACAAAATACAGAGGAATACTGTCGGAAACGATATCCTCTAAACTATCAAGTCTCCCGCGTGACACCAATGAGCACGACATGAAAGTCAGGGAATTTACTCTGACTCTCAATAAGGCTATGGCCGCTTCCTGCCCTCTTATTCAACCAAGAGGCAAGAAAAAGCCACATTGGTGGACATCGGCACTGGGACTGCTCAGAAACGCCTGCAGAAAACTTTTCAACGCAGCAAAAAGCACAAGAAAAGAATCCCTCAAATTATACAACAAAGAACTGAGGAAGGCAAAGCGACAATCCTGGAGGTCATTCTGCGACAAAATTACAGAAACTTCTGAGGCATCGCGGCTAAGAAAAATTCTCTCCACTAATCCTATGATGCCCAGCTGTTTGAAAAAAACCGATGGCTCTTGGACAACCTCAAGTGATGAATCGCTCAACCTGCTTCTGGACACCCACTTTCCAGGTAGCTCCCAACTCGCGGCCAGTAGCAGCCCAAACAAGCCTACTGCAACCGTGACCAAAATTCATGGTCTGATTACGAGAGACAAACTGCTCTGGGCGCTGCATAGCTTCAAACTATACAAGTCTGCTGGTTCGGACCGTATTATACCTGCCGAGCTACAGAGATCCTCAGATATTATTCTACCAGTGTTGGAAAATATTATGAGGAGCTGTGTAGAACTTGTCCACATTCCACTGTTATGGAGAGAAGTCAATGTAGTATTCATTCCCAAAGCTGGAAAATGTTCTCATGTAGTCCCAAAGGACCTTAGACCTATAAGTCTATCATCATTCCTTCTGAAAACTTTAGAACGACTGATTGATATCCATATTCGAGCTAAAGTTGATCCAAGACTTCTGTCTACGGCTCAACATGCCTACTGTAAAGGAAAGTCGGTGGAAACGGCTTTGCACTGTCTGACTAGCCACATCGAACGATCCCTACAATATAAGGAGTACACAATGGTTGCTTTCCTAGACATAGAGGGCGCCTTTAACAACGTCAACACATCCGCAATCACGACTGCGTTGTCAACTCTGCAGGTAGACGGCTCACTTGGGGAGCTGATTAGTCTAATGCTAAAAAGCAGGATAATCAACTCCAAACTGGGTGAGACTTCTGCTAAAAGATATGTCAGTAGGGGTACGCCGCAAGGCGGTGTCCTCTCCCCCCTTCTCTGGAACTTAGTAGTTAACGAACTACTGATATACCTGGAAGCGGGTGGTAGCAGAGTGATTGCCTATGCAGATGACTTTGCCATAGCCGTCTCAGGAAAACATCTAAATACCATTAAAGAACTCCTCCAAGTAAATCTCAACAGATTAACCCGCTGGGCAGATCGCTGTGGATTGGGAATAAACCCCCATAAAACTGATCTTGTCCTCTTTTCTAGGAAATATAAAATTCCAATCATACACCCTCCTTCAATAAACGGTACCAGTTTAGCTTTCTCCGATACAGCAAAATATCTGGGTCTCATTTTTGACAGGAAACTAAACTGGAAACCTAACATTCAAGAAAGAGTCAATAAAGCTACAATAGCTTTATTCTCTTGCAAGAAAGCCATTGGGAACAAATGGGGCCTTCAACCTCGCATAACCCACTGGCTATACGTCTCGGTCATAAGACCGATACTTACTTACGGGGTGGTTGTCTGGTGGACGGCCTTGGAGAAAGCAGTCAACCGCATTAAACTAAGCAGAGTCCAAAGAACAGCATGTCTATGCACAAGCGGAGCCTTGCGGTCTACCCCCTCTGCGGCATTAGATATTCTGCTTCACTTGACACCCCTCGACATTTTTAGCAAGCAAGTAGCTGCGACTGCAGCTATTCGCCTTAAAGCGACTAAACAGTCGCTAAACAGACAAATAATTCATCTGGCCACGCCAATATTCTTAATACATTAGGAATCCTCACAGAGAACACCGATTACACCATACCTGAACTTTGGTTTGACAAAAACTTCCATGTAAGCTTCCCCTCTAGATCATTCTGGGAGGACGATGCTTTCATGGAGGACAAGTCAATCCAACTCTACACAGATGGATCTAAAACCGACAGCGGAGTTGGTGGCGGTGTTTTCTCATATAAGCTAAATCTAAGCCTCTCTTTCCGCCTTCCAAATCACTGTAGCGTGTTTCAGGCGGAAATTTTGGCGATTAAAGAAGCTCTGTCCTGGCTGAAGAAAAACGAGATATCTGCAAAGGATATCCGCATATTTTCGGATAGTCAGGCCGCCATCAAGTCCCTGGACTCGGTCTCATTGTGTTCTAAAACTGCCCTTGAATGCCGATCATCTCTCATGGAGATGGCAGAGCAGTTCAACATTCACCTCTGTTGGGTGCCGGGCCACAGAGACATTCCAGGGAACTGCAGAGCCGATGAACTCGCCAAAATTGGAACCACTCTACCTATCCTACCGGACAAAGGTAGTATAGGTATACCAATCGCTACGTGCAAACTAACACTAAAGCTAGATGCCAATAAAAGAACGGACCTTAGGTGGACTGCTGGACAAACATGTCTAGCGACCAAACAGATCTGGCCAAGGCTGGATCTGAGTCGATCTAAGTGTCTGATCCTTTTAGATAGAAAACATCTCAGCGCCATAATAGGTGTCATTACCGGACACTGCCGCATAGGCAAGCACGCAAGAAGGCTTGGCGCTTTTACTAACGATTTCTGTAGAAGCTGCATGGACGAGGAAGAGGAGGAGACAATCCCCCACCTTCTCTGCACATGCCCAGCTCTCTCTCAGAGAAGGAAGCTTCATCTAGGAGCTTTCTTCTACAACGACCTAAACGATCTAGAAAAAATAGACGTTAACAGTCTCCTACGCTTTATTATAAGCTCAAACTGGTTCCAGTAGTAAGAAGTTATCAACGGTCCCAAGTCTTATTATCAATTCGTCAATTACAAAAGAAAATCTGAACGGACCAACTACTTTGCAACATTTTTTAAACAATCATTTGCATACAACTTCTTTCTACAGTACCCCATATATTTTAATTACACTATCCTCTACCCATTTCATCTATCCTTCGCACAAGGAGAATTTCGCCAAGTTTGGAAAACCTCTTTCATAACTCCGGTCCACGCCGTCAGCATGGATTTGTGAAAGGTAGATCAACTATGTATTACAAACTTAGTTGAATTCGCGTCCTTTGCATTTTCGGCCCTAGAAAATGGTAATGGCAACACATCAATTGATCCACTTTAAATTGTCTCCTTTCGGTTTTGAGTCGATATTATTGGAATGGATATCTTCTTATCTGGAAAACTGTTATTATAGCGTTCTGGTGTCCCACAAGGCAGCCATCCAGGTCCCATTCTTTTCATTTTCACTATAAATCATCTTGAGAGAATTATTAAACACTTCCTCCTATCCCCTTATTTCTTGGCGTATGAGTTTCGCGCTATGTCTTCAAGAATGATATTAAACAAATCGCATGACAGCGCAACGCTTTGTTTACCGGCCTTGACGGAACAACGTGCATTCTCCATCGTCATCCTATATAAGCGGACGAGTTTTGCAAGCATGCCAAAACTAGACATTGCTCTGTATTGCTCGTTTCTATAGATGCAGTCATACGGGGAATTAAAATCGATGAATAGGTAGTGTGCTCGATTTGGAGCTCATGTATTTCTTCCAGGCTCTGCCGAAGTGTGAATATTCGGTCGATTGTGAAATTTGTTGGCCTTGAAGATCAATCAGGTTGTTGACGAATACCTTCAGGCGTTCATACAATACCGCAAATAGGATCTTGTAGGCGATGTTGAGAATACTGACTAATCTGTAGTTGGAGTAGTTAAGAGGATCTCCTTTCTTGAGGACAAACAATGCTGAAGGGTTCCATTCATCGAGCAGACTTTCGTCCGACCATATTTTACAGATGAGTTGGGCTCCATATCAAGTCATCGCCTGAAGCTTTGAAGAGTTCGGCAGCCAGGCCGTCCGCTTCAGTCGCTTTGTTTGACTTAAGCTTAAATATGGCTATCATCACTTCATCCAGGTCGGGTGGACGAAATTGTTGGTCTACATCGTCCAGGTTGAAAGGCTCATTCTGGCTGACAGCGGTATTTGGTTCGTTATCGCCGTAAACTATTTACAGAAATGCTCTTTCCGAATCCTCAGCATCGATGCAACTTTACTACGATGTTCCCTTGTTCGTCTCCCGATTTATCAGGATAACTATTAAACTGCTGTCGTTTTAATTCTGATTGGGGGGAATCGTAAATATGCATAGCAAATAGTGAACAGCTTGCTCAATAAATCTTGCTCTTCGAAAAGACTTACTCCTATTCGTGTAGGAGACAATGTAGTGTAGTATGCAACCACATGTAGTCACTCAAGGTACATACGAGTATAACTCTCTGCTCTGCCATTGATAGTGATGATGGTGAAGTAGCGCAAAGAAATAGCTTTGTTCTTAGGCCTATAACTCCACATGAAGTGTTAGAGAGTATCCTTTCTTTAAGAAAATCAAATTCTATTTGTTCTGATGGTATGTCGTCCAGTCTAGTTTTAAAAAGCATCTCTTTTTCGTAGTGGAAGTCTTGGCAAATCTTTTTAATCGTTGGCTGTTTGGAGGGGTCTTTACAGAAGCACGTTATGTAAAAAAAAGATTCTGCTAACGAACTGTGTAAATATAGGCGAATCTCACTTCTTTTGGTGTTGACCAAAGTTTTTGAAAAACTCATGACAATGAGAATGTTTAATTTTTTAAACAAAAATACTTTTTTCAGTCCCCATCATTTGGCTTTCAGCAGGGCAAATCAACTGAAGATGCATTACTGCGGCTTTGTTCTCAAATTACGAGGGCTGTTTGCTGAGTACCCGGATTGGAGGATAGGTGGCGTTACTGAGCCAATATGAGTGTATCATCATTTAGTATAATAACCTCACATAGCCCGCCTGTCCAAATTTGGTGACAATCCGACGCTTAGTTTTGTTTTGACACCCATTTTAAAACATCTTGTTAGTTTTTTTTGCGACCATCGAAAAAGAGCAGTATCGCTCCGTGATCCGATTCCTGTTTCTGAGTGGTAAAACCTGTGAAGAAATCAATCCCATTTTCGATGGTGTGTATGGGACCCCTTCACATTCCCGTACAACCGTTTACAATTGGTTCGCAGAGTTTTGCCGTGGCCGCACGTCAGTTTTTGATGAACCCCGACCAGGTGGCCCACAAACGGTTACCACAGAGGAAGCCGTGGACAAAATCCATGATCTCGTATTGGCGAACCGCAGAGTGAAAATTCGCAGAGATAGCAGGCAACTCAACTGAACGCGTTAGTAATATCCTGAGAAAGATGTCTGCGCGATGGTGCCGCGTTTTCTTACACCGGAGAACAAGCGCAATCGTAATACCCCTTCAAAGACGTGCTTGGCCCCGTTTAATCTCCATTCTTTTGAAGAAACTGAAATAAACTGGTTCTAGCGGATTTATACTTGATTGATTTGAGTCATATCCTGAAATCAGTTCACAAAGGGTGAAGATAGACGATGTAAGGAGTGTTGTCAATACTTTCAATTTACGTGTGCCCCAAGGCTTGGTTTTGGGACCAGTTATATTTCCTGTTTATATCAACTCACTTTTCGCCTACTGCTGCTTTTGCAGATATGGTCTGAATAGTCCATTGGACCTTATCGCTGATACGAGTATTAATTGGGATTTGAATTTGTTGAGAAATGGGTTTGCAACTCATAGATTGGTCATAAGCTTCTAAACTAAAATAATATACTTCAGCTTGTCATCAGTTCATAATTTGAACGAGGCAGTTTACTTGCATGCACCTGAGTGTCTAAAATACTGATTGACAGTTGAAGATGCAGCGAAACTATCATAGATGAAATCAAATATCTTGGACTCATCGACGACTAGAGGAATCTCTGTAAAAATATTTCCAATCCACTCTTAGACATGCTTATACAGGGTGAGTTTTTTAACTTGAGACATCCAAATGACTCGAAAAATACGCGATATCGCGAAAAATGTTTCAGACAAAAGTCACAAGGTTCTGAAGGGGACATAAGATGGTGACCACGAGTTTGAGCTTGAGACCCATTTTCAAGGTCAAACGAAGGTCACTTTTGATTTTTCAAACGATAATTCCTGATATTCATTGCTCAGCCGTATTGCTCGTAGGCTTGTCATTTGTTTTTACATACTGCGCTTAGCATAACCCAGAAACAACGACGTGGATGTAGCAGTATTTTGTTTCCTTCGGGGTGATTAATTAGAGTGGGTCCCCTTGCCTCCCACTGTTGAATCATTGAATTCTTCCCATTTCGACGTTTATTTCCCGAGACTATTTCAACAAATGCTCGAAAATGTGACCATTCACTTCAATACACTTGTCTATCCGCACTCTAAATGAACCAACAGAACTGAGAAGTATTTCTGGCGTAATCTTCCGGCAAGCTTCAGCTATTCGTCTTTTCATGTCCTCACGTGTTGTTGGCTTTTTTCTGTAAACCTCACTTTTTAAGTAGCCCCACAAGAAGAAATCAAGTGACGTAAGATCAGATGATCCAGCAGGCCGATCCATCGTTGATGGTAAACATTGTTTAATACGCCCCAGGCTACTTGGGAATAATGGGCTGGACAACCATCATGTTGAAACCACATTGTTTGTCGCAACTCCAATGGCGTTCTTCTAGTAATACTGGAATATGGTCTCGCAAGAAGTTTGCATACTTTTCGCCATTCAAGTTGCCTTCAATAAAATATGGACCTATTAATTTATCCCCAATAATTCCCGCCCAAACATTAACGTTCCAATAGTGCTGGCGTTCAACTTGTCGCAACCAAAAAGGGTTTTCGGTAGCCCAGTAATGCATATTATGTCGAGAATCAGAGAATAACACCTTGGCGAAGAAAAGGGGGTCTCGTTCAATTTGCTGAAGTGCCCATTGACAAAAGGAAACCCGGTTGCGAAAATCCCCACTAGAAAGTTATTGATGCATTGAATCATGATAAGGATGGTATTTATGCCGATGGAATATCTTACAGATAGTCGTTTGAGAAATTCCTGATTCACGACTTATTTGGCGAGTGGTAATGTGAGGATCGTGTGCAAGGGCAGCTAACACTGCTATTTCATTGTCCTCAATAGCCACCCTATCTGACCGATTCCTTTTCTTTGGTTGCACACTTCCTTCACCAGTGAATTGTTAGATGACCCGATAAAAGGAAGCGTGCGATCGTATCTGGTCTGGGAAACGTTGGGCGTAAAGAGCAACAGCACCATCGATGTTCCTTCCACAAAATCCTTCTCCATAAATCAATATCATTTCAATTTTCTCTTGAATTGAAATAGCCTGCATTATTAATCTGGAAAACGTTACTAATAATAATCAGCTCCTCAAAACAAATATCGAACTACTAAATGAAGTACAGTTCCGTTCTAGTAGAAAAAAAGGGCAGAGTGCACATCATACACTCTCAAATAAGCTTAGGACAATTTGTCTCTATCTGAAATTTCTTTGAGTTTTAACTTCACCCGAAGCAATAATGACTTCCCCAAAACAAATCTCGACCTTCTAACACCCTAACAACGTTGGAAACCGATTAATGATTTAGGCGTGCCAGTCTAGTGGTATCTAGCACTGAATGAACTAGACCTTTGAGACAAAGTCATGTGCCCATTGAGGAATACGACTGAGCAATGAAAATCAGGAATTATCATTTGAAAAATCAAAAGTGACCTTTGTTTGACCTTGAAAATGGGGCTCAAGGTCAACCTCGTGGTCACCATCTTATGTCCCCTTCAGAACCTTGTGACCAAATGGCGGCAGGTAGGGGTAATACGGCACAAAAAACAAAGGTAGCTTCTCAGGCCCCAGCGCCTAGAGCAGCTGAACCGGTACCTGACATGCTAGCAATCTTACTCTCAATTCAGGGGCAGATGGCTCAGCTTCAACGTCAGATAACAGAACAAGCTACGCGAGTAGATCAAATATACGCGCTGCTGCCTGGCCTAACGCACCTACAGCCGTAATGGGTACGTACATGGCGGAGCAAACTCTGAAGGTCCTTGCTGTGAATGTTAATTCACTGATTAGGCTCGAACGAAGAGCCGCACTATTTAAGTTGCTTAAAGACCAAGCCCCTGATGTGCTTTTGGTTAGCAAAACTAAGCTTACCAAGAGACACAAAATGAGGCACAGAAGATACAAAATAGTACGGAGAAACCGGCCCAACTCCATTCAGGGAGGAGGCGTTACGATTTTCGTACGAAAAGGTATACGCTTTAAAAGAGTATACAGTCGTGTAGTACGTAGGTTCCAGGTGCTGGAAGCATGCATCGTGTATATCCCTCTCCGTAGTGGAAAGCGGTTGTACATGGTGTCTGTCTATGCGCTTAAGGCTACTCAATCCACTTTATTCATCTCAGAGCTCGAGACGCTTTTTCGATTTCTGAGGCTGGAATTGGAAGACAACTATTTTCTTATCGGCGGAGATTTCAACGCCAAGCATAGCGATTGGGGAAATAATACACCAAATACTAGAGGTAACCTACTATTCAATTGGTGGGGTCAGCACAATGTGATGTATCGACTCGGGCTTAAGGCGACGGATAGTCCGTCGTTTCCCAGACACGGGTCCTATTTGGATCTCCTGCTGTTCGACTCACGAATACAACTAACATGCACTAACCAACAAACTGTCTACGCACTTTCGTGTATGACAGTGACCATTGCGGTCTCAGCACCGAAATAACTGTTCCCAACGAAATTGCGGAATTGGATGAGTTTGTCCAAAGGCATTCCTACAATTATAGTAGGGTGCGTTGGACACACTTCACCAGAACACTGAATAGAGCACTCTCCTCGAATTCGCTCTACCCACCGTCCAACAGAAATCTGTCAAACGAGGAGATTGACAGGTATCTAAGACTAATGGACGAGACAATCAAACGAACAATGGACAAAACGATACCTCGGTACCAACACACTGACGAAGAAAACTTATTCTTATTCCGCAACGCAACTATTGACGCACTGCACCGACATAAAAGTAGGCTGCTGTCAAGACTAAAAACCTTGTACAGACAGTTTACTGACAGACATAACCCGGAGATCATGACACTGAAGTCGTCGATTAAAAACCTCCAAACATTAATAGAGGAAAATTACAGAAATTCTGTTAGTTTATATTGGAACAATAAAATTCGGGCTGTAAACACCAGCAACCCGAATATGTTCCCGCAAATAAATAAAATATTTCGGAGAAATAATCAGAACGACCTTCCATGTCTTAAAATCGCCCGAACGACGAACAACGAACAAATACTGGTAGCAGCGGGCATAGATCCAAATGAGGCTGTTGATGATGATAACTTCTTTGTGATCGAGGATCCGCAGGAGCAGGTAGAGGCTATAGGAGCGACTTTCCAGGAAGTGTACAAGGCGAATGTTATCATTGACCCGAACCAAGATCTGGAGAATCGAGTCCTTGTGCACAATTTCTGCCTTCGAAATGAAGTTGCGAATTGGCGATTCGAGAGCTCGGGTTTCACCCAGTTCAGTGACGAAAATATGGCAAATAATGCCATCACCAACGATAGGGTACTACCCCCGTTCATTTCGAAGGAGGAGCTCCAAATGATCTTCGAATCACTTAGAAGTAAGAAATCAGTGGGAACCGATGAAATACCGAACATTGTGCTTCGACATCTCCCTCTAGAAGCGGTGAACATTTATACCACCCTGTTTAATAATGCAATGAATAATGCACATTATCCAGCGCATTGGAAAACTGCGGTGGTACATCCGATCCCCAAAAGGGATAAAGATACTTCCAATCCGGCGAATCTCCGCTCGATTAGTCTTCTTCCAAACATCAGTAAGGTTTTCGAGAAGGTGATCAATAGAGTCCTGACTAAGTGGGTTGAGGACAAACATATAGTTCCGGATAATCAATTCGGTATATTCTTTTTGATATGCTCTCCAGTAGACAGTTCATCGTGAAGAATGGCGATGTGACTTCTGCTGGAACATTTAACATTAAAAACGGTCTGCAACAAGGTGCGGTAAATTCGCCGATCCTGTTCAACATTTACACAAGTGATCTGATAGGTTCACTTCACCATGCCATAGCGTACGCAGACGACTTAATCGCGTACAGAACAGGTCCAAAGATTGAGGTCATTAATATGCTTTTGCAGCGTGACTTCGACAAAATTAAGCGATATTGCGATGACTGGAAGTTGAAAATCAACTTTCAGAAGTCGGAAACTATTCTGTTTAGGACGCCTTTGTCTGGGGCCTCTAGGGATACCAGAAAGAATTGACGAAAGTTTTCTATCGTCGGACAACACGGACAGCCAGTTGTTTGTCGAAATGTAGTCAGATACCTTGGGATCTGGCTAGATCAATTTCTGTATTTTAACAAACATATAGAGGTTGCTCTGGCCAGAGCCAAAGGTGCTTTTGCCCTTACAAAGAGACTGTTTTATAACAGCCAACTCGATGCGAGGGTGAAGGTGATCTGCTACATGGCCCTTATCCGGCCTATGCTTGTATTTGGATGTCCCGTGTGGTTTAACGTGAGAGCAAGTTTATTGAAAAAGATTCGGGTGTTTGAGAGGGCTTGTCTTAGGACTTGTCTTCGCTTATACAGAACACCAGAGTCTGAGTACATAAAATTCTATCCTAATGAGGTCTTATACAATAAGGCGAACCTAATAAGAGTGGACAATTTCGTCATTAAGTTAACTCGAAGGCACATTGCAAGAGCAATGACCTCATCGAACAACCTGATCTCCGGGGCTTTCTACCCCAATTATATGTATCACGAGAGAGTTCGCTTTGACGGCTTTATTCCTCCAGAAGCGTTCCTCTATCTAGATAGTAAAGGTCTGGTCCAGGACAGATTGGCGGTTCCGTTAATCTTCCACGTCGCTCGAACAGCTGCGGACAGGCGACTCAACTACGACAGAGACGTCGCACACGGCAGTGCGGAGCGTCTCCGGTTCAGTAGGGCGGTAGGGAGTCGCGACATGAGGGATGTTGCTCGGCAGCACCAACAATTTTGGTGGCTGGTTGAGGGAGGGGAAGTTTCGTCGTCCAATTACTCCAGTACTGGGTAGCTCCATAGGAAGCAAATTCGGTCGTCGGACTATTTTATTAGCCATGGCCGGCTTACATAGTTTTAGGTAGGATTAAGTTAGTTTTTAAGAAGAAAAAAAATATATAAAAACACAAAAAATAAATAAAAATTAAAAATTAAAAAAAATAAATAAAATAAAATATATATATATGCATATACTTATATATTAAGTATATAGGTATTATGGATGTATATGTATATGTATGTGTGTGTATGTATTAGATGTAAGAAGGTTAAGTAGGTTAGGTAGTCTATAAGTTTTTAGTTTTAAGTTTTTATAATATAAAAAAACAGTCCATTTACTAAGTTTTTAGTTAAAATTTATTTTCTTAGTTCTAGTATTAAGTAATGTTAAATTGAATATAAAATTAGAATGTAAGATTCGTCGAAAGGCATAGTTTAAGTGTTAGGTTTAGCTTAGAGCGCCCGCATGGGGCCAGTAAGTTAGAATAAGTTTATTTGTAAGTTATTTAAGCTAATTTTTAAGCATTTTTTTGTCTAGCATGTAAGAGTAAATTAATTAGTTAAATAAAAATGCATTTAAACTGAACTGAAACTCAGAACCTTGTGACTTTTGTCTGAAACATTTTTCGCGATATCGCGTATTTTTCGAGTAATTTGGATGTCGCAAGTTAAAAAAAACTCACCCAGTATATTGAGACCAGATCAAAAGGGGGAAAGTATTTCTTACATCATTTGAGGAAACCTAGACATTTCGCAGCGTTTTTGACGACATCGAATATCTGGCCATTCCAACATAAGATGCACATACCGAGAACGGAAAGTTTTTCGGTTTCAACGATGTAAGAGTTGTCATGGATAGTGACTGGCTTTCTAAATTTCGCTTTAACGACAGCAGACAGCATTGTGTTTTGGAAGCATTAAATTCCACTCTGTTGGTAGTTCCCCAATTGGTCACGCTGTCAATATCGGAATTTAATCAGCCGAAGAGCAGGGACCTGAACGAATATGAAAAGCAGTGAGCGCTGTCGTCAGCAAAGGAATATTAGAAGTGGCAAACAAGAGATCATTAATGAAATTTAAAACGAGTGCCGGAGATAGAACGGATCCCTGTGGCACACCAGCATTTATCAGACTTGAAACCGTCCAAGACAACTTGAATTGAACGTTCCAAAATGTAGTTTCTAATCCATTGAAGAATAGAATCGTCGATCACTAATCCACGCATTTCTGGCAAAAGAGCCTGATGCCAAACTCTGTCAAATGCCATAGAAATATCAAGTGCAACTATCTTGCTTTCGCCAGATTGATTTACGCTTTGGTTACGCTTTTCGGTGTGACATGCCATCAAATCACTAGTGGACCTGTTGCTACGAAACCCGTATTGCCGGTCATAGATATTCGAGATATTTCATGAACTGACGATCTATCAGCGTTTCCATAACCTTGGAAAGAAGGGACGTAAGTTCAATGGGCCTGTAGGAGGAGAGAAGAAGATTCGCCTTTTTAAGGGAAGGGCTGGACAAATGCTATTTTCCATCTACTCGGAAAGCGTTCTAAAGAGCAGGATTGATGAAAAAGATTACGCAGTGGACATGCCAGCGTGGAAAAACACCTCTTCAGAAGAAGCGGAGATATATCATCTGGACCAGCGGATTTATTTATGTAGAGATCTTTAAGTACTCTTGCTACTAAGAGCCAAAGAGCTGACAGCTGGAATGTCATTGTAAATGAGCGTTGGGATGGAGGATGAGGCAGAATTTCTGATGTTTTTGACAAACGATCAAAAGCTTTTACTACCTTTGGGACATTGCAGTATTTTTTGCCTCAACTTTTGGTCGTACTGAAATTTCACACTCTTAAGAAAGACGATGCAGTCATTCCTGGCTCGTTTAAACTTTTTTCGGCTTTCCCCTGTCGGGTTGGACCGAAGAAACATTTCTCTAATCCTGATAGCCTCTTCACAGCTTAAGTCGTACCATGCCTTTTCTTTTGGTTTGATACTCTTCATCCGATGAGGTATAAAGGATCTCATTCCAAAGAGAATGGTGCCTGTAATCATATCAGCAGCGGCATCCACGTCGTTATCGAGGAAGCATAACGACCAGTTTAAATTACTAAAGAAGCTGTTAAGACCGCTCCGGTTGGCTTTCTCGTATTGCCATACGAATCTTTTAGGAATTTTTTCTCTAACTGTGTTGTCGGTGAACGAAAAATTAGCTGATATGACACAATGGTCCGACGAGCCTAGAGGGGAGAGCACATCAATGGTGTACTTATCAGGGTGAGAAGTTAAAAACAAGTCCAGGGTGTTGGCGGTATGACTATCAACGTCTGGTATTCGCGTGGGCTCATTTACAAGCTGCGTTAGGTTGTTTTCCGCAGCGAAGATCTCAGCACACCGTCCTTCGGGTGTTGTCTGTCCAGCATGTCGAAGGCACCCAGAATTGTGTATATTTAAATCGTCCGTAATAACGATATCAGTACGAGGATATAGGTATACAATGCTTTGAAGTGAGCGCATCAAATTCGTTAAAAGTGGAATTTTTGTCCAGTTTGGGGCTTCTGTAAATAAAGCAGTAGTGGATAGTTGAATTATTTATTTTGGACAAACAGTTTTGTAAATAGTTTATTTAAGCAAGTTCACCCCACTTTAGCTATGTTTAATTTTGAACGCTTGATATCGAAGTGGCATTCAACACTATTTCGTTGATGTTGTAAACAACTACAGAGTGTTACTAATTTTTTATAACTTGTCCTGCCATAAATTCTGTTAGAAAATTAAAAATGCTATAAAAAAAATCAATCTTACTTCAATTCAAGTGTTTTATTAGTCCATAGTATTAATTATTAGAAAAAATAGTATTGCTCGAAATGAGTGGCATTTGCTTTAATACAAGCTTTCAAACGTTGTGGTCATTGGGCAATAGCTGTGCACACCGTATCCATGGATATCTATAACACTGCTTCATGGACATCCCTGACGCTGTTGTGAGGCTTTCCAATTTTTTGTGGCGATAATAATCCAGTGGATTCAAATCTAGACTTCACGACGCCCAATCTTCCGCTCCTATAAAACCAGAAATATTGGCTTTTGCTTTGTGCATCAGCGCAGAGTTTTGTTGAAATATCCATCTTTCTCCAATACTCTAGGTTAAACCCTTCACATCACCCTCTACCACATCTTTTTGGTAAACTTTTGCACCATCAAACATCTCACCTTGGTCACGTTGAAGTTGGAACAACTTTTTTCGGTTCCTTTGATGACACAGAATAGATCTTGTTGTTTTGCTTGTTGAAAACTTCTTCCACATCAAAAATGTTCTCATCCGTAAGGAAAATATTTGCATGACATTACCCCCAAACCACTGTAAAATCCTTTCGCATCTTTCCAGTCTAATTTTTAACAATTGAGGAGTTAAGAGATGTCGCGTTAAGCGACGATAAGCTTACACGTGAAGATCATCCCGAATCAATCTGGACATCGATCTGGTGGTTATCTTCAGTTCCTGAACATGCTTTTCTGTTTCCGAAAGGGATTTCTGTGAATTCGTTCACGCACGGCTTTTGAAACAGCACTTGTACGGATGGACGCGTCTATGACCACATCTTGATCTGTCCTCTACTGTTGACAGATCACTGAAGTGAATATTCTCAATTTACTCGCACATACCTGGTGGTTATAACGAATCAAGAATTTGGACCTTACTTTTCCACACTTACGCAACGCTATTACAGCGGTCCGATTTTGTTTGACGCCCCACTCCATATGAAGTGAAACCAGACAGGTTTCTATTCTTTACTCATCAATGCATGTGATTTGAGAAAACAGTAAACGGGAGTTTGAAGCAATGAGCTTTTGAGATTGTGTAGTAGCACTTATGGCAGGACTATGTACTCGTATATGCATCATGAATTTTGATAACATTTCTTATATATATGCAGTATACGAGAACTAAATCCTAATTCATTCAATTCAATTCAAAATTCTTTATGATTAATAGAAGAGGTCACAAAATGGAGCCTTGTGGCACTCCATCAAATTAATGTTACTGATGACATTCTAATTGTGATGGTCTTGTCCCTGCTACGATGATTCTACAATTTAGACTGGCACGTGTGATGACCATCTATCCACGGAAATTCAAAAATAGTTTAATACAGGCGTCAAACTACAATAAGTCCTCTAATCTGTGCCCACTCATCAGAGATACTCGTATACGGGTATTTATTCGTACATGATGTACACTCGTAGAATTGATTTTTTTTTTTTTACAAAACTGAATACCAGATTAAGAATATCGAATCTCCTGTTGGATGTTGTGTACTCGTTGGATACTGTTTATTGTAAACCACTAACCCATGATCCGAATTTGCATAGGAAATTCAGCTTCTTAAGGGTTGGGCGCACATAATCGTTGAAATCGATGTCATTCATACTCTACCAGAGGATTAAGTCAATCTTGGTACGCTATCATAGACAGTTCTCAATTCGTTTTTATATACTGTGGGAGGTAATCTGTGAATACAACAACAACCCACATAAATTGTTGATTGTCGACAGAAGAGCAAAAAGGCCACAAGTTGAGAAGTTATGCATTTTGGAGATTGAGGCAGAAATACTTATCTTTGCCCTACCAGATACGATTATCTCCAGATTTCCATATCAATCAACCATGGTGGAGAGAGGGGAGGAACTGTCTGCTAAGTTAAAGTTACAGTTGGAGATTTTGTCAAGTTCAGATGATTTAGAAATTGTTAGAGTAGATACTGGGTTGAAATAAGTTTCGGAGTTTCTCTGGACAAGAAACATACTATATGAACTATTGTACATTTATATAGGAACAATCCCGAACAATGTCCAGGGTTTAAGACCTTGAGGATATATTTCGCTTAGGCCAACGAGAAACTATTTTCCAATACCATGAAGTCTTGCATCATTACTGTTGGTGTACACCAAGAGTTTGTTTGTAAAACCGATTCTGTTTTTAACGAGAAAAAGGAAGAAAGAAGGGCACAACAATTCCATTTTTAGGGCAAATATTAAAAATTCATCTTGGATACCAAACTTCTCTGAACAATACACCAATGCTAGTCACATTGGCAGGACGCAAATCATATTTGCCAGTACAATGAGGACCACACCGCTGGAAAATCACTATTTGTGCCGATTACCACAAAACTAGGCTGATCTCATAAAGCGACCAATCTCAATTCTGAGAGGTTGGATAGCATCCCCATTTCTAGGGCACCAATTGTCGATCACATCTGCACTTTAGAGCAAACGGCCACAATTTGGGTTGTCAAAATTGTCCTCAATATGAACGAAAATGTCTTTGAGCCTTTGGTTACAAGATTTTGCAGCGCAGCCTTACAAGAGCAAGGTTTGTCTGAAGTGAGCATCTTTTTCGGCTGACTAATTATAATGTACAATACATCAAAGTAAAATTAGTCAACATGCCCCCACAAAGAAGAAGGTTGCTTCTACGAGCACCTACAGAAAATGTACGGACAGAGTCCTTAGTTTAAAGCCTAGTTTAAAGACAGCGCTTAAACAGGTCAGTGTCCCATCATAGCTGCCACGCCATATCTTAATATCCGCTAGGGATGAGGAAACTGACCAACAAATTACCAACGGGATTGGTCACCGTTCATTATTCTGAAAGTTTTTCAAAGGGTGCCATACATAGTGACTACTAAATCCATCTTCGCATCTTCTGCTTCAACAAACGCAATCGATCCATTGACAGCTCGATGTGTTTTGCCCATTATATCAATGTCATCTGTGTATGTGAGCAAATTAGCAGCTTTTTAAAAGGTTTTGCCGGCATCATCAGGTAATCACCTGCTGCTTCAAACCGCTCGCCAGTTAACCTATCGGCTCCAGCAACTTTGTTAGGCTCAAGCTTGGAAATTGCTGCCCTGATTTCATCTTAGTCGGCTGGCTGAAATGTCGTCTGTCTTCGTCGGTAGGATGTTGTTCGTCATCACCGTTAAACAGTCTCAAGAAATAATCTTTAATTTTTGGTGAAACCTTCTAAGAACCTTTCTAAGGCTTCGATCGAGCTCTTTATGTTTTTCTTCTGAGGAGCCTATATACTTCCCTTGGTTTCTGCTCGTGGACCTGGTTGAAACCCAGCACATCGGAGGCGATCATTCTGATTGCTCTTTGGCAGTGATGCCACTGGTCTTCTGCACTTGAGAGATAATAGAGACTCGATCGGAAAAGGCCTTGACAATATCTTGCGATTGTAACTGTTCGACGTTAAATTTCCTCACAATGATTCGGGGACTTTGGGCTGTTACGGATATTCACTAGTTAAAGGGTAGTGATGCGATGCCATGAGTAGGCAGGCGATCTCACTTAGCCTCTCACTTCCAACTCCTACCCTCACTTGCACGTTAGTGACTGGTGGATGCCTAGTACTTCGACCAGTACTAGAGGGATGGGCTGTCTTCTTACTTAGGCACTTCTTCTTATTGTTTCAGGCGGCAGCGGACGAATTCTCTAGATGGAATCAATAGTGGCGTCTACAGTTCCAGTTAGGCCGAACTACTAAGTGTAATCTCTATATGAGCTGCTTCGACATATCCCGATACCAGGCCTATAGGGATCTCCAATACTGAGCCAGGGTGTTGGAAAAGAGTTGGTGGCGAATGAACCCATAATGGGTCAACGGCAGCACTCATAACCCGAAGTGGGTTACTGGCACCGAAATATCCGGCCTGCTGTCAAGGGGGTGTGCCGTCGGGGTATCTTCCCGACCATGTCAAAAAAAACTTAGTTATGAGAGAGACACAACCAGCCTTTGATAATGAATCTCCTCTAATAGCAACTACAATAGACAAGGAACGTCAATGGACTACGATTTGAGAGTATGTACCTGGAATGTACGACCATTGTAGACCTCAGGTGTTACTCAAAAACTTGAATCTGTCCTCACACGGTACAAGGCAGATATTACCGCGATCCAGGAGATACGATGGATAGGATCAGATAAGATGGAAAGGAAAAATTGCGACATTTATCCGCATCAAAGGCACCTTCCAAAACATAAGACTAATATGTGCACACGTACCTACCGACGAGGCTGAAGACCCTATCAAGGATCAGTTTTTTGACCTCCTGGATGGAGCCTACGAAGCCTGTCCGGAGTATGATGAAATAAGTAAAACATCTTTGACGGGTTAGATTTCGCAGCAGCTCATAATACGGTGATAAGTAGCACTAGGTTTCCAGGGCTAAGGATCAACACAGCAACCTGGCGCTCCAACATCCTCGACATGTACACATTTCGAGGTGCAAACGTCGACTCTGGCCATTTTCTTGTTGCGGCTAAATTCAGAGGTTAACTGTCCAATGAGAAGAAGCTGCGAACTGCCCAGAAGAAGAAATTCGACGTTAGACACCTAAGCACACTTGGAGCAGCCAGAGTCTACAGAGAGCGCCTGAGTGAGAAACTCTCCACTGTGCAGTCAAACACCACCAATACCAACGATCAGTGGTGCCAGTAACGCGAAATCATTAAGAAGGTAGACGAAACCACTTTAGGGTACCGGCTACCCCAGAGAAAGAGCCCGTCGTATGATGATGAATGCCTATACCGGAAAATCCCTCCCAGCTCAAGAAGATTGAAGAGTTCCGCGATCGAAACAACATCCGAAGGTTTTACAAGAAAGCCAAGCTGCTAACTCTACGAGCTGTATCAAGATGGGGATGTAGTCCAAAAAGCCAAAATACGTAAACTACATTGGCTCGGCCACATCGAGGGAATGGACAATAATGCTCCAGCTCTGCGATCCCCAGCCTCCAGATTCGAAATGAAAAGGAAGGCCGAACTTCTGTTTTAAAGACCAAGCCATCGCGGATGCCAGAACGCTGACCAGAGTTATGCACACCAAAACTCAACAGAGGATGGAAGACTGCAGTGATTCTTCACGGGTCGGGAGCCCGCTAAAATAAAAAAAACTGGTTGCTGTTAGCTGCTCGAAACGTCCGGACATTAAAAACACTGGGCGTCAATCGCAATATAGTCGACTCGGCTAACAGTTCCTTCATGGAAATCAAGGTGTGGAATCAGTTTGTTTTAATAGGGCACACAAATGTCAATGAACTCAAAAATGACAGGACGGTTATTCCTATTTGAAGATTTATTAGTTAGTTTGTGGAGTATCTTCGATTGTGTCATGAGAATTCTGAAGAAAGGACAATTGGTTGTTAATTATTCAAAATTTAGTAAGCTTTCTACTTAAAAGTGTTTGTGTGCCATAAATCGTGTTCTACATATTCACCACTTGATGGAGTGAGTCCTTGCTTGCGAATTCATTCTGAGACCCGACAGGTTTAGTTCAATATCGAGTAGACTAGTCTATATAGCCAAGTTTGAACACATCTTACATACTTATCGGTCTAAAAATCTGCCAAAATGAGTCGAAAGAAAATTCAAACTTCATTTGAAACTATCAATATGGTTCGAGAAGTAGATGACCGTATTCAACCCCAACACTTTGGATTTTCTGATAACCCAGTTACTTAAGTGTCTCAACAGTCAATTTGATGATACCAAACGAATCGTCAGAGCATAATAAATGCTTCCATGAACTGAGATTACCCACTTTTGCTACCGAAATCTTTAACCAAATACAAAGTTCCCCTAAAAATACATGAAAATGTTGAACTTCCATAGTCCAATAGGATCTAATCCAACTTTACTAAATTACCGTATTGACTTTTATCTTATAATCGAATAAAAGAAGACCCTGACTATAGGAACAAATACAAGGAAACTATCCCAAATGTGTATAACCCGTTGAACCAGATCGAATCAAAACGGATCCAATGACTATTCTTTCGAGAAAAGCCCGACCGAAAGACGTAACTATTGGTAACCTTCTCCACTCCACTGTGAGCCCTCAATTTAAATATTATTTGAGTATAGTAAACACAATCAAACTAAATTGCAATCCTCATTCAAATTCGTTTTGCGAACATTGCACTTCCCCTTGGAACACATTCATTTCCATTCACTCTTCTGAAGTAGTATCTACGAAGATTCGAGTGCTCGTATAGTACTCGTACTCATATCTTTAGTATGTACGAATATCTTCAACTGCCTTCCATTCCCAGTTGCTACCACACCACAAACAAGTTACCACAAAATTCAATTCAACATGAATCCTGTTCCATTATTCGTAGATTTTCTTCAACATAAAAGGACAAACCAGGACCAGAAGCAGTGAATAATCATCTATCGAATCGATGTGCATTTTCATTGGGAAGTACGAGTATGGATGGGAGTTAGTTTGCGAGTGGGTGGATGGGTAGTTGGAAGGGAGTGTTCGCTCCAACGGCTGCGTTAGTAATTTTCCATTTTCATTTGAAAATCGTTTTGAAAAAAGGGAGCGCTTTCGCCTTTTCTCCTTTTTTAGTTTTTCCTTATTTTTTCTTTTTAGACCACTGAAGACTGAAAACTGAAATCCTGTGTGTAGCTCCTTAAGAGTAAATTGCCTTGAGGAAGTTAGGGGGAATTCTACCAACTCACTGTTGCAAGGATGATTTGAAAGTAAATTGTCGTCGTATTTATGCTAGAGTATCCGTAGATGTTGTATCTACGAGTACGGTGACGGTGAACGATTTAAAAGCAATTTGCAAGATTTTTGCATAAATCAATTTATTATCAACCACCGAATATCAACTGTGCCACCCAACCGGTCTCATACATGAACCCCCCCCACCGTGTCGTTCAACTGTTGGATCAATCTTCATGCCACCGTTTTGAATTTTCAAAACTTCATGATTAATGTGCTATTGAATTCGACTAGAATGAGATTAAGTTAATTAGGTTGCCAGTCGTTCTGTCGTCGAGCTGTAATCATTGTATCATACGATGTGGTACTTGTTGGCGACGATGACGATGACGATGATGTTGGCTGTCGGCTGTCGGCTGTCAACCGTTAGTGGCCATAATCAAGCCCCAACCTGGAATTAATTTCAAAATTGATTCACGATATTTTTGGGTGTTGAAAATTAAAGCGATAAATCAACTTTAACGTCTGCCACGTGAATTTGCTTTAATTTGGATGTAGTGTGTGGGTATCCGTAAGTAGCTGCAGTTACCGATAGCCAGGTTGATTTTGTGAAGTTGACCAAGAATGACAAATAACCTTGCAAGCTATAGAAAGGGGTTGCACATAAAACTAAGGACCCACCGCCTTTTATATTGTAGGATTATGCCAACAGAACAATGTTGATGTAACCCTAGAGCTAATATTATGACGAAGAATCCAAATGTTGGCACCAGTAGGTGTTTGAGAAAAAAAAAACCTTTCAAGCTCAACCTCAGCATGCCCCTTCAACCAATAAAGCAGCTTCAAAAGTGATCAACCAAGAGTCTATTGAATTCACTTAATGGGTTCGAAAACAGGAAACTGATCAAGACAATTTCTAGAATTTCCCGATCGTATACGTCACGGCCATTAGAAATCCAACTTCTGCATGCACAAAGGCTGGAGACTCTTTACGTCTTCTCCACACATAGCTCTCACACAGACCAAATTCAGTGAAAGCTGCAGCACTTTTTGATTAAACCACAATTCCTGGTAATCCTTCCATATTAGTTGTACAATAGTAACTCTTATATATGTATGTGCTTGGGTTTTGAGTAGGTTCTGGTTTAACTATAACTATACATCAATTTCAACTCCTCATGGTAGCCATCGGGTACCACTCCCGCACTTGACTTGTCAAACGAGAATACTCTAATAGCCTGCCAGAAATGACTGGGCTCAAAAGGAGCGATTCTTGACTGAATCAACGGTGGCGTCAACACTTAAGATGGTAGATTTCGTATGTGAGCAAAGTATTTGAAGGTGAGATTAATAGGCATTTTGCAGGACTAGTCATTAGCGAAGAGTAAAGTGAAATAAGTAAGCTGCTCATCATTAAGTCCCTAGAGCGCTCTGGTGTTCGTTGTCATTCAGCGATACAACAAAGTAATCACATTCCAATAACTAATATTCACGAATCTTCTTGTACATAACCATGATCTAAGAATTAATCAAAAAAATGTATCTCCGACGGCTTTAGCCTCACACGATGTCCATATTAGCACGCCGTTGCAATTGCTTCGCTTCGATAGTATTTGGATGTATGAGAAAAACGATCTTCAAAAAGGCAAGTGCAGCTATCCCATGAAAATGCAGCAACATTTCTTCCAACGGCAAAGATGACAACGACAACAATCTCAACGAAGCTAAGTGCAAATACTGAGGAAACCAACTGTGGGAGCTACCTAGGAACGAACTGAGTTTTTAGACCTAACGCAAACATTCTAAACTTTTCATAATCCCTTGAGGACATGCTGCTCGTTAAAAAAAAATCTACTGGATCCCGAATCAACTCAAGAAAACGAAAGATGGGGGCTGGACACCAAAAATAGCCTTTGGATCTATGCACTCGGCAAGGAATGACTCTGGTGTTATGTCATTTGAGGCAATGACACCAAAACTCTTATTGCTACGGAAGTACAAAGTCAACTTACCCTGTGAATCTGATCCAGGAAACGAATGTAGTCGGGTTTTCACAGAAGGCTCTGTCCGAGAACTACAATGTTAGATTTGATCTCTTCCGTCTTCCATGCAGAGATATAGGTATGCACTCCTGATGACATTGAGTAGGTAGGTGAAGGGAGTGAAATTTGTACTGCACTACATATGTACATCTATGCGACAGCGGATCAGCACTTTAGTCTTTGTTGAACTCTCTCAACCATTATCAAGTTTGTTCGATAATACAAAGTTTCTCTGAACGCAATTGGAAGCCTGGATTCACAGAGTTTTATCTGGCTCCTAGGTCATAATTTACGTTAAGAAAAGCTCGAAGCCGTATCCGATGGTCCTTTCGGATTGCTGGCGGAACACATCGATCCATCAGCATCCTAGGCTTTTCTCGAGGTTATTATATATAAAATACTTGTGTGCGCGCGGCCTTAAAAGAACATTGATTCTGCGGGGATGAATTGTTCCCAGTTGTTTGATCACGGCACACGGAAATCCTCTTCTTTTGGTAGCCCACGTGGGCGCTTGTAATGGCTTTTCGTCTCAGACGATCAATTTCAACTAAGGATTATCCATTAAGAAAGAGGTGGAAGACAACCCTAAATCTCGCTTGTAAAGCCAAGATGTCGAGGCATCCGTGCCAAAGGCTGCATGACCAATAAGTGAATAAAGGGAATTGGTATCGAACGGTTCCCTCCGATGCCGGGAAAAGGTCGGTTGTATCAGTGCCTTAACCCTTTCTAGTAGTACATAATGAATGAACAATTATGAACCAAACAAACAACGAAAGAACAGACAGTACGTTATCCGAGGACGAACTACTGGCTTCGAGTCAACAAACGATAGTCGATCTCTCGGGAGTCGAAGATAACAGCGGCAGTGCCCTACATCTATAAACGGACAACAATTCTGCTACCAGAGATAAGGTGAACAAGGTTAACGGCCAAAGTGACCGCAAGCCATCAAAAAAGGGTAAGTCCTCTGGTACCATCTTGAAAAGTAAGAACAGTAAGGCCGTCTTGCATGTACTGTGCATCAGAACGATTCTGAGGACAAGCTCAAATACCAAGACGGGTTTATGAATATTCCAGACATATTGATAAGCAAAAAAAAAAACCTAGGCGGGAGGGCGGTAAGAGAAACCGTTCCAAAGACCATATCACACATGCCTCTAAAAGAGGCAAAGTTGCCTCAGCATCAGTAACTAGTCACTGCGTCGCCAGAATGACAAAAAACCACAGCGAAATCCGTCCTTCGCATACATAGCAAGAAACCAGGTTCAGGTCGCACTGATGGACGAACTCTCATCTGACGGCAAACCAGTGCTGGTTAAGTGGGCCAGCATCGAATATAGTCTCACCCAGTTAACGGTGAACCATATCCATATATGTATGTACATATGTACATATGACACTGAGAAGGTCGACAGAGGTTACTGGGTAATGAAGTGTGTGGATCACATTTTCTTGTTTCGTGCATCAATAAGATTAGTGATGCCTAGCGAAGGCCTTAAACTTAAGGTAATCCCAGCTAAATAAATCCCTATGAAACTTATATCTTGCATCTGGTTGCACAAGACGAAGATAGACAGCGGAAAGACTCTCCAATATCTGAAGCTTCAGAACCCTGGCTTTCCTACGGACGATTGAGTGGTTATCAAGGTTGAGGAGCTCCAACAAAACAGCCAAACTCTTCTGCTGTCAGTAAATGAGGATTGCCTCATATAGCTGGCGAAAACCGATTTCAGAATCAGGTTAGCCAAGCTAAATATCTGAGGACGACAATTCTGACATGATCGTCGACGGCGATAAGCTGGAAGTGGATCCGGTTGATCCCATTCAGCAAAAACAAGAACAATATTATGCATAGTGTCATACAATTCAATCTCCAGCACCTAAAGTGTGCATCGGAGAATTTGCTACATAGCACTCCTTATAGAGGAAGACTAGGACATTGGCATCATTCGGAAGCCCTGGGTCAGTGGATCGACCATTCATCAACAACAATGACGGAGTTCGACAACATTGGAATCAAGGCAGCCGCGCACGCGGACGACGTAGTTATTTTAGTGCCAGAGATGTTGCTTTCAGAGATCGGACTAAGTTAAGCAATTAGGACACAAGTTGTGGACTTTACGTTAATCCGAGTAAAACAAAACTATTTACCACCAAGTAGAAAACATCGACTTTCAAGACGTCTTAACAACCAAAGACTTACTCTATACTCCAGTGCAAGGAACCTTGGCGTCATCATTGACCCCAAGCTCAACTAGAAGTTTTTAACTTTTTAGGAAAAAGTGGAACAGAGTGTGCCTATCAGGCGGACTGCAAGCCACATAGTAGAACCGTGCAAGGAAATTGTCACGCAGGTAAGCCCTCGGATCAACATCACTCTTCTGCGGACTCGCGGCCACAGTAACATAAAGGGAAATAAGAGAGCCGACGCGCTAGCCAGATGTGGCTCTACATTCGATGTCAGTCTGCTCCCCGGTGGCATTCCTCAAGGGTAGAATTCTCCAACACTTTTTCTCTAATGCCAACTCTAGGTAGAACTAGAAACCTGTACCATATCCAGACAGATATGACCCGCCTACAATAAAAATAGAACGAATGACAATTAGCACAGGTCACTGGCCAATTGTGTGAGCCAATTTATGAATTCCTTTTAACTCCCATTACCGTAACTGTAACAGCTCATACGAAAAGGCTATTCTACGTGCTCTCTGACTGGCTGGTACTAGCTACAACCAGGCATCACACACTTGACACTCCACAGGATGGATCTGAAAACTACGCTCTTTGCAACGCTTACTTGTATTTCCGATGGGACCTCACCAGACAACCTCTTCTACCTGCCTACCTGATTGATTATAGTGACTCTATAATGCATTTTAATCCACTTTAATAATATCTTGCGATATCAGATCATTCAGATTAACCGTTAAATGATCTAAAGACCTTCATGTACCATTGGTTAAACTATGTACTCGTATGTGATGATTATATTTTTGCATAAAATAATCTCTCAAACATCCACACACGAAGCAAAGGATCTGGTATCCGCCACAAAAAATAAATTAGGGAATGTTGTTCAAGACCTCAAGAGCCTGGCATTTAAATCTGCTTCAAGCTAATAATGAACCTTAAAGTCAAATCGAATAATAGAGACCTTAAATGGCAACCTTGCAGTTTTCCTGAGATAACAGACAGTAACCCTGAGCGACGTCTCTATAAACTTAATATTGTAAATAGACATTGGTGAAAAAACTCTAGTCCGCAAAACATCAACTCAACAGTGTACTGAGTAGGTGTGGCGACCGAAATCCTCTCGTCTTGAATTTCATCTGAATCACTCGACATTTTGTTCAATCGAACAAAACTCAGTACTGCTCCTCCACAGTACCTGCATATACTTTAAGGCAAAAGCGTCACGAAAAACTGTAACAACTATGTAGGTATGGGCAAGTGAAGCTACAATAATATAGCAAACAACAAAAATTGTGAGAGCTTGAGGTTTTGTTTGCAGACATGGCGGATAATGATGCAAGGTCATGACATACCTACATATATAAGTATGTATCTGCATATAGCCTTCTTCGAATAGGAGAGAGAGTTCTATAGAAATCTGATAGATCGGGCAATGCTTAGACCCTAGAACACTAAGGCGTCGTCGTTATTTTGTAATTATTTATGGACGATGCCTTAGTGTTTGTGTAACTGGAAATTGTTTGTGTTTATAGACTGATATTGTAAGTAAGTATGCATTTATATTTATTTTTTGTATTTTAGCCTAAGTTTTTGGATCTTAGATTTTGCAAACATACGATCAAATTTTGATGTATTTAGACGGTGAAAATGAAACAGAGTTTGATGATGTTGGAAGTGAGACTACGGATTGTGAAGAAGTTGATTTTCATTGGGGCACTGATGGCGATCCAGACTTTGATCCTGAAAATGAAGAAAGTATGAAGCAACGGAGAATTTAATTTCCAATAACACGGAATGAGCTAGTAGATTTAGATTCAAATTCGGTTTCTGATGAAGAAGAAAGGTTTACACAAATCAAGGAGAAAAGTGGTTCTAAGAGAAAAACGAAAGATATTACACGTGTCAAGGCAGCAGAAATTCAGCAAAAAAAAGGCAGAAGCATGAATCCTACTGGTTCAATACAATTAATTCAATGCAATTAAAACATTTTGAAGGCTCAATGTAAAAGTTCAAAGCAAACATGGAATACAAAACCTATTGAACCTTCAAACAGGCCAACACGCCATGTAGACACAGATAAAATTCACTTCCAGAGAGCTTCAAAAGGAGCAGCATTGAATAACACTAATCTAAAAGACTTATTTTCCTTATATTAAAGAATTGTTCGATCCAGAATATAGTGGTGGACGGTATAAAGCCGCAATGAGTGCTGACAACCCTAAAACCAGAGAAGAAAGAAAGAAGGAAGAAAGTTATACAAACCAGGTAGCTATTTTAACCATAGACGCTTAAACTCAGTATATGGTAGACGCCATTCCATATATCAGTAAAGCAACTCATAAAGGACCGTTGCTCTTGGCTCAGTATTTCGGAACTGACAAGAACCATACGAGGATCGAACAGAAACATTACTTGTGACAACTGGTTCACATCGATACCATTGGCTAATGAGCTTTTAACACCGGATAGGAACTAGGTATCCGAAAAAATAAACCAGATCTTCCAAAGGAAATTGTAGACTTTAAGTATAGAGAAGTTGGCACAAGTGTGTTCTGGTTTGACGGGGCCAAAGCACTAGTGTCATATAAAACAAAAAGGAATAGAGCTGTTGTTCATCTGTCAACTTGCCATGAAAAATCTTCAATAAGTGAGCACTGCAAGAAGCTGGAAATTATAGAATGCTACAATTCAACAAAAGGAGCTGTAGATGATTTGGACCAAATGTGTAATAACACATCGTGCAGCCGGAAAACAAAAAGGTGGCCCTTGTCTTGTTCTATAATCTTGTGAACATGACACTTGTTAAATCATTCATATGTATTGTATATGCAGAACTATGTTACAGTTAAATCTATTCCACTAAAAATAAAGCAGTTTATAAAAGTTATACACAATGAGTTGATTACTACTTCAAAGGAGAACAAAAAAATTTGCCTCAAAACATTGCGTCCATTCTTAAAATAGATGTCCCAAATATTGACCAAGGGCTACCACAACAAAAAAGAAAAATATGCGCCTTCTGCCCCAAAGGCTTCGAAGGATGACGAGATTCTTTTGCAGTCGCTGTTCACAAGCCATGTGTGGAGAGCACGAAGGAAAAGTCTGCTTTGAGTGTCAGTCAATATAAATACTCGTATGTTGTAAAAATCATTAAAATGTGAATTATAATTCTTATCATACCTACATGTTGAAACAGTTAAATAAAGTTTTTTTGCTGTAAAAAAGTTTCTTTTTTAGTTTTAAACAAAAGTACCTAGTTTGTTAAATATCGCTGCCGTTCAGGCGTACATAGCAAACGATCCAAATCAGTCAATTCCACGGCGTTCTCAAGAATTGGGCATCGCTCAGACCACATTATGGCGTATTTTGCGTAAGGATCTTGGTTTACACCCATACAAGATCAAGCTGACTCAAGAATTGAAGCCGATGGACCATTTGAAGCGACGTACGTTCTCCAATTGGGTTCTGGAGAAGATGCGCCAAGATGATGAATTTCATAGCAAAATCATCTTCAGTCACGAAGCTTATTTTTGGCTGAATGGGTTCATCAATAAGCTAAATATGCGTTATTGGTCGGGTGAAAATCCACATGTGCTTCATGAGTCACCACTTCATCCACAAAAAATAACTGTTTGGTGCAGTTTGCATGTCGGCAGCGTTATTGGGCCACATTTTTTCATCGCCGATAACGATCGTCACGTTCCTGTGAATGGTCAGCGTTATCGCGCCATGATCACCGATTATTTTTGGCCCGAATTGGAAGATATTGACTTGGACGACATGTGGTTTCAACAGGATCATGCCACAAGCCACACAGCGCACGCTACAATCGATTTATTGAAGAGTAAGTATGGTGAGCGTGTTATCTCAAGAAATGGGCCAGTCAATTGGCCGCCTCGTTCGTTTATGCCAACACAACGACGACGTTGGAAGAGCTCAGAGCCAACATTGAACGCGGATAGCGGCCGTTTCGGCCGAAAAGTGTGGCCGAGTTCAAAATTTTGTCCAACGAATCGACTATATGTGGCTATATGAACGATGTCGAGTTCCATTCATAAATGTTTTTATTGTACTTGAAGCCGATAACAAAGTTTTTGAAATATCTCAAATAGTTTGCGTTTTATTAAAAAAAAAAAAGTTGTCAAGTCCTTATTGGAAAACCCTATATATACTACCAATTGTTCGATGAACTGGTAGTACCTACATATTTACTTGAGTGAATTTAATATTTACTAGAAGTATTTGCTGGCAAGTCTAAAACTCAGGTTTATGCATACCAAATCTAGTAGATACTTAAAATCTAAGCTTCTACTAGTAGTACTAGTACAGTAAATGACGCTTATAAGAAAAACATTGATACCACTTTGATCGAAAAGTTCCCGGAATAAATAACCACCGTGTGGCGCTCCCATTGTTCCGATTTGAGTTCTGTTTTTTTTCTTAAGTTGGTAAATCTGTGTTGACATTCCCTCTAAATCTTAACTTCATAGCTTGATATTTGCAAGAGTTACGTAGCCTAGAGTGTGTGTTAGCGATTTTTTACAATTTTAGAAATGCATTTAAATTTTCAACAACGAACTTGTATTACATTTTGGGTAAAAAACGGAGTTAATGGTGCGCGAACGTTGGAAATGTTGGAAAAGTATTTCGGCAACGATTCTCTAAAGAAAACGGTTGATTACCAGTGTTACGAGCGGTTCAAAAGTGGTCGTGAGTCAATCGAAGATGATGAACGCAGGGGCAGACCATCGACATCAAAAACCGACGAAAACTTTGATGGAGTAAAAGAAATGTTGGTCAATAACCGCAAATTAATCATCAAATAGATAGCGGAGGACTTGAACATTGCCTATGGATCCGTCCAAGACATTTTGGTTAATGATTTGGGTTTCCGTCGTGTAGCAGCAAAGTTGGTGCCAAAAGTCCTCAATTTCATGCAAAAAAGAGACCGTGTTGTCGTCGCAAAAGAGATGATTTGTGAGGCTGAATCCGATCCCATATTCATCAAAAGGATCATTACTGGAGACGAGACGTGGGTTTATGAGTACGACACGCAATCCAGACATCAGGCAAGTGAATGACGTTCACCAAATAAGCCGAGACCAAAAAGACCACGTCGTTTTCAGTCAAAAAAGAAGGCAATGCTCACGGTTTTCATGGATTATAACGGTGTAGTGCATCATGAATTTTTCCCAGAAGGCCAGACAGTAAACAAAGAGTATTATTTGGGCGTTATGAGACGTTTGCGTGAAGCGATTCGCTAAAAGAGACCAGAATTGTGGGCAGAACACTAGTGGATTTTGCACCATGATAACGCACCGTCGCACAGTGCCATGATTATTCGTAATTTTTTGACGAAAAATACAACAAATACCATCCAACAGCCACCAAATTCACCTGATTTTGCTCCCTGTGACTTCTTTCTGTTCAATCGAGTTAAAAAAACCACTACGGGGAACGCGTTCCAGCAGCCGAGAGGAAGTAATGGAAAAATCGCAGAAAGCACTGACGGACATACCGAAAAGCGAATATAAAAAATTTTTCGAGGATTGGATCAAGCGCTGGCATAAGTGTGTTGCAGTCGATGGGGATTACCCTGAACTGGACAATACAAATTTAGATGAATAAACTTGTATTTTTGATTTTCTGAATAAATTCAGGGAACTTTCATCAAGGTGGTATTAAGAAAGAAATTCAACGGCAGTTTAATCGTTGATAAACCGAAGCCCGGTTTTGGAAATTCCAATGACGGAAATACGGCCAGGAGATTTTTCGAAAATGCAGAAATTTCAGCTGTAAATTTAGAGCATTTGCACACGAAATTGCAAAATATTTCGCAGCTAATATATGGTACTATACTTCAAGGTACATTACTTCAAGGTACTGAGATAATTTTATCTGCTTTATTACCCATTGGACCTATCTGCTTTATTACCCAAGGACTTTAAAAGATATAGAGAGCATCACTCTCGCAAAAGTAGCCGAGCAAATACGAATGAAGACATATCTATTTTTTTTTTATTGTCATCAGATCCGGTGTTAACAGGTTTGCGAAAAATTCCGAAAAAAAATACAACGTCTATACCCCAAGAAACTACCGATTTGCTTATGTCCCCATCTGTACCATCACCCAATCGAACTTGTTGTGAATTTTGAAATCAATGAGAGTGATGAAAATTTGTAAGCTATTCTATGTTCTTACACCTATTGAGATCAAAAATGTTTAAAAAAAAAACAATATTAAAAAACATACATAAAAATACTATCTGATGTGTTCTTTATTAAGAATCATTGGCTTTAATCAATTGAATTTAATTTAATTAGATTTTTGAAACTCATACATTATGAAATACATTTTTCTTGGAATTAAGTGACGAAAAAAATTCTTAAAGCTTCATTGAGTTCAGTTGGGTATTATTTCTTAAGCAGAGCCTTAAACATGAAATGCCTAAACATTTGCTCAGTTTTGCACGCTACTGTATGTATAAAAAGGCTTTAATTTTTTTTAAAGTGGGCGTGGCCGTAAGTAACTTTGACAATATATTTATAATGGCACCAAGAGCAGTGATGCCAACTTTCAACTTCCAAGCTTTGTTGGTAGATTTAATGCCAACTTTAAGGGGATTCTGCCCCAATGTGCGACGTCGCTTTACGGTAACGAAGTAAATGAAAACATTCCAACTGGGCCTATTCCGTGGAAATTGAAGCATATTAACGGGTCGAAATCCATTAAACATAAGAAGACCTGACCTTACAAATAAGCCTATTATATTGCTTAACGACCCTGAAATGACTGCTCATTGGGGAGCTCATTCGAAACTAATTAATTTACATACATATATGCATACCTACTCTTTGCCTTCCACTGAAAAGACTCACAGAGCCTGCTCCTATTCTGTCTCCAGAGGATACCCTTTGTCAATGGAGAAAACTTAATTAATCCAATTACGCACTTTTATGCAGCATTTTGCAATCATCATCATTCAAAAGATTCCTTCTCCAATCCAAGAGTCGGAAACCTAATACCAAAAAAAGCAAAAAAAAAACCCATACTCTGACTCTGTCATCGAGTCATCTCGTGCAATCAAAAGCCCCCACACATCCTATGAACACTATCAAAACAGAAAAAAAAAGGGATAAAATAAACTCACCCTTTAGCAAACATAAAAACCTCAAAAAACTGTATCCATATGGTCGTGGTCCTGGGCACTAATCAACTCTTCGCCTTCTCGCGGTCTCTATCTCTGGACTTGAACCGAATCTCTAGCTGCAGTTTCACAAAACTGCAATTTAATATTCCAGTTTTCAGTGTCAGGATATACCCGTTCCGTACTAGAACCGACGTAACATATGTACATACATATGTATGAATACACATCTGCAGAACGTGAGTGTATCTTTTACGTTCATAGTGCTAAGGAAATCACCATTCAGTCTGAATAAAAAAAAAATAAAAAAGAGTGAGTATCCATCCCCTGGAGTATAGTTCCGCAACTCATAAAGGACAATCATCGTCATCATGAGCAAGGGTAACATCTGCACCAGGAAAACAAAGCATCAGGCATAGCGCGGTAGGCAGAGAGAAGTGACGACAAAAACGAATACGACATCGACGACGACGACACTAACACGGGTTCTCGGTTGGTTATTTCTGGTTTCAGGATATTCACTCCAAACCAGACGACGACGACGACCACCTTAGTCCAATGAACACAATACCGACAGATCACCTAACCGACAGTCAGACTATCTGCACATGCAACTAATGCAGTGTTAGAGAAAAAATTTTCGAAAAAAAAGAATTCAACTCGTAAACGAACTAAAGGACATGGATATGAGAGCCTGAGTAGAGATGTTTTGGCAGGCACAGCTGCTTTGGCCTGTCGTTCATTCCGCAGCGATAAGAGGATGACTACATGTGGGCTTGGGTTTTTCACCCGCTATACCTAACTCACACATACTCATAATCCTTCTTCGCATCGTATGACTATGTACATATGTATGTGTTTAAATGGTGGAAAATAAAGTTTAAAATTTTCGCAAACGAGATCCATCGAACAAAGGACGAGACGGCGAGTAGCGCAAAATCCCTTCATCCTCCCAACTCCAGAAGAGTCAACAACAGATACCAATTCCAACACGAAACATCTTGCCGGTCCTTCGGATCCTTTATAATAGTAGATACACAGCAACTTGGAGTCAAAAAAAAAAAAAAAAAAATAGTTACAAAGATCTATAGATGCGAATGATAATGTCCTTCCAGTTGTGCAGATACTCCGTAGTTAGTAGTTTGCCAGGACATTGTGGAAGTTGTTATTTCTTAGTGCGAGTCACATTCAAATTGTCCTTACTGTTGTTTCCTTCCTTATCAGCCTGCTACTATTCCACCACTCACAGGACTTCAACTTGTTCTTTCAACCGATTTTGTTGGCTAAAAGATTATTTTGACTTTATGAGGTTGCAAAGGAAGATTTATCTAGTCTTAGGAACAGTGTGTCTAAAAGTCCAGGACCTACACAATTTGACAACGACGACCAGAATAAATGTGAAGGAGGAACTTTTAAACAAACAAAACTAAAGCCAACATCTTCCGACGTGGTTTTGTCTTCCTTTGTTGCTGAACTTCGTTAATGGTCCTTCTTCTCTGTGTCAGTATCAGATTCAGAATTAGAATCAGAATACAGAATCTGCGTTTGTTTGGCTGCATCCAACTGGGAAAAACATAGTTCCTGGTGCTGCAGGTCCTAGCGTTGTGTTGGTCCTACTCTGTATACAAACAAAGGGGATTTACTTAGGTTACTCTGGTTCCTGATTCTGTTCCTGTTCCTTTGAGGGTACTGCTACTGCTATTGCCCCTGGAAGTAACAGCATCTGTGGCGTCAACGTTTAAATAAATTTTTGGTAAATTAGTTCCCTTAGATATTTCCTGTGTTGTTTTGGTTGGTCTCTGTGTCTGTCCGTCCTGTTGTTCCTGACTATGTATGTATGTACGTATCGTTTCCCAGAAATTATGAGACTTTATCCGAGTTTCGGTTTCAGTTTCGTTATTCATTCCGTGTTATGCTCTTAGCCGACGACGACGATGACGACTGGGTTGGTTGGGATTGGTCGTGGGAGCTAATGGCATCTGTTGTGTTGTTTTTAAAGTGCGTCGTCCTGGACGTTTTTGTTTTGCTTCCGAATGTCACGGACAACTCAGAGGGAAGTTTGTTCCTCTTTCTCCGGCTTTCCCTCTTGGGAGTTGAAAGGAAGAAAATATAGTTTTGTGGCACCTCTCTGTATTGTTCGGTGCTCCATTTTGTGTGTTTGTTGTTCTGTGGATTTTGTGTCGTCGGTTAACACTTCTCATTCCAGTATTTCCCTGTCTTTTCCATCCATTTCGTGTTTTGCTTTGGGTTTAGGGAATTGCTTTTGTTTATTAATGCCAAGTGATCATCAAAGAGATTCGAATTGATGGGTTGCCATCTGTCAATAACAATTGTTGGACTCCTGCTGAGGGAAGGTATAAAACACCAAGAGGGGTGCATAACAAAAGGAACGTTAATGAGGCAATTTATGATGAATGGCAGGCTGTTGTGTTGTATTGTAGGTGCTAATCGAAATGAAACCGAACCTTTGGAAATAGAAACGAGAAGAATTTTAAAGTGTTGGGTACAACAAGAGTTTACAATTAAAGTTCTGAAGATGACAGATCTGAGAATTATTATAAGTACCTACACCTTCTGGTTGGTGAGGCAAGATTTAAGGTTTCCAAGGCAATACGAGTCTTTTAAGGTGTGCGGCGTTTGTTGAATCAAAGTTTTAAAGTGACAGCCTCGCTGACTGCTTGTCAGTTTGAGAAGTGTTTGATGTGACACTTAAGGCAAAGTGTCGCGTCAAATGTCAATTACAAAAGTGTCACTTTTCGGTCAAATGCTTACAATTCATTTTTTTTTTATAATTTACGCGCGCCTAAGGGGTTAGATACCCTTTTACTGTTGCCTGGGCGCGGGCGGAAAGGTAGAAGGAGGAGAAAGGAAAATTGTTTTGTAGTGGTTTGAAACTCAGGTGTATTTGGTTTCTATATTAGCTCTCCAGGGGTGGGAGTCCGAATAGGACGGAGAGTTCTTTCTTCACTCAGAGTGATTCGAAGTTATAATTCGCCCTATTTTTTTGTGGTTGAAACTCTACAACAGCCAAATCTACGTGTCAGTGTTATGCCTTCACACGCAGAATTTTTCTGTCTGAGTCCCCATTACACAAATGAAAAACTGACTTACCATGGGCAGGATTCGAACCTTGGACCCTCAGAGTGAGAAGCGATTGCTAGTACCACTACACCACGCACGTTGACCTTTGCAAAGTCTTAGACATTATGTCGATGAATTAGAGCTCTGAATCTAAAATATTCCAATCGTCACTAAGCTAACCACCTAACCAACAATTGGTTCTTTGAGTGAACATAATCATGAGGGACCGCCTTATCCGACCGTGTACTATTCCTTCGGCTTTCAAAAAGTCTGTTACAGACTGGCCAAATCTGGTCGGAAAAAATTGTGCCAGATGTATGGAACCATATCATCTGCCAAATTCGAAGTACGGGCACGTTGTAAACTGCACCTGTAACTCGGTATACAAGTAGAAGAAACACATAACCTGAGTTAGCAGTCGGTTTAGGATCACTCTTCTGTGGGCTCCTCGACATCGTAGGTAAAATATGCAGCTTTGAATTAGAAAGCCGACAAAGTAAACCAGACGTTTTACAGCCGTAGGAAGTTCCTTAACAATTAGGTTCCATCAGAGATAAAAGGAAAACATTTTCTTTCAAAATAGCAGATATATCCTTCATAACTCTTAAGGAGCTCTGCAAAAGATTACAACTTTATCTAACTCTCAAGTTGAAAAAGCCTTAGGCCAATAACCAGTTTCAAATTTCAGATAACTGGTAACAATTGGTCACAAAATCGGCACTGGAGGGAGAATTTTCTGCTCAATGAGCTGTCCTTTCTGTTGTTGTTCCTTCTTCTTTTACACTCAGAATGGCCTTGGTGGATATCACATATGCATAGGGTTTTCCAATAAGGACTTGACAATTTTTTTTTAAATAAAACGCAAACTATTTGAGATATTTCAAAAACTTTATTATCGGCTTGAAGTACAATCAAAACATTTACGAATGGCCACACATTTCGGTCGAAACGGCCGCTACTTCGCGTTCAATGTTGGCTCTGACCTCTTCCAACGTCGTCGGAGTGTTGGCATAAACCAATGACTTAACGTAGCCCCACAGAAAATAGTCAAGCGGCGTTAAATCGCACGAACGAGGCGGCCAATCGACTGGCCCATGTCTTGAGATAACACGCTCACCATACTTACTCTTCAATAAATCGATTGTAGCGTGTGCTGTGTGGCTTGTGGCATCATCCTGTTGAAACCACATGTCGTCCAAGTCCATATCTTCCAATTCGGGCCAAAAATAATCGGTGATCATGGCGCGATAACGCTGACCATTCACAGTAACGTGACGATCGTTATCGGCGACGAAAAAATGTTTCCCAATAACGCTGCCGGCATGCAAACCGCACCAAACAGTTATTTTTTGTGGATGAAGTGGTGATTCATGAAGCACATGTGGATTTTCACCCGACCAATAACGCACATTTTGCTTATTGACGAACCCATTGAGCCAAAAATGAGCTTCGTCACTGAAGATGATTTTGCGATGAAATTCATCATCGCGCACCTTCTCCAGAACCCAATCGGAGAACGTACCCATCAGCTTCAATTCTTGAGTCAGCTTGATCTTGTATGGGTGTAAACAATGATCCTTACGCAAAATACGCCATAATGTGGTCTGAGCGATGCCCAATTCTTGAGAACGCCGTGGAATTGACTGATTTGGATCGTTTGCTACGGACGCCTGAACGGCAGCGATACTTTCGACCCTTCGACCAACCCGTTGTCTCACTGACACGGCAACATCACACAACGAATATGTAGACTCCAATTTTTGCACTAAACTTGTTATTGCCTGTCTACTAGGGCGAGAATTACGACGGAAAATTGGAGTTAACGCTCTTAAAGTTGCAATCACCCACTCCGAATTTCGGTAGAAAATTTTTATAATTTGCAAACGTTGGTCGTTCGTGTACTTTACCATGATGAAAATGTTGACTTCACTGAATAAATTTACAGTGACAGAGTGATGATTAGTGAAAGAGTGCGTTCACAAATTATATTCAAAGTTGTCAAGTCCCTATTGGAAAACCCTTTAGTAATCAGAAGTGGCCAAGTCTAGTGAATACGGCGGGTATGGCAGAACTTCCTAATTAATATTTGGCAAATAGCTTTTCTTAGTTACTTAGTTTGCCACATGTGGACGAGCATTGTCATGATGGGGAATAACTGATGCATATCTTTGGGCATATTCTGGTCGTTTTTGCTCCAATGCTCGATTCAATTTCATCAGTTGATGAATGACGGTAGCCATCCCCCGGTAATCGTTTCATCAGGTGGTTCATATTGCACCATTTCCTTCTCGTCCTACCAAATACATATCACAACCTTTCCGTGGGTATTGCGTTGACCCAGCCAATTCAATGTTAAAAAATATTTTCTTTTGTGCCGATCAAGCAAGATTTCTGAAATGGTTTTTAGCTATTCGATGTCTCTTTCTTTCAGTTGATATGAAACCCTTTTTCCTTATTTTCGGATCTTTCCCAGGGCTTCGAAACCCTTGGAACCAGTTGTATGGTTAGTGTTTGCTCTAACTCTATTTTTGTGTTCACTTATTGACTTATTAGCATACCATACTTTTAAGTCTTATGTTTGAAAAAAAAAACCGTAAATTATATTACTTAAAATAAGTACTATGGCAACACTGCTAATACACAAAAGCTGCACTGTGTAAAACTGTAGAAGATTCTGTAAAAGGTCCTGTACAACAAGTACAAAAGCAGCCGCCTGATCAGTGTGGTATCACTCAGGTTTGATAATTCAGTCAGGTAATCCACTGAAAAGAAAAATATCGCTCTTAAGCTGATATCACTACGACGGTTAGGTCATCTTCTACCGTCTACAGTTATATCTGCAAATTTGTACTACATTTTTTTTGGACTAAATATACTAAATTTTGTTTAAATAAACGTTGCTTTCCCTTTTTTGTAAAGAATATCACAAACGACCTTTGTCGAGTTGCCTGTTCAGCGATTGCTGCGGTTCTCGAACAGCACGTGTATTCGGTTTCCCCAGGAAATTATTGGTTTTAGATGTTTCGTCGCAGACCTCCGACTCCACGTCCCGGCGAGAGCACGCTACAATTGGCGCCAAACGTGGGGCAAAGAAGAAAAAACCGTATTTGAGAATCTGACAACAAATGTTAACCCATTTTACTACAAGCGTAAAAAACCAGCCTTTTGCATTAAGAACAGATGCTACCAACTATGCCCTTGAGGCAGTACTTGTCCAGAGGGAGAACTAAAAGACGAACAACTTAAAATTATCATCGAATCTTTCGAACAAAGTGACGAAAATCTAATAAGATATACTTTCCGTGGATACCTATTAAACAATGGTATCTTATGCAGGTACTCTCCAGAATCTGATGCTGAATCTGCGCAGCTCGTAATCCCGGCGCTCGAGCGGTAACCTATCTTAAAACATTATCACGATGAAAAGGCTGACCTGAAGACGGCATTGATCGAACACTAGCTCGAATTGCTTCTCAATATTATTGGCCTGGAATGCGAGATAGCATAACCAAACACATAGCAAATTGCCCCATTTGTCAACGCTATAAACCAAGCAATATAAAACCTTGTGGTTTACTCCAAACCGTTTGAAGTCCTAGCAGCTGTCTTATTTGGATCCTGATAGCTGAAGCCCTAGCAAGCAGATGAGTAGAAATTTTTGCCCTTACAGAAGCAATAGAAGTTTTCTTACGCTATGGTACGAGTATACCAAGGCGGTTATTAACAGGCAATGAAACTCAGGATTTTATTGACAGATATTCCTAATCGTAGTTCGGGCCTTGGCGAGATCGATCCTGCCTCCGACAATCCCAGTGCGAGGTGTGCCGAAGATAGCTTCACTTTAATCAGAAGATCCACCACTCTAAAGCAATCGAGATAATCTATTCTTTGGAGTTCTGCTGAAAGCAGAATGTAAATCTAGAAGCCGCCCTTCAGAGTCGCATGCCCTGACAGAATCTTTTACACTCCCAGAATGCCAACTTCGTCGAAACGAATTGGTGGCTCCTTTCAGCACTTGATGAGTCAAACCAGTCAGCAAGCACTCGCTAGGAACGATCAGATAGAGAAAAGGTGCATATGCGTGGAGGTTAGAAGCCTTTTTAAAAAGAAAATCATTAAATAGAGAGTCTTGCAAAAGGCACTATAGCAGAAGAGACAGGACTTTTTCATGCGGGTAGCTACTATTGCAAAAAATACTACAATGTCCCAAACGTAGTAAAAATTGTTGGCATTAGAAATGCTGCCTCACCCTCCATTCCAAAGGCTATTTATAATGACATTCCATCTGTCAGCTCTTTGGACAAGGCCAATCTGCTTACTGCACACTCTGCAGCCAGTTCAACACTTTCAGAATGTGCTTTCTCCTCCCGTCTACACTTGACTGAGTAGAATATTGGGCGAACTTATTGTCACACTTCCCAAATCCGCTGGTCCAGATGGTATATCTCCCCTTCAGCTCTATCAGAGCAGATGGAAAACAGCATTTGCCCAGCCCGTCTGTAAAAAAGGCCAATCTTCTTCTCTTTCCTCCTAAAGATCCATTGTACATGCTTCCCTTCTTATCAAGGTCATAGAAACGCTGATACACCGTCAGCTCATGAAATATCTTGCAACACGAAAATTTCCCAATGACCGGCAGTACCTTTTTCGTAACAACAAGTCCACTGGTGATTTGATAGTATGTCTCACCGAAAAGTGGGATAAAAGCGTACACCAATCTGGCGAAAGCAAGACAGTTGCACTTGATATTTCTAATTCATTTGACAGAGTTTGGCATCAGGCTCTTTTGTCGAAAATGCGTGCATTTGGGATCGACGACTCTCTTTTTCAATGGATTAGAAATTACCTTTCGGAACGTTCAACAATTTAAGTTGTCTTGGACGGTTTCATGTGTGTTATTAAATAAATGTTCGTGTGCCTCAAGGCTCCGTTCTGTCTCCGACACTCTCTTTAAATTTCATTAATGATCTCTTGTATGCCACTTCTAATCCAATTTATTCATCAGTACTCACTGCTTTTCATATTCATACCTGGACTCACGTCCCTGCTCCGCGGCCGTAGAACGGGACCAGCAGCGTATGTTAAGCTGATTAAATTCCGATATTGACAGCATGACCAATTGGTGAACTACCAACAGAGTGGAATTTAATGTTTCAAAGAAACACAATGCTGCCGTCGCTAAAACGATTGTCCACTCCATTCTCGGTATGTATGTATGTCAATGACGACTTACTCAAAAAATGCGGCGAAATACTAAGATTTCCTCAAACGACGTAAGAAATACTTCCTCCCCTCTAATCTGGCTGCAATATATAAGACATTTGTGCACCCAAAATTGGAGTACAATGCCCATATCTGGGCATGTGCGCCTGAAACAACTCTGCACCTGCTAGATAGGATTCAAAATCGTGCGTTAAAACTCACAGGTTATGCTATTATAATATCACCCTCGAATACCGACGTAATGTCTCGTGCCTCACTTTGTTCTATTGCTATTTCGACCATCAGTGCTCCATAGAAATCGCCAGCAGCATTTTGCCTCTTCAAACCTTCAACTCGTCTTGCTAGGAATGCTCATCACGCCCACTTTCGGACATACTCTAAAATATCGTGATGCGTTCCTAAGCCATACAACTCGCTTATGGAATGCCCTGTTGAGCTCTCTGTCGCCAATAATGTCCAACAAGTACACTGTTGAAGCGTCAATTCTCAGGAATTTCGCGTTAGTGTCCAGAGAGAGGATGCATTCATAGAGCAGTGTTGCTCGACATGCTCATCAGTAGGAAGAAGGTCTCCTTAGATGATGAAAAGAGTAAAAAAAAAACATTCCATCGTCACCATTAATCGTTAGAGATACACTGTTATTGTAGGAAGTTCTTTTATGACTTCGTACATACAGATGTACGTGGTACACACATATGTATTGTATGTAGGCACTTCATGGTTTCTGGTAGTTATCCATTGAAAAATTTCTCATCCTCCCAAAGGATTCACAGTGCGACTTAATTGTAGTACTTAATTGTTCGTATCAACAAATCTCTCTCTCTCAGGAGGAATGTGGCCAACCCTCAGTATCCGTATCCGTATATTCGTACTCGTATCTCTGATATGCAAAACATTTCGTTCCAGAATTTAATCATAAAAATTGTTGTGCTATTGTCCATATAATTGTCGCAAGACCTCATAAATAATTGTTTGCCTTCCCAAGAGGGCGTGCGCCCCAAATTCATCTCCAAACGTCGGTCATTCACTTACACGAAGTACGTTAATTGAAATTTTACGATCTATTGTATATATAACACTAGGTTGAGCATTTTAGGGTTTTTTTCTTTATGAATCGCGAATTCCATTAGTCACGCACATTTACTACCGCTACGCACCTGAAAATTAATTTTACTTTTCCTCAGAGGGAGCAGAGCCGAAATTTCCAGGCCAGGTGGTGATACTGACTACAAATGAATATTGTGACTTTTTTGGGATGGAAAACACTCCAAAGTGACACGTGCTGGTTATTGGGTACTTAAAACTTAAAAAAAAAAAAAACACACATCCAGCGATCGTCAGCTTCGGCGTCTCCTGTTGATAATAATTAAACAAAATCCCAGCGATAAAATTAAGATTATCAAACTAATCAAACACTAACATACATGTCGTCGTCGACTTTGTCGACTAACTAAAATTCCATAAATCCACAGATGGAATTTGTTGTTTCTAATTTTTTTAAATATGTTCTATCGAGACGCCTTGAATAAAAAAAATACTCTCATATGCACTCTCTAGACCTCATAAATCAAGTGCGTCTTCTTCCCCCAGTGCTATTATATTTCGACAATTTTCCCTATAAATCTCCCATATGAAAATTTATACCCAAAATATCTCGAATTTAATGTGAGCAACAAATTTGTGTATGTGAATGTGTGCGCTATGCAAACACAGAAACAACATACATACATTCACCCAATGAGTGAGTAGTATCTTGTCGTATGCCATCAGATCCGTGCCGACCGATGAAAACAGTCCTGCTTCTCTGGGTCTTGTTTTTTGTTGTTTTTGTTTTTCAAATAAAAAAAAAATAACGACCATATAAATGACATGACTCTATGTCTGCCTATGTGGATAGTACTCGTATGCGCAGGAAATAGTGTTGCAGCTTCATCTCACCATTCCTATGGTCCATAAATCATGATCTCGCTCATACTTTCGCCCCATATCAGCCGCGTCACAGTGTTATAGACAAAAATCTCTCCCCCTATACGCGCAGTCACGATTAAAATGTATATGTATATTTTTTTTAATTTGTTAAAAAAGGAATAAGTTCAAGGGTTAAAGTTTTAACCCAACTCTGTCGAGTATCATCGTTGAGACTGACTCTGAGACCGATACCGAGACCGGGACCAAGAGTGGGGCTTCTTCCCCCTAATGGATGTTTAAATCGCAGTCACATCTTAGATTAATGAAGGGACCGATACTTGACAGGGGAATACCCAGTACCGGTACCACTACTATTATACCAGTACCAGTGGCGATCCACGGTATACGAGTAAGTTAAGTAACTCTCTTCCTAGCTTCTCCTCCACGTAAATAAATACTCGTACATAGTTAATGTATCACCGAATTCGTATCGGTGAGTGCAGTTAGCTAGGGCGATGAATTTATAAAAATGAAAGAAGGAGTTCTCGTTGTCGTAATCCACCCCAGAGACAACCAAGTTGATAATGTTAACAGAGATGGCAGTAGGATCATATTATTGTAGTTAAGGCATTAGCTATCGTATATCTGTGCTACTATTGTATGTACAAGTACGATTACGACTACAAACATCCGTATATTTACCGCGAGTTTAGGAAGTGATTAACGTTTTTGACGTTGAGGTGTTGTCCCATAAAGAAGAAGAAAAATAATGTTCATAATGATTGCCTTAACGTGATTAGCGCTGCTGTGGCTGTGGCACATTGAGTGTCTTCAGTATCTTAAGTATCTAAAATATCTAAAGTATCTTTCCATACCAAAGGATGTAGAACACTGATTCCAAGTGGATTTTTTTTTTTTTTTTTTTAGTTGTCACTCGTAGTCGTTACTTAAGGATTAACTGCCACCAATTAGGGTAGCGATAGTGCATAATAAACTCTGGGTTAAGTAAAAGGGCAGACATCGTTATATTTAACTTGATGAGCTTTGCAATTTTTTTCTAAGATGATCCACCTAACTGTTAAAGGACTTTTAAAAGTCAAGCGAGAAATGTAAGATTATGATAGAAAATCTGGGCAAAATCTGGTAGACATCATCACGGGATAATTAGAATCTTTGTGAAGAAAGGATGTGGAAAGTTCCCGTTTCATTTTTTATGGAGATATTCAGTTGAATGATTAAGTAGAACGTAAAGGACTTAGTTAAGAAGAATTTCTGACACACTTTTTGTGTAAGAAATAAAAGAGAAAAGAGAAAGAACAAGTATCTTGGATGATTTACGAGTAGGTACGCTCACAAACTGGATGCTATGTATAAAGTAAAGGTCAGTTAGTTTGGAGATTTACGTTTTAAAAGTTACGGAGAAAGGATTAACATCAGAAAGTAGGTTAATGCGTTTCAATGGTGAAAATACTGTCAAACTGTTTCGTTATCTCACTACTTCAACAGTGAAATTGGTTGCTGTGATAAGGAATCTTAATTCTAAAAGCCGGAGTAAATATAAATACGAGTACATATACACAGATACGAAAAGAACTATTTCTAAAATAAATTTTTCGCTCAAGGATCTTGGTATCCTTTGAAGCCAAAGGGGAGGGCCACTATATATAATACATAGATACACCAAAGGCTCATCGCCTACCAAGATTTACTCCAAGAACACCGCGTTTCTGGTCTAATTGACCGTCTCATATCCGTTTATCTCATTAAGCATAACCACTAGCTGTCCTATAGATGGCATATTGAATGAATAATGTGAAGTACGAGTAGATGTGGTCAACAGTGATCAAATAGAAGGGCAAACTATTTTTCTGGATATGTTACTTTCAAGGACTGTGATGAGCAATTACTTTTGAAAGCCCTTAAACATGTATGAAAACGAATTCGAAGTCTCGAATTCGAATTAGTATTCTTGGTAGACGTGATCATTGATTTGTTCTATGTTGTTCAGAGGCTTCGTAAGTCCTTATCTGCTCTTGGAATGATACGATGTTTAATAGGCCACGTTCAATCTAGTAACAAGTGATGGGGATGATGACCTGTGACATCTATGAGCTCTCTCACACGGACTAGGAATAATATTCTAAGGTTAATGTTAAAGACCGTTTTAGGCAATTTGTAGGATGATCGAAGGCCAGAGTCAACATGACCACACACCTTCTAATAGATTAAGACTGATATCGCTGCTATAGAAGATGTTTACAAAGCAAAACGATTTCTATACCGTACCTCAACACTCACCAAGTGACATGTCAAGAAACTGTCAACCAACTGTTGAGTTTAAATTTTTGAGCTAGAAACATCGATTCAAACCACTACTCAATTGCGGATACCGCAGACACCACCATAACGGCCAAATTCAAAAAGCTTTGCCAATCCTGAGTGCATTAATTCCTCGAGAAGTCTCACGCCACCAGCATTAAGTATGAAAAACCCTTGACGCGCTGAGTCTGCTGCAAAGCAACGTTGACGAAAATGACTTTCACCATCTTCATTCTTAAAGCAAATAGACAACAGACTATCGTCAATAGAATGTACTTATAAAGCTAGTGCAGATGGTTCTTTATCGGCAGTGAAATGCGTTCAAGGTATACAAAGTCATCTAAATGGAGGCCAGATTCATTCAATCTTAAATATGACGTTGCCACCGACCTCGTATATGCCGTATCCATCATCAATTTGGCCTTAAACCCCGAACCAAGCCAAGCACAGGTCCAAACATGTATGTGTTAGAAGGTATACAGATAGAAATTCCCTTACTGTTATGTCGCCAGCTAAATGCAACTGGCCTGGATCTTCAACCGTGCCGAGACCTTAACCAATCTACGGTTTATCCCATATTTATCCGGATCCTGGAAGGCTGCCTTTCTTAGAAGAACTTTGAACATTTGCTCTGTCCCTGTTTAATTGTGGTAGACCAGACCAATGCAATATAATCAGTTCTAAAGGGCAACTTTACAGGCCAAAAGACTTAGCCTCTTTAATAGCAATTTATGCTAGAACTATAGAGATGAAGATGAGTAGAAACCCATAATTTGTCTTGTATGTAGCTTTCAGCTTCTACTTCGAACGATCTGTAGGCCCCTTAGATTTGTTAAAGTACAAGCTGGGGCAAAAGTAATGTCATAATGTGAATTGGCCGCCATTTTGTTAGAAATGAAAAAAAAATTGGGCTCTGTGTTCACGAAAAGTTTATTAGAAGGCGTAAAACTCATGACATTAAGTTGAAAGAATGATATCGGTCAAATGGCCACCTCTTGAGTTGACGCACATTTGTGCTTGTTCTACGGCATTTTGAATTGTTGCTCGCAAAACATCTGCCTCCAAATTGGTGATTTCTTCGTCAATGTTGACTTTCAAGACTTGCAAGCCTTGTGATTTGTTGTGATAAACGCGAGATTTCAAAAAGCCCTAATGGAAGAAGAACGCCAAAATAGGAGATCACACGACCTGGAAGTTAGTGATTCAAAATCTCCATCATTGCCCGAACTGAGGGGTTGCTCCGTCCTCCTGGAACCAATAATGCTCGAGACTCAATTCAACACTTTGCGGCAAAAAAAAAACTCGTTTAACTTCTGTCTGTAGCGCTCACCAGTTACGGTTACGGTGGAGCCGTCGGCGTCCTCATTTGTTCACTGCTAATGCCGCACCAAACAGCCACTTTGAAGGGATGTAGTGGCTCCTCATGCATGTAGATTCTCCGTGTCCCAGAAACGCAAATTTTGTTTATTCACATAACCACTTAAGTGGAAATGGGTTTCGTCGCTTATTGTGATTTTGGATACGAAAACATCCTCTTTTTGCACCACTTGACGCACATCTTTCACCAAAATTAGACACAACGAACGTCTGCTGATGCCAAATTGTGTAAATCGTTGTCTCGTCGATGTTTGTGGACTCTCTCGGATGTTCACAGCAATGATATTCTCGGTCAATCGAGCAATACGGCGCCGGCCACTTCTTGCGACATCTCTAGTGGACCTAGTTTGCACGAGACGCTCAGCCAAAGGGATAATTGTTTGCGCACATGGTGCAGGACGACGAGGAAAACGACGACGAAATTCACGCTGCGTTAAACCAACAGACTAAAAATTGATCAAAGCAGTAACAATAATTCCGCGTTCTATAGGTGTGTATCGCCCCAATGCTTATTATCAACTAAATCCCTATCTGTCTACAACATAAATGTCAAAGCACAATGACACATGACGCCATTTGAAAAGATTATGGCACATTCAAATTATGACATTACTTTTGCCCCAACTTGTATATATATTCGATCCAAGCAAGTTCCTATAATCAATTGGTCTCCACACTAAATGTGTCGATGTTAGGGTCCCGTGGAACCACGAATTCGTTGACTTAAGAGAGAATAATTATCGCAGGATACAACTACAACCTAACCAGTAAGTGTTCTTTCTTTATATGGCGCTAAAGTTCGGAGTGGACCTGAGCCCCGCAACCAACTGCTCGGTCAAAGCAACTCCAGTCCTTTTCTATTTGAACGCGCTACATAAGGCGGTGTTTTATTGACTACATTGTTCCTCCGGTATTGGTCCGAAGGACACTCCAGCCCAAAACGGTGATATTGTTTCGCTCAACATGTCTAACAGTCTAAGTCCATGAATCCGGGTTATGTTTACAGTCCATGCAATTCGTTGTTGTATCTTCTTCTCCAGATACGGTTTATGCAGATAAGACGGTAGTGGAGTTGCCAGTCCTAAAATGACACTTATACGGACCAATCAGATTGTTTGAAATAATTTTTCATGTGTTTACATAGAAAGGATGTTAAGGAGCCTAATTCCTTTATTTGTTGGAGCAGTTTGTGATCTAGAGTTGGTGTATGGTCCCTACCATCTCAATAATTCGACAGATAGCATGTCTTATCCCGGAGTCTTATTAGTCGTTGGTTTAGGTAAAGCTAATGTCGGAATGTTAATTATTTTAGCCGATAAAAGTAAGCCATCCATGCCTCTGCATGACTCTGTTCGCTATTTGTGTCCTTGGGAAGTTCTTCTTTTCACGTTTTGGTAGAACCTCTGAAGATCTTTCTGCAGAAGTAGCTCTCCATGGTCCCGATCGACCGCTCCTCTGCTTTTTTCTTTTCCTTTCTGAGAAGCTGATGTTCCTCCCCTCTTCTTTGCTCATAGAGTTTTTTGACCAGTTCTCTCTTTTGAACAAAACATGGGTTTCGTTGTGGTTACTTGGTGAAACCTGGGACCAGATGCGGCATCTCTAATGGCTTACTGAAATGTCGCCACTTGTATTGCGGACTTGTTTAGATTTACGATGACTCGATCAGAAAAGGCTCGATATTACTCATACGTCTGGTAAAGGAGCTTACAATCTTTGGCAGAGTTTTTCTTTTCCTCTATGGAGGCATGAACGCTTACATATCTGACTTCTGTTAGCGAATTTAGCCTTGATGCAAATTGTAACTAGGTGTTACGATATAATGACAAATCCACATCCAAATAGGCGCTGCTTCTGCACTCTTTAACAATCACCAAAGTCGATGTCACAGTTTTTATCCTTATTTTGTCCGGTAATTTGCACTGAGTTCCCTTTTGTAGTGGCTTAGAGTCTTCGGTTTTTGTTCGGCTACATGTGGACTGTAAGAACCAGAAGATTCCTCATACGTAGCCGAAAGTCGCTGTCCGTTTTTCCTTTGCTGGGGTCGTCGTAAGTTAAACGAATTGCACAACCCTCAAACTGGAAGCCAGATCCACCAAAGTGGTTCACTGGTTCGCTTGAAACTCCTCCGCCTATTTGGACAGCCTACCTTGAAGCCGAAACATCCTCACGTGATCTGACCTCCGAATATGCTGAAGAAGTTTAAATGAGGTTACAAATGAATCCGGCTCTGAATGTTTCCATTGAGTTAGGAATCTATATCCTGTACGATACTACTTTGGCATGAAGCTGTATTAGTTTTTTAACATATCCACAAAGTCAGATATCCTATGTAGATGATAGGAACATCAGCCTTGTAGCTGCCTAGAGCCGCAAAACATTGGTCGGTTGCACGTGGTTTCTTCAGAGTTCTTTTATTCCAGGTGTAGTTCCGAAATCATTGACGTTAATAGGGCGGGTTTAAAATAGAGAAAAAGCTTTAAAGTACAGATGTCTCTTGTGTTTTACGTAGGTATCTGTCGTGAAGGCTTAACCTTACGGTACGTCTTCGCACAAGATATCAAAACAATGCGTTGATAAGCGCCCTTCGGGTAGTACAAGTACTACCACCAGTACCAGATTCGAAGTCGTGTGTAAGGCTCGAACTTCCCCTTTGGTGAAGGGTCGAGGCCTATCCAATACCTCCCCCATTCTGTGGGTCATGGCACTCGGTTGCAATGCAACTCCAAATCGAGCAAACCAGGTGGTTCCATAGCAATTCCACTACAAAATATGCTAAGCCATGAGATGTCCAAGCTCCATTCGGTCTACTCTCCCCGCGATTTTGGGTACAAACCTACAGCCACCACGATACTCCCACAAGGGGCCAACTCCTAGGTCAGGCCGGAACCATAGTTCCGGGGGCTCCTGACCTCTCGTGGTACCAGAATATAGCTTCCGGTCGAGCTTCGCAAAATTGCGGTCACTTCCAGTTGGGCACCTCACTGCCCAGGACTGGCGGCTTTTCAACAAATTTAAAAATTTCTATGTTCCACCCGCTAGCTGCCTACTGCGTCTTCTATTAAATACCTCTTTTGCAAAACTAAGGGTTCTTTCGAACCGTACGGTATTAGTGATAATTCCACTGACATCGTAGGCCTCACCATTAAAGATGTTGCCCATAGCCGGCAAGTCCCTAATGTCAGATTAATTGGGACACTCAGATACGACATGAAGCTAGTCCTCATAGGTGGCTCCATATGAGCAGCTCGCAACCAAGCTACGCCCTCTCTTATGCAAGAATGCATTCGGAGAGCCATGCCCGGTCAACAAAAAGCCCAGGCTAAGGGTAAAGCTCCGTTCAGGAAATACTCTCATGGTTAGCACATCCCTTAGGAAGCCGTAAGTAACCTTGCCATTTTCGCTAGCATCCCATCTAGATAGAGCTTTAAGGTACATATAACAGCCAGCCTGGACAACGAGGTTCTTGTTAAGTCTCTTCACTGTAAAGGGCTGGTGTCAGTAACCCTAGAAAGACGTCACCAATTCTGTTCAAAATTGGAATTTGTTTACTGGAATCAATTTATATACATACTCGTATAAATACAAGAAAATCAAAGCTGTCGCAAGCAAACATATGGTTCGGAAAGGGACAGTGTGTTAAAAAAAAGATTGATTTAACAATTGTTGTATTTAAACTTAAATAAAATAAAAAAATATTTCACGAATTCACGCGAGTTACAACCTTAATTTCGCATAATTTTCAAAAAAATTTTAGATACGAGTATGTAAATTTTTTCATTAAGGCCTAGTTTAAGCTGCTAAAAACATACCCTCCAAATTTGTAACGCGAGTTACCGATAATTTACAATGTCTTATTTATTTGTAATTGTCTTTTTTGAATGTAACGCGAGTTACCATGGAACTACCCAGATACAGGTCATTCTGTTCCCTGCAGCAGTTAATCGCGGTATGTGTCTCTTTTTGTCATTCTCCTACTGGTCCTTTGCTCTGTTGCTATAGTAGATATTATGAGCTGGCGAATAGGTAGGTATTACACAAACCGGGCCCTCAATCTTAGTCATTCTTGCGAGGTAATGACTTCTTTGCAGAAGAAAGTTCCAAATCATTACGCACATTTTTTACTGTCAAATTGGCTCATTATGCAAGAGCCCCTAAGTAAACCACTATGAGTCAAAAATGTCAATAATTTGTGACAAGCTTTGTCAGGGCTCTACTTTGATGTCCTTAAATAAGCTACTTACAGTCATTTAAAAAAAAACAACCACCACCATCATCGCCATCACGACTCCAGTCATTTCTATTTCGATTAGCATTCTTTTCAATCGCCAACAAAAAAGAATTAATCTGTGTAGTTGATGCATAGAATTGTTCGGAAGAATAATAATACATCCGGCCACCCATTAAGCAATGCATTAAAAGGCCTTCTGCTACTCAATGGGATTAATTTATAAAAAAATACCAAGGGTGCACGGTGTTTGAAATGTTCATTTTGCAAAGGGATGAACGATAAAAAGAAATTTGACTGACGCTAAGTTTTTCAACTGAGGGTGGTTTATTGTCGAAATGGTGCAGCAGTTGGTTCTTAGATTTTATTACATATCTGGTACATGCCACAGTGTATTATTTTTGTTTTCCCCCCTTCTTCGTACTTCAGTCAAACCCTGGTGTTGTGTTAAATAATGAAAGTTCTACGTGACACTAATTCTGCCAAAAACACGTGGGTATAGAGGAAAAGTGGAAGGGAATAGGTATACGAGTACATATGTATGTACTTATCAGGGTATTATGTATTGTCCTTACAGTAGGAAAGTGACTCATCTGAAAATGATGGTACTAAGCAACCGACTTAAGCTTCGACCGAACAGCAAACACTAAAGGGAATGCCAAGGGCAGACGTAATGATGAAACAATCACCTTCATTGATATGGAAAAAATGCCCCATTCGAAAACTTTAGATCTAGATCCTCTTCCTGCAGGTGGTGCTCTAGCAACTCATTCGATTCACAGTTCTCTATTAGCATTAATCGTGGGCTAAAATTAAGGCAACCTTAGCAGTACGAAGATCGCTGGATTCACTACAAGTCGGACGTATAGTCCGTTTCAAATCACAATTTCTTGCGCATGTGCCGTCTTTTCCAGTAATCGTGGAAGTGATGCAAACAAAATTCAAGCGTAACCATACTTTGATGTTGATTGCACTGAGTCCATAGATTAAGACTAACCTAGATGTCAAACTCTACTAATCCTTTTGCAAACCCTTAACTTTCTCACAGACGTACTGTAAGTGAATTCCAACACTTTTACATCTCTATAACTTTGTCAAAATTTGCTAGAATGAGAGCAATTCGCACGAGTGTGTGTAATGTGGATGATGTTCTTTTTGCGTAAAATGGGCGGGTTTTGTATAAAATGGGAGGGAAATCGCCATTGATGACAATTCACACGTATTCACAGACGGGGTCACACGGATAAGGGCAATCAGTAGAAAACCGGTTTTGATTTTCCAATATCTGGAAAGTTTGCCATCGAGATAAACTATGACTGAGTCTCAGCGCGTACTGATTATCTGCTTGAATGGCATTGGATAATGTATTGTGTAAAAGGTAAGAAGCCGGTATTGACAGATGCGAAACCAGAGTGTAGAGAGAATGCACGGTCGTGGAATGCGTGTCCATTGTGTATTTTTTCAGTGTTGTTGGCAATGACGATTTTATGGAAAGCAGTCTCTTCATAATTATTGTGTTGAAAGAAAAAAAATAATTAAAAGAATGCAAATGGGTTAAATATGAAAGGCAGTGGAGAAAGGTCAGCCGTTTCGTAAATATCATTTTCAAGTGAGCAGATGAGTAGCATGCACTTCCGGGCTCTCTTTGCGCAGCTTTCCAATTGCACGGTGATTTGAAACGGACTATATGTCACTTGTGTTGTAAAGATACAAAGAGGGGAGAAACCAATTAAGTTGGAATCGATTCAAAAACCTGATGGTGACTGGAAGGTTGTTTCTGTACAAGTATTGACTAAAAATGTACATACGAGTATGTACATACCTATTTGCCAAGCCAACTTCTGGTAAAAAAGGTAGTATCTCAGTAATCACCTACAAGGTGGGACAAAAGTAATGTCATACTGTGAATTGACTGCATTTTTGTTTGTTGATTCCACCAAAAAGTTTACTTGAAAATGTAAAATTGAAGACATTAAGTTGGGAAAATGATATCGGTCAAATGACCACCTCCTGAGTTGACGCACATTTGTGCTCGCAAAACATCTGCCCCCAAATTGGTGATTTCTTGGTGATTTGTTGTGGTAAACGCGAGATTTCAAAAAGCCCTAATGGAAGAAGTCTGGCGCTGACCGAACTGGCGATCTAGCCACCCAGTTCCAATCGCCAAAATGGTAGCAATTTGCGGCAAAAAAAATCGTTTAACATCTGTCTGTAGCGCTTACTAGCTATGATTACGGTGGTGCCGTCGGCGTCCTCAAAAAAATAAAGGGAATTCATTTGTTCACTGCTAATGCCGCACCAAACAGTCACATGTAGATTCTCCGTGCCCCGGAAACCCAAATTTTGTTTATTTGTTTCTTTTTGCACCAGCTTTAACAGAGCATGGGAGTAAGTTAACCTCACTTGACGGTTGGTGAACGATTTGCACTTTAGAAGGGAACATCTTCAGGTCTTTCACCAAACCAAAGTCTGCTGATGCCAAATTGTGTGCATCGTTTTCTCGTCGATGTTCGTGGACTCTCTCGGATGTTCACAGCAGTGATATTCTCGGTCAAACGAGCAATACGGCTCCGGCCACTTCTTGCGACATCTCTAGTGGACGCAGTTTGCACGAGACGCTCAGCCAACGGAATAATTTTTTGCGTACATGGTGCAGGACGACGAGGAAAACGACGACGAAATTCACGCTGCGTTAAAACAAAAGACCGGAAATTGGTCAAATAAGCAGTAACAATAATTCCGCATTCTATAGGTGTGCATCGCCCCAATGCTTATCGTCACCTAATTAGCTATCTGTCTACAACATAAATGTCAAAGCACAATAACACTTGACGCAATTTGCAAAGCTTATGGCACATTCAAATTATGACATTATTCTGCGCCACCTTGCACATGTAAGTAGAATATCCAACATGAGACTCATGGATTGGGTTCAGTCGTTGTGAGGTGAATACTCATTGCTAAACTGATACAGGCTTTAGGTTCTTATACGCTAGCTACCTTTCTGCTGAAAACTGTGGATGGCTTCCTTGAACGGTGTATGCGCAGATTAGGTTTTTATCTGTCTCTAGCCTTAGCTGCAACACGGCGTACGAGTACAATATAATTGGCATTTTCATTCATATTGAGGATACTTTTGACAAAACTAGCGAGACTACATGATGTAGATGAATCAGCAATTCTGCGGATGCTTATGGTCAGCGTAAAAAATGCAGGTCTTGACGGAAAGCAGGATCTTCGACATTATAAGCCTGCTACTGCATCCCTAAGTTGCAGGCTATGCGTCTATAACTAGCTAACACAAAACATGTCGATAAGCGTCACAGGTGTCCGTCATCAACAACAGAAGTGAAAAGAATATAAAATGCGAACTTCGAAGGGTACCTCCTATACAGACTTTTGTGATTGCTCAAGGTCTCCAAAATGGGCAATTCAGCTAAATTTAAGACTTTAAGACTCGCTTTCCAGGTAACCTGATAAGGAACGGCTCACAACCAGCTGAATAATATAATATAATCCATCATAGCTGCGAGCGATGGGGTCACTAAACACGCTCTGGCGTCTTTCGATGACTTCAAGTCGTCTGGCGCCGATGACATTCAATTATTCTGTACAAAATCACAGACCAGCGTCGGCAACTTTGAAGAGCATCTTTACTGTTTGCCTAATACTGGTATACATATCGAGCCCATGGGTTACCTTAACAGTACCACTTATACCGAAGATCGGTATCGAAGAGCATGAATAAATGGTCGAGTTTCTCTGTACAAGATCTAACATGCTTATCAATCCGAAAGATCCAGCGAGACTGCGCTTCAAAACCTGATGGGCGGAATTAAATATCCGCTCATCAAAAGGAATACGCGTTGAACATTTTCATCGGCATTGAGGGTGCCATCGACAATGTATCTCACATGCCATGTGTCTGTCTTTATTTCTAAAGCGAATGTTGTTCGACACATTTTAAAGCGCTCTTCTTTTTAACGAGTCTACTAATGTCTACGCTCAGGCATATGCATACGTTGCAGTTGTACTGTATGTCCGATCATGCCTAGTGACTGCTTCTTCCAAAGCACAAACAGCCACAAACTTAGTGCCAAAAGGCCTTACCAGTCGTTTCTGAACCAAACACCTCGCGCAAATAACCTTGGTTTTTCTTGGTATCTAAGTGTATTGGACATAATTGACATAACATCTTGCGATGCTTACTGTGAAAGGGAAGCGCTTACTCATTCGATAGACCGTGAAATTTTAGCAAAAATAACAGTGCACCGTTCTAATAGAAAAAAAAGCAGAACCCTTTAATAGACCACCGCTGTATTGTGTTGTACTAGTACGGAGAATCCTGTCAAGCTTAAGAATATTTTTGCTACGAAAAGGTCCAGAAAAGATTCAGTTAGTGCCACTAGATGTCGCTTAGGGATCACATTTTACAATAAACTTCTTAATCTGAGCACTTTGACGCTTATTTGTCTCGACCACTATCGGTTGTGACAACATAAAGGGGTTTCCAGAAAGAAGAGGGGATTAATCATTCCACTGTTATAAAAAGGAGGAGTAGAAGATTACACTGAAAAGATTGCAAAATGTTTCAACCATCTCCGACATGGTTACGCAATGCAAGACTCTATTAAGTTGAATCGGTGAAATGAAATTATTAAATCTTCTTTTCTACCTCAAACCACAAAATAAACCTGAACCTTAGGACTGACCACGTTTACGTTTAGAGCCTCCTGCTGCATAAAAGCACTCGAACGAAATTTTTGCTGAGACACTTTCGCCCTTGAACGGTCTGTCAACATGCTGAGCATATGCTGTTGTGGGAAGACAGTCTAAGGGAGAACGATAGACTAAGTGCACAGATGTTTTATTCTTACCGAAAAAAAAAAATACATTTATCTAGGCCAGTTTCCATTCTAGTACAAGTGACGTTGATCGATATATGCCTCCAGATTTAACTCAAATATGTTATGCAGGCTTCAATCTAGAAAACGTTTACGTATCGACTGCTCATGACACACATTCATATTTTAGAATAGAAAACCAGACGAGACGCACACAATTCTACACCAAAGCATTCATATCTACACATTCCTGACTTGTTCGTCATTTGATTAAACTAATTCTGTCGCATTTCTTACTGACGTCACACGTAATCTCTTTGACTGCAGTAAATGATAACGTCGTCCGCAAGTCATCCAAATGAGAGCCAACCAGATACTCGTACATACGAGTACAAGTTCTATCGACTTTGACAGAACTTCAAAATGCGAGACGGAAATTCCTCGAATTTTCAGTAAAAACCACAGAGAAGTCCCTTTCACAAATGTCAACTGATGACAATTAAGAAACGCTGTATGTTTATCACCTGCCATAGTGCAGAGGTTCGACAGAAATTCGAAGAATGCAATCTGATGAATCCATAGGGGTAAACTCGTATCTGAATCTCAAAGTGCTTACATTTAAAGATTCCTTTTGACAAGATGTCCCTTTGCCAGACCACTGACATGTTGAGGAGATACAGATTCGTGAGTAGTTTCATCAATTTTTGGGGATGAAGATAAATTATGTTTCTTCTGCTGCATGATGACATACTGCACCATGGAGATAAATTCTCATACATAGTCTGGCTGTGGTTCTGGATCTGCTCTGGCTAATATTCGCAACCTCATGGCAATTGAAGAACAAGATGACGGAATATCGTGACAGGCTCCATTATTGCTATCGCACATCATTCACCATGAAAAAGATTCGCTCTGACATAATGGGAAATGAATTTCAATTCTCGCTGCTGCTTCATTAGAGAAGGAAAGATATGACCGTGCTCGATAAATGGATGGACGTACAAACGGATGGACGGATGGATGAATGGTCGAATGGGCTACCAAAGATAGGGCTACCAGAATCACAAAAATATACAATTATGATTCCTATTCTCAGTCTGCTGACGATGTCTTCTTAATTAGTGCTCTGATCTTTTCTTCTCTGGGCGCTGCTTCTTGCCAACAATTGTACATAGCTCTGTATTTGTGTATCTATCAGCTGCCCTTTGTTCTAATTCATCTTTTTCGCTTTTATTTAGATTTATTGTTGTTTAACCAGCAGTTGTCGGCTGTCAGTTTTGACTCTGTGTTCCGTGTCCACATCGATGACCATGTCCCTGTGTCAGTGTCGGTGGTAATAGTTGTTGCTTGGGCGAAATAGTTTTTCGGATATTTTTACACTCGTATCTATCTGTCTGTCTGGTCGTCTGTTGCATATTCATAGATACGATTACTCTCATACTATTTCTGTCTGACTGTTGGTCTACCACACGACAATGTGTTCACAATCTGTCAGTGACATTTAACGATGTCATTTTTCAATGTCACCACGCGGTAGAGCGACTATACTAACGTTCCACAAGATCCCATACACACCAGGACAGGGGGTTGGCTTTTTGTCAGATTTTTTTTATATTTTGTTTGTAATAGACAATTTTCAATTAAAACCGAAAAATGTATCTCGCGAGAGGGAATGGAAACGACTCAGAGAATCATCCTGCGGCTTTAGATGAAATTCAAGGAAGAAACAAATGCAAATGGAGTGGAGGCATTGATTGATGCTGGTTTGGGACTAGAGAAGCTGATGGGGGATTCTTCTAAGGGTACGTCTATTGCACATACATATGTAAGTGGCCTATCTGATTCGCCTGAGGCATGGGGTGGGGGTAAATGACAACAACACGAACAAGCAGGAGAGATTCATCAATGTAAATTATTTGATTGAATTAATGATGAGATTTATGCTTTTAAGTGCAATGCCCTCGTCGGGCTATTGATCTTATTGAAGAAGCACTTACGGCAAACAAGACGGCGATCCATTTCGAGTGCGAGAAAACATGATTTTTCATAATTTGAAATGTGTGGTACGTACTACCAGGGGGTTGGCGTTCGGTTTATTTTTATTCTGACAGATGAGCTGTTAATCAGAGATTTCAGAGTTGACTATACATACATATATATAGATATGGGCTATCTTATCGGCTTATATTGTACTTGGAGTATCTACTCGTGCATGCAATAAACAACAATACACGTTCTTTGGAAATTGATATCACTTCCTGGATTGGAGGATTCGTTTCATATAGAATGCTACTATAGCCGATTGGCCCCAAGCAAAAATTAACGATTTTTCTGAAGGGTTTTCCATTAAGAACTACCTACATACGAGTATATAGGGTGTCCCCTAATTCGTCAAGCAAAATTTGGGATAATTCGGTAAACTAATTCTGAATTTTTACCTCACAGCTGCGCTTAGTATCGTTGGTGTTTGTGTTTTTCGTGGTTGACTTTTTTATAATGCGGGAGGTTAGAGTGGATATAGCCAATATTCGCGGGCTTAAAAGAAACTACTTTTCTGCGTACGCCCGCACCTCTCAGATCACTCTCATCTGAAGCTACCTGGCTACGAACTAGTGCCATCATTCTCCTCTCACCGCGATCTCGCCATTTATGTGCGTAGTGATGTAGCAATTTACAAGTGCTCGGTGGCCGAGGTGGTAAAGACCTGGGCGACAACATATTTGGTGTGACGATCCCGAGGCCTGGGTTCGATTCCCATCGGGAGACAAACTATTTTTAGTTCTAATTTTTGTTAAATAATAAGTGAAGTGAAAAAAAAAAAAATCAATTGATGGATTGTGGAGAGCAGTCCGCTATGCCAATAGCGGGATCTGCGGAGATACCAGGCGAGGCTTCGAGTGGTTCGAGCCAAACGCCAAGAGAAAGAGGAAGCTAAAGCCAACCTCTAACTCGTTACAGCGTCCCACCCTGCCAACGTCCACTGAAAAGCTTGGTGGATTGAGGGCCTTAAACAATTTCGCTTCATTGGCGGCAGCAAGCGAATCGGACGATGAAGAGGAGGAAAACTTGTCCATAAGTAACAGCATCAAGAAGGAAGAGGGAAGAGCATGAGCTATCCCAACAACAACAGCAGTCGCAGCTGGAAGCAAAACAAAAAGAACAACAACAACAAGAGCAGCCACAATAACGGCAACAGCTAAAACAGCAGCAGCAGCAACAACAACAACAGCAGCAGCAGACGAAGAAGAAGGAGAAGGTGCCTCCTATCAACACCTATAAATTGGAGGTAAATGCAACCAAGGACCTGTGTAAGTTGGTCATTGGTAATAATTTCAATATTAAGAGATTGGGGAACGATCGCCTGCCATCCACTGTAATACAGTGGAGGGCTACGCGAAAGTTAAAGAGCTCCTAAAGGAAACGACGACGGGGCACTACTCATACACACCGAAGTGTGAAAAGCGGCAATCGATGCTGTTGAAGGGGTTGGAACCGTCTTCTGATCCTGAGGAGATCCTAGCACTGCTCAAAGAGAAGGAGTGCGGGGGGTAAAGCCATTTACCCAAGCCAGAGCTAGGCGGGAGAAACGGAGTCTGCCTTTCTTCTTGGTGCAGTTCAGTCCCGAAAGCCGTCTGGATAGTCTAAGGAGTATCAATGTCCTAGACTACCAGGTGGTTCACTGGGAAAAATTAAAAAGGAGCGAAGGCATTATACAATGCGTTCGCTGCCAGAGGTTCGGGCACGCCGCGTCGAACTGCCAAATGCAGCCTCGATGCGTGAAGTGCGCAAAGAACCACAGTTCCGAGGAGTGTGCTCTGGGTAGGGACGGAGCATCCGATAGGACGCAGCTCTCGTGCGTGTTATGTGGGAACGATCTTCGACACAATCAGGCCTAAGAAATCAGTGGGGACCGATGGTATTCCGAACATCGTGCTTCGACATCTTCCTCTAGAAGCGGTGGACATTTACACCACCCTGTTTAATAATGCAATGAATAATGCACATTATCCAGCGCATTGGAAAACGGCGGTGGTTCAACCTATCCCCAAAAGGGGAAAGGATATATCCAATCCGGCGAATCTCCGGTCGATAAGTCTCCTTCCGAATATCAGTAAGGTTTTTGAAAAGGTAATCAATAGAGCTCTGTCTAGGTGGGTTGAGGACAAATATATAGTTCCAGATAATCAATTCGGTTTTAAGGCGGGACATGATATCTCACATGCCGCGTCTAAACTGGTGTCCGATATCCACTGGAATAAAGGCAAAAAACAATGTACTGGTGCCTGCCTTGTTGACTTGGAGAAGGCTTTCGACACCGTATGGTTAGAGGGTCTTTTCTATAAGCTGACTAGGCTGGGGATCAGTAAACCACTCTTGTACATTCTTTATAATATGCTAACCAACAGACAGTTCATCGTGAAGAATGGTGATGTGACTTCTGTTGGAATTTTTCAAATTAAAAATGGTCTTCAGCAAGGCGCGGTCAATTCGCCGATCCTATTCAACATTTTTACAAGTGACTTGATAGGTTCACTTCCCCATACTATTGCGTACGCAGACGATTTGATAGCGTACAGAACAGGTCCAAAAATCGAGGTCATTAATACTCTCTTGCAGCGCGACTTCGATAAGATAAGACGATTTTGCGATGACTGGAAGTTGAAATTCAACTTTCAGAAGTCGGAAACCATTCTCTTTAGGACGCCGATGTCTAGAGCCTCTAGGGATACCAGAAAAAATTGGAGAATGTTCTCGATTATTGGACAACACGGACAGCCTCTTGCCTGTCGAAATGTAGTCAGATACCTTGGAATCTGGCTAGATCAGTTTCTGTATTTTGGCAAAAATGTAGATGCTGCTCTGGCCAGAGCTAAAGGTGCTTTTGCCCTTACAAAGAGACTGTTTTATAGCAGCCAACTCGATGCGGGGGTAAAGATAATCTGCTACATGGCCCTTATCAGACCCATGCTGGTATTTGGTTGTCCCGTGTGGTTCAATGTACGAGCAAGCTTAATGGAAAAGATTCGGGTGTTTGAGAGGGCTTGTCTTAGGGCTTGCCTTCGCTTGTACAGAACACCAGAGTCGGAGTACAAAATTTTTTATCCTAATGAGGTCCTTTACAACAGGGCGAACCTAATACGAGTGGACAACTTCGTAATTAACTGACTCGAAGGCAAGAGCATTGATTGCGAGTATTAGAGAAAAGCGCATTCAATGGAGAACAGATCACACTTCAATTATTGGGACGATCTGGAATTCTCCGAAAGATTTCGAATGTCAAAGAACCCAAATTGAAAATGCAAATAATTGGTGAAACATAATATGGTATATAGCAATCTATGCAGTGATAAAAAAGAATACATTCAATATCTGCCGAAACCAAACTTTTGTTAACCTTGCGCTTCTATGCAAGTGGATCCTTGCTCATAACTGCGAGAGACTTTTGTGGTATATCGAGATCGTCCACCAGTCTTTGGGAGGATGGTGTTAAAACCATTAAATTTCATTTGCGTGTGTTGGGAAATACATCGGTAACCTAGGAGGAATTTTCGACCGTGTCAAATCGAAGCCTGTGCTAATTCTAGGCCATTGTGTACGCGTTGCAAAGGTGATATGGATCCCTTAACTGCAGCGCACTTGCTGATTTCGCGACCTCTATTGATTTGCATTAAATCTCCAGCCATCGTTGTTGAATCGATGGCAATATCTTCAAGGTCTCGTACAAGGGTTTTGGAGAAAGTTGTCCCAAGATTACATCAGCCACTTACGTAAACGATCCAAATAGTTGGGAAAAAGTAAAAATATTCCAATTAACTATGTCGTTATCATCAAGGAAGAAAATCAACCGCCATGCCGATGGACACAATTGGTAAAGTAACTAAGACGTATCCGGGCTGGGATGTACTAACGCGAGTCGCATCTGTCACTACTGCTAAGGGAGAACTAAAGTGTCCTGTGTGCAAGTTGTGTCCGTTATTGGTAGATTCAAGATGAAGCACACCTTCAACGGCGGAAGAATGTTTGCACCACCTTTTGCATTACCACCTTAAGTGGGATATTTGCTTCCTTAGGAAATTTCTACTCATTTTTTAAACTTCATTTTCTAAGGCCGAACTCGGTAAACGTGCGTTTTCTTTCCCGTTATTAATATTCGTAAGTTTAAGTTTTTTTAATTAAATTTTCAGCGCAATTGAAATCTAAGGTAAGTCTTTCCGAATATGCGAACTGATTCAAAGCATACCTTGGTGTGCCAGGAAAAGTCTGACGAAAGTACCATTGGCAAGCTCCCTCACATTCCTGGAAAGGTGGACAACAATCAGATAGTTGACTTCGTTGCTGAAATAGACGGTAACGACTTTCAGTATTCGATTAGTCAAGCCAGTAAGCATCCGTCTTCTCATGAATAGACAAAAGTCTATTTCTGGGGCACTAACCATCGTTTACGTCTACGGCTTCCTGCCCTTTAGACGAGACATTATTCGAGAGAGCTACATCATTTGCATATGCTTAAGCGTTGACGTCAGAAAAGGATATCTACCTTGCTCGCGACCCCTATTTACCTCCAATGTCATTGTTTTTATCCAGATAACTAGTGATTTGATTACCCCGTGTTGTCCCCGCCCGAGTAGCATATTCTCAAAACTTGCTTATCGAAGGCACCCTGGAGTCGATAGAAAAATCAGATTTTGCAGCGTTGGCGGGCATGTTGAATCGTGGACTCGTAAAGCACTCTTTAGCAGGGAGGAAGTTAGGCTGAAGCCCTTGAATTTGTTACAAATGAATAAGTGGTCATGTTTGTCGATTTTCTACTACTCTCACGACAGGGATTCCTTTTTAGTTTCATTTCATTTCAATCATGAAAAGGCTCGGACAACGAGAACCTCGTTATTGTACTTGTAGTTGGCTTTCACTAATGCAATATTGGAAAGGAGACACATTTTTCTGATCTTTATATCTCTCTCGATTTATTGTTTGTTGTTGGAGGATATAGGAGTTCGAAACTGCCAAATGACATCAAAGTCGTACAATTTTGAATCAACCGAAAAATGCTGTCAAAATGGCAAATCTTCATCCAGAGATGGAAATTTCACTAAACCCTTACTCACAGTCGCATTGAACCAAACATCGAAAGGTCAACAGAATGCGAAGAACCTTCAACGACGAAAAAGTCTTCACCAACGAACTATCTTTCAATAGATAGAACAACCTTTGAATGACCGCTCGTCGGGAGAAACGTCCTAATTCTTTCCGATGGCTCGAGTATATAGTGCATCAGCAGTGGTGAACTTAGATTTTTTTTGCGAGAAAGAATTGAAAACTTTGTTTATCAATCAAGCAGATGTAGAAGACGCTGTTAAGCACCCTACCAAACGATGTACGACAACGAGCCGAACTAGATGGCAATGAGAGTGTAGGGCAAAGGAGCTTCTATACTCCCACCAGTTTGTGAACCATTGTGCCCGTTTTCTCCATTTCCGAATTTGAAAAGATGATCATTACCTATAAGGAAAGTGACGCGTTAGTGGTCCATACAGTACTCTGAGAAGCGCTAATTGGAGTGGTTAAGAACATCTAGACCATTCCTGTATTTGACTTGCCCAGTATTTTAGTTCCTGTTAGAAGTCTAAAGCCACAGGTGGACATGTTCTGATAAACCGACTTTCTGGCCTGGTGGATCACCAGCCTTTTGATTGCCATCGTCACCCTCATACCCTGGTACCTATACTTGTGAGACTTTATTCAGGGTGACAAGGTTGTTGAGTGCTTTCTGACACTGTATAAGCTATTTGATAAGTGCGAGCAGCTATTTAGTGCTTTGAGTACAATTTGACTATCCGAGAGTATAGTAGAATGCATGCAAACCGCTTCCCATAAGCCGGCTAGTTCCGCCTGAAAGGTGGTGGCATCCTTAAGTAGTGCAAATGAATGGTGAGTTCGAGGTCTCTCCATTCCTGCCACTACGCCATGAAACGTTTTCGGACTATCGGTATACGAATACCACTTTTGCGTATTATCATTCAGCCATATATGAGTTTTGTTCTATTACTTCCTTGTGGGGAGTAACTCTTTGAAAAGCTAAGAGTGAGGTCTAAAGTTTGAGATTTGGCAAAAGTACCTTCTATCTTCTTTCTATTTTTAAGTGACCAATGAGGTTAACGTGTTTGAAATGGTTTGCGCGACGTAGCTTGAGTGCTTCCTCCAGAATTGCTATATGAAGCGGAGCTATGCCTTCAGGCCAGGGGTTGGGATCGTTCACATAGCATATGTAATGCACGGATACACGAGGCGTTGAATCCTGCTTAGCTTCAAAATTGTTGATTTTTGTTTGGTGTTGGCCCTCAACACTACCGCCTTGTAAAGTATGATTGGCTTCACTATTTGATTGCATAGCCAGTTGTCATTTTGCGGTAGGGTTTAGGCCCCATAAGTTTAGGTATGCGAGCTATTTGTTTTAATTTCTCATAGAAGATTGCACCTAGATACTAACCCTCTTCCTCTAAGTGCACCACTCCCATCGAAAAAACAGGCCGGATAAGTTTATCTTCCTTTTCCTTGTGAATGGAATAATAATTGTTATTTTGCTGTCAGTAACTGAGAGCCTCTTTTTTTACACCAGTTAGGTGGAAGTTGTCAGACCATCTTCCATGAGATTCCAGATCACAAAACGAAATCACTCAACACTGGCTAAATAACTAGACTTTATATCACCAAACGATTGACCAGCTGTCCGTTGAATCTACCATTATTTATAACTCGACTATGGAGTATACACACTAATATAGGCCCTGCTCCTCTATTTACACAAAACATCAAACAGCAAACCTTTAGAGACAACACTCCCAGATCAATTTAGCAGTGAATATGTAAGATGCGAGTCTACAGAAATCCGCACTCTATACCCCTACTTAAGAAATATCTTTATTCTATCCAATGGCGTTTTAATTTGACACGTGGGAACTAACAACAGCGTCTGTGAAAATGTTCTGGGGTCAGTTGGAGTGTTAATAAACATGTCCTACCCACGACCACTTCTTGGCGGTAGAGAATTTGAGGCAAAATAAGTAAGATCTAGCCAATGGCAATGAGGGTGGTCAAATTTAGCTGGAAATAATTTTCGGAATAGAGGTTAGCTAGTTCGAGTACGGAAATTTCGATGAATGAAAATCAGGGACCTCTAAATCTATAAATCACTTCAGTTGTCAGGACGTATAATGATGCAAACACATTTCAGCTTACTACTTAACGCGTGAAATCCTATCAGCACTGGGAATGGAGAAGGACTCAGATCAGACTTAGTTCAGGCAGAAAATCTGTAAAAGTGGTATTAAGCCCTAGTCAACAAGAACTTGACAAGGAGCAGCATGGAGTGCCAAAAACTTGATAACTTCTTTGATGACCAATAACCCCTTAGATACAGTGGCCTCAGGTTCATTAAAAAAAAAAAAAAATCTGAGTTTTCATCTTTGCAATGACGGTGTCTAACTTCCTGAATTTTTTTTTTTAAATCAGACATAGGATCGCGCTCTCAAATTTAACTCTATTGATTTCCAGAAAAATGAAAATTTTTCAGCGGCGCTTTTTCTGTCCCTAATGGGCACTTTTACATTATTACATGCAGTTTCTCAATTCGTGCAACTTTGACTTCTGCTATAACCATTTCTCTTCAGTTGATGGCAGGGTTTCAATGGCCTACATGGGCTACGTAAATGTTAACATAAAAATTACATTGACTTCTGACAAAAGTCAATTCTAAAAAAAAAATAACAAAATAACAAACTCCATACATTTCCATATTTCCCCTTTGATTTACGATCATTGCTGACATCTCAATCAGCTCTAACGACCAAACCAACCATATACAGTGACAGACTGACACAAAAAAAAAACAAAATCTACAATCTATGTATCTGTGACAGATGAAAAAAAAAACAAACAAACCCAAAATGACAATTTTTATGAGTAAAGTCACAGAAGGCAGCAAAAAGGTTAAAAACTTTTACGTTCGGCCAATTAAAGTGGCATTGCATTTCCAGTTAGTGACTTTAACTAATCATTGGAATTAGTAACTGTCGAGTGCTTTATGTTTTTTGAAAATTCCAGTTAGCATTTAACACTTAATGAAGCGTTTTTTTTTTCAGAAGGAGGCTAGTGCCTGATTGCCTGTTTTCATTTTTGCCGCAATTACGATAATGACGACAATTATTCAGAAAAGGAACTTAGAAAGTCGCTTTTTTGATATCCTGGATTGAAAATCTAGGTGATCGTTTCTCATTGAATAATGAATTTTCCTGCACAACATGCCTTCAAGCCGTTATATCGGGACATTATCGCTGTCCGGACGTCGTCGTATCATATAGATCGTCTAGATCAAGCAAATAGACAGTCTAGGATGCAATAAAAAAAGTTCTACTAGGGAACGTTGATATACCACAGGGATCCGTACTAGAACCAACACTGTAGAACAATCAAACTTGAGAAATGCAACAGTGGAGGATGAGGTCTTATGGATCACTCGAATTACCAATGATGATGAACGTATGACGAATCATTATTGAAATCGCCTTTGGTCAAAGAGGTGAGTGCTTTGGGAAAGTCTGTGTGGACAAAAACAAAGTTCTAGTATGTCCCGTTTGCTGTGAAGAAATAACCACTATATATCACTACCCAAAGAGTAGAGCCATCCTTTGTTGACGTGAACCAATGAAAGGAGATTGGTATTACTTCGGGAATAGGGCACAAATTCCTTAACAACTATTAGGTTTCAGTAAGTTACTCGTATGTCCAAAATTGAGCTGTGGATTGGCAAGAAACTGTTCTTTTGTTTACAGTAAAAATGGTTTCGGTATGATGATCCGAGACATATTGGCGTTGCACACTCCACATGATGTAGTCCGCAGCGCAGGTACGCCACGAAAGAATCCCACACTGGAGGTGATTGAGTATATCGGGACGGCCTACGAGTCTACTCAACTAGCGGCTGACATTTTTTGCGATACTGGGAAGCACCCTCTCTCAGCGTGGGTCAACTTGATTCATTCCAGTCGTAAGCAGAAATGGACGAGTGAGAGGCAAAGAAGAAGGTCCTGTGAAAGGTGCAACATACACCGCAATCGAAGCGAAAATCCACAACGGGTACTTTTAAGGCCGATGGCAATGTGTCCGTTCCCATAAAAGGTGAAACAATTACGAGTATGACAGGGCAGTGGCGAAACAAACGACGACAGTTAACTTTACTAGTAGTGGACAGTACCGGAGCTTCAAATATAATGGGTCTTAATTGGTTTGAGGCATTCCAGTTTGTGGTTGAGTATCCAAAAGAGGTAGAAGTTTTGCAGATGAAAGAAGAATCTGGACCGGGACCAGCTAACTGTATAAGCACACACCCTTTGTGAAGAGTACCAGTCTGTTTTTAGTTCCAAGTTGGGGTGTGGTAAGCGTTTTGTTGCCCAACTTATTCGGTATTTTCAGTACCGACCAGTTCCGTTTGCTCAAAAAGATGCCGTGAGAAAAAAGGATTGAGCGACCAACAAATTTGGGAATTCTGCGAGCAATTGAGACGAGTCTGTGCGCTGCTTGTTGTTGTTGAGAATCAGAATGGTAATCTTCGACTTTGTGGTGATTTCAGTTGGAAATTGACAGACATCCAGTCTGTCTCGAATTGAAGAGTTGTTTTGTTATCTTCAAGAAGGCCGCTTTTTTTTATTAAGAAAGTTGAAAGTTGATCTCTCCGATGCGTATATTCAAATTCATCTGGACGCAGAATCAAAGCACCTGTGTATCATCAACACTGAGCTTGGTCTTTTCCAATATCAGCTACTGACTTCGACATGAATTTTCCAGTGCTGCTCGGCCGATCTGGATCTCTGTGTTTCGCATTTAGATGACATAATCATATTAGGCCGAAATAATGCTGAGCATCGAAAAAATATCAAGGTTCGTTGAGCCCGAAATCGAATACTTAGGGCATATAATTGACTTGACCAGAAAGGGGTAAGATCATCGGGAACACGAATAAAGGTCATAAACCACTTGTCAAGACCTTCAAATCTTAAGAAATTAGAAAATTTACACGCGTAATATGTTACGCGATCCAAAGATGAACCTTTTATCTGGGATGGACAGCGGCAGAAATCGTTTGATGATTTTAAAGAGAGAATATTGTAAAGGTTTCTCGATCGGTACATTTTCAAAATGATTTGCCTATTTCACCAGCGACTAACGCCTTTTCGCTTGGTATTAGAGCTGCAATCTCGCACACCTATCCCGACGGAGTGAACAAGCCGATCGCATTTTTTTCCAAAACGCTCACAGAAACTCAGAAAGGTTATAGTCAAATAGAGAACGAGGCTTTGTCTAATGTCATTGGTGTAAAAAATTTCCACCAGTTCCAGTTTGAGTTAATCACTGACCACCACCAACCGCTGATGACAATTCAACGATTGCAGAGGTGGGCCAAAACTGTTATGAGTTACACATACACGTTTCGTCACAGATCTACAAAGAAACGCTGAATATTTGTCACGTTTGCCCCATGGAGCAGATGAGGAGTTTGACAAGCCAGAGGAGTACACGGTTCATCTGATTGACAATGTCTTAGAGAATTTTCCAAGCAAGATGAATTATAATACTTCAGAAGGTCATGTGGTATGTTCGACATGGTTGGCCAAATTTTCTTTCTCCTTCGGCTTTTCCGTCGAAAGTTCTGTTTGTGTGTGTCTACTGGTGTTCTTCTGCTTCAGGGCTATAATTCCAGTCGAGTAGTGGTACCGAAAGCTTACAGGTATTACAAATGATTCATTTCGGCCATTGGGGCATGACAAGGATGAAGCAAATTTCCAAGACTATGTTGCTGGTGGCCCGGAATAGATGAGCAGATAGAAAAGACCGTAAAGGAGTGCAGAGCTTGTCAGTTAAACGCTAGTCGTTCGCCAAAGGAATATTCCCACTACAGCGGAGGTTTAGGAACGTTTGCATGCAGACTTTGCGGGTCCATTTACAACGATAGTAGGCTGATAGTAGTGGATTCAAACTCGAAGTTTCCTTTTGTAATAATGATGTTATCAACTACGTTGTTGGCAACCACACACGCGTTACCAAAAACTTTGGTTTCCGACAATGGCCCCCAATTTGCGTTCAGAGAGTTTTGAGATTTTTGCAAAAGAAATTCAATACAATACCTCACATCAGCTCCTTTCACCCGCACTATTAAGACATCTCCATCACAGATATTGGAGGATTAGTCTCAGGGCGATGGCGCTTTGGTTAAATTTTAGTAGACATATCGCTCGATACTAGACAGTTTAGGCATTTCGACTGAAAAAAGTTACATTGCCGAATCCATCGTGATTCTAGACAGAGAGAGGGTGAAGAGAAGAAACCCTTTGAGAATAAGTCCAAGTACTCGCCCCAACAACTTGTATTTTTTCGTCTATCCCTGAATAAAAAGAGGTATCCACGTGGCCCTAAAAAACTTGTTCAACAAATGACTCCCAAGTTTTGGAGGGTCCTGCTGCTCCCGAATCTGTTGATTTGTTTTCTGCACCATTTATGTTCAATTTTTTCCATCTTCTCAACAAATCACCAGAACCAGGCGGAATGCAGTTCAAGATGTAACAACACCCAGGAGAACTTAATGATGGCGAACTAAACACACGTTAGATTTGTGTCTTAATTATCTGCGGGGGAAGCTGTTTGTATGGACAATCATTTGGTTCATTGGCCACTTCCGTCTTTGACTTCGACCAAAGGATTATTGAATTGAACAAGGTTTTTTTTATTCATTACTAGCAATCAATTTTACAGGTTAGACAACTAATAACCCACCAGGACGAACAGTAAGAATGCATATTTTCTCCAAGCTGGAAAAGCACCCTTTTAGGACCATTGGGCTTCAACCTATCCACCATCTTGTTATGTTTCCCGCAACGTGTTTAAACTTCCCCCATTTATCTCTAGAAAACCAGACCCCTCTTCAACTTTTCTATCAAACGCGTCTCTAGTGCGACTTACTATCCTGCCAGCTTGGATAAGTGGACTCCACGCATAGTATTGTATGTTTTGTTAGAAAGCTCCATTATCAGTTCCACCTCCTCGTATGATGATGCCCATGGTATTTTGGCCAATTTTCCCTAAGTGTTTTCGTTTGAGATGCGATACAGCCAGAAGATTGATAACATCCTAAAGAAGACATTCCAGTAACAAAATATTTAAGGCAGCTTTACCCTGTTTGTAGTAGGTCTGCAGAGATGTCGTCGATACGCTGTATTTTGAAATACGGTTCGTATAGGAAAATACGTTACTAGGAGTCGTTCGTCAGGGCTCAAGGTTGTATGACCGTGACCTAATGGTTCAGCACGGGAGCAGAGAAAACGCAACCAACCGTCCATTCTTTATATAGAGCGTATCTGGTGCTTTTCTCATGCTATACTTCCTTTTATCACATTTTATATTACAATCTATGCTAGGATTCCGGGTGACCTATATTCACTGCTGAGGCAACTATGATTTTACCTGCAGCACACATTCTACATTTTTGGATCTCCGACCAAGATTTTGCGGACAGTCAGAGTCATCTATGTTTGCTAGGTCGAATGGAACTCTACTCCCGTAGCAAGATGTTCCTTAAATATTGTTCTACCGCTTAATTTTGTCTGCGATCACAAGGTACGAGTGCTGCTCACGTGCAATGACCAAGTATTGATTGATTTTCTGGCAGGTGTTGCACCACAAATGACAAAGCAACTGACACATAGAGACAATCGTTTCCTGTAACATATTTAAGCAATATGTTTTAGTTGCTTATGCTGGCGCTAAGTTCACTAAAACAATGGCTCCTTGGAGTGCTGAGGCTTGTGTGGCAAAGAATCTATAATAGAAGTTATCATTCGCGTCTTCACATTGTAGGTGACATTGTACAATAGTTATAATATGGTGATGAGATGATCTCTCTCGGCCTACTCAGAATTTTATAACGAAGTGGGTTAAGGGACAGCACAATTTCTTTTGCTACCGTACTCATGCGCATCACTAATTGGCTTCTTAAAGTACAGCAAGTTAGTCATCTTTGTGAAGCTTTAAACTTTGAGGAAGGAACGGAAAATGTTCTCTTTTTTCTCATATACATAGCACCTTCATCAAAAAGGTCCCGGAATAACCACCGTGTGGCGCTCCCATTATTCCGAGTTGAATTCTGTTTTTTTTTGGTAAATCTGTTGTTTACATTCCCTCTAAATCTTAGCATCACAGCTTGACATTTGCAAAAGTTACGTAGCCAAGAGTGTGTGTTGGCGATTTTTTACAATTTTAGAAATGGATTTCAATTTGCAATAACGAACTTGTATTACATTTTGGGTAAAAAACGGATTTAATGGTGCGCGAACAATGGAAATGTTGGAAAAGTGTTTCGGCAACGATTCTCTAAAGAAAACGGTCGTTTACTAGTGGCCGAGCGGTTCAAAAGTGGTCGTGAGTCAATCGAAGATGATGAACGCAGTGGCAGACCATCGACATCGAAAACCGACGAAAACATTGATGGAGTAAAAGAAATGTTGGTCAATAACCGGCACATTAACCATCATAGAGATAGCGGAGGACCTGAACATTGCCTATGGATCCGTACAAGACATTTTGGTTAATGGATTTCCGTCGTGTAGCAGCAAAGTTGGTGCCAAAAGACCTCAATTTCATGCAAAAAAGAGACCGTGTTGACGTCGCAAAAGAGATGATTTGCGAGGCTGAATCCGATCCCACATTCATCAAAATGATCATTACTGGAGACGACACGCTGGTTTATGAGTTACACGCAATCCAGACATCAGACAAGTGAATGGCGTTCACCAAATGAGCCGAGACCAAAAAAACCACGTCGTATTCAGTCAAAAAAGAAGGCAATGCTCACGGTTTTCATGGATTATGATTATAACGGTGTAGTGCATCATGAATTTTTGCCAGAAGGCCAGACAATAAACAAAGAGTATTATTTGGGCGTTATGAGACGTTTGCGTGAAGCAATTCGCCGAAAGAGACCAGAATTTTGGGCAGAAAACTCGTGGATTTTGCACCATGATAACGCACCGTCGCACAGTGCCATCATTATTCGTAGTTTTTCGACGAAAAATGCAACAAATACCATCCAACAGCCACCGAATTTACCTGATTTGGCCCTGTCAACAGTAAAAGGGTATCTAACCCCTTAGGCGCGCGTAAATTATAAAAAAACAACAAACGTTCATATTTAGGCAAACATACCAAATTTCAGTGCGATACTGTCTTTAGTTTTTATTTGACAGCTGATTGTTGTTGACGTGTTGAGTATGGACAAAAACGATTTTCGTTCTCTCATAAAACATTATTTTTTGAGAGGCAAAACGGCGAAGGAAACAAGAGAAAAGTTGGATAAATATTATGGGGCTAATACTCCGTCAGATTACACCGTCAAATATTGGTTTCGAGAGTTTCGTGGTGGCCGCAACTCCACTACCGATCAAGTCCGCAGCGGCAGGCCCTCCGATGCGGTTACAGAGGACAATGTCAAAAAAATACATAAAATGGTGTTGGCTGACCGGAAAGTGAACGTGCGCGAGCTAGCAGATACCACAAACATTTGTACTGAGCGTTAGAAAGTTATCCTGCCGCTGGGTGCCGCGCATGTTCACTCCTGACCAAAAACACGAACGCGAGAGCAATTCGAAAGAGTGTTTGGACTTGCTGATGCGGAATCGGGCGGACTTTTGGCGTCGATTGGTAACTGTTGGTGAAACTTGGATCCACTATTACACACCAGAGAACAGAATGAGTGCCCGGCAATGGACTGAAGCCGGCGCGAGTGCTCCGAAGCGGCCGAGGGAGGCTCGATGGGTCGGAAAAGTTTTGGCGTCGGTTTTCTGTGATTGTCATGGCATACTCTTCGTGGACTACCCCCAAAAAGGGAAAAACCATCAAGAGCGAGTATTACTGTGCATTATTGGAGCGATTGAAGGCCGAAATCGCTGTAAAATGGCCTCACATGAAGCGAAAAAATTTTTTTTCTTTTTTTGCGCCGCCGCACAAAATCAATGACTTACGGCTCCAATTGCTGTCGCATCCACGGTATTCTCTTTCCAAACCTCAAAAGATGGCTCATCAATAAAAAATTCAGCTCACGCGAGGAAATCATCGACGCCACGGAGGAGTAAAATATTTTGCAGACCTTCCGGAAAATTACTTTTCGGACGGGATCAAGAAGTTGGAAAATCGCTGGAATAACTGTATCAAGCTAAAAGGGATTGGATCAAGCGCTGGCATAAGTGTGCTGCAGTCGATGGGGATTACTTTGAAGGGGACAATACAGATTTAGATGAATAAACTTGTATTTGTAATTTTCTGAATAAATTCCGGCAACGTTTTGATCAAGGTGGTACGAGGAAAGTCTTGTCTGGCCACTACACATATGGATGACTAAACCAGATCAAATATCTCTGAGATCTGAATAGTGGTCCATGTACTAGTAAGGTATGGCACATTGCATCAAGTCGTGAAAATTATTTCCTGTAGAAATAAGAACAGGTTTCATTTGACCTTTCGGGAGATTGGTACGTAGGAACCATAAGAGCTGCGGTGGGCCGGTAGATAAAAGACACGAGGACAACGTATGATAAATTACGGAGGTTAGTTGTAGAGGGAACCTGAGAGCAGTCGATGAATGAAAATAATGTCAGCTATATTCCTACATTCTTCTAAGGAATTCAAACTGATAAGTTTGGGGTGGTCCGGATAGAGAGGTAAGACTAAAGCGTCGTTCCAGAGCAGACCACGGAGAGCAAATCGGAGCAATCGACGTTGAATACCCTCCATTCGGGAGATATGTACTCGGTGAATGGAAGACCAAGCTTGACTGGCATACTCAAGCATCGGGGCGAACAAAAGTAATTTAGAGAGGTCTTGTTACATACGGATTGGAAAATTCCTTGGACCGCGGTTTACGAGTAAGTGATGACTTGGCTTTAAGGATCATCTTATCTTACATGCGAACGGAAATTAAGCTCAACGTCGAATAATATGTCAAGGTTTGAACCAGAGGAATAGGTTGACCATAGAGAAAATAAAGCCTGGGAGGAGACGGGTTTCATTTACATGAGAAGGCTATAGATTGGCATTTAGTGATATTAAGTTCTAAGCAGTTTATTAGGCAGCATGTCATGGGGAGTAGAAATAGCTTTAACAATTTTTGTGCCGTCAGTGTAAAGTGAGAGGGAGGAGTGTATAATGACCCGATCGTTAGTATTAAAATTTAAGAAAAAGGGACCAAGATGGTTGCTTTGTGGAGGAGGCCTCCAGAGGAGGCCAGGAAAGGAACTGAAAGGGCAGATCTAAACCGAATACTATAAAATCGCTTTTCCAGGTAAGAAGATATCAATTTTGATAAAAGAGGTTAAAAACCGAGATCTTGAAGAAGATCAATTGATGAGATATCTTATCAAAAAAAGAAACACGAAATTAATTAGGGCTAGGTGGTACATAGTTGATCTCCCTTTCAGAAAAGGGAGGCAAGTGATTGTTTGAAAATTGTAGTAAAAAAGTTGGCGATGGTAGAAGGATCACTTGACGATTTGTTTTCGAAGAAATGGGACGAAGGATATCCGTCGGTTTTTTTTGCAATTGACAAATTGAAAGATTTCGGTTCGTTTATAAGAAAGATTGGTTTGCGCGCTATTTAAGCAGAATTGATAGAGAGAGTTGTAGATTTCGATGAAATGAAGATATGTACTTACAGTATGTTATAAGTTAACGCAGCATTATATCATATAAATATGCACGACACTTTTAATGCACAAGTTTGCACTTGTTTTTCATCATCGCATCAAGTTTCCCAGCATTCCCTCCATTCACCTGAAATAACTGCATTCCATCACGTCCGGCTAGCACCCACTCCAGGCAACATGATCGACCTGTGGGAGCACAACATGGATGCAGTACCTCTGTGTCAGCAAAAAATTGAATAAATAAATTTTTTTTAAAACTTTTAAATTTAATATAATTTAATTTATACATCAAAACGAATTGCGCAATTATATTAGTAGGGAGTCCGATCACCATTAAAATTGCTTGGCATCGTCTACTGCGTCTACTGTACCTTTCACTTAATTTTTGAAAATTTTCTAAACTTGGGCCTCTCCAAATTTGCTTCGATCGTGTGGCTATTTTTTCCACCTTAGACCTCTTCTTCATTAAAGACCACACATTTTCTATTGGATTCGCATCAGGACTTTGGGACAATCATTCAAAGATCTCCATACCATTTTACTCTTTCCAATGCGTGCAGAGGCGATTCCGATTTTTGGATCGTTATCCTCTTGCAAAATCCAGTCGTAATTGTTCGGCAGACTTTAGTAAACCCTTCTGGTATAATTTTACCATGAATTGTGCATCGAGGTTTTGTATGAATACTATAATATAAACTCTCCCAATCCCTTGGTCGAGAAGCATCCATAAGCATGAACTTTTCCTGGATGTTTGTGTCCAGGATTTCTTCCAACAATTATAAACAAACAAATATGACTCATCTATAAATATGATGTTGCTCCAATCCCAGTCTAAATTCTGTGTTGCCAACTTGGCCTTTTTTCAATGTGTAGAGGTACTCCTGCTTTTGAAGTCAGATTCTGCCAAACGGCGTCGTATTGTGTTGACGATGGACACTTCAATTTATTTTCTGGACAATTTTTCTTTTGCCCTCGTCAGACTAATTGTGGGGTTTTTCCGAAATAATTCACGAATTGCTTTATTGTCCTTACTGGATGTGCTTACCGATATTAAGGGATTCCTTATACCTCTTTATCCACTTTCTTACAAAAGCCTCATTTGCGGCCCCTATGGGTGAGTTACTAAGAAAACACTTTCGAAAAGCTTTTTAAACGCCTCACTCAATTCGTGATGATGTTATACCGCCGAAGTATGGAAATATACTGAGCAAATGAAAACATTGCGCGATGATCAATTAAATGCAGAAAATAATTTGGCTACAAGCATCTGTGTGTTAGTAAAGTCGTAAAAGAAGTAATTTAACGCACGTTTTTTTCTGGAACACACTGTAGATACCTTGTTTCGTAGAAAGCGGAATCTATGATTGTACCAGGGTGGGGATGTGGAAGACGTTTTATGGGAGGAATAGGATTTGAATATTTCTCTCTAAAAAAAAATGGTTGGGGGCATCGACAAGAGATAGATTGAAAAACCTGAAAGCAAGCTCTGCTTAAATAGGTATTGATTTTAGGAAAATTAGCTTTGTGAAAATTTTAAGAGGAGGGAATTACCTCTGAATTACTGAAGGGAGAGTTGTGGAAAAATGAAAGAAATGAAGAAGAGGATGAAAGTTATCAATAGTAGAAAGTGATAGAGGACAACACGGTACTGAAGAGTTAATTGGTGTTAATAGTTGGCAACGCCGCTAACTTCGCATAGACTACAGTCTTTTGTTAATCAATCTAAGAAGAGACATTCCTTAGTAGGATTGGGACTAGAAGAGATCCGATAAGTCAGTCAAATTGTCAATAGCAAGTTGGTAGGATTCGATAGATTGGGCCGGAGGAATGTCGATAGACACACATAACGTACAATGATCTACGTGTAAGTCTTATTTTAACTGACACAAAGTCGAGCTTAGAAGAAAGCGAAGTGAAAGCTGTTGTGAATGGCCAGTAGGACACCTCGACGAGGAGAGTCAATCGTAGAGGGTGTGCGATAATCATCCCGAAAAACATTTAAAGAAAGAGAGAATAACTACTGGTTTTCTATAGTGGGGATACGATTAGTTTCAGTTCGGAGCGTAACCGCATGACTTTTAGAACGCAATCCTCTTACGTTATGGCAATGGAAGGTGAGAGGAAAAATTTTACGTCGTCAAGTTGACTGCGTTGTAGGCGTAAGACTCTTTTAGAGTGCACATAGTTGCAAAGAGCGGCAAGGTCGTCTGCAACTTTTTTGGGAAGGCGATACTGTGAAGATACCGTGATACTTTACATAAAGTTTCCTGAGATTGGTAACATCGGTAGGGAGGCTTTCCTACTGGATGGAAACCAGTGGTATCGCTAGTTTACTGCATTAATTTAACAGTGGGCGGCGGAAGTGGGTCAATAGAAGAGGGAGATATTGTAGAGGATTTAGTGGCACAACAGATAGGATATCAGAATTGGAGTTAAAATATGAGAACTGATGAAGTTAGGATTGCATTACTTTTGCCTAGCAAACTTAGGTGTTTGGCATAAATTACTGCATTTTTACCTGCTGAAGGACAACAGAAAGGCCGCTGATTGGCAGACGTTCGGAAGCATTCGGTTGGTCTACAATCGGAAAAGTTATGCCACTTACAGTTGTGCTCATAAGAGACACAGCCGCCAATGGAAGCCTTAACATAGAACGAAGCCATACTAACTTTCTGTCTTCTAAGCCTAGCCCAGCAAGTTCACCTGTGATCTTATATCCTGGGCCCAATGTGAACTGCTTTCCAACTGTGTTCTTTGCATTTTCGAATTGGACGCAAATACTTCGACCCCTTCACTTATTCTTCACAATATAACTCACTGCTTGAAAGATGGAAGTCTAGTTTTGTCGTCCTCCACAAACTCATCAGCGTCAATTTCTAGATCTCTCCTAGATTTTGACCGAAGCAAGTCGACTTCGTACTTTCACCGATGTCATGGTGCCATACGAGATCCACGAAATTTCAGTGCAAGTCCCGAAAGTAGAGACCATGATAGGAGGGATATGAGAGCTGAGCGATAAACCATTTTTTTTGGGAGTCATTCCGCCAGAAAACTGACATATGCGACGCATAGTATTGGTCTTATCATAGTCGGGAAAATCCCAGATCCAGAACGCCGTAGTTTGGTATCCGGATAAGCAATCAGATACATACATATGTAGCTTGTTGGGGAAACGGATATTGACGACTTTTAGGACTAGATGAGAAAAGGCAGCCAGCTTTCTCGTCCTCGTACCAATCGTCGACGTTAGAACGTTAGACGTTAGAACTATTGAGACCATTAAGCGGAGAGCTAATTTTCATCCATCAGTGCAGTGCAGATAGGATGATGCTGTGCAGACCACCCGTCATTACATACATATGTGTTAACCACTATCAGGATCCTTCAACAAAGATTCTGTCCATTGTCATTGCTTTATCCACAAAACTGGTGATTCGTCTACGTCGTGTTATCTGCTGAACTACACATCCCGCACCTTCTAAATAGAAGCATTCAGACCGCAAAATAAGTTTGTTTTCGAAAACTCGAAAAGCTTCTCAAGTAGTTCTTGGGACTCTTGGATCCCTGCATCAACCTGTGGACTTAACCAGTTAAATTAGGCACTTTGTTAAAGAACTATTAGTTCTCTTAGATATCCTCTATCCATTTTTGATCTAAATGAGATTCAGAGCACTTATCCAAGTCTATTTTGACAATTATGTGGATGCTAATGAGAAAATTCGAAACTCTACCAGCTTCAGACGTTTAAACGAAACGTCATTTACACAAGAACTGAATGAATTAACAGCTCAAGAAAATTATTTTAATCAGATCCAGGAGCAACTTTTCACCTTAACCCAACAATCCACTCTCCAAACAACCATGACCCGGCACCACAAATTCCTTATATGCCAACATCTTTCTCGTACATCTGCTTATGAATACCACACAAATTCCAGTGTTGCTTTTCTCTCAAGAGGGATTTTGTATTCGTATACGAGTACAAGTTCGAGTTTACCAATAACTGCATTCAAATAACTTCAAATGGCTTCGTTTCTGAATCCAGGAAAATTGTTATCTTTACCTCGAGGGTTGTTGCCGATTGCAAAACATTGTTTACCATCTGTATATACCTATAACACACCCGGTATAATGTATCCGATACCTCTAGGCACGAGTACCTGTACTTGTTCAAAAGATTCACTTCAGTACTTCAAACAAAATGAGCAAAGAAACCCTTGTGTCCGGTAAGAGTCTCCAAGTACTATATAGTACATCACATCGATGTATGTATCTTGTTGTAGCAATCTTAACTTAATTTGATTACTCGACCATGCGGTGGTATGGAAAACTATTGACAGTTTGACTTTGATCTTCATGACTCGAGAGTTATATTGTAGAATCAATGAATTGGTCTCTGTGGCCTTTTTTAGATTGAAAATTCCTTGTCCTGCTTAAGTTTTCGTGTCCTTATCAATTTTAATTATTCACCAGTAATGTAGACAGTGTCTATGAGCTACAGTCATGCATCGAATGTTATGTAACCTCACCTCTTAATAAAAAGATACATGTATCTCGATATCGATCTCAATCTCTATCAATATTAATTGCTTTCCAATTGTTGCGACGTCAACTACACAACGACGACTATAACGATGACGATGACGATAACGATGACTTGAATTGTTTTTTTTTTTCCCCCATAGAAGGGTATCGAAGGAGGGATGACTTTAAATTTAAATGCCCAGAAGAAGACAAACGATATGCGATACACCAACGTCAAGTGGCAAGTGGGTAACTCTATGATATGATACAAGATGCGTCCTCAAAAGGCATCTATCTAATAACAAACGTATAAAACCCGCCTCCAATTGGTACACGATACGAATGAATATCTCTGCCAGTCGACCCCGGACTTGGTGTTTTATTGATTTTCCAAGAATTCGCGTGTAGCCCTCCCTCCAAGGAGAAAAGGGTTCACTCTACGACCCGACCATGTACGAGATCTGATTGTCATCATCATTGTTTATTGGGCAGATATGTACCTATAAACGAGTACTCGTACGCATATTCGTAACATTAAGATACATGGATACTTAAGTACCACAAAGTGGTTTGGCGTTTGTGTCCGTCCGTCTGTAGAGAGATTTGTATGGATTTCTAGATACCGAGTATCGAAAGTAGTTTTAGCACTCGAGGCTATTTAAACGATAGAGAAAGTTGTTCAATATTCGAGTAAACGTACACCTCTTTGCGGATGCTGTATGAGATATAGTGTGCGGTTTATGCGGTATGATGTATGATGTATTGTATCTATGTGTCATGTCTTTTGCCAATGTTGATGTCCACTTTAAGGCATAAAGACCTTCCGAAGTCGTTAGATACTCGTACTCCGATACTCTGCATTATTTTGGTTATAAATCACAAAAATGAAAAAAAAAAACATATTCAAGTGTGTCGCGGTTGGAGATTGCGTAAGATACGAAAGAGCTTTGGGCGACAATTGTTCACTCCAATCTCAACCTGTTGCCATGGCTCAAAAGAAGCGGTTACATCTGAAGAGAGCCCAATCAACATGGTACTTAAGCCCAATCATGGCTGATTCTTTAGTCGTAAACAATAATTCATTGGAATCCAAAGATTCGCTATAAATTTTCAGCTGCAACTGCAAACGGAGTGTAGATGGGGAGGTCTGGTAACGAAAACGGCCCACGCGCTGTCATAATCCTCTATCTCTGCTCCAAAGCTTCTCGGCGTAAAATTGTCCGATTTATCAGGCTCTTCATGCTCATGTGAGTCGGTTGTCGGGTGTCGGAACGTTTACACACGTCGCGCGGTTGATATTCAAATCAATTACCAGCGCGTGCGTTGTATTAATTGTGTGAGTGTGCGTAAAAGATGATGATGCGTTGGCGGTGACAGTGATGGTAGGCTGACGGGACACTCAAGGCGGTGGTGTTACACGTATTCCAGAGGATACTAGTCACCCAGTCAGGGGGTTTTGTATGAATCCTCTCAAACGAATACCTAGTTGAATGGCCGCCAGATTTCAGTTGGTGGATGCGATGTGTAGGTGGCTGAAGATGAAAATCAAAAATGCTTCTTGGCGAATAAAAATCGCTACTTTATCATGGTTGGATTGGCATTTAGGTTTGAGTTGTTATTGCATCGACAAACATGAGGTTTGTGGCGGAAAGGTTGCGTGGTTTTACATGCGATTAACCACAACATAGGAGAGCCAAGGATACGATGTGAGAACGAGTGCTGTTTGTGGTTTGACGCTCTATTAGAGCACCATCGATGAGTGAGTGGACTGTGTTGGATGTAAATTTTTACTTTATGACAATTGAAAGGAGTTACTTGGGTCCAGGAATTTTTATTAAACAACCACAGCGACTACTGCGAAGGTGGTTAGGAATGGTAAGTGAAGTGGTAAGCGAAAAATATAATGCAGGACATGACAGTTTAGTAGTCCGGTGGGTGTATGTTATTTTATGAATTCATGTAAAACTTTGAAATGTCAAAGATTGTTAAAGTGCTTTGTACTATGAGTGGCAACTCTGTAGATCGGAAATTATCACAAAAGATGACTTAAGGTCAAAGAGAAGTAGATGAGTTGAGCAGTAATGTAATCAGACAGCCTTTTGGAGCAATATCATGGCAATCCCAAGACGAAATTAGGGACGATATCCTGTAAAGGTGAAAGCAGCTAATCGCAGCCATAAAAAAGGAACATGCTCAATTTGAAGAGGACATCACTTCTGGAATAGGCAATGGCAGGCGCCGTTTTGAAACCACTGTTCTTTGTGTCGAGATGTCATTATGTGGACAAAGAAGCTGTCATTCATGTAGGAAAATCTGCAGTTCGTAGATCACAACAACCGAATGCTCAGGCAGTGGGTTTTCACAGCCCATTAGCAACCACGGGCCCATCTTTCGCTGACAACGACTACGCACGTTCCTGTACAAACGCACGTTTCGTTTGTACGAAAATACCTTAAACTTAGCATTACGGCAATGAACGACCCAAAAAGAAACTCTAATTTGGTTGACGTTATGTTTTTATTATTACGAGTATATACTTAGGTATGGTATGCTATTTCAACCTTAGACAGTACCCGTTTAGATTGGTATCTGGTCATTCTGATTGATTACTAGCTCCTCTACCAACAAACTAACCTAACCGTCTTTACCTAAGACTTCTCCACTGCAGTGGAGATAGCAAAGATCTCTGCAGTGGTTAAGTTCATCGACTTCTTCGCCAAAGGTCTGGGTTCAATCTACATGTCATACATCAAAAAACCAAATAAAATAACTGCTGATGCTACCAGCTATTAGTCAAACAGTGTCAAGTACATATCTGATAGTCCATGAAAATGTCTCTTTCCTTCACTGTCCAGAGTCGACAAAAACTGATGGTTCTGTCTAGGAAATGACAAGGAGAACAATATATAAATGGAGATGCTAGGCCTTGGTCGGCATCGGACCGTACCGCATCGATTTCTGAGTATTACTTCTTGTTTTTAAGATGACACAGGAACAATACTTTGCTCTATTCCAAGTAAAACCCAAGATAGGAGCACTACTAGCGAGACACACTCATACTTCTCGGCTCATCGGTAATACTGCCGCCAAAAAGTCCTCCACTTATGTAATGTACTAATATCTAGCAGCACTTTTGATGAAAATGTGCTAAAAAGGAAGCTAAATTAAGTCTTCCATGTAAACGGTGCATATTTCAGTAATACTGCAAACAAAATTGGGTCTTCGGTGAACTGAACCTCGCACTTAATCCCCAGGTTCTGGTCCAGAAAATATGGCTTCAAAACTTCTCACTAAGTCTGAAGTTAATTGAGTGCTAGGAGTACCTAATCAGCAAGCAACAATCAAAGCTGTCAATGAAGGTGTGCTACAACAAGGAGTGCTTTCCTGCAAATAATACATCAAGAGATCTCAGATGAGTCAATTTTAATACAGTGCCTTGTGCTGCTCCCCAATGACCAAAGCGGATGAAGGAAAGCGAATTAAAAATCATCGGAATGCTCCCATAGACACTATGACTATGTGACATTATTATCGATGGTTTCTGACAAGATGGATGTAAATGCCTCTGTTGAAGGGGTACATTCCAGGCAGGAGAATGTTTTCACTCATTCCTAAAAGAAACTTCTGTGCATGGCTGGATTATTGTCATCGAACTTTATAGTGCAGTCATAGAATTGCCAGTATCAGACGTTTCTTTAGTAATTATCATATATTGCCCTCTTTTATCTTCTTCCTTTAAATTTAATCTGTTTGCATACCCATCAAACCCAGAATTCAGCTTGCTCTATTTTTGGTTATTGATCTAGTGCCTGACTGCACTTTTACGACTTAATCGTGAGGCAGTGTTGGGTAAACATTTTTCTCATCTAATAACTAACATCTACAACTAATTTAATTTAATTGCAACTATAACTAAAAATCACCAATCGTCAATCATTTACTGGAGATCATTTAAATGCACTGGAGATTGAAGGGTAATGGTGAAAGTTGCAACCTGCCTTCATGACAATTACCCAATCAACTTAATGTCAATCATATGGTTTGCCTTTAATTGTTAATCGTCAGTGGTCAATTACAAATGAACTACACAGTTTTAGACTTTTGTCAATCATTCAATTGCACTACAACTAATTTAGTTATACGAATTAGCTGTAGCCGATTGATTAACAGAAAATTCACAGAAATTAGTTGAAACTAAATCATGATTAAATTACAAACAACTAATATCCGACATGGTCGTTTGCCTCAGCGAATTTTTAGAGCCCAACCACCACCTTTTATGAGGATTTTCAGTGTCCTGTTTACTAGATGAGTTAGGTGTTGGTTGACTTCTATGACATGTATGAGTACCGTGACTGATTGGTCAGTACTATAGGTACCCGGTGTTCTAACCAAGTTGGGTTTAAAAGTGTATATAGAGGTTTGTAAATTTTTAAACCAGTTCATCCCCAACAAAGCAACATATAGAGAACGTTGTACTCCACTTTGTAGACGTCGTTCAATGTGCTGACTTATAACCAGTAGGACATAAACCCACAAAAATTATGATCAGTTGGCGGTTTTTTAGAGTCAATTTGAATGCTTCGTGACAAGTGTCAGCAAATGACTCTTCTATGTCTGGCTGATTTGCTTCAAAAGCATTAAGTATGATCTCCGTCAGTTCACAAATAGCAGTCTCAATGAATCTGCATTCTTTATATGCAAGCCAAAGGCTATCGAAAAATGATGTACGTTTCATTTACACCTTGTTGTCAATAGATTGTTCTGTAGGACAAGGTTATGTTAGGTTTGATGTGATAGCTAGGTCTATGTAGGCGAAAGGTGACGCAAAAGAAAGGGATTCGAAGAAGATGCGGTTGTGATCGATCCCTCAATCGTTCTTAGGCGTTCTTATGAGGCTACAGTTGCACCAGTTCTAAGTCAAGGACACGCAACCAACAGAGCTTGACACTATGATGAGCGGAAAGAGCTTTTAATTCTCCACAATATCGCTTCACAAGCTTTGATGGTCTTTATATCAGTCTGGGTGGCAATACCTTGTTGTGAGATATTGTCCTTTGGTTTGGCCAGCTTTGCTACATCCACACAACACCACACTACAAAGACACTACAATGGTGTGGAAGGCAAAGCGCATATATGTAGTAGAATCCGTTGGTCGGAGAAGATCCTAGCGTTGGTTCTTATTCCTATTCTAAATCCATTCGTGAGGATAGATATCGACTGTTACTTGGCACTTTGGGTCTGATGGACACGATTTTTCGATTAAGTTAGCCCTTGGCTTTTACTCGGAAAGGTAATTCTGTCTTAAAATACTTCTGACTTCAAGTTCTTATAGTTGACCGAGGATAGTCTTCGGTGTTGACGTTGCTGCCATGAATGCAGGAGTACCAGCCAACGCATGCAGATAATTCTCCGCACTTTTGCGGATTTTGTGGTTTTGTTTGTGGATTTCCACTATATTACGAGTAAGCTGCCGTATGTTAGAGTGGATCTAACTTTAATTGTGGACAATCCTAACAAAATGTGGGGACTGGACTCCAATTTCATATGTGTCTGCAGGTGTAAATTGCGATCGAAGGTTGGTTCTGCCATATTGAGTTTCCTATCTAAGACATATGATATGAGATTCCTACATATGTACATATTTTGCACTATATCCCAATTGGAGAGCTGTCCCCTATATGAAAGGAGGGTCTAATTGCAAGCTATCTATTTTCTGTGGGTAGGACGACCTTTGTATTTTGATATTTGATCGCCAGCCCATGGAGTATTACCCTTTCTCGGAGAGTTCATTGAATTGGGTTAGGATTTCATTAATTCTTGGAAGGACCACATTATTCGCACACGCGGTGGCTTTTTTCCCGCATGTCCTAATTCCAAAAATAAATATTTTATTAATAGTTAGGATACACAAAAGAGTTGAAATCACTCCTCCTTGAGGGATGCCTCTAAGGTCAGTGACAGTGACGTGGGCTCTAAAGTCAGTCATTGTTACCTAGTGTTGCTTGAGATTCACTCGTACCATTTGTTGAGCATAGAGATTGTCAATTTCGAAAGTATTGGTGTTGACTCAGGCATTTTCTAGGCTTACAAGAATTTTGGAAATGCCAACATCGTCAAAGGCTTGTTCAAAGACAGGGAGGGATGCGGATGTATACTCTCTATCACAGATGCTTTCTAAAATTGTGCCAAATACTTCATGCAGGAGGGATTTTGTGGCCTTTCCTTAGGCCTTTGCGGATACTACGAATATGAGTGTCAGGCAATTTTTAAAAAGTTGCTCTTTAAATGAAAAATGTCAAGCTGATGGTCCTGAAGTCTTATACATTAATGTGGCTTGGTTTACCTGCTTAAGATATGAATACTACGATCATCTTCCTCAAACATTTTGGTACATATATGGACGTATTCTATTGTGCAGTTGAATTTTCACCTTAAGCACGGCATCATGGTTTGCTCTGTCTCTCGAAGAAACACTAGTATGAGATCGGCCATTGGATCTCAGCACAACCTTAGACTGGCATATCGTTGATCACAACTAGCACCATATGTATGAGAGAGTTGTCTACTGCTCGGCCAAAAGATTCGCTTTAAAGACTGAATGTATGCCAAGTAGAATAGTTGATCTGGTGCTATGCACTTCGGAATTTCGTTTCAAGCCACTGTAACGGGGCTTTCGTGGTGTGAGCAGTAGCGGAAAATTGTTGGAATCTGCAACGCTTGTTTGGTAATGACATCATAGCTCACTCCCCATCATACATTACCGGAAGCAGGATGGTGGCAATGTTCGACACTCAAAATTAATTCCAACTCTTCTCTTGATGACCGAGAATACACTCGATCGTTCTGTTTATTGAAATATCCTTCGGTGAAGGTTTTCTCGTAATTAAAATTCAACTGTACAGAGCTTCTGATTATTGCATCGGTGAGCAATTGTTCAGTGTGTCCTTTTTATGCATTGAGTCTTAAATCTTCTTTGATAACGCAAGACGTAATGCATTTTTGGTGAAAAATTTTCTGCTTTCGGAGCATTTTTGTCTGATCGGACATTACATGGCTTTGATGGCACTCGGAGTCCTTACACTGAGCACATGGCTAGATCTATCGCAATTTCGAATTGCTCTTGTATCTTCTTAAAACTTCACTGCAGGATCCGAAAGATCTTTTAAGGAGTTTAGTCGACCGCGAAGACATCCATCATATAGAAGTAGACGGCTAAAATCCTTACTTGGTGTTTAAGGTGGGACCCGAACCCCACAACCATGACGTAAAGCTCTAACAACCGAGGTAGCCGGGAAACCGTGAGCGTGCCACAGTCCTCTACTTCCGACTAAACTCCTTGCAATACTGCTGTTTTCCATGCTGCAATTCGCAAAGGCCAACTATAAAAACTACAGAAAGTATGCAAGTTGAAACTAGGCTGAGAGGCCGTCGCTCATATTGCAGCAATACCTGATTATCATTGATATGGGGTCTAGAGATAGAACATAGACCCATTTAATCTAAGATTTGAGCTAAGCTTACCCACTCAAATCTCTTGCGGTAAATTTCGCAGCAACAAGGATGAGTCTCTTTCCCGTATGAAGTCCTTTCGGTCCCTCTTTTTTTTTTGAGTGGGCCCTGGTCCTATCTCCCAGTGGTCCACTAACCTCAGACCTCGGAAAAGAAGCAACATTGGTTTTACAGGCGGTTTTCTCCCCAGAGGTGGGGTTCGGTCGCTGAAGCGCTAAAGACGGTAGGGAGACCTACGGCGAACCAGTTGCTGCCCTAAGGTACGATAGGAGGTCCACTGGGAACACCGTTGTCGGAGCCCGTGGGGTAGACGGGAGACTCACGCCGTCGGGTGGAGATGGTCGGCTCTTTCAAGCCAGACACCCAAACACAATGACGACGGGCGAGGTAGCAAAAGCCAAGTAAAAGGGAAGTTTAAGTAACACTTAACACTTGTGTGTACAAACACCACCAATTGATGTGCATGCAGCTAGCTAAGCAGTTAACACAGAGGAAATCGATCGATGGGTGAAGAGACGACGATCTCTTTCGTAATTACATCCCAACGTGAGAGCAACCGAGGAGCAACATTTGTGAGCAGGCGAATGGCAGCATAATCAAGCACACCCCAAAGACGTACCAGCTATAAAACTCAGGTTCGATGGACGAAGAGACGACGACCCCTTTATAAGCAAGCACCCTACCGATGGAGCACCCCCAGGAATAAAACCTAAATATAGTGGTTAACAGTGTAGTGCGGTGTTTCTTGGATCGTAGAACAACAAACGCACAAAGATGTATTTTTTAAAAAAAAAAAAACCCTTAAACTGCCAAGATATGAATATTAAAGCTTCCACACGACTTTGGTTGCCCTAGTTACAACTCGAGTGAGAGTTCTTGAAACCCAAAACCATTTAATCCCACCTACGTAGGAACTACTATTACACGAAAGCTCACAATAAGATTCAATTAAAGTTATGAAACCAAACAAACCGCCGCTTTCCACTCTGAAAGCCTTACTTCACTTCACAAGTTCGCCAAATTGGCCAACCCATTATTTACGACCGCCACCCCACAAAGCTGGTCGTCATCCATGACTATGCACTAAATCCATAAAAAGTATCTCATAATTCCCATTTCACTCTGTTCTTGTATTTTGTATACAATCGCTCCACATCTATTAAATCCTAAGTTTAAGGTGGTGAAAGGAACACTCTGTAGCAATAATCCTACACCATCAAACGATACTAAAGAAACAACATCCTTCACCATCATTATACGAATTGGTCATAAGAAATCTAATAAATTAAATCGGCTTAACCTCTCTCATCATCTCATTACACACCCCTTTTCATCCGTCCTGTTATATATCGAGCAACGTTTTTGAACGTTGTAAAATTTACAACCGACTCGTCGGAAAACCAATACATTATGTAACCATCGATGCGTGAAACAAATCCCAACATGGTCGTCAAAAACAGAGTGTCTACGATCTCAGGTAGACTTTACACAGAGCTAAGTCCTCCCTCGTGTCGAAGAAGAAGATTAAGATTATGCGACTGCACGTTTTAAGTGGAAACAAATCCATCCTTGGTTTGAGGAGATAGAAATCTATAAACAACACTTCATCGCCCAAAATCATAAATTTTTCACAACAAAGCTGAGCATCGAAAATGGATTCCTTGATCGGAATACAAAAAAAAGAAAAAAGAAGAGAGATTCCCTGCCACTACCACTGTGTCGTCAGCGGTCGTCCTTTTAGTTTCATTAATTCACAATAGAAAAAAAAAGAAAACGAACTGCGATTCATTTTTATGAAAAGCCTTGAGTTCCTTGTCCTTATGTACACTGTCTCTGACTCTGACTCTGACTTACACCGACTTTAGCTTTGGCTACAGCTCTAGTTCTTGCTTTGATTCTTGCTCCAACTACGGCTGCGACTCCGACTCCGACTCCTACTCTCGGCATCCATAAAAGTAGGAGGATGAGCGAACGTTCCCTAGATACGACTATGATGACGACTATCCATACCGACTAAGGGTATGTTTGAGTATCTTCGCTTTAATGATGGGGAGGGAGAAACCATGCGAGATGTTGGCTCCGAAACGACCTTAATTGTGTGTTTGTGTTCCAATATAACCCTCCCTCAATGATAATAACCTTCTTTTAGGGTTCTTTTTTTCGTTTACTTATCGTCTAACTTTGCACAGAGAAAAACATGGCAAGCACGTGTAGAAGTGGGGGCAAAAAGTCCTTCCTCCTCCTGACAAACTCGTCGGAAGCAGGAAACAAAAAACTCACGCATAACGAGCTTGATGGACGTGGTGGATGGCGTTTCATAGTAGTGGTGGAGGTTGTGCTTTATGTCATTACACTCAAAAAAAAATATATACGAGTACATGTATATATATTTTCCTCTTTTCGGTTGTGTATCCCTCTATTCCCACAGTCCCACTTCATTTCATCTCATTTTATTGTTATGAAGAAAAGCCATAAAAATCCTTCTACCCTTCCCAGCCACAAAGCCCAAACACCCCACTAATGTCACATCAACGGCTGCAATTACAAACGAGATCCAAAAAATTGTGTCTCCATAGCTACGAATAGGGCCTGCTAAATATACTTTACTTCAGAAATGAGCTCCTCTATGTTAGATACCGTCCTACAGGCGAGCTCCGGCACAAATCAACGGGAGATTCTTGTGTCAGTAGTACTGATGCTGGTGTTGGTACCAGTGATAGTACCACAACTATGCTCTCTTGACAGACTTTTATGATTTTAATTGTCCAAACGGAGTACATAGGACGGACGATGACGGACTATTAACACGGCGAATGGTGGACCTTAGCGGATGCCATCAAAGATCTTTCATCACCAAGAGAAGACAAATATTTGACAAAATTATTGGCTATTCAATGGTAATGGCGATGCAATGATGAGATGATGAGAACGGATGAAAGGATTACCCAGAGAAGCGCTAGCTACTCCAGCAGACGAGATGAGTTCCACGATGCGACAAAATGCAATTCCAAGGAAAATATTACTTTGGCGGTCGAGTGGATTTCTTGATTGTCTCCCGATATGGCTACCGATGCCATGCAACGCCGCCGCCGCCGCGCCGCCATCACCTCACGGAAAAAGCAAAAACTTAATTTTAAAACTTACGGATTGAAGTGGCGTAATAATGCCGCATGATAAATGAAGAGAAGTAGAGAAGCGGATTACTCACCTGTAAAGAGAAGAAAATTATTAAACCCCTGGCGGAACAAAGATTGAAAGGAAAATTTTAAAATAAATAAAAAAAAATTGAGATGAATTTATGTAGATGTCTAGAACGTGAACGGCAGTTGATGGGTTTTATAACCTCTTAGGATTAAAGTAGAACTTGGAAGTGAATTCTTCAATGAAGATTTCTTTGAGATATTCTTCTTCCATACTCCTCTACTTAAGTTAAACGTATACCCTCAAGAGCCACAGCTAATTTCAGTGATGATAAAGTACCTTGTGTATTTTGAACTCGAGCTTCGGCTTCTGACCTTTTCAATTTTTGTTGGAAATTTTCAACTGAAGCGGTTGCTTCCATGGACTATAAACCCATATCCAAAGGGTTAAGGTAGGTCAGGTTCGAGTGACTCCGACTATGTTAGTAACTGGGGTTTATTATCTATATTTTCCAAATTCGACTTTGTTGAAGATGAGGAATCAGAGAATAACAAACAGGAAACGCTTTCGTCAAAAACAATAAAAGTCTTGTCAATAGGAGCCTAAAAATTTTATATTTTAATACAAACGCATCCTTAAACCTTTCCTTTGATTTGTCAATGTCAAAACGTCAGTCAGGGCTTACATTTTTATCATGGTGAAGTTCACGAATAAGCAACGTTTGGAATTCATTGTACTAAAAATGACTAACGAGATTCTGTGGTCGGTGGCGACTTACTCCAATTTCGGAAGTAATAATCGTCCCACTAGACAGGCAATGCGTGCTATAGTGGATAAATTCGAGTCACTATTGTATGTGAGACAACGCACCGGTCGAAGTACTGAAAATATAGCAGTCGTAATTGCTTCAGTTCAAAATGAACCAAACCAGTCGATTCCACGCCGTTCACAGTAAAGATCTTGGCCTACATCGTTACAAGATCAAGTTAATTCAAGTCCCTTTACATTATATGTTGCTACATCCTACCAGCTCAACCTATCGAATCTTACCAATTTTTTATTGATGCGATCGATCATTTAATTGACCTGTCAGACCCTATTGATGAGATCAATATTTTTGGCGACTTTAATCTTCTTCAACTACAGTGGACTTCATCAGATGATCAATCGTTTTTCATCGCTTCAAATGCCAACTCAGCTAAGGAATGTCTCTTCTTAGATCGCTTAACAGACTCAAGTCTATGCCAAATCAGTGGTATATCCAATTTTACGGGCAGGCAATTAGACCTTATTTTCACAACAGATCCAATTAACTCCTCAGTCTCACTTTGTCCCCTATCTCTCTCAACAATCGATAACTACCATCCCCCCCTTCTACTTTCACTTTTTCATAACTCTTCATTCCAGTCCACTCCCCCCACAACTCTCTCATCCCACGACCTTCATAAAGCAAACTTTCACAAGATCAGTGAATATCTCAGCAGATCCCGATTTAACTTTTACAACCTAAGTATAAATGATGCCTTATCCATTTTTTATAAAGAAATATTTAATTCTTTTTCCCTTTGCGTTCCGTTTTCCCGCCTTAAAACATCATCTACTAGTCCTCCCTGGTATAATCGCAAGCTTCGTTCCTTACGAAATCAGAGAAATAAGTTATGGGCTGTTTTCCTGCATACCAGATCCTTTACCGACTATTCCAACTATCTTGGTGCTTATCTTCATTTCACTTTACGATTCCCTTTACCAGCGCTACCTTAACAATGCGCAAGTCAACCTTATAAACCACCCTAAGTCCTTTTTCCAATTTGTTAACTACAAAAGAAAGTCCGATGGTTACCCTCCTTCCCTCTCTTTCAACAACAGGTCATCAACCGATCCACTCACCATTGCCAACCTATTTGCCACCTTTTTTAAACAATCCTTCACCAACGACTCCTTTGTACCAGATCCATCCTATTTTAGTTACCTACTGAACTTCTCCAATGGCCCACTTCTCTCTCATATTTTTGACCCGTCTTATATCGAATATAAATTAAACCTACTCAATGACGGATTCACACCCGGCCCAGATGGCCTCCCTGCCATATTTCTTAAAAAACGTTCTTCCTCTATTTTCCTTGCCCTTTCTAATCTCTTCCGTCTATCCCTTTCACAAGGAGAATTTCCTCAGGCTTGGAAATCCTCCTTCATAACTCCGATCCACAAGAAAGGATCAAAGAATGAATGATCGCTAAACTCACCCATATACCCAAACTCTTCAAAAGTATTTTGTATGAAGCTCTAAGCTTCCAATGCAAATGACTTATTTCCCCTAGACTAAACATGGCTTCCTAAAGGGTAGGTCAACCACCACAAATCTCGTTGAATTCGTATCCTTTGCCCTCTCTGCCCTAGAAAATGGCAATGAAGTCGATGTAGTTGCAACCGATTTTAGCAATGCCTTCGATAAAATCTCTCATCGGTTAATCATCTTTAAATTGTCTGCCCTCGGCTTTGAACCCATACTGTTGAAATGGATATCCACTTACCTCAAAAACCGTCTTTACAGTGTTCGTTTTAGGTCAGCCCACTCCACTCCATTTTTGCCCACCTCTGGAGTTCCACAAGGCAGCCATCTCGGTCCCCCTCTTTTTTTATTAACCATAAATGATCTCGATATGATCATCAAACACTCGTCTGTCTCCCTTTACGCCGACGATACCAAATTTTTCAAAACCATTTCCTCTCCCCATGACTCTTTCCTCCTTCAACAAGATCTTGATAGTTTTTCGATCTGGTGCCTCAAAAATTCTTTGGAACTCAATATCGCCAAATGCCAATCCATCACCTTCTCACATAAGCGGAACCAATCTCCTCCCCGACTCAATCTTCTCCATAACCAACCTATCTCCTCCGTACAATCTCTTCGCGACCTCGGCATTTTGTGTGATAGCGAGCTCAACTTCCGTTTACATATGGATGAGATAATCCTCAAAGCCAATTCTGCACTAGGATTTGTAAAACGGTGGTCCAAAGAATTCACCAACCCATACGTGACCAGGTCCCTCTACATTACCTTTGTTCGCCCCCTCCTAGAGTACGCCAGTCAAGTATGGTCCCCATATCATCGTGTTCATATCTCGAGAATTGAAGGCATCCAGCGCCATTTTCTTCGATTTGCTCTCCGAGGTATGCCCTGGGACGATCCTTTTAATCTGCCCCCCTATCAAAACCGTCTCAACCTTATCAACTTAAACACCCTTGAAGATCGCAGAGATGCAGTAGACTTTCTCTTCATTCATCGACTCCTTTCAGGTCACGTTGAATGCGCGTCCCTTCACAACTCCAGTTTCCTCAACACTAACCCTCGTAATCTACGTACCCCTCGACTCTTCTATCAACCAACCCGCCACACCTCCTATGGCGCGACCGAACCAATCTCCCGTATGCTACGTCAAATCAACTCAAACCCTACCGTCTTTGACTTCCACCGCACCACTCCCTACCACAAATCCGTTCTCCTGCACCACTCCAACCAACCTTAGTTTTAAGTTTTAGTTTAAGTTTAATTTGTCAGTTATAGCTTGTATTGAGCCGAATAAATGGGGGCGTCAGCCCCCACCAAAATTAAATTAATTCAAGAACTGAAGCTTCTCGATCATTTTCCATTTTCCTCAACACTAACCCTCGTAATCTACGTACCCCTCGACTCTTCTATCAACCAACCCGCCACACCTCCTATGGCGCGACCGAACCAATCTCCCGTATGCTACGTCAAATCAACTCAAACCCTACCGTCTTTGACTTCCACCGCACCACTCCCTACCACAAATCCGTTCTCCTGCACCACTCCAACCAACCTTAGTTTTAAGTTTTAGTTTAAGTTTAATTTGTAAGTTCTAGCTTGCATTAAGCCGAATAAATGGGGGCGTTCGCCCCCACCAAAATTAAATTCATTCAAGAACTGAAGCTTGTCGATCAGTTGAAGCGCTGAAACTTCTCCGATTGGCGTTATTGAACAGCAACAAACCCACATGTGATTCAACTCCATTCCATCCGCCAAGTGACCGTGTGGGTTGAATTTCATGCCGGCGGAGGTGTGACCTTTTGAATATATTGTACGTAAAAGACTACGAGAATAGAAATATGAGTTCTTTATTTCACGTCTGTCTGAACACCTTTCTTTTGTCTGACAATTACATTTTTTGCTCGTTTCGAGTTTACTACATTTTACATGTTATCATTTATTATAATTTAATTGCCGCCACAATACTCCCCTCTTAAGAAGTGTCATTTTGTAAACAGCTACTGTTGATTGCTGTATATTAGCCGTGCCTATTTTTGTGTGGTCCGGTGTGATTAGGTGTGGCGCTTTTAATCGATCAATCGATATATGCTTTCCTCCGGTATTAAAATGTAATGTAAAATATCTATATGATATGGAATGGACCTTCATATGGCGTTTGAAGCGGATTTGTAAATGATGTTCTTCCTCGACGAAAACTGTGTCTAAGCGATTTCATCGTGTGCTTGAGTTGTTTATCAAACTCGTGTTCTAGTGTTCGATGAGAAGTTTCTGTGAAAAACTCATCGGGCAAACGAAATTGAGTTCCGTACACCACTTCAGCAGGTGATGCCCGTAAGTCTACTTTACCAATCGACTTGAATCCAAGAAGAATTATCGGAAGTACTTCTATCCAACAATGTATTGTGACATTTGAAAGCGGTCTTCAGCGCACGCATTTGATGCAGGGTGGTAAGCGGTCGTACGTATGTGTCTCGCACCAATTAATTGTGTTAGGTCCCTGAACAGTTCTAATGTGAACTGTTGCCCCTGATCCGTGGTTATTTATGCTGGTATCCCAAACCTTGCAAACCATTGCGAGTACAGTGTAAGTCTCTGCTGTTATATCCATCCCGGATCAGCGGGTGTATCTACTGACACAGGTCAAGAAATAGCGACATGCATTTGAAGTTGGTAGTAGACCTACGATGTCGACATTGAAGTGTTCAAATCTGCGATTAAAAAGTGCAAACGATCCAATAGGAGACTTGTTGTAACGGTGTACTTTTGATTTTTGGCAAGCTAGACACGACTTTGGCCGACATCGCCAACAGTCCCCTTTCATCCCTGGCCAAACAAATTGTTTGGAACCATCTTCACTGTTTTGTTGATTCCGGGGTGGCTTAACCCGTGAATACTGATGAAACCGAACTTTCGGAAACTTTCGGTTTAGTAGGGTCGCAGCGACGTTGTTTAAGAATCGCAGTAACTTTTTCTATCAGTACCTGGAACGATAAGTCTTTAATTTAGGTGCAGTATCAGATACTAAACATTTTTTTAAATTCTCGTCCGTCTCTACGCTCTTCGTAGCTTATGATGCCTGGTACCTGGATTTCATCGATATGTGAGGTATCGGCAACAATGATCTCAACAGTACTTGTTGCTTTTCAGCCACATACGGTATAAAACAGCGGTGCAAATTAGCCATGACGAGAAATCTACGGACTTCGTTAAGTGTTTTTAGATATGTAATTCTCTTCAACGCTTCAATTCCGTCTGGTGGCGGTCGAATCGCCTTTTCATGAATCAGAGCTTGGCACAGGGAATCACCGATACTGTGGATTAAACAAATGCCCTCTGGATGTTTTGGGAAGTATTAGTAGTATCATTTTTTTATGAATATTCTTTTATAAATTTAAAAATTTTAGTAGTAAAAAATTATTCAATGAACTACCCTGTGATTTCAAGTAGAGATTTTTTAAAAAACATTGGTTTGGTACAACAAAAAGAAAAGCCAAAATATTCGGTGGGATCTAGTCAATATTATCACAAAACATCCGACAACCATCGTGCAACTAGTTCAGAAGATCAACGAGATGAAGGTAGTGACGTCGACGAAGTGGTTCATCAGATTTTGAACATTGACATCAGCGGCAAAGACAGTGAGTTAGAATTAAATATTAATAAAAATTTACCAGAGGTTATAAAAAACGACATTGTTAAGATAGTTACAGAATAATAATTTTAAAATAAAATAGTTTTATCAAAGGAAAACCCATTTCATTGTTCGCCTAGGCGCTTACCCTATACCCAAAAGCTAGAACTTCAAAAGATTTTAGACGACCTATTGAAAATTCTTCATACGCATCGCCCATTGTTCTTCTGTGCAAGAAAAATGGGGAGCTGAGGTTGAGTGTTGACTTCAGGGACCTCAACAGAATCACGTTGAAAGATAATTTTCGCTTAGCTTTAATAGAGGATCACATCGATATCGTCTCAATGATAAAAAATATTTTACGATTTTAGGCTTAAAAGATAGTTTCCGTCATGTCGAAATATTTGAAGAGTCTATAAAGTATACATCCTTTACAACGCCACTAGGGCAATTCGGATACTTTAGGATGCCATTCGGACGGTCTTAAGAATGGCCCTTCTACATTTGAAAGATTCATTAAACAAGTATTTAAAGACTTGATCTCGAAAGGAAAAATGTTAAGCTCTTTAGATGACTTTCTAATAGCAACACAGTCGGTTGGAGAAAATTTAGAAATTTTAAGAGAAGTTGTTAATATTTTAGAGGAGAATTCCTCACATCTCAGATGGGACAAGTGTCTATTTTTACAAACCGAAATTGTATACCTCGGTTATAAAATTAATGAAGAAGACATTAGGCCAAACGATACAAGTTTAAAGGCAATTGAAAATTTCCCGGTACCGACCTATGTTCCTATCTTCGATTTATTAAGAATTTCGCAAATCTTGCTTTGAAAAAAGATGCATTGTTTGTGATTGACTTGAGACATCTTGAAACGTTTAACCTATTGAAATCTAAATTAATGGAATCACCTGTCTTATCAATTTATAGTCCCCACAATATTACAGAGTTGCACTGCGATGCCAGTGGGTTAGGATATGGAGCTGTTTTGCTTCAGAAACAAAAAGATATAAAAATTCCATCCGGTCTATATTTTTCAAAGCGAGCAACGGAAGTTGAGAGTAAATACATAGCACAGCTACGAGCTGGAAACACTATCCCTTATTTATGCCTTGCGAAGATTCAAAATATATTTGATAGGAATACCATTTAAAATCGTGACCGACTGTCAAGCGCTAACACTAACTCTAAAGAAAAAATCTCTTAATCCCAGAATTTCCCCTTGGGCACTATAGCAGCAAAGCTTTGACTACAATGTGGAACACCGCAAAGGAAATATGATGATTCATGTCGACGCAGTTAGTCGATCGTTTAACATCCTTTACGTCGACGATGAATCCTTTGAGTTTGTGTTAGCAGCAGGACAGAGACAGGACTCCACAATACTTACCATTATAAGGGAGGGAGTTGGAGAAAAAAGAGAATCCTTTCTTTGAAATGATTAACGGTTTCATATACCGGAAAACAAAAGAGCAGGCGATACGTACCCACCATGAGGCAATGTGTCACCTAGGAGTTGATAAGTGTTTTGATAATCTATCAGGGAGCTACTGGTTTTCAAATATAAAAAATAAAATACGAACATATATCCAAAAGTGCCTAAAGTGTATTTGTTTCTCCCCAAACTCAGGCAAAGCTGAAGGAAAATTTCATTCGATTCCCAAGGGTTGCATGCCCTTTGACACATTACATGTTGACCACCTTGGCCTCTTATCCACTGGAAATAAAAAGCATTTGCTATGTGTTATTGACGGATTTACAAAATTTGTAAAATTATATCCGGACAAAACAACTCAAAGTAAGGAAACAGTTAATTGTTTAAGGTCATACTTCCAAAACTGACAGGGGAGCATCTTTTACCTCGAAAGAATTTTCCGAATTTTTGCATGAAAATAATATTCATCATGTAAAAGTTGCCACCCATTCTCCTCAATCAAAGGTCAAATAGAAAGGGTAAATAGGGTGCTTATCCCGATGATAGCTAAAGAATGTGACGCAAATACAACGAGTTCTTGGGACAAGAATATAGCTAAAATTGAATTTGCATTAAACAATACGGTGAACCGTAGCACTGGTTTCCCGCCAAGTACTTTATTGTTTGGAACGAATTAGAAAGGGCAGTTTTGTGACCGTATTCAGGAATATCTTATCTTATCTTACAGGGACGAAAAAAGTTGATTTAGATGAAGTAACAAACGACGCTCGACAAAATATCGAAAGAAATCAAGCTTTAAATAAAGAGTCCCAAACTTTTTGCCAAATATTGCGGACCATACGAGATAGAGAACGTTTTACCTAACGACAGATATGTCGTAAAAGACATTGATGGGTTACAGCTGACAAGATTACCGTAAAAAGCAGTCTGCTCACCAGCAAATATGAGACCATATGCAGTTTATTCTTCTGAATTAGAGAACTTTGATTTTGTTTTTTTTTTTTATAATCAGCGCGCGCTCAAAGGGTTTGAGTACCGATAAGGTGATTGTACACAGCGCGGGCAAAGGTAATTTAGGGAGGAAAAAAAGAGAGGTACCGATGTACATTGTTTTTAAATGTTTGCAAGTTATAACGACCAGAGATGTTTTAGGAGCACCTGACCAGATGTGGGCGTTGTACTCCAATTTTGGGCGGATGAATGCCTTATATATTGAGGCCAGATCAGAGGGGGTAAAATATTTCTTACATCGCTTGAGGAAACCTAGACATTTCGCAACATTTTTGGCGACAACAAATAAGTGGTCATTCCAACGTAAGTTGTCATTGACACACATACCGAGAATGGAAAGTTTTTCGGTTTCCACGATGCAAGTGCCATTCATGGACAATGGCTGGGTGTTTAAATTTCGCTTTAACGACAGCAGACAGCATTGTGTTTTGGAAGCATTAGATTTCACTCTGTTGATAGTTCCCCAATTGGTTATGCTGTTGATATCGGAATTTAATGAGCTTAGCATACGCTGCCGTTCTCGTTCTACAGCCGAAGAGCAGGGCCGTGAGTCCGGGAACGAATATGAGAAGCAGAGAGCACTGTCGTCAGCAAAGGAATATATTGAATTAGAAGTAGCAGTCAAGAGATCATTAATGAAAATTAAAAAAAAGTATGGAGCCCTGGGGCACACCAGCATTTATTTTGTGAATATCAGACTTGAAACCGTCCAAAACAACTTGAATTGAACGTTCCGAAAGGTAATTTCCAATCCATTGAAGAAGAGAGTCGTCGATCCCAAATGCACGCATTTTCGACAAAAGAGCCTGATGCCAAACTCTGTCAAATGCCTTAGAAATATTAAGTGCAACTATCTTGCTTTCGCCAGAGTGATGTACGCTTTGGTTCCACTTTTGGGTGAGACATGCCATCAAATCACCAGTGGACCTGTTGCTACGAAAACCGTACTGCCGGTCATTGCGAAGTTTTCGTGTTTCGAGATATTTCATGAGCTGACGATTTATCAGTGTTTCCATGACCTTGGAAAGAAGCGACGTAAGTGCAATGGGTCTGTAGGAGGAGAGAGAAGATGATTCACCTTTTTAAATGCTGTTAAAGGCTGGACAAATGCTGTTTTCCATCTGCTCGGGAAGAGTCCTAAAGAGTAGGATTGATGAAAAAGCTTACGCAGTAGTTTTGCCAGCGTGGAAGAACACCTCTTCAGAAGAAGGGGAGATATACCATCTGGACCAGCGGATTTATGTATGTTTAGATCTTTAAGTACTCTTGCTACTAAGAGCCAAAGAGCTGACAGCTGGAATGTCATTGTAAATGAGCGTTGGGATGGAGGATGAGGCGGAATTTCTAATGTTTTTGACGAACGACCAAACATTTTTACTGCCTTTGGGACATTGCAGTATTTTTTGTCTCCGTTTTTGGTCGTATTGGAATTTCACACGCTTAAGAAAGGCGTTGCAGTCATTTCTGGCTCGTTTGAACTTTTTTCGGTTTTCCTCTGTCGGGTTGGTCTTGAAGGACCGAAAAGACATTTCTCTAACCCTGACGCCCTCTTTACAGCTCGAGTCGTACCATGCCTTTTCTTTTGGTTTGATACTCTTCATCCGATGGGGAATAAAGAATCTCATTCCAAAGAGAATCGTGTCTGTAATCATATCAGCAGCGGCATCCACGTCGTTATCGAGGAAACATAACGACCAGTTAAAATTCCTAAAGAAGCTGTTAAGACCGCTCCAGTTGGCTTTCTCGTATTGCCGTACGAATCTTTTAGGAATTTTTTCTCTAACTGTGTGGTCGGTGTACGAGAAATAGCTGATATGACACAATGGTCCGACGATCCTAGAGGGGAGAGCACATCAATGGTGTACTTAACATGGTGAGTAATTACGAACAAGTCCAGGGTGTTGGCGGTATGACTATCAATGTCTGGTATTCGCGCGGGCTCATTTACAAGCTGCATTAAGTTGTTTTCCGCAGCGAAGATCTCAACACACCGTCCTTCGGGTGTTGTCTGTCCAGAATGTCGAAACCACCCAGAATTGTGTATATGGAAGTCGCCCGTAATAACTATTTCAGTATGAGGATACAGGGATACAATTCTTTGAATGGAGTCAGACAGCGCATCAAACTCGTTAAAAGTCGAATTACTGTCCAGTTTGAGGCTTCTGTAAATAAAACAGTAGTGGATAACTTGCTTACGGAGATGGAATTTTAACCACATGAAGTTGAATTCCGGATTGGAACATGGATCACATTGTGGTGGAGTGTGGTAAGCTACATCACTACGCACATAAATGGCGAGACCGCGGTGAGAGAAGAATAATGGCACTAGTTCGTAGCAAGGTAGCTTCAGATCAGAATGATCTGAGAGGTGTGGACGAGGATCTATCTGTGTTTCACTAAGTGCCAAAACAGCTTGTCTGTACTTACAGACGTGGACGTACGCAGAAAAGTGATTACTTTTTAGCCCGCGTATATTGGCTACGTCTACCCTGAATTCCCTAGTCATAATCACAGACAAACACAGAAAACACAAACACCGACGATACTAAGCAAGGCTGCGAAGTGAAAAATCTGATATTGATTTTCCGGATCAAATTGTTGTAGGTGTTATGCCCTTACAACAATATGAAACAGTGCACCAACAAAATTTTCACTCACAACCCGCTATCTATCAGTTGTTACATACACTCAGCCACTGTCCGTACCTATGGTAAATACAGTAATGGCAGTGATTGAGTGCAAGCAACAGTACTACGATGGGGTCAATGAACGTGGTGAGATTGATCTGAATTTACAGAAAATATCGAATTTATAGAATCAAACCATATTTTTAATTCTTTATGTCGTGAAAATGAAATGTAAATTGTTAACCGCATATCTTAGACGAAAGAAAAATTAAAATAGAATTTTGATGTAATCGGGGCGATTACTTGATCAGGCTGGCCGAACTGTAGTCAAATTATTCTTAAGCATTAAAGATTTAAATTTTACTCACTGTATAAAGAATTTGCGTACGTGAGTATATAAGAACAAATACAAGTATGTAAGTACATACAGAACCATTGCCAGACTGATCAGGTCATCTAACCGAATAACTTCCAGTCAAAGAACAATAGTTAAAACGGTTCATGTACTTTGTATGATAAGCACATATGTTATGTTAAATTGGAATAAGATTTTAAGAGCAGTCAATAAAGAGTCCCATACCGAGTTGGTTGTTATTTTTTTTTCCTCCTCGTTGCGCAAGTTTCTCTACACACAGATGCTCAAAGTCGAACTTTATGAGCTTATAAGGAAACGTCGAACTATACACCATCCAATGCATAAGATTGACGCTATAATTCACGAAGTACTACGATTGCCACCTTATCATCCAGATCTCAACCCTATTGAAAATATTTGGGCAACTGTCAAGGCAAGAGTGAGAAACCGAAACACAACATTTAAATTATCGGATGGTCAGAAACTAGCTGAAGAAGAACTTTCAAAAATTACAGTTGAAAATTGGCTTAAAGATTGTGCAAAAGTTATAAGGACAGAGGAGGAAAGGATACTTTTCTCATGAGCTGATGTGGGACACAATATCGGATGCAATAGTTATTAGTCCAGGAGATGATGCCTCAACCGATTATGAAACTGACAGTTCTTCAAATTGAATCCAATATACCTAGTCCTGGTATTGTGTTACTTCAAAGCGAGCATTCGTCTTAAATAAAGTACCCTACGAACAATTATTATAACGTACAAAAGTAGTGTTTTATTTGAGTAGGAAAAGGATCTTTTCATGGCGACCGTGACAGGACGTTTTGATTCCTTAACGTCCTTAGGCAATCACTAAGACATTTCTAATACTATTATAATATATTTAGTGGTGTCGAAGGTCGATAGTGAGACCCAAATTAAATGGGATGAATCGTTAGATTATGCGAACTTACCGAAGTGGTCGGAATGTACTGTAGTACTGAGTAGGCATTGCCAATTCTTAGAGAGCAGGGAATCCAAATGCTTATTATGAACTCTGCCTATTATGAACTCTGCGTGTTATTTCTGCAGATCACCACATCACGCGATTGCAGATTGCAATAAATTTAAGCACTTAAATGTTTATGATCGGTTTAAGAATGCTAAACGTTTGTCATTGTGCAGTAATTGTCTGAAAAAGGGACACGAAGTGAGCAACTGCTCTTTAAAGAGGTGTGACGTCTGCATGGATCCTCATCATTTATTACTGCATAGGTACAATGCGCCCAAGGAACCAGATGAAACATCTACATCGCAGCAAGCAAGGAATCCTAGAACGCTGTCAGTAATTTTGCTGATCCACAAGTCATCTTAGCGACAGTAGTGTTGAATGTTAGGAATCAGGCAGGAGGCTTCATTTCGGCTAGAGATTTACTTGATTCAGGTTCTCCAATAAATTTAATGACTGAGGCACTGTCGAGGGGTGTTTGTCTCCATTCGATTAACAGTCCGATCGATATAAGTCGGGTAGGAGACATCATCGCAAAGGTTCATGCCAAAACTAGAACGACAGTAAAGTCGAGGTTTGAAGGCTTTCGAGTTTTGGATAGCGCGCTCAATTACGGAGTTTCAACCGCAACATCGGCCAGGAGTGTCCAAGGATTGGAAAATTCCCCTCGATATTAATTTAGCAGATCCATTATTCCATAAGCCTCAAGGCATTGATATGTTGCTGGGAGCAGATGTATTCTCCAATCCTATGCAAAGAATCCACATCAAGCTGGGTCAAAATCTGCCAATTCTTCAAAACACACTATTTGGATGGATAGTATCGGGAGCTTACTGCACAACTAGTGCACGTAAGCTAACGTGCAATTTCTTGGAGACGTCAAAATCCACATCTCCGGAATTGGAGAGATTGATAGAAAAGTTTTGGCAAATATAGGGTCCGAAAAAATTGAAAATGCTATAAAAAAAAACTGCTGAATACTTTCTCAAATTTCTTTTTTTATTTGAAAGTACAATCCTTCCGGTTAATAATGGAAAATAATTTCATTCAAATGGCTGCCTCGGCTGGCCATGCAGTAGCCTACACGATCGGTCCAATTTTTAAGCACATTATCGATTCTGTGCAGCTGTATTTCACCAATGGCTTCACGAATATTGTCCTTTAAAGCGTCAATTGTCTCTGGCTTGTCGGCGTAACACTAATCTTTTACGGCACCCCACAAATAGTAGTCCAACGGTGTCAAATCGCAGCTCCGAGGTGGCCAAACGACATCAGCTCTGCGGCTGATAATGCGATCTTCAAAAACATGGCGCAAAACATCGAGTGTAGCTTCGGCTGTGTGGCACGTAGCGCCGTCCTGTTGAAACCAAATGTTGCCAATATCCTCCTCTTCAATTTTTGTGAACAAAAATTCGTTTAACATGGCCCGATAACGATCGCCATTCACTGTAACGGCCAAAAAAAAAAAAAAAAATTGCCCAATTATGCCTCTGGACCAAAATCCGCACCAAACAGTGACTCGTTTCCTCTTATGCTGGAAACTCAGTATCATTCAACTATGGGTGAGTAAAATTGTAAGAGAAATAGAGGCTGGTTATTTTACGATACGGTATGGTACGACACTTTAAACAGTACAGACAATTTATGAGATAAGATGAGCTTCTTATTCGCATAGCTTGCTTCCACTTATTCGCCTGATGGTTGTGATAATTGTTCTCCGTCACTACTGCAAGTATTTACGTTACCAGATGTACGAGTAGTTTCGGTTTGCTTTCGGATTTCTTCATCACGGAAGGTTTATCATCTGAATACGATCTATGACGATTTGAAAAAATTAGGATTACCTTCCTAATCATCGGATGAAAAATCACTTCCCGTTTCCGTATTACTTTCCATTACTCTTTAATATCACAGATTTTAATAAATGTGAAAACACAAAACTTTCGCGAAACTAAACTGAAGAAACTAATAACCAGACGAGTGATGCGAGGGGCGTTCAACATATTCCCGGTATCGGGGTGAAGCTGTGGTTGTATATATAAATTGACTTATTTATCAAGTAATACTATTATTTTAGTGCATTCATGTAAAATTTCATATAAATGTGATTATTAATTCGCGTTTTATCTCTAGTTAAACAGAATCATAATGGCAACTGAAACGATGATGGTGAAAATTGAGCATCGCGCTGTAATTAAATTTCTCACTAAGCAAAGAAAAAGTCAAAAAACTATTCATGAAGAGATGGTGGCTGTTTACCAGGGTTCCGCACCTTCATTATCAACTGTGCAAAAGTGGTCAAGTGAGTTCAAGAGAGGCAGAGAGAGCATTGAAGACGACCCCCACTCCGGCGCCCCGGCTACTGCTTGTACGGGAGAAAGCATCAAAGAAGTCGAAAAACTTGTTCTTGAGGATGCCCGAATAAAGGTGAAAATGATGGCAGAGATCGCCAAGCTTTCAATTGGTACCATTCACACCATTCTTTATGACCATCTTAACCTTTCAAAGGTCAGTGGGTGCCACGAATGCTCACAGCGCCTCAGAAGAAAGTGAGAATCGCATGCTGTAGAGAGCTTTTGGAGATGTGTAGTGAAAACGCGGACGGTGTTATGGATCGAATTGTTACTGGGGATGAAACATGGGTCCACCACTATGACCCTGAAAGCAAACAAGAGTCCATGCAGTGGCATAAAAAAGGAACAGACCCCCCGAAGAAAGTTCAAAGTCACTCCGTCTGCCGGGAAGCTCATGGCCACAGTTTTTTGGGACTCAAAGGGAATCTTGCTCATTGAGTACAAAAAAAAAGGTGAAACCATCAACGCCACATCCTACGCTTCCACTTTGCATAATTTGCGGGAGGAAATTAAAAAGAAAAGACGGGGTAAACTCGCAGCGGGTGTGTTGCTTCTTCATGACAACGCTCCTGTTCACACGGCGCGAGTTTCCAAGGCTGCTGCGCGAGATTGTGGTTTCGAAGAAATCCAACACCCACCCTATAGTCCAGACCTTGCCCCTAGTGATTATTTCCTGTTTCCGGATTTGAAAAAATGTCTTCGTGGAAAAAGATTTTCGGATGATGAAGAACTCAAGTCGGCAATAAATGGGTATTTTGCAGAGAAAGAGGAAATTTATTTTTTTGAGGGTTTAAAAAAGCTTATCTCAAGGTGTAACAAATGCACTGATGTTAGGGAGATTATATTGAAAAATAAAAACAATTTAAATTGAATTCGCATTTTCCTTCATATCGATACCGAGAATATATTGAACGCCCCTCGTAAGAGTATTAAAAAACATTATTAAAGTCCCAAAGACTTCAACGAAATGTGATGAAGTCCCAAAGAATTCGACTGAATGTGGTTGACATCAAGTGAATGGTAAAGACTTCAAAGAATGCAGTGCGATTGTAAAGACTTGCATTCAATTACGAGTAATTGCAATCTAAAGATTGATTCAAAAAGAATGATGATTTCAATAACAAAGGCAAGAGGACAATTGATTTTTAAAATCAAAAGATTCAATTCTTTTACATCTCTGAATGGCCAGGTTGGGATATTTTCGAGATGCTCTCTAAAACAAACAGATAGAACTGGGTCAGATAGAAGTTTGTCTCGACGTCATTCCGTTTATTCCATACATCGATCACTGATACGAGTATAAGATGATTTGTTCATCTTCCTTTTAAAGATAAGTTCCACGTTGCTTCGTGTTTTCTTTTTTTAGCCATTTACACAGTCATTGTGGGCTCGCTCGCTGGAGTCTTACCATTTCTTCAGTAAGTACGACGACAGTGTAGTGTAGGCACTAAGGCGGTGGACGGATTTGGCTCTACGCACGTATGTTAGACTTCACTTTTGCGCGACTTGACTATATTTCATGTCCTTGAATTCTAACATATATCGGACCGCTTCAGCTTCATAATCATAATCGGGACTTGCAAGACCGTGCTGGTTAACCACGGACAGACAAACTATTGTAATTATTTTGTTGCTGGGGAGTTGAACTTCTTCTAGCGCTTTTCTTCCAACCACTATGGCAATCTCATCAGTAAATCCGACAAGGCCTAAGACTGAACCTTGTGGCACACTATCGTAAGAGCCATGGATTTAATTTAATTTTAATTTAATTTTGGTGGGGGCGAACGCCCCCATTTTTTAATATAAAAAGAAGGGGACCGAGATGGCGGCCATGTGGAACTCCAGAGGTGGCCAAAAATGGAGCGGAGTGGGCTGACCTAAAACGAACACTGTAAAAACGGTTTTCGAGGTAAGAGGATATCCATTTTAGCAGTATGGGTTCAAAGCCGAGGGCAGACAATTTAAAGATGATTAACCGATGAGAGATTTTATCGAAGGCTTTGCTAAAATCGGTTGCAACTACATCGACTTCATTGCCATTCTCTAGGGCAGAGAGGGCAAAGGATACGAATTCAACGAGATTTGTGGTGGTTGACCTACCCTTTAGGAAGCCATGTTGTCTAGGGGAAATAAGTGATTTGCATTGGAAGCTTAGAGTTTCATACAAAATACTTTCGAAGAGTTTGGGTATATGGGAGAGTTTAGCGATGGGACGATTGTTGGTTATTTCATTCTTTGATTCTTTCTTGCGGATCGGGGTTATGAAGGAGGATTTCCAAGCCTCAGGAAATTCTCCTTGTGAAAGGGATAGACGGAAGAGATTAGAAAGGGCAAGGGAAAGAGAGGAAGAACATTTTTTAAGAAATATGGCAGGGAGGCCATCTGGGCCGGGTGTGAATTCGTCATTGAGTTGGTGTAATTTATATTCGATATAAGACGGGTCAAAAATATGAGAGAGAAGTGGGCCATTGGAGAAGTTCAGTAGGTAACTAAAATAGGATGGATCTGGTACAAAGGAGTCGTTGGTGAAGGATTGTTTAAAATAGTTGGCAAATAGGTTGGCAATGGTGAGTGGATCGGTTGATGACCTGTTGTTGAAAGAGAGGGAAGGAGGGTAACCATCGAACTTTCTTTTGTAGTTAACAAATTGATAGAAGGGTGGTTTATAAGGTTGACTTGCGCATTGTTAAGGTAGCGCTGGTAAAGGGAATCGTAAAGTTCGGTGAAATGAAGATAAGCACCAAGATAGTTGGAATAGTCGGTAAAGGATCTGGTATGCAGGAAAATAGCCCATAACTTATTTCTCTGATTTCGTAAGGAACTAGTAGATGATGTTTTAAGGCGGGAAAACGGAACGCAAAGGGAAAAAGAATTAAATATTTCTTTATAAAAAATGGATAAGGCATCATTTATACTTAGGTTGTAAAAGTTAAATCGGGATCTGCTGAGATATTCACTGATCTTGTGAAAGTTTGCTTTATGAAAGTCGTGGGATGAGAGAGTTGTGGGGGGAGTGGACTGGAATGAAGAGTTATGAAAAAGTGAAAATAGAAGGGGGGGATGGTAGTTATCGATTGTTGAGAGAGATAGGGGACAAAGTGAGACTGAGGAGTTAATTGGATCTGTTGTGAAAATAAGGTCTAATTGCCTGCCCGTAAAATTGGATATACCACTGACTTGGCATAGACTTGAGTCTGTTAAGCGATCTAAGAAGAGACATTCCTTACCTGAGTTGGCATTTGAAGCGATGGAAAACGATTGATCATCTGATGGAGTCCACTGTAGCTGAGGAAGATTAAAGTCGCCGAAAATAAGGATATCATCAATAGGGTCTGGCAGGTCAATTAAATGATCGATCGCATCAATAACAAATTGGTAAGATTCGATAGGTTGAGCTGGTAGGATGTAGCAACATATAACGTAAAGGGACTTGAGAGGCAGTGATATTTTTATTGCGACAAAGTCGGCTTTAGAGGATGAAGAAATTGTAATGGGGGAAGAGTTAAGGCTGTTGTCCATCGCCAGTAGGACGCCTCGACAGGGGGAATCTTTATTTGTGCGGGTAGGATGATCGTCGCGGAAAACATTAAAAGTAGGAGGGAACAATTCCTGGTTCTTTATGTCGGGAATCAAATTGGTTTCGGTCAAGGCGTAGATATCAAAAGGAAGAGCATGCGATTGACGTAGGACAGCATTGGTTTTAGAGCGAAGACCTCTTACATTCTGGTAGTAAAATGTAAGAGGGATGTTGTGGGGTGGAGGTGTGAGGCACGATGGTTTAAGCGCTGGCAAAGGAGGCACGTTATGGACGAAAAAATTTTTCGTGGTCGCCTCGGCTTTGCTGTAGGTGTGATATTCGTTTAAAGTGAAGATAGTTGCCGAATGCAGCAAGGTCGTCTACTACTTTCTGAGGGGACATGTTAAAAATCTCATGCTACCTGACATAAAGGTTCCTGAGACTGATAGGGTCGATAGGGAGGGCTTCCTGCTGAATGGAAACCATGACGCTGGTTTTGGTTTTCCCTTCGTAGCAGACCGAGTCCAATTTGTCATGTAGATAGGCAAGAAAGAGACGAATGTTTTCATATATCTTTCTTTCTCTGAGCCTAGAGAGAGCATATCGACTGTCTGTAGTGTCATTGGTTTTCTGTGTTGGTTTAACAGTGGGAGGAAAAAGGGGATCAAGAATAAGAGCATTGGAGAAGGGAGATAGAGATAAATGATTGGATATGGAGTTGGACGAGGGATAAGATGTGGGGTTTAGGGTATGGGAGTTAATGAAATTAGGGTACTTAGCTCCAGTTTTAAGGTCGAGGTTGGGAATTGAGTTGCTAGCTGGGTTTGGTGGCGTAGAAGGTTGAGAAGGAATAATATGGGTGGTTGGGGTTAAGTTGAAAGAGACGCGTTGGCTTCGGTAGAACGGGGGAAATTGGGGGATTAGAAGATTGGTGTGTAAGTGCTTTGTGTCGGATAAGTGAGGAGGGAGGACTAAAATTGGGGAATAAGTTTGTTTTGAAGCTCCAGTTGGGATCGAGATTAGAGCTTCATTTTTTGGTAGGTACCTGAGGATTATATTTGAGAAGCAGCTCCGATAAAGACAGTTCACTATCTGTTCCCAATTCGCCAAGTTAAACGCGTTCTTCAATGCCACTAATGACCGTGGCCTTCGAAAACCAAATTAATCTTTCAACAGACCGTCACACATATTAAAATGTGATTTGAGACCCAGCACATACAAGAGACACACCGGCCACTTACTCACTGAAACAGAAACGTAAGTCAAAATCGAAAGAGTTGCTTCGCCAGTACGCGAAGAACAGTCACAGACGAATTCTTTTTACTGAACAGAAGATGTTTACCGTTGAAGATCTCTTCAACAAACAGAACGACAGAGGGTATGCTCTGTCATCACGACATGCATCTGAACTCATTCCGAGAGTTCAACGTGGTCACCACCCAGCTTCTGTTGTGGCAGAAAGGTGTCAAAACCTCGGCGAAAGTGTAGAGCTCCTTAGCAAAACACTAATCGCAAATAAATCATGGACCTTTCAACAAGATTCCGCTCCACCTCATAAGGCAAAAACAACTCAAACATGGCTCTGGAGATTATGGCTTGCCCTACTCGACAGCCAAGTATTGAGTCTTTGAAGCGCGACCTTGTTCGAGCATTGGGCAATTTTCCGATGCATGAGGTGCGTACTGCAATCGATGAGTGGCCTGACCGATTTCGCCGTCACTGAAAGACAAATGGGGGCTATTTCGAATAAGTTGCTCTACAATTTGTAGCCATTGAGTGACCCAAGAAATAGAAAAGTTCTGAAATATCTTCATTCGTTTTCAGTTTATTAGCCAAAAAGCGTGTACTAACACATTTGATAGTACCTCGTAGATTTAATAAGTTCTCCGAACAACACCAGAGGAAGATAGTTATCATTATCATTGATGAAACTTGTGCTATCAGCCAAGTTTCCTCCATACACAAAGCTCATTTCTTCATATTCGATTAGATATTATAACGCTCATTCCGGTATGTACTCGTACATACGAGTATGTATGGATTTTGTATCTCCTAGGCAATGAAAGTAGCCCTGAAGGGAGATACAAATCAAGGTACTACGAATGGTATCTTCTTACATCGACAAATTGGATGTAAATGACAATGGAATGACATGACAAAGTACAGAGCTGCAAATTAATGACACAGATACAGATATGGATACTTTGCATGTAAAACCATATGTACTCGTACATATCTCATGTCACTCAAGGTGAAAACAATTCTCTACGGATACGAGTATCTACTTATAGTGTTGGGAAAGACAATCTATCTGACACTTTAAAAACGATGTCAAAAGCAAGTGACATAATGACTGCAGCAGTATGTCAGCAATTATGTATTTAATTATCGACCGACCGAAAGACCGACACAGTCAAGGCCGAATGAAGCTGTTTTCGATGAATTTCTTTAGCGCTGATAAAAGTACGTACAATCATACTAACCGACGGATATTACTGAATGTCAGTCAACGTCATTACGTATAGAGAAGGCAGAAAAGGGGCAGCAAGATAAGACACAAAAAAAACTGGATAAGAGTACGCAGAATAGTGTACAACGTGACCTAATATAAAATAAAAGCAATCAGTTTTTTATTATCAATACGTGTATTTTCGAAAATATGTCCATAAAGTGCGATGCAATATTTCGTTTGGCCGGACAAGACATTGGTGATCAACGTCAAGATGAATATGAAGATTAGGTTGTTCAGTTATTTTTTGGTAGTTTTCTCCTTTTTGACTAAGAGGCGCAACAAATTTGACACTCAGATCTTGCAACTCTAGATCGAAACCGACAAGTATATCACATTATAAATCCCAACGTGCTGCTATTACTTCCTAGCCCTAGGTGGATGTCGAATCAAAAATCTAGACACATAGCTTCGCATTTCAAACCGGTGAGCGAACAATTAACTCTGGGTCAGCATCGGGAACCAAAATCTGCGATAAACCGCAGTGTCACAACTTTACAATCGGAATTGAGAATGATCAGTTTACCTGTGGCACGAGCATGGTTCCAGGCTCCTAATGACTTGTTCTAAGTCGGCCTTGATCTTGGATTCATGTTTCCTGGCACATAATGGTGCCCATGGTCTCCCCAATTACATGATCTTTTTCTCATACTGAACGGGCAATAATGTTCCTCAGCATACGGACTGTTTTGTAGAACGGGCAGAAGCGATCATATGACGAGTAGGAGTTCTGTTGTAGGAAATAGGCCTCGAGTAGTTTGCCAACCTCGATCTTATCGGTCTTAGGCAATGAAGAATTTTCGATGTCTGGTACAATTTCAGGAAGATCTTCTTGCTCTTGTAGAATATCATTGACCTTGGTCATAATCGGCACAAATAGGACAAATAGGAGTTCTTGCCAAAGAAATCACCTGGTACACGCATGTACATATGCATATACTGTACGAAATGAGCCCCAGAACACCGAGTGTAAGATCTGAGAAATCACTCAAAGGACATGAACACTTGATGTGAACGGCCACCCAAGTAGGCTGGGTAACCAGAATCGGAAGGCATTTCCGTGAAACGACCTTAAATTTGAAGAAGATCCTCAGCCCAACAAAAGATAGAATCAGCCATCATGGATACATGGTAATATGGAAATATTCGGACAAAGTGAAACCAGTGTAGGTGGAAGCTTCACGAGCAGCGACAGGCTTGCTGGATGTGTTGGCAACAAGAACGGTACGTATCATGATAGATTCGGTAACACCATCGATTGCCAACTCGGGGACATTTCTTTACTTTACACATTTCGTGACCACGTTTTCCACAACCGGCCTATCTGAGTTCGAGTAATTGGGAGATGATGGTTTTATCGGAAATGGTAGTTTTGAATACAAGGCAACACCGACACGTTGACCAATGACAAAATTCCAAGACAATATCCTCGACATTGTACAATAGTTGCCAGCTGTTGCAATGTATAACGAAGTGTACCTTTGGTGCAGCGTCCAATAAATTATCTTGTGCTTGAAGAGAGTGTATCAAACCGTACAAGTCACCTCAAGTTGAGTAGGTGGAATTCCCATTGCAACGGAACGAGACAGAGCGGGTACATTTTTGAATATAAATGTACTCCGTGAGCTCGTTAATGGTTTTCAATGAACGCTGAATACTGTCGACCCATAATAGCGGGACCCAATTCAGGACAGTGACTACAGATGATTCCTTGAAACAAACGATTTCATCCACTCGCTCGTAGTAGCTGACTAGCATGTACGAGACTGATGCAGCAGACAAGGATTGTGCTGACGGGAGGAGCTGATACGGCAGAGACAAATCCATAGATGGACTCCACCTTATCATTGAAGCCTTTCAAATTTCGCATTGTGGTAGTGGTGTGTTTTTTGTAGCTAAATTGAATTGAAATTGACAATTTTAAATTTATCTAGTGATTTGGCGAAAGAGAATTTTTGAGTTCGATGGCCGATTATGACGTTATGCAACTGGGTAGGAACCGTAGAATCTTAGGGTCGGAGCTTTGATACTCATTCGACTGATGCGTACTTTCTTGACCAGATCGATTTCGATGCATAGCTCGTAGGTTACGTTGTTATTTCGCCTCTTAAAGGTCTGTCAATGTAAGCGGAACTAAAATCGGTAGACAAAGCTTGAACTCAGAATGAGTAAGGATATACAGGGTTATACAGTGGAACTGCTTGTATGCATTCTTTATCAAACCAGGGGTTTTGTACAAGTGGTCAGTTGAAGCACATCAGTTTCGCCACTTTTGACGCTTCTTAGTGTCCATGCCACTGTAAGCAGATACTCATTTGATAAGGCTCTGTCGGTTTATCGTGATTGAAATATCCCTGGACCTACCATTGCTGCAATTATTTGTAGATTCAGGTCTACATTGGCTTTGGCAGTTACATCTACATCTATATGATGTGTACTCGTTAAACTTATGTGACGCTCCTCAGCTAGAAAATTAGTCTCAGTCCGTCGCTTTCCAAATTAAATTCATCTAAGACCGTTTCAACGTCATAATTAGATTTGTTGAGCCACTACCCAACTATACAGGCTGCATCTTTTGAGTGGCATAGTTTGAGGATAGATTAGTTCGTCATATTCGTATGGCAGAAGAGTTTCAGATCTACAGGCGCTGATTCTTATGCAATTGATCCGCTAGTGCCGTAAAGGGCCTGCCTTGAGAATTCTGATGGCTTTGATGATAGCCTGACTAAAGAAACCATGGATGCCCATGTAACTGTCCCCTAGTGGCATCGTTATGCTGGCTGTGATTAAACCTAAATCGCAGATAAAGTCTTCTGACTTGACTTTCTCCTTTGCCTCGCAATCATAGCCATGATCCATAGACTGACAGTTGTGTTAGGTGGAACTCAATCTCATTCAATCCTCACTAAAGGAAAAGTCATGGCTTCAGACGACTTCGAATTGAAACGAATAGGTAAGTGGAAGCTGATTAGGCGAAATGTAATCCCATATGTGGTGCCACAACGTGGGCTGAAGACATTGTCACACTCGTGACTATCTGCACGAACATATATATGAATGTTTTGTCAAGAGACATTGTTTGATACCATCGTCTTTTTCCCTGTGGGAGCGTGAGTGCATTGTTTCAAGGCGATCGCCCACATGTTGAAAGCTAGAGATTCCTTGGCGAGTGGCTATTTTCTTCGGCTCAGTCTGGGACGGCGTGACTAGTAACAGGTTTCGTAGAACTAAAATTGGTTTGCTAAATGACAAGAAAGCCTGACTTTCATCGGAAACTTGGAAGACTGAATAAGGGCGAATTATAGGTTGGCCTGTGGCTTAGCGAGCAGCGATCGTAAAACGCAATAAGTTCCAAAACGGACACAAATGCCCGACGAATACTTTGTTGACGGCCTCTGAAACGTTAAGAATATCCTCCACAATGGAAAAGACGCATTCCTCCAACGGGAGTTCATGCGATACTAATTGGACAATCTTGGAGTTAGCCAGATAAGGTAGTGGGGGACCGCAATATCTACCCAACAGCTTCTTCGTCAACCGGCAAACCCAAAGCACCACACGCGAAAGTGGATTAGGTCTTCTCATGACCCCAAAAGCACGCGGTAGCCTTATGTCCTTTTGACACTAAGTGATAAGATGTTTATGGCTAAGAGTAGAGTAAAGACATCGCCACTTTAACGCCTGTGATCAATCACGATGATCACATGACCGCGCAAACATTAGAAATGAAAACCGCGGAAGGTTTATTGACTCTTGTAACGTCAACCATCTGGTCGTTGGAGGTACACTGTTTGAGCACAGTGACTGCTACAATTAGAGTTGGGTCGCGACCGCCGGTGCTTTAGAAATTGCTTCGAAGACGCCAATCTTTAATAAACCTATGTACTACATCCGTAAAAAGGTATGGCTTCAGTTTCATTAGTAATCCCAGGCATAATACCGACAGGCTCTGTGATCGCCATAGACTGCACTCCTGCAATCATCGACAAGCTTTGGAAGGCTGTGAAAAATGTTTTTTTCATCTGGGGCAGACACCATCGTCGGTAGAAGTCATAAAGGCAGAGGACAACATGGCTTTCACCAAATACCTGGCGACAAATCGAAGTGCTCGGATTGTAACAGCCTCAGCAGTAGGGCGAGTTGGAAGTTTACTCGTATTATCGCATAAAACAGAAGGAACTGCAGCATAGTGGAAGACGTAATAAGCCTAATTATATCAACGCAGTAGCCATCAGAGCAGAAGGGATAGCCAATAAGGTGTCAGATGAAGGGTGCCTTACACGTTCGTCATTAATGTTCCTTGTTGTTATTATCAGGAACAATTATGTAACTGAGATGGACAATGACATCATATCTGAAACAACTTTCACACAAGCTACTAGGCGTATATCAAATGATCCTTCACTTAGAAATACAAAACAAAGGCTCTAGGCATTTCCATCTCCAAACCAACTTCCTTTATCTTGGCAGTATGATGTCGGAAGATGGAGGCAGAGATTTGGACATAAACAGTAAGATCAATAAAGCAAAAGCTGCTACCATCGGTATGATGGCTAAAATCTGGATAAGCTACGAGTATGCTTAGAGTACTAAAACAAAGCTGGCACTGTCTCGATCTAATATAGAAACGGTGCTGCTATGTACGTGGTAGGTAAGTCACACTGTCACAACGAAGCTGCAAGCCTTGATGAATAGGTGTGTACGCAACATGTTAAGGGTCTTCTGTCTAAACCGTACATCGAACGACCAATATATGTACCTTACACCTTAATACGAAGGAGATAATGGAATAATTCTTTTTTAAGAAGCTTTCCTAAGACAGTTATTTCATAGAATTCCCCTCACTATTTTATTTATAGGTCTAGGCGTTGATGTAGATATGGATTCATCAGAAGTCAAAATGCCTATGTTCATCAGTCGTAAATCCGCCTCACGGATGTTTAATAATAACCTAAGCGAGCATAATACTTTTACGCCTGATTTGCATCACATCAAAGTGAATGTTTAGTGCAATCGATACAGTTTTCCTCCGAGAATCCACAAACATAAAAGACGCACTTCCTGAATTTGTTGTTACTAAAAACCTCAGTGAAAAAAAAAAAAAAAAAAAAAAAACAATAACAACTAGTCGTCTGGTGCCCATAAACACTTGGCGCCACGGACAAGATTTTGCATTCGAAAAGCTACACTAAACTCACAACGAACGCAAAACAAACATTTCGAAAACGCATAACACAACAGTTTGCATTTCAATCTAGATAGCTACTCGAAGCTACGAGTAGCACAAATCATTTTCGTCTCTCGCACAATTTCATAAGCGAACATTTCGAAACAAATTGCCATAACGCATTCGTGTTTTATTTGGTTAAGCCCTTTCTAGCCTCATGTATCTTGTAAACAAAATTTGGAAAACACTGTCCTAAATGTCGGCGACTTCCCGCCTAAAGCCAGAAAACTCACACCCACAGCAAAACAAACAAAAAATTGAAAACTCGACATAAATAATCGAATTAAATCGATTAAAGCGTTTACCAATGAACTTGTGTTCGCTTTCGATGTTAGATTCTAAAATCGATTCACTGAATCGCATTCAAAACATCACGCCAAAATGGGCAAACGAACCAACTAACTAACCATCCGACAACGTAGCGTAACACAACACATCTGCAACAATGTGTAAATGATTCAGTCAATCGATTATAAGCACTGGCTGATCCAAGCGAACCGCCCTATTTTATTCCATCCCTTCCCTATCCGGCTCTGTTGTGTTGTTTTACACTTTCTGCTTTAAACAATTTTTGCTTTCATTTTCCGCCCCATGAAGCACATCACAGACTTTTGGTTTTGACCAAGAAAAATAATAAAACAAAAAAAGAGAAAAAAAAAACATTTCCGGTTAAAAGAGTCATACTTAGCATAACCCGAAGAAGGAGTGTAAAGGCTTAGGACAAACCGAAAACCACCCTTCGGGAGGGGTGCAAATAACTCTGTTTGGTGAGGACTAAACCACAGCTACAACTACAGCTACAGAGGCAGGAATAACTTTACACATTCACGGGATGCATGCATTTCGTCTATGGGCAAAACTCCTTTTGAATTCTTTCGGTTGGTATCATCGCACTTGAAAATATAAATGCCACCCTGTGTTCATCAGTATTGCCAGATAGTAGGATTTCTCTAAAACAAAAAGCCTGATGACTTGAGAAGTTTAGATCGAAAGGACCTTCCGGAACTGATTTTTGATGACTTCAAAAAGAATAGCAAGATGGACCCTGATTCTCCAACCAAAGCAATGCAATCCTTTGTCCAAGCGGATGGTACAGTCCCAGCAACACCCCAGAAAGTGGACACTGGCTGATGAGCTTTGCAGCGGGGCAGGAAATAATTCAGACGCTTCTAAATTGATAAGGAACCGTTGCGACATTACAACCAACAAACCGCCAACCAGATACAAAATTACGTTGTGACAGTGGTGGAAGAAATGCTTCCGGTAGGCACAGACCACTACGATCCACAAATGCATACACCTGCTCGCCAACATTATAGTTGTTTACTCGTGTCTCGTAGGAATAAGGAACAAAAAAATAACCAGACAATCTAAAGATACAAATCTTAATAAAGGGTTTTCCAATAGGGACTTTCACTAATCATCAAACTGTCACTGTCAATTTATTCAGTAAACTCAACACTTTCATCACGGTAAAGTACACGAAAGAGCAACTTCTGCAAATTATAAAAATTTTCTACCGAAATTCGGAGTCGGTGACTGCAACTTTAAGAGCGTTAACTCCAATTTTCGGTCGTAATTCTCGCCTTAGTAGACAGGCAATAACAAGTTTAGTGAAAAATTTTGAGTCCACATATTCGGTGTGTGATGTCGGCGTGTCAGTGAGACAACGTGTTGGTCGAAGTGTCGAAAATATCGCTGCCGTTCAGGCGTCCGTAGCAAACGATCCAAATCAGTCAATTCCACGGCGTTCTCAAGAATTGGACATCGCTCCGACTACATTATGGCGTATTTTGCGTAAAGATCTTGGTTTACACCCATACAAGATCAAGCTGACTCAAGAATTGAAGCCGATGGACCATTTGAAGCGACGTACGTTCTCCGATTGGGTTCTGGAGAGGATGCGCCAAGATGATGAATTTCATCGCAAAATCATCTTCAGTGACGAAGCTCATTTTTGGCTCAATGGGTTCGTCAATAGGCAAAATATGCGTTATTGGTCGGGTGAAAATCCACATGTGCTTCATGAATCACCACTTTATCCACAAAAAATTACTATTTGGTGCGGTTTGCATGCCAGCGGCGTTATTGGGCCATATTTTTTCGTCGACGAAATCGATCGTCACGTTACTGTTATCGCGCCATGATCACCGATTATTTTTGGCCCGAATTGGAAGATATGGAAGAGTAAGTATGGTGAGCGTGTTATTTTAAGACATTGGCCAGTCGATTGGCCGCCTCGTTCGTGCGATTTAACGCCGCTTGACTATTTTCTGTGGGGCTACGTTAAGTCATTGGTTTATGCCAACACGCCGACGACGTTGGAAGAGCTCAGAACGCGAAATAGCGGCCGTTTCGGCCGAAATGTGTGGCTGAGTCGTTGAAAATTGGGTCCAACGGATCGACCGCTGCAAATGTGCCCGCGGTAGCCATATGAACGAAGTCGAGTTCCATTCATAAATGTTTTGATTGTACTTCAAGCCGATAATAAAGTTTTTGAAATATCTCAAATGGTTTGCGTTTTATTTAAAAAAAAAAAGTTGTCAAGTCCTTATTGGAAAACCCTATACAAGAGGAAGGAATTGGTTGGATTTTTGCGGTTGCTTTGCGTTGTGAATTGTTAGAGGGACGAGCAAAGCTGACTGGAGTGATGAGATGACTTTTATCGGCGAGCATGGAGCGTCAATTATTGACAACTGCTTTCTCCGAGGAGAGTGAAACACTTACGTTTCAGACATGGAAGTGTAAAACCAACAACTTTCACTTATCACCCTCGAATAGGGTGTAGTTTTCTAAACAATCTTGCAAACAATCTAGAGGTACAAGAAATTAAGGCTTTTCCTAATCTCAAAGTGAACGTTTCGATAGCACCTTTATATGGGAACCTATTAGAAGCAGAGTTATTTACAGAGTTATTACGAAAGGATCCCTTTTCGTCTAAGCATAGAACTAGTCGAGTTGTAGAGGGTGAGTAAGGTCAAAGACTCTCGGTCAATGAATTCAGCCCTTTCCACTTTCTATCCGGCTCCTTTCGCGCCTGGGCTGGATTAAGGTGTTACACGACTCGTGCTAAAGATCAGCCTAGGTGAGCGTCCAATATCTTTAAGAATTGCTCAGTCGTGAATGAAGTATCTGGATTCCCGGCGAACTCCGGATTAGCTAGCCTTATCAGTATACAACGGATATCCGCACAGATGGACCTGTCTTTCCACATCCCTTATGGAATAAACCACAAAAACAAAATTCGAAACCGGTACTCTTTTAAGACCGGACGGCTCCTGCAATGCCGTGCAAGGGAAAAACTGTGGCAGGCCATGGTGTACCTGAAACGCAGCGAGATAATTCTCAAGGGGTGGCAAGACTGTAGCAATCCATGCTCATACCACTTCCTCCACCCCTATCAGCAGCGAGTTTCTGGCAGGCCACGGTCTTCCTGCTGCTACTAAAATTCCCCCTACAAAAGAGGATTCAGAAGCAAGCGCCATCCAAGGTGTTCTATATAAAACGCCGAAATGCTTCACGCATTATTAAAACCTTCGAATCCAATTCGGAGGTCGAGAGAACTGCAGACATGAGGAACAAGATAAAGTGAGCGAACAACATCCGAGAAGACGGATTACCCATCGTTCGTAAAACGTTGAAAGACTTCTCCAAGTCACAGAGATCATTGTCTAGCGACTGAGCAAACCTGGCCAAATCTGGATGTGAATCGCTCTAAGAGTTTGATCTTTCAAAATAGGAAACCTTGCAGTACTATCATACTCGTATGTACAATAGGTGTCATCACTGGACACTGTCTTATAGGCAAAACTCCTCCACTTACTCTGTACATATCCAGCTCTCTTGGATTCCTGCTGTTTAACAAGGTCGGCCTAAATTGCTTGAATGGCAGATTAAGATCTTTCATCAACGAGGTATCTACCATGCTGCCACTGTTTTTGAATCAGCATACTTATAGCCACTGAAAGTATGGGTACTACAGACATTTAGCTAGACGCATATATTGCGGCAAGGAATGGTGTTGAAAAATAAAGTTTTCCTTTGATTATGAAATCCAAACTTCAACACCAATATGTAACTCTGCTGTTCTGCTCTAGATAATTAGAGGGTGACCCGAGATCAGCGAGTAGATGTAAACTAACTCTTTAAGATTTGAAATATGAGCGATTTTTCCAGAGCAGTTTACAAGAAGAGATTTAGTTTTCCAAATGATATATAGACTAACCTACGCTGTTATGGCGATAGAATTTCATACAAGTTTGGTGTGAGCCTCACTTATGCCTCAAAACCTAAGTGGACTTCAAAAAAGAGGAAAATCTTTTGAATAGAAAAAAAAAAAACAGAAAATTAGTAACCTGGCAGCGCTGTTGCCGCTAACCTTATGACACTTTGTGGTAGTGTTTTTCCTGCTTCCTCCCATCGGATGTAGATTTCTTTTTTCGTTTGTTTGTCCCGTCATTCGTGTATTCATTGCATGATGCTGCATGATGATGATAAACTTTTTTTCCATCCCTTTATCATAATCAAGGCTCCAACATTGAAAATCTTCAGAAAAAAATGTTGTTGGGGGTTGAACTTCATCCCCCTTTTTGTAGCACACATCGATGGTCCCGACAACCAGCAGCAGGAACTGGGCCCGGAGAAGGGAGTTTTTTTGTTTTCTTTATTTTTTGTGCCATTAAATCTGACTCAGATGTTATTTGGTTTTAATTTTAATGGCGAATGCTCCAGCCATAAAAGTCATAAATCCTACTAGAGACAGAGGACACAGATACAAATAAAAATCCTCTCATATATCTATGGATAGGTAGGTACATTCAGATACAAGTATACGAGAGTATCAGTGCCAGTACACCGTTCTCTGTTCTTCTTGTTCTTCACCGACTTCTTATGTGTCTAGAGCTAGATTATTTATGCTTTCGTGTATCTTCAATGGTTTGTGTCGTTATGTGAATTTGTATCTAGATACCGATGGCAAATTGCATCTTGTCTCGGTACTAAGGAAGCGAACAACTCAAAAAAAAATGCAACAGCAAACCGACAGAGAAGCATTCAGATCAGGCACCATCAGAACACAAGGCAGGAGGGAGCTGTTGCAGTAGCATCAACAGCAGCAACAGCAGCAGCAGGTTGTCTCCGAGAGAATACGTAATTAAGTCAATAATTCTTCGCCTGATTATTAGTTTCGAAACGTGCCTCTGGCGACATTTATTTTCATGTTGATTCTGACTGCATCTGAATCGGTATGCAGTGCCACAAGTATCTCTAGTCTTGAGAGCAATACACTTTTTTTTAAAAATTTTTTTATCTTCCATTTTAATGACGACTTAGAAAAACTAAAACGTAGTGGAACTCTGGGGGTTAAATATTGAAAGGAAAATACAGAAAAGAAAAAAACAAAAACTTCACTAAACAAATTATGGTTGAGTGAACCGTTTTTTAAGCGTTAAAACTAATCTGACAAATAATGCCGACTCCAGAAGAGGTCCACAATTTCAGCCGAAATTAGCTAGGCTTCGGCGAAAATTTATCCAGACGGAAACCGTATCCTCCGCTATTCGTATCTAAATGAGGGTTACAAATGAGTTTAATTTTTAATGGCTTTTGTAGGGCCTTCCCTCAGACAATGGAGTGAAAAAATAGATTTCTAGGTGTGGGAGATGATGTTTTTTGAGTGGAAAATTGGAAAAGAAACAAAAGTGAATATTGTCTTTTGGGATTAATTAATTATTTTTTATTTTTATATTTACGTAATTACTTTGTAACACAGGTCATGACATTTGTAAATGTCATTTCCGTATTTGCTTGAATGATTTTCGCAAGTGGTTTCATTAACAGGGTCAGGTTGGCAAATGTAACCTTAGGATGGCTTACCTGAAGCACCAGTATCATTTCATTTGAGAGGAAAATCAACGAAAACTGTTGATATATTGAAATATCGGTTTGAATGATGGCTTTTGTATTGTAATTGGCTGTTAGTTAATTTGTCGTAATATTTTGAGCGTAAACCTCGTAAAATATTGTCAAGGTGCAGTTAACCTTTGTATCTATTTTTTCAAGCGAAGAAGAGGCTTCCATTGGCACAGATTAATATAAGCTACTGATTTTTTTATATTTTGGAGGCAATACCTGACACTCGCAGATTGTGCTGTAAAAATCCTATCTTGCCTTGTACCCGTTTTGGACTTGTGAGTCTCTTATAAACTTAACTTCCAGTTTCGCACGATAGGCTGGATGAGGTCCCATTCCACACGTAGAATTTTCCTCTCAAAGCAGTTAACAGCACAACTCTATGCCTGACTCGGATTATTTAGGTTTTATATAGGGTGGCCACATTTGTTGTTCGAGAGAGGGCTTTGGTAGTCAATTGCCTTCTTAGCCCAAAGAAGCAGCGATTGGCAAGAGTATTCTACGTCTGATCTCAGCGCTGGTGTCGATGAAGTCCTTAACTACCGCAAAATGATATACAGGGTCTTTCAATAGAGACTTTCGAACTTTGACAGTTGAAGCTATATCTCTCAAATTGGCTGTCATTTATTCAGTCTGCTTTGCTAAATCACCATGGACGGACATGGCATTCAACAACACGTGCAAATGATAAAATTGTTTTATGAAAATGGGTGTTCTGTTCGGGCAACGTTCCACGCGCTTCGCCCATTTTACGGTCGCCATAATCGTCCTACCGAGAGGACTATTCGCAGTGTGGTGGATAAATTTGAGTCCACTAGTTCAGTAAACGTACATCAGTACGTTGACGAAACGCAATATCTGCCGAAAACATCGCCGCTGTCCGTGAGTGTCGATTTCGTGTCGCTCACAAGAACTCGGCCTTCCGCAGACCACAAACAAGGCCGTATAAAATTCAACTGAGCCAGGAGCTGAAGGCAAACGACCATAGACAACGACGTGTGTTAGCTGAAAGGGCTCTGGAGCAGTTGGAAACTGACACTAATTTTTATTGAAAAATCTTCTTCAGCGATGAGCCCCATTTCTGGACGAATGGGTACGTCAACAAACAAAATTTTCGAATTTGGGACGATACCAATCCACAAGAGCGTCCAATGCATCTCGAAAAAGTCACTGTTTGGTGTGCATTTTAGTCTGACGGCGTCATCGTCAACGGCGAGCGCTATAGGTCGATGATTACCAACTTCTTTTGGCCTGAATTGGATGATATCGACATTAGAAATTCGAGGGCATGGTCGTTTCACGTGGAAGTGATGTGAACTGGCCACCGAGATCGTGCGCTTTGACCCCGTTAGACTTTTTCTAGTTGGGTTTTCTTAAGTCGCAGGTCTATGCGCATTAGCCACAAACCGCAGCGGCTCTCAAAGCCAACATAACCCATGCCATCGGTCAAATTCAGCCTGATTTATGTGCCAGAGTCATGGAAAATTGGATATTTTGGATGCGAGCCATCCAGAGAACGATGTTATATTCCATACATTATGGCATCGATAGACGTTTCAAACGAATAAAATATTTCGATGATAACTCACACACACTCTGTTTTATTTAAATTTAAAGATAGAAAGCGCTTAATGAAAGACCCTTTAGTGTCTGCCGAGGGCGTCGTTCTGTCCCAGACGTCTGTTTTGGGGATCCTTTCTTCACAGCTTCCGTCTCAATACTAGCGAAAGCGCTATGTCAATCGGATCGTCGGCGTATGCGAGTAATTGGATGGTGAGTTCTTTACCGACTTTGATGGAGTAGCGTGCATTCTCCATCGTAATCATGCACAAGCGAACGAGTTTCGCATGGATGGCAAACCTAGACATATGTTAGCTCTATATAGCTCGTCTCTATAGATGCTGTCATACGCGACCTTAAAATCTATGAATAGGTGGTGTGTATCGATTTGGAGCTCATGGGTTTTTTTTCCAGGATCTGCCGCAGTGTAAATATTTGGTCGATTTATGACTCTCCTGGTCTGACGACACATTGAAATGCAGGAATCAGGTTGTTGACGAACGGCTTCAGGCAGATCGGATCTGGTAGGTAATGTTAAGAAGACTGATGCCTCTGTAGTTGCCGCAGTTCAGACGGTCTTCTTTCTTGAGGATGGGATAAACAATGCTGAGGTTCCATTCATCGGGCATAGTTTCGTCCGACCATATTTTACAGATAAGTTGGTTTACCTAGTCATCGCCTGCCGCGTTGAAGAGCTCGGCATTCAGGCCGTCCACTCTAACATCATTTTTGGACTCAAGTTTAGTTATCTATCTTCTCTTCATCCAGATCGGATGGACGGAATTGTTGTGAAAGTAAGAGCTCTTAGAAAAAAGCAAACAAGTGAAATAAAACCTAAACACAAAATCCTTGTTTTTTACTAAAAGTGATTACTGTTAACCTCTGCTCAACGAAAGCATAACTATTCTGAGTAAGTTTTAGAGACTAAGCCAAAGAAAAATCTCAAAATAAACCAACTGCACGAAAGCATTGATCCTATACTCAATAAATGAACAAGAGGGGACTGGCAGAGACTTCTCTGAAAAAAGAGGCTTTAGCTATTACCAAAACATGGCCAAACACAATAACGCCGAGTTGGTCAGGGAACTACCAAAAGCGACGTCCAGCATCTATTTACAGAAATAACAAAATTAAAAGCAAAACACGAAGAAATTTCAATTAAAGTTGTTGAATTGGAACACAGAAACACACAACTAGAATCCCAAATTGATAAAATAATTCAAAAGAATACGGAAAAAGATCTCATAGTACATACGTTTGCTGTTGTTGGGAACAATGGCGACATGAAAGAGAAGGCCAAATCTGTTTGTTCGGGTCTGCTAAACCTCGATAAAGCGAAATCGAAAGTGCCTACAAGGTACAAATCCAGAGATACAGCTTCAAGTGTACTGCGCTACTTTGGCAAACTCAAGACGACAGGCATTTCGATTAATAAAGATCTTCCATTCAACGTGCGTCAAAGAAGGAAAGATTACATTGAGAGACGATAGGTTACATTTATCGAGGAAAAATATTTACGTGGGATACGTCAGAAGGCTTAAGATGTGGAAACCTAAATGGAATTGAAGTTTCAAATCAAATATTAGGAACATTATCGACAGGTTTGAAAAACAAAATGGATGTACCGCAAAAATCTGGAAATATACTTGAAGTTTGAAAAGATAGGCGATTCTTACGTTGTAAAATTTCAAATAGTGTTTGTATATTTTGCGTATTTACCTGTCTCAACTGTAATCATTGGCATCATGACTAAATGACCTTTTATATAGGTACTTTGAAATCATCAAATCTATTAGTTATTGGCGATTACAATGGTCGAATAAGACTTTGTCAAAACAATTTTATTTCCAGAGCAAATTCTACAATTTTAAAACCGATCGTCCATCAAAAGATGATTTATGTGATAGTAAGGGATGTAAATTACTTGAAGTCATAGATGCTTTTGACTGCCAAGTTTTGAAGGGAAGTTGCGACGGGGATCCACGAGGTGAATACACATTTCTTAGAGGCACATCCTGTTCAGTTATAGACTACTGTTTGGCTAGTGGAGGTTGGCACAACGTCCAATGCTTCGAAATTTTCACCACAAAATTGGTTCGACAAGGACTGCATGAAGGCAAGAAACAGGTCGTTTGCTTTTCTTAAATTAGTGTTGGTGCACTGTTTCAATACGTTGTAAGGGCATAACACCTACAACAATTTGATTCGGTAAACCAACGTATGAATTTTCAGTTCGTAGCCTTCTTTTAGCATCGTCGGTGTTTGTGTTTTTTTTCATTTCATTTTATTAATACATTTCATACATTTGACTTAATCTTATTAACAAGGCAGTAAATATAATGTAAGTGGTCATTCTGCAACCTGAGGATAGTGGTGAAACACTCCTTTTCAGACCATAGATACATCCAACTACATCGGAACTACCGGAAAACTGATTGGACAAAATACAGAGGAATGCTGTCGAAAACGATATCCTCTGAACTGTCAAGTCCCCCGCGTGACACCAATGAGCTCAACATGAAAATCAGGGAATTTACTCTGACTCTCAATAAGGCTATGGCTGCTTCCTGCCCTCTTATTCAACCAAGAGGCAAGAAAAAGCCACATTGGTGGACATCGGTACTGGGACTGCTCAGAAATGCCTGCAGAAAACTTTTCAACACAGCAAAAAGCACAAGAAAAGTGACCGACTGGGACTCATATAAAGAATCCCTCAAATTCTACAAAAAAGAACTGAGGAAGGCAAAACGACAATCCTGGAGGTCATTCTGCGACAAAATTACAGAAACCTCTGAGGCATCGCGGCTAAGAAAAATGCTCTCCACAAATCTTATGATGCCCAGCTGTTTGAAAAAAACCGATGGCTCTTGGACAACCTCAAGTGATGAATCACTCAACCTGCTTCTGGACACCCACTTTCCAGGTAGCTCCCAACACGCGGCCAGTAGCAGCCCAAACAGGCCTACTGCAACCGTGACCAAAATTCATGGTCTGATTACGAGAGACAAACTGCTTTGGGCGCTGCATGGCTTCAAACCATACAAGTCTGCTGGTCCGGACGGTTTATACCTGCCGAGCTACAGAGGTCCTTAGATATTATTCTACCAGTGTTGGAAAATATTATGAGGAGCTGTGTAGAACTTATCCACATTCCACTGTTATGGAGAGAAGTCAATGTAGTATTCATTCCCAAAGCTGGAAAATGTTCTCATGTAGTCCCAAAGGACCTCAGACCTATAAGTCTATCATCATTCCTTCTGAAAACTTTAGAACGACTGATTGATATCCATATTCGAGCTAAAGTTGATCCAAGACTTCTGTCTACGGCTCAACATGCCTACTGTAAAGGAAAGTCGGTGGAAACGCCTTTGCACTCTCTGACTAGCCACATCGAACGATCCCTACAATATAAAGAGTACACAATGGTTGCTTTCCTAGACATCCGCAATCACGACTGCGCTGTCAACTCTGCAGGTAGACGGCTCACTTGGGGAACTGATTAGTCTATTGCTAAAAAGCAGGATAATCAACTCCAAACTGGGTGAGACTTCTGCTAAAAGATATGTCAGTAGGGGTACGCCGCAAGGCGGTGTCCTCTCTCCCCTTCTCTGGAACTTAGTAGTTAACGAACTACTGATATACCTGGAAGCGGGTGGTAGCAGAGTGATTGCCTATGCGGATGACGTTGCCATAGCCGTCTCAGGAAAACATCTAAATACCGTTAAAGAACTCCTCCAAGTAAATCTCAACAGATTAACCCGCTGGGCAGATCGCTGTGGATTGGGAATAAACCCCCATAAAACTGATCTTGTCCTCTTTTCTAGGAAATATAAAATTCCAATCATAGACCCTCCTTCAATAAACGGTACCAGTTTAGTTTTCTCCGATACAGCAAAATATCTGCGTCTCATTTTTGATAGGAAACCAAACTGGAAACCTAACATTCAAGAGAGTCAATAAAGCTACAATAGCTTTATTCTCTTGCAAAAAAGCCATTGGGAACAAATGGGGCCTTCAACCTCGCATAACCCACTGGCTATACATCTCGGTCATAAGACCGATACTTACTTACGGGGTGGTTGTCTGGTGGACGGCCTTGGAGAATGCAGTCAACCGCATTAAACTAAGCAGAATCCAAAGAACAGCATGTCTTTGCACAAGCGGAGCCTTGCGGTCTACCCCCTCTGCGGCATTAGATATTCTGTTTCACTTGACACCCCTCGACATTTTTAGCAAGCAAGTAGCTGCGACTGCAGCTATTCGCCTGAAAGCGACTAAACAGTGGACAAATAATTCATCTGGCCACGCCAATATTCTTAATACATTAGGAATCCTCACAGAGAACACCGATTACACCATACCTGAACTTTGGTTTAACAAAAACTTCCATGTAAGCTTCCTCTCTAGATCATTCTGGGAGGAGGATGCTTTCATGGAAGACAAGTCAATCCATCTCTACACAGATGGATCTAAAAAAGATAGCGGAGTTGGTGGCGGTGTTTTCTCAGATAAGCTAAATCTAAGCCCCTCTTTTCGCCTTCCAAATCATTGTAGCGTGTTCCAGGCGGAAATTCTGGCGATTAAAGAAGCTCTGTCCTGGCTGAAGAAAAACGTGATATCTGCAAAGGATATCCGCATATTTTCGGATAGTCAGGCCGCCATCAAGTCCCTGGACTCGGTCTCATTATATTCTAAAACCGCCCTTGAATGCCGATCATCTCTCATGGAGATGGCAGAGCAGTTCAACATTCACCTTTGTTGGGTGCCGGGCCACAGAGACATTCCAGGGAACTGCAGAGCCGATGAACTCGCCAAAATTGGAACCACTCTACCTATCCTACCGGACAAAGGTAGTATAGGTATACCAATCGCTACGTGCAAACTAACACTAAAGCTAGATGCCAACACTAAAGACCTTAGGTGGACTGCTGGACAAACATGTCTAGCGACCAAACAGATCTGGCCAAGGCTGGATCTGAGTCGATCTAAGTGTCTGATCCTTTTAGATAGGAAACGTCTCAGCGCCATAATAGGTGTCATTACCGGACACTGCCTCATAGGCAAGCACGCAAGAAGGCTTGGCGCTTTTACTAACGATTTCTGTAGAAGCTGCATGGACGAGGAAGAGGAGGAGAGAATCCCCCACCTACTCTGCACATGCCCAGCTCTCTCTCAGAGAAGGAAGCTTCATCTAGGAGCTTTCTTCTACAACGACCTAAACGATCTAGAAAAAATAGACGTTAACAGTCTCCTACGCTTTATTATAAGCTCAAACTGGTTCCAGTAGTAAGAAGATCATACTCGTAGATCCACGTGGCATCACAATGGCCCAATAGGCCTAAGTGGGTTGGTATTTCCAACAGCCACTCTTACCTAACCTAACCTACTTTATAGTTTTGGATATACATCTAAATCAAACTATAGAAGGGATTCGACAAAATCATAATTTAATGTGAATAACCAGTCTTTAATTTTCTTAGTGAAATTTGAAAAATGGTATGTTGCTCGTATATGTAAGGGCAATTTATTAAATATATTTGCAGCTGTATATGTATAAAAATGTGAGAAATGTGTTCTATGTGCGAAAGGCACATTTACCAAACTCATATTGTTTATATGTAGGTTGTACATTTGATAATTTCTACTAGGTATATTCCCACTTTGTTTAAAGAATTCTCTTAATACTTTAAAAACATATACGAGTAAATCTCTCATTGGTAATATTCGCAATTCTTAAAATATGGGCCAACTTTTCGCTAAACGATTTTTATTTGAGATTATTCGTACTAAGTGGTTCTGTGCAATTAATAAGGTCCCAAAAGTATTAGCATACGAACCGCCCCAGCTTGTTATGCTGTATTGCAACCTTGAGTTAGCAAGACCATAATAAATCATCGTAAGTATTTTTTGAGAACAAAAAGGCTTTAAAAATACAATTTACGTATGACTAACAATAAATAGGCACTAATCATTTGTATATGGTATTTCCAATTTAGATTGAAATCAATTATTGTCCCTAGATACTTGAACTGTTGAACTGACTCAATTTTGAAGCAGCTTTCAGTGCAATGCAAATTGTCCATAAAATTATTTCTACCACAAGTATGAAAAGGTAGTGGAAATTGTTTGCAGTCGTGTGCGTGAAACCATAGATTAAAGTCGTGCACAATATTTTCAGACACTTTAAAACACATCAGTTTAGTTTTTTCGCTTATGATTAATTTATGATAAGAAAACCACGATCTTAATATTTCATGATCTTCATTAATCATTACAATATTTTCGAAAATTGTGCTTCATATGTTAAAGCTATGTCGTCCGCAAAAGCAGTTGAAGTACCATTTAGTTTTAGTTTAAAAAAGGAATTTATGTAAATTAGGAAAAATAAGGGGCCAAGTACAGATTCCTGTGGTACACCGTTTTTTAAAAGTCTCGGTTCAGTGAAGATTCCATCTAAGTTTACTTTTTGTTTTCTATTTTTTAAATAAGAATTGAGCCATTTGAAAATTTTACCACGAAAACCAGCCTTATAAAGTTTAGTTAGCAGAAGGTCATGGTTCACCAGATCGAAAGCTTTAGTCATGTCAATAAATAGACCCATAGTTGATTTGTTGTTATTTATACTCCCATAAAGTCGACTACACACCTTAAGGATGGCATCTTCTGTTGACAAACCTGCTCTAAAACCAAAATGATTGTTACAAAAGAAATTGTACTTCTCCAAGAATAAGACAAAACGACCCTTCATTAACTTTTGAAAATGTCGAAAAAAGTGATATAGGCCTATAATTCGACACAATTTGCCTGTTACCTATTTTAAAAAGCGGGAAAACAACCCATTTCAACACTTCTATTGAATAAGGAGCTTACGATATCAGTAATATACCAGGCAATCTTTTTTAATAAACCACTAGACACACTATCACTTGTGCAAGAAGGTTTATTATTCAAAGACATGATAGCATTATGAACTGCTCTTGGAGTTATAGCATCAAACACAAAACTGTTGAGTTGAATATCGTCAGATAGTACTTCTGTAGTAAAGCCGCAACTACAATCTATTCTCGTTTCGACAGTTGGTTTAAATTTTTCAGAAATTTCCGTAAAATATTCATCTGAATCTGACTCTGTTACTCCCTCTAATTAAATAGTATAACTTTCTGAACAATTTTTTTCCCTTCCTAAAATGCTGTCAACCCCTTCCACTCTTTTCGTACATTACCTCGAGCATTAGCGAACTTTTCACTGTAGAAATTGTTGCGTGTCGATTTCTTTGTTCACTGTTTTGCAAAAAGTATCAAAATGTTTTTTAAGTTTTTTATTATTGTTTGGATTTTTATTTTATTGTTTGGATGTTTTTTACATTTTAGGCACAGTTTATTCTTTTTTCTAATCTTGATAAGAAGATTGTTAGTCATCCATGGTCTTAGATGTTTGTTGACACTTGATTGTTTTTTTTGGAAAGTACTTGAAATAATATGTTTTTGTAAAGTGTCCATGAAACAATTGAATGTAACAGAAGGATTACTTTCAGAATAAACCGGCTGCCAACTTTTGACGGTAAGAAATTCTTTTAAAATCGTAAAATCAACATAAGATTTGATTTTATCATATTTAAAGTTTGCAGTATGGTTGCGAACTGAAAAACAATTCAGTGTAATGGTGCAATGGTCTGTTATCTTCAAATCATGAACTTTGCTATTGTACGTGTTTTTATTGTTTATATTAGATCTTAAAAAAATATGGTCAATACAACTCATGGACGAATCGGTTATACGGGTTGGTTCGTTTACCATACTTTCAAGACCATTCGAAGCCATAGTAAACAAGTAGTTTTCTGTATCGGTATCAAATACATCTAAGATATCACCAATTACAATCAAATTCTTAGCTAAAGTTTCGTTTAAAATATTGCTAAATTCATCAATGAAAACTCTTTTATTAAACCCGTGAAGTCGGTAAATGCACAACAAAGTATAATCAGTAGCATCAAAGGCAAATGATATTTTTAATATATCAGCGCTGCATATTTTTAGGCAAGTGCAGTCACACATATACCAATCCCTCACATAAACAGCGACACCTCCAGCAGCGTAAGAATCGTTACAATTACCATAAGGATTATTATACCCCTTTATCTTATTAAATTCTAATTCATTATCATATATCCAAATTTAACTCAAGACGATTACAACAGGTAGCTCCAACAACGAGTTAAGATAAGCTAAGAAGATTGATAAGTTTTTTCTCATGCTACATTTTTATGTTGGTTTTTTTTTTTTTTTGTAATGACTCGGGAATTTATAGTGGGTATAGCAAAAATAGTTTTCTGCGTACGTATGCGTCTGTAAATTCAGACCAGCTGTTTTGGCACTTAGTGAAACACAGGCAGATCCCGGCCCACACCTCTCAGATCACTCTGATCGGAAGCTACCAGGCTAGGGACTAGTGCCATTATTCTTCCCTCACCGCTGTCTCGCCACTTACATGCGTACTGATGTAGCTTACCAAACTCCACCATAATGAAATCCCTATTCCAATCTGGAATTTAACTTCATGTGGTTAAGATTCCATCTCCCAAAGCAAATTTTTCAAACTGGACAGCAATTCGTTCTTTAACGAGTTTTATGCGCTGTCTCACTCCATACAAAGAATTGTATCCCTTTATCCTCATACTGAAATCAGTTGTGGGTGCCTTCGACATTCTGGACAGACAACACCCAAAGGACAGTGTGTTGAGATCTTCGCTGCGGAAAACAACTTAACGCTGGTTGTAAATGAGCCCACGCGAATATAAGACGTCGATAGTCATACCGCCAACAGCCTGGACTTGTTTTTAACTTCTCAGCCTGATAATTACACCGTTGATGTGCTCTACCCCCCCTCCAGGCTCATCGGACTATTGTGACCAATACGAGAATGCCAACTGGAGCGGTCTTAACAGCTTCTTTAGGAATTTTAACTGTCGTTATGTTTCCTCGATAACGACGTGGATGCGCTGCTACCGATGGAATGATATCCTTTATCCCTCATCGGATGAAGAGTATCAAACCAAAAGAAAAAGCATGGTACGACTCAAGCTATAAAGTTGCTGTTAGGGTTAGAGAAATGTTTTTTCGGTCCTCCAAGACCAACAAAGACAGAGGAAAAGCGAAAAAAGTTTAAAGGACCCAAAAATGACTGCATCGTCTTTCTTAAGCGTTTAAAATTACAATACGACCAAAGGTTGAGGCAAAAAATACTACAATGTCCCAAAGGTAGTAAAAGCTTTTGGTCGTTTGTCAAAGACATCATCTTCCATTCCAACGCTCATTTACAATTACATTCCAGTTGTCAGCTCTTTAGACAATGCCAATCTGCTTGCTGTATACTTTGCTACCAGCTCAACACTTCCAGATTGTACTTTGTCCCCGTTTACACTTGAATGTGCTGAACCTAGGGCGAACTAGAATATTTTCACCCGTCCCAAAGCTGCTGGTCCAGATGGTATTGTATATTTCCTCTCCTTCTGAAGAGATGTTCTTCCTCGCTGGCAAACACTTTCCGAGCAGATGGAAAGCAGCACCTGCCCAGGCCGTCCTTAAAAAGGGCGAATCTTCTCCTCTCTCCTCCAGACCCATTGGACTAACGTCCCTTCTTTCCAAGGTCATGGAAATGACCGTTCTGTCTCCGACAGAACCCGATTGTGACTGTCTGTCACTTCTAATCCAATGTATTCCTTTGTTGACGGCAGTACTCTCTGCTTTTCACATTCGTTTCCGAACTCATGTCCCTGCTCTTCGGCCGTGGAACGGGAATGGCAGCGTATGTTAGGCTCATCACAATCCGATGTTATTGCAGAACCAATAACCGAGTGGAATTCAATACTTCCAAAACACAACGAAAAACTTTCCATTCTCGGTATGTGTATCAATGACAACTTACATTGGAATGACGACATATTCGATGTCGCCAGAAATGTCGAAATGTTTCCCAAAACGATGTAAGAAATACTTTTCCCCTTCTGATTTGGAGTACAATGCAATACAACACATCTGGCCAGGTGCGCCTAAAACATCTCTGCACCTGCTAGATAGAATCAGAACCATCGTTTGATGAAATCAAGCGATGAGTTGCCTTTAAGGATTATCTCATCAATAAGCGAACGGAAGTTTAACTCTCTATTGCATAATATTTCAAGGTCGCGACGGGATTGAACCTGGGGTACAGGTTGGTCATTCAGAAAATAAAGTCAAGAGGGAGATTGATTGGACTTACGAGACAAAGGTCACAGATTGGCATTTGGAGACGTTAAGACGTTAAGAATAGAGTCTTGAGGTGAAGAAATAGTTTTGGAGAACTTAGTGCCATCGGCGTAAATGGATACGAAGCAGTGTTTAATAATCCCCTCAAGATCGTTTAAAATTAAAACGAAAAATCGGGGTTGAGAAGTCTAACCTAAAGCGAACGCTATAATAACGCTTCTCCAGATAAGAAGATATCCATTTTAACAATATGGGATCAAAACCGAAAGAAGTCAATTTGAAAAGGATCAGCTGATGTGATAATTTATCGAAGGCCTTAGCGAAGTCTGTAGCAATAACATCGATTTCGTTGCCATTTTCTAGGGCTGAAACCGCAAACGATACGGAACGAATTCAACTTAGTTTTTAGTAGTTGATCTACCTCTTAGAAATCCGTGCTGACTGGGTGATATAAGTGACTTGCGCTGAAAGTTTAGAACTTCATATAAAAAACATTCGAATATTTTAGGTATGTGAGAAACCTTAGCAATAGGACGGTAGTTTGGTTACTTCATACTTTGATCCCTTTTTGTGAACCGGGGTGATGAAAGAGGTCTTCCAAACTTGGGGGAATTCCCCTTGTGTGGGGGACAGATGAAACAGGAAGGACAGTGGGCGCGAAAGATTGGAGATTGCTGGGAGCCCGTCTGGCCCGCGTAAAAATTCATCATTGAGATATTGTAACTTTTCTTGTAACGAAACCTGGATTCACCAAAGAGAACCCGTTGAAATTGTTAAAGAGTATAAATATCTCGGTGTTCTGATAAAAGTTAACCTTAGCATGAGAAAACAATTAAAAATTAAACTATCGGAAGCAAAATGAGCGATAAATTCAGTGTGGAGTAGTTCCATTCAAAGCAAATATCTAATACACAGCAATGGACAAAAAATTATTCAAGCGACTGCACAGACTGTTCTTTTGTACGCTTCGTAAGTTCTTTGAACATCTTTGAACAACCGAATTGTACACCAAATTAGATGATACATAGGGAAACAGCTTGTTCATCGCTTTGATTATATAATGAAAGTGATGGAAATGAAGGAGGAAAGAACGTTTAATGAAAAATGTGTGCTGAAACATATGATAGCAAATAACGCTCATTGCATCAAAGAATGGCAAGAAGTTGCGAGTTATTATGGATGCAGTCTTAATTTTGTACCTAGTTATGGAGCCATCACGCTGAGAAGTAAATTCGAAAACATCTGCATCATATTTATACAGCAAATATGTAAATGAAGCTAAATCTTCTCAACATACTTAGATGTATTACAGCAACATTAACTATAATCTACAAGAAAACACATACTTTATGGAAAGGAATAAATCTGAGATGATAGAACTATCTTCTTGATACGAGGTGAATTATTAAGCCTGAACTACATACATACATGGCACATAGACCAGAGCTACCTACATATATTGTGTGATCTCTGCAACCTTAAGGAGAGGGAGGACATCTATCACTTTATTTCTGTGTGCCCTATACTCAAAGAAATTCGAAGAATGTACGAGGGCTATTCCAAAATCAACCTCCGATGTGTTACAATTCATTGCATACGTGCACTTCGGTGACGTGTTTCTGCATATCGCAACCAGTACATTATTCTCTAATAATATGCCAAGTTTTAACCGTTTTCGTTCAGTATTAGTATCAGTATAATAGTTTCCGTTTTAACATGGAGAATACAATTTTATCTCCCGCCGCCTGTGAAGGTGAAGAATTTTTACAGCAAATTGTGACTGCAGATGAGACTTGGGTCCAGTATGTAAACTTAGAAAGCAAAGAACAGTCAAAGCAATGGATGCACACTCACTCCCCAAACAAGCCAACAAAATTCAAACAAACTTTTTCCTATCGAAAAATGATGGGAACAGTTTTTTGGGACAGTAAAGGCATACTGAGTTTATGGAACCTGGAAACACGATAAATGCAGCGGTTTACTGTGAAACTCTACGTAAGTTGAGAAGAGCAATCCAGAACAAAAGACGAGGAATGCTTACCAAAGGTGTGGTACTTCTGCATGACAACGAACGACCACACACTGCTGCACGCACAAAAACTTTAGTGGAGGAGTTCAATTGGGATATTTTTGATCACCCTCCCTACAGTCCTGAGTTGGCACCAAGTGATTATCACCTTTTCCCAAAATTGAAATCATCCATTGCATCTCAACATTTTGGAAGTGAGAAACTTATGAACGGTATGAATCAATGCCTCAACGCACTGGCGGTGCCATTTTTTAAGGAGGGTATACAAAAGCTCGTCCCACGTTACCAAAAATGTATAGATTTAAACGAAGACTATGTAGAAAAATAATTTAGACGTTATTAAAACTATTTTGTGCAAAAAATTAATGTTTTTTTTTTTTTTTTTTTTTTTAATATTTTTCACTTCGGAAGTTGATTTTGGAATAGCCCTCGTATGTACTGCTAGAAAAGGAGCTGTTGCTCTACAATATAGGAAACGAATAAGAGAAGCAGGTTTTTGAAAACAAAAATATTTATATTTAATTTGAATTTTGTTGATTTACTTATTTTGCTTTCATTTATTAAATTTTATTTCGAAATATGTAATTGTTTCAATTCCTCGTGTCGCCATTGCCTTTATACACTGGAACACGAGAAGCCTTCTCTTCTGGGCATCCGATGAGCGGCCAACATTTTGTTGATCAAAATCGCAAGCCATTTGAAAAGAAGATTTCCGATTTCCCCCCCATATTTCGCAAGTTATACGATCAAGCAAGACATACTTACTAACTAAACTAATCGGGCTTCCAGACCGTGAAGAGCCTCTGCCTGATAGAAAACAGAGCGGTGTGTCTCGCTTTACTATCTAAGCGAAGGCTTGGTTCTCCATATTGTCTCGAATTTGGGGACTGGAGTTCAAAGATCCTCTTCGCTGGTGCATAATAGTTTTAGATGGCTGTTGAGGATATAGTGTAGATGCTATATTTTGGGCATCATCAACATCTTGATAAAACTCATAGAGTTCGCGTACCTTCTCCTTCGTATAACATCATCGCACATGGAACCAAACACTTTTTTTTTTTTGAAAGTGTCAATATCTGCTCTGCTTTGCTTCTTGTCAAGCATTAAGTACCATGGATCAGTGTTTTAAGGAGCCCTAACAATGGCCGATATTCAAATCCTAGGATTGTATCTCTCGTCGTAAGGTACCTCAAAGGAACACAACGGAGCCTTGCAAAGAATTTTTGGGACAAACGGTTAATTGAAATTCATATCATCGGCTCTGGGAAGTATTAGTCCGCTCATAGAAGTTGAATGCCATCGCTGACTTCATTTAGGAAATCCCTAGCTGTCATTGTATGTTTCGCTGTCCATGTTTCTCTGACCATCGTGTAATTCAGAGTCTGTCAAGCTGAGAAATGGACAAAATAAAATCTGAAGTACGACTGGGAAAGCTTAAAATAAGCGTCTGAGTGTACAACTTTTCGGTATGTACAACAAACGCCGAAGAACAGTGAATCCAGTGTTGCCTAATGGTTTGTTCAGGACTGTGACATGGAACGAATGAATGTCAGTATTTTAGGTTATAGAGATTTACATCTACATGAGCTACATGCTTCGAGACGTATAGTAAGACTGAGTCTCCGACGACTTGCTGCGGCAGACTGGAACCTAAATGACCATTAGCGAAAACGATGGAATGCCTCATTGCCTCAGACAGATATTCCAAATGGATCGCAAGAACATTAAATATTTAAAACAAACAAAGTGTGGGGGCCGATGCTTATTGACCAATAGTAGGCAAACCTAGAGCGCCTGCTCAATTGTTTTCACCACCACAGTACAACCTATTTGCCGCAATGTGGATTCTCAAGTGGAAACAAGTCTTTTGTATATGGGCACGACCCAGAAATCAAGCTGTAGTCATCACAGTGGAAGCATGCAACATCCCCGACCTTGCTCAAGAAAGCAAGGCAGGTCCGCAGCAATGTGAAAGTCATGCTGATCGCCTTTTTTGACTTCAGTGGCGTGGTTTATCTATTATAAGTACGCCACACACGGTACTATGACCAAGAAGTACTACAGCGAGGTTCTGCGACATCTGCCTGATGCAGAGAAATACAGACCTATGCGCACCTGCACATTTTTCACACATGATCCGGAGTTTTTTTTAGCCTAACACAACACCCTTGTGGTTCGCCAACCTTCTCATTCCCTCAACCTCGTTTCCTGTGACTTTTGGCTTTTTTCTAAGCTGAAAATGCCTTTGAACGGAACTAGATTTCAGACCACAGACCACCCGCACGAGATACCATAAAAGGTTGTCGAAAGTTGGTTCCAGAGCCTGGTGACATTACACAAAGAAGAGACGCGACGAGTTCAAATAGATGAAAGAGGGCGTTGTAGTATTAAATGTTCTGGAGGACTGAGCAAACTGCAGTTTATCAAACAGATACTTGAGGCATCTGCTGTTTATGACCTTGTGCATAAACAAAAGACATCAAATATTTTGGAACTGCTAAAACAAACAACCAAGAATCAGCTTGTGACAGTGTGAAATGTGTTCATACCGACGGATACCATACACGTACCTAACCATGACATTAAACGCCACAAGCATCCACAAATTTGAGTTGCTTCTTAGAAATAAGAATAAGCTAGGATTTGTTAGGATTCAGACTGAGACCATTGCATAGTGACCAGTTGTATACTGCCAACAGGTCTTTATTTATTCTGACAAAAAGATCCTCAATGAGCCCAATCGGTCGTGACAAGTATATCTGAGCATCATCAGCATAGATATGAGTGTTAACATTCAGGCACACTTTGGGTAGGTCATTAATAAAAATACAGAAAAGTATTGGTCCTAATATTGATCCCTGCGGTACTCCTGCCGTTAAGATTTTAAACTGTTATTTTTTCCCATCAATAACAACCCTTTGAAAGCGATTTTTTTTTTAAATAGTTACTTATCAGGCCCACCGATCTTGCACTAAAACCGAAATATAGCCTGAGCTTGTGACATAGTACTTTGTGATCCACGATGTCAAAGACCTTGGAAATATCTAGCATCATAATTGACCCTTATATCATTGATAATTTTAACGTGCTCGAAAACCAGACTGTATAGGGTATAGCAAGCAGTGTTGGTTTAGGTAGTTTGAAATTTGGTGAGCGAGAATTTTCTGTAAGACCTTTGACAAACGAGGCAATATACTTATTGGGCGAAAGTCAGAAGCTGCAGATGGTTGAGGTTTTTTCGGAACCGGAATGACTTTAACCAACTTCCAACTACTAGGGAAGGTAGAGCACGTAATGCAAAAATTTATTAAGTGTGGAAGAAGGATTATGATAAGCGGTAATATCATCTTCACAAAGCGAATGGGTATATCATCCTCACCTATAGCATTGGACTTAAGAGAACGAATGGTATTTACTACATCAACTTCTGAGACGACTTCAAAGTCAAATTCAGAGCTAAAAAACAGTTGGCTATCTGGAGTAAAGTACGTACTATTTGGGGAACTTGAAAGAAACGCCTCATTAAGGTCGCTTGTAGCCTTTTTTCCTATACCAATGGATAGTAGGTTGCTCCACAGTTTCTTAAAGGTTTGGCCGGTACTCAGTTTCGATAGAAAATATATTTTTTTTGCTCTTCGGGTCATAAAAGTGGAGTGGGTGCGAGCGCGACCAAAAAAACTCCCATTGGGGTCTAAGCTTCCATCATAACATAAAAAGTAGCAACAACTACAACTACATGAGAATAGAAAAAGTATCGTACTTCTCTTAGGCTTTGCACCAGAAGAACATAATCGTATGAGAACTGACTCCTAGTCCGCTGTAACAACATGTCACAAACAGCAGTACGTGTTTTATTTTTTGAGGAAAAATTGTCCGATATACAGATGGCCATAGGCCGGCTACATAGGGCGGCGAATCAAATCCTTTGTCCTTCATTATAACGAAGATTTCGACCACCAGATTTGCTCTACAAACCAAGATTCTGCCGGCTGTATTCTCCATAGTCATGTTGACCCGATTATGGATCGTGACAATACAGAGGCTAGTTGGGATTCTTGCAGTCTACATCCATCGCATCCATCCTTACATTGTTGAACGGTCCGAATTATATTAAGTGAAGAAATTTTTCGTTGATACTATCCAATGGAGTGCCACGTCCATCTACCGATTTACCTCTCACGTACGTGGGACCTATTAAAATCATGTGGTTTGCTTTCACTGCTTTATGGACAAAAACAACACGCACTTCTCCCCAGAATTGGGGTGCAAAACCTAACTTAAGGCATCCTATGCCTTATTCCTGGTACCTTGAATGAATCAAACTAGTTCTTCGTCTGGTTACTCTGATGCGACAAAATAAGAAGAGTTACCCTCAGTTGAACTAAATATATAAAGGGAGTCTTGGTAAATTGGTTCACTCTTGCATGTCATTTGAAATGTGCTAAAGCAAATATGTCTGTGTTGGGGTTTCATTCTATCTTGTGGATACGTTAATATATTTTTTAAATCGCTGATGGAAATCGACAACCTCCCACTACCTACCTACTTTCTCTTGAGCATGAATTAAAGTTTATTCCTCCTGTCTTAGCATAGTTTTGCATTCCCTAAGTTTGTAACCATCAATCCCACCACTCCGCCGGTGTTTAGAACGTTAATCTAAAGGAATATGTACCCGTCCATTGTAACACTGATTTATTAAATTCCCCAGACATTCCTGAGCCGTGTTATGTGAACATACAAACATATCGCTTCACCCTCATGTGAGGCCAATGTAATCCCCATCATCTTGTTAATCTCAAAGTTATTGAACTTGGGGATCTTCGTCGATGGCCTTTCTCATATTCGTAACAGCGTAACGGTGAACTTATTCCCTGGATTTGCTTAATTAATAAATAACCACTTTGATTGGATTTACCCAGTAAATTGTCGGATTGTTGCCCACCATCATCACCATTAACATCGTTATAGTAGAGCTCCATGGATATTCGTATGATGGAGCTCGTTAGTCATTATTAACATATTACCCGCTGCCATAAGTTGCGAAACATACATCATCGTGGGAAGATACTTGTACAAGTAGCATTGGATATGTAGATACTTTCATATAGAGAAGTACGAATCTTTCGATATGATTTATGGCTGAATAAAGACTTTCTTATCGAATTGAATTTGTTGGGTCATCGATATCTGTATCCGTATTCCTACATACATATATAATTCTATTGACACGACCGCAACACTTGCCCTGTGTGATGTATATTTTACTGATAACACACATGTGTCATCGACAAAATGTTATGTTCAACAGAAGAAAAAAAATTAAAAGGTTGACGACACCAGACCTCAATTCTCGGTAAGTATCGTTCGGAAAGTTTTTCTTTCTCTTGAAAGACCACCAGGACTGAGGCGGCCCAGGCGGAGGATGTGTGAATTCCTGAGGCAAAACAAGAACAAATTCCCTTCTCACTGATAAAAAACGTTTTTCTTTTCGACTCCCTCTCATCCTGTCTTCAATTTTATTTATTTAAACGAAAGACATTTTTAATTCCTTGTGTACGGTTCGACTTTGACTTTGGACCGGCTTCGCCCTTCATCAATCATTTGAAGTTTCCTTAGCCCCCCTCCTGACAACTAAGGCAAATAATAACGTATAAGGGACAGTCGTCCGACCAACCGACCGTTCGGTTACCCGATAACCACCGTCGTCGTCTTCTTCATCGTCGTTTGTTTGCTATCTTTACGGACTCAATTGAGTTGTTTATTGAAATGATCCGAGTATTACGAAAACTAGGTCTGATATACTGATACTAGCATGAGAAAAGGAAGTTGGATATGATTCGGCCAGTGTGTTTGGACAATTGGCGCGACTACCGAATTGACCCAAAATGGGCTGAAAGGTATTTATCGGCTCGATAAGCGACTAAAAGGGAAAAGATAATATAATTTGTCGATAAGGCAACTTACAGTGAGAATGGACGACAAACGTGATATAAACACAAAACGTGCTACACCAACTATAGTATGTGACGCAAGTGGGGTTAATAGATTGGTTCATAGCAATATTGTCGTTTCCTGATTATCATTCGTATGATAGATCAGTGTGATTTTGTTATGCAAATTGAAGCGAATATTCGGGATGGACAAATAAAAAATGCAAACTGCTCTGTGAATAACTATCCAAAGGATGGGTGCAGTCCTTTCTCCAAGAGATTCCAACACAAGTAGTAAGACGAATCTCAGTTATTAGGCCATCGGATGACATGGCTTCACGCGGCCACTAGTATTCTCTAGGTGCTTAGACTCGTTTAAGTTTTGACATCTTCAATGACAAAACCTATGGCTTAGGCCATAGCACTTGTAATCGATCATTCTCCGGATATATCTGTAGGCAACGGCTCTAGCCATCGTCGGCCACTTCTTCTCCAGTTACTAAAGTATTTGATGAAAAACGTTTAAAAAAAAATTTCATTGAATATCGAAACAAATTTTAATTAAACCCTCACTGTTTTCTACAAACGACCAAATTAATGAAAAAAGTCATATTGCTCTAGTGGTCGGCCGCCACATTTTAGTGGTCGACCATAAAAGTTCTAGTGGTCGGCCAGGTCCAATCAATTAATGAAAAGTACATATTCAATGATCATTTAAGGGTTTATTTGAAAGTAAAACATTTAGTAAACAATATTTTATTATTCTTAATAGCATAGAATAAAAAACAAATCTTTAAAAACACCAGTTTGTTAAAAGACTCAGTTGGTATCAAATTATACTATACTTATTTTTCCCTTTGCTTATTAAGTAATAAGTTAAATAATTGCTATTAATCTAATAAAAAATTATTGAATAGCTTAAGAGATTAACAATGTTTAAAAATAAAATAACAAAAAAAAATACATAGGTAGATAAACAAAAAATTAACTTCAAAAATGTGTGCACAGAGCGTAGATTTATAGCTAAATTTTAAATAAAAAATAATTTAAATTGCACAATGCTGGCAGATAAAATCTGAGTTTGATGCTTCTACATAACTGAATTCCTTCAAGGAAGTACAATTGAGGCGGAACAACGAAGGACAAGAATCACAACCTATATTTTTCAGATTATCATCCTCAACATCACTTATAAGCTCTTCAAAACAATTCTTGCAGATTTTTTTAACTTCTGAGGCTGTTGTTGAACTTTTTTTGAGTATAATTCTTCTTTTCGGCTCCCCTCTAGGTTGTTTCTGTTTAAGAAGCTTCTTGGTCAGACGTTCTTCCTTCAATAGAGCTTCCTGTCCCAGTTGTTTTTTTCCGCTCTTTGCTCAAAAAATGCCTCTCCACCTTGTGAGGATATATCACTTGGAGATCTTGTAGAGTCTTTGGATTTCCTCTTGCTTTCTAAGCCAATTGGCTTAGGATAAAATAGGTGGGTCGCTAATGCATGTGATACGTTTGACCGTGCGCTTGGTGATGAAGTTACAGTGAAATCTGAAGTTGACGGTATTTTGTTTATTTCTAAATCTTCTTTTCGATTTGTTGACGTTTCAGCTATGTGCAATACTACTTCGTCGTCTATGTTAATATCACCTAGTGTAACGACAAAAGCGAGATTGTTGATATGGCACTTTCCTCCCTTTCACTGTCAGCTCCTTCTTCTGCAATGCAGTCTGGTCCTCCTTGAATATGTTCTTCTGAGGTGTGGGTTAACTCCTTTTGAGCAGAAATCATTTCCTTCGGATCGCCTGTTGGCTCTGCTTGACAAATGCGGTTGAACTTCTGGAACATTAGATGAGCTTTCCGGGTTGCGGGCCAAATCTTGTGTTAATATTTCTTCTCGAAAGCCTACTAGATTTCCCGGCAAATGAGCTTGCTCTCCTATTATGTTGGATGCCTCCTATAATTTTTCGTCAGATATGTTTCTTTGGAGAGCAAGATGATACATTTGGTATGGTCGATGCTTCTGTTATAACTTTAACTATGTCGTTCACGATATTTTGAGGACAACTCCAAAATAACCTCAGCAGCAATTTTATACCTATCAGACAAACACATTTCAGACTAATTGCTACTATAGTGTTTTCCAATAAGGACTTGACAACTTTTTTGTTAAATAAAACGCAAACCATTTGAGATATTTCAAAAACTTTATTATCGGCTTGAAGGCCACCGCGGGCACGTTTGCAGCAGTCGATTCGTTGGACACAATTTTCAACGACTTGGCCACACATTTCGGCCGAAACGGACGCTATTTCGCATTCAATGTTGGCTCTGAGCTCTTCCAACGTTGTCGGCGTATTAGCATAAACCAATGACTTAACGTAGCCCCACAGAAAATAGTCAAGAGGCGTTAAATAGCACGAACGAGGCGGCCAATCGACTGGCCCATTTCTTGAGATAACACGCTCGCCATACGTACTCTTCAATAAATCTATTGTAGCGTGTGCTGTGTGGCATCATCATGTCGTCCAAGTCCATATCTTCCAATTCGGGCCAAAAATAATCGGTGATCATGTCTCGCTGGCCATTCACAGTAACGTGACGATCGTTAACGTCGACGAAAAAATATGGCCCAATAACGCCGCCGGCATGCAAACCACACCAAGCAGTTATTTTTTGTGGATGAAGTGGTGATTCATGAAGCACATGTGGATTTTCACCCGACCAATAACGCACATTTTGCTTATTGACGAACCCATTGAGCCAAAAATGAGCTTCGTCACTGAAGGTGATGATTTCATCATCTTGGCGCAGCTTCTCCAGAACCCAATCGGAGAACGTACGTCGCTTCAAATGGTCCATCGGCTTCAATTCTTGAGTCAGCTTGATCTTGTATGGGTGTAAACCAAGATCCTTACGCAAAAGACGCCATAATGTGGTCGGAGCGATGTCCAATTCTTGAGAATGCCGTGGAATTGACTGATTTGGATCGTTTGCTACGGACGCCTGAACGGCATCGATATTTTCGACACTTCGACCAATCCGTTGTCTCACTGACACGGCAACATCACACAACGAATATGTAGACTCAAATTTTTGCACTAAACTTGTTATTGCCTGTCTATTAGGACAAGAATTACGACCGAAAATTGGAGTTAACGCTCTTAAAGTTGCAGTCATCGACTCCGAATTTCGGTAGAAAATGTTTATAATTTGCAGACGTTGCTCGTTCGTGTACTTTACCATGATGAAAATGTTGAGTTTAGTGAATAAATTGACAGTGACAGTTTGATGATTAGTGAAAGAGTGCGTTCCCAAATTAAATTGAAAGCTGTCAAGTCTCTATTGGAAAACCCTTTACAAACGTTGATTGCAGTCGTCTTTACACGCCTGGTATTATCCGCAGCATTCGGATCTAATGGGTATATGCCACACTTACGGAATCCGTTTTCATTTATATTTTTATTACCGAAAAGCGCTTTTTGCAACAGAGGACAAAACTATTTCTTGGTAAGAATAACACCAGGATTCTCTTTTTGCCAGGAATGCACTGTTTGTTTCCAACTAGACTTTAAAGATTTGAAGAGGCTAACATCGGCAGGTTGCATAATGTGAGTGGTATTAGGTGGCAAGGCAAAGAGTACAATGTTTTTCTCACTGCAAAATTGGTTTAACTCCATTGTAAGATGGAACTTATGCTCATCTACGAATAATACATAAATGGCGTTTTGACATTTTCCTGCTCAAACCAATTATCGACACAATTAGCCACGTATTCAAAAAAGGTCTCACTCTTCATCCACCCACTTTCGGTTCGACCCCAAAAACAAATGTTCTGGAAAAATTACCATAGGAGGAAGCATCTTTCAAATTTCTTTGCCACCTCAATAATCGATAGTCACAATTTCTATTAGGTCAGGTTTCTGATGGTCAAAAACGGTTTAAGAAGTTCACACAATAGGGCAGCAAGGATTTTGTACACGATGTTTGATACACTTATGCTTCTGCAGATGACGCAGTTCATTAGGTCTCCATTCTTCAAAACCGGACAGACAATCAGCGGGCATGTGTTCCTCCAAAATGTACATTTGGGATAGTGCAGGGCCCTTATCGTATATTTTCCTTCAGCTTTAAAGAGCTCGGCGGCTAAACCGTCCGCTTTAAATGCGGTATACTCGTACTTGCCTGACAGCGGTATTTCCATCGTATTCGCCGTTTAACAGTTCGCAGAAGTGTTTCTTCCAAATTTTTAGAACGAACTATGTTTCAACTACGACGTCCCCTTGGTCGTCTTTGCAGACTTCGGTTCGGGTTTTGTTGCCTTGACATGTGCTATCGTGTAGTCTGTGCATGTCCACAGCGCTACCAAACATCCCTGGTTTCCTATTTTGCTATTGAAGTAACCGAATACAGTTTTTCGTTGTATGTACTTCTCAAAGGTTTTCTCTTGGAGCTCGTAAAAGTCTCGTAGAGCGTCTTTTTCCTTCGTTGGGGCACGCGTGCATTTCAGACGGATGTTAGTGCGTTTAGCTGTATTACGGATTATCACCTGTTGCTCGCTTTTAGTATATCTAAAGTGCATGACTTTATCCTTGAATCTGCTTCCAATAACAAATCTACGTCCAAATATATGATGCGCGCGATTGCAATCGCCGTAGTAGACATTGCAGTTTTTGATTGTCTTCTTGTCCGATTCGTCCTATCACATTTCTTGGATGGCGGTCTCATAGAGAGACAAGATATTTGATGGATTGGTTCTAATATCTCATACAGTTTGTCACCCCAACGTTGAAGTTCCCACAGACGAGCAAGCGCAGTTCCGAGTATTCAACTGTAGGGACTCAGTCAGCCCCATTCATCCACTTAATGGAAGTTTACAGGGTAAAGCTCGTGCAAGAATTTAACCCGCTTGACAATCGTGTGTGTCGTACCTTCGGTAAACGGGGTCGAAAATGAGATTGCTCCTGATTGCTTGATGCTCCTGTTCACCACAACATTTTATTCAGCAATGAAATTCATTTTCAATTGAATGGCTACGTCAACAAATAAAATTGCCAAATTTGAAGAGAAGAACATCCACAAAAAGTCAGTGTTCGATATCCTTTATGGACTGTTGGAGATGTTGCCCCATATTTCTTCAGAAATGACGCAGGTCAGAACGTACAAGTCTATGGAGCGGGCTGTAGATCCATGATGACAGCATTTATCGTTCACCAATTGAATAGCATTACGCGACAGTACGAACCAAAGTCAGTTGAATCAAGGCAACATTACAACTAACTTCGATTTAACAGCTTTGGAGATTATTTCCTATTGGGATATGTGAAATTTCTAGTCCAGCCTATAAACCACAAACGATGGACAGCTATTGCCGATATACATATGTACAGCATAACTTGAGAGCAGATGCAGTGGTCGAAAATTGCACTTCCAGATTGCGTCGAGCCAGCCACGGACCTCATACCAACATCATGGCCATTACCATGATTTACCCATCTAAACAGCTGAAATGAGATGAATTACCATTTGACGTTCCTCTCTGTGTGTGTATATCTGTATCTCGAAATCTACAAATCAATTCATACTATGATATTATCCAAACGTAATTGCGATGCTCCAAATGGTTTTAGGCTAACAAACCCCATGATGACTGGGATGATAGCAGTTAAGCAAAGACACACAAAATATTGTTTTAAGTCAAACTTTGTCTCCTGTATCTTTTCTTGGCAGTATCACTGTCAAATTCAAAGTGTGACCTGATGGCTTTTGGAGAAGGACATCCATCACTAACGACACGACATCTTATTGATTCTTAGCGTTTGATTGCTTCAGTTGATTGTCGATGTGAGGACGGATGGCATGCGGATGACGATAATGATGATGATGGTGGTTTAAATATTTAGCAGCGATTCAGATTCAGACCAAGTCGCACTGAAGGAAGTGTGGTACACTTTCCCTTGGAGGCATTTTATTGTGTTTTTCGATTGAATGGAATTTGTGAATGTGATAGGACGATGTATGAGAAGTTAGTATCGGAACTGCCTTAAAGTAGCACCATCTGTGTATGTGCTCTACTGTACTCTGACTCTAAATGTGACTCCATGTACGAGTATTGCTCCCATTTCAATGCACTTATCGTATTTTCTTCTCCTAATGATCGGCTGTTGCTACTTTCGACTGTTATCGTGCCTTGACTTGGACCCTCTTAACAGGTCTAGATGTGTGTACGTTGACGAACCGTCGTCGTACTCTGCAGTACATCGCCTTTAATATTTGATGTACAATAGCTCTAGTTTTGTGTTTACTTGGTATTTTGTATCTGGATGCGGACATTCCACTATTTACTCGTTATCGGGTCTGATGATGACGGGAATCCAACTTTGTATTTGCTGTTGTAAATATAAGAACGGTGGGGATATTTAATATTTACAGAGGGCCGGTCGGTCGGTTGGTCGTGCAAGTGAACTGAATTTGCAGTGTGACGATGACGACAAGGCATATTGAACGGGGCGGCACGGTAAGGGTGCGCGGTATCTGTGTGGGGTATGGTGGTCGGTCTACCCCCCTTGGCTTAACAAATTGCTATTTGTTGTTTGATTTCGAGTTGAGGTTTTTTTTTGTTTTTTTTTTCTCTCGATAAAAAAACGGTCGACATCTATAATATAGCACTATTCGAGCGGTAGAATTGGGGACCGATACAATTGTGGAATGTTTCCGCGATGTTGTTTGCTTGGTTGGAATGGGAAATGTTCTGTTTTTTTTTTGTTGGATTTTTATTTATTTGCAATCAGAGATAGATTTAATTAACTGCACTTCAACAGACCCACTCTCTTTGGGTGAACGTAGCTATGGTGTATCTGGTAGTGTACGGGGCATTCTGTTGATTTATCCGTACCTCTCCCATCAGAGGGGCTATAAACTCATTAATACACATATGTAGCCGTTTCAATAGATTCGTAATTAAGTGCATTTACGGATACGTAGCCATTGAATATGAGCACGACGATTACAGGGTATGAGCACGGGTACGAGTATGTACATGACTACGAGTATCTCTCCGAATGCATGGATAGATGGTGTTGGTTGCGGCGTCAAGTGGATACTTGCAATAATTGATTTTTGTTTAAACTATTTCATTTTACAACGTGATTATGGCTCTCTGTGGTGTCCGTATTGATGGGTGGTATTTACGAAGGAATTTATGGCATCTGGCAAGAGTGGAATTGCATTATGATTAACTGCCGTTGCTACGAACTACGGACAACATTTACTCTCTATGGCGACAGGAAAAAAAAAACTGCAACTTTAAGTTGGAAAAGGGTTCAGATTGGGAATCAACCACACTGTTCGGTTACAAATTTTGCAGTACACTTCAGATACGATTAGAGAGTGTCTTCCGGTGATGGGGCATTTATGTATCTGGTCCTTTAGTCTCTGTTTAATGTGCCTACAGACAGTTGGGGATGAATTGTGTATACTCCCTAAGGGGGAAGATACACGAGTATACTCGTACTTATACTCGTATGTATGTAGTCAAATTCGATCCGCATTTGTCCTTTTTATGACGGAAATTGCTTTGAGGCAATTTTGATAAAAATGATACGGAAATTGCAACAAACGAAATCGTTTTATGTGGCGAATCCCTGGTCAGCAAAAGCCAGAAACTGGAAGCTCATGGTAGTGGTTTTTGCCTAGGGGTTAAGTGAATGAACGAGACAAGGGTGGATGGCAATGGACTCTGAATTATGATTGCGTCAGTGGGTTTTGTTAGTGGAAAATTTAAGAATTGAAACGGGCAGTTAACGATTCGATAAATCTCGGGTTCTTAGAGATCCAGTTTTTTCATCGTCGGCAAGCAGCGTCACACTGAGATCCGAGTATCCTGTAAGTCTCTGAGCCCATGAACAAAATGATAGATGAAACCGATGAAGAGAATCGTGGGCTTGGTGACTTGACAGTACTATGAAGATTTAACAATTTTGGGGTCTGAGCCGAGATAACGTGAGGCGATATTTTTGTCTTTGGAAGAAATGTTAGATGTCGAGACTTCTCGTAGTCTGTCAGACTATTGCAGCCTTGCCTGGCAAACATTTCTTTGTAGGATTCATAAAAGAAGCAATCGGGGTCCATCGTTTCGCCTTAGTTATACTAATCCGATTTAAGTGTTCCAGCTTAACGGGCATCGGATTAACAAGTTTCACTCCCTGTGAGTCAAGATGCTCTCCAAAGACTAATATACAACAGTTTCTGGGGTGGCTTCAATTTTAAATTTTTTCGACAAAATATTGGCTAGGTGGCAACTCGGGGGAGACAGCTTCCACTTAATAATGATGTTTTAATCATCTCAGATGAGGACAGATTCCAGTAGCTCGTACTAAATTACCTTTACTGACAATAATGAATTCCATCCCTATGACGAGATGACCTTCCCCGCAGAGTAGCTTCAGTAACTACCTAATCAGGAAGCATGCTTCGGTAGGCTAGCTTAGAAACCGGACCTAGTAGAGATACACAAGTACCGCCATAATGCAAAAAAGAAGAGAGGTAATGGAAGCAACACAATTTTTTCATTGACTTGTTGCTCTGGAATCAAACCTAAACTTCTGGCTATTACTTCAGCAAAAACAGTGGCACAGCAAATATCATCGCTGAAGCTGGTGGTTTTGGCAAATATCCAGGGAAATTTTCAACTGTACGTTAACAGCAAACGCGAAACCCAGTAGTTGTAAACCAAAAGTAATTGTTTAAAATACGACGAATACGACGGGGCGCCAGCGGGCCAGTGTAGTAAGTTTCTAAGCCTCGTTATGCTTCTAAAACACAATGCCTTTCACTACTATTTCAACAAGTAAAAGTCCATCAGTTGAAGTGTAATCACGATTCTGCTTCTCTGGCTGCCTTTCAGCATTAATACGGCCAGGAAATTGAGTCTCTCTTTCAAGCTTATGAAAACGTTTCGCACATGTAAGCTGTTCTTCTTTGGGGAAAAGATGGAGTATTATGGTTAGTCGAAGAGTGTGTACTTTTTACAGAAGGTAACATATACTCGTATGAGTGAGTTTATGACAGTGCATTTCGTGAAACTCGCTCGTTTAGTGTCAAAAAGTTACTAACATTTAGTAAGACATAATGTGTGTGTACATACATATGTACGTCCTAATACGAAGAGTTCATGGAGGTGCTTGCTCTTAAAAACGGTAGGAACCAAAAGGAATGAAGTCATGGTGTAGGAAGTCAGATCCGAAGATAGAGAATACGAAAACAAATTCAAAGTCGACGAGATATAAGGCCAACAGGTATTAGGAAAGAATAGTCGTAAGCCTGGATGCTGTGGACAATTTAACACAAATATCTAACAAGATAAACGCGGTTTTTAAGTCGTTCAGAAAGGGCACTAGGTTGGCTCGCCTACCACTTAAAAGACTCTACACAGCTGCATTTGAAATCGACAATTGATCAGTAAGAACATGTGCGATGGAAGGGACGATTACCGCCCACGAGGTTCAAAACATTCTACAGCCCGAATCGACGGTCTTATTTACTATTGCAGTGCTAAGCCAAAGGCCCATGGAGAAATGGCCACATTAAGTATATTCTCTGTGCGGTGAAATCGAAGGTCGTCGATTTTTGAAGTCAAGTCGGGGCGGTATGCATGAAGATTGCTTAAAACAAAAACGAAGGAACTGGCAAATCACAGCGTCATAACAGAACCGGCCAACTATCGTGCGCTGACGGGTTTCAAAACCTGTAGGCGGATCGTTTACTTGAAGAAATGAGAAGGTTTTCGTCTTACCAATCCCACAACCGTGGCCTATGAAGAAAAACTCACAAAAGCGCTGGGAGAAAAGGGCAACAGTTTGTGTATTACACAGAACATCTTGAAAAACTAGGCCAGTACAGCGATTTTACATATATTGAGGATAATCGATGAAAGGATGAGAACAAAAACAAGTCAACTATAGATAGAAAAGTATCACAAAAATAATAGTAAGGTGACAGGAATCATTTGTAGAATTTCTTTGACAGATCCGGGTTATGTTCACAAACTAGTTACACTCTCCTCTTCTTGAACTGGTGGTACCTTTGTCAAAACCTTGTCCTTTAGTTCCCAGAGACGAGATTGATCCATCGTTATGGTGCCAAACTATTGACATGCACTATCTTGGCCTTTGATCGGGGCGACTTCTGAATTTTTATTGTGATATCAATTAAGACTACACAGACCTTCCCAGTGCGATTAAAACTTTGGACACACACGTAGTTTTCTTCTTGGATTGTAGAGACACACAAAGTCCCCCATCTGGAATTTAAGAGGGTTCAAATTCGGATCATGCCAGGTTTTCATTCGAAGGGAGCATCGCTGCAATTCATGTCTAGCTTTGTCATGAATTTCTGCTATTTCTTGCAATTCATGATACGAAGAAGGATAGGCCATGGCGCATTGTGGGTATAGTGTGTTCACAACGTTCTGGGATACAGCTGATTCAAAATGTACGTCCTTTGTCGGAGTGTACTTCTATTGGCACTCCATAACGGCAAAAAAACTTGATGCACGGAGTTTGGTTTGGTAGTGGAAACACCTCAGCTCCTTTCGAGAAGTAAATCCATCAAAACCAGTAGATATTTATTACGGGCACGGCAGCGGTCCTAAAACATCAACAGCAACACGCTGAAATGCTTCATGTCCTCCCTTGCTCCGATTCAATAAAATCGGAATATTAGATTTTCAAGGGTCTTATTTGATTTAAAATGTCCTGTGGATTGTGTATCGTGGTACATCCTAATATATTGGAAGTAAGTAAACGTTGTGGTTGTCGACGTACAGAAGGGACCAACTTTTTACATTTTTCTTGTAGGACTAAGGCAGGAAACTGTGCCACTTTCACCCACCCACCGTATCTCAACCAACAGAACATGGTTCTCTTCCTGAGTACGCTGAAGCTTTTCAACATCTATATCAGTACTCACCAGCTGAATTAGTCCGGCGAAGGATCTTTCTTCTGGATGACAACATGAAGCCTTAAGCTTCCAGTGTAAATCTTTTATTTCCCCCAATCAACACGGCTTTCTGAAGGGTAGATCAACTACCACTAACCTCGTAGAACTCGTGTCCTCTGTTCTCTCAGCCTTACAAAGTGGTAAAGAAGTTGACGTTATAACAACTGATTTCAGTAAGGCTTTTGACAAGATATCTCATTAACTAATCCTGTTCAAATTGTCCGTCCTGGGCTTTGAACCCATTTTGCTTAAATGGATATCTTCTTACCTGGATAATCGTTTTTATAGTGTTCGTTTCAGGTCTGTCCTATCGGCCCCTTTCTTGGCCACTTCAGGTGTTCCTCAAGGTAGTCACCTAGGTCCACTCCTCTTCATCCTAACTATTAACGACCTTCAAAGGCTCATTCAACGCTCAACACTTTCTCTCTATGCTGAAGATACCAAATTTTTTAAACCCATTTCCACACAACAAGACTCCACCCTCCTTCAAATCGATCTAAATAGTTTCTCCACCTGGTGCATCAAGAACTGCTTAGAACTCAATGTCTCCAAATGTCAATCGATTACTTTCTCACGTAAGTACAAGAAGTCTCCTCAACGAATTTACCATCTCCACGGCCAACCTGTACCCCTTGTTGAATCTATCCGCGACCTTGGCATATTATGCGACAGGCAGCTTAATTTCCGCTGATGAGATAATTTCTAAAGCAAACTCATCACACGGCTTCGTTAAGAGATGGTTCAAAGAATTCTGCAACCCGTACGTGACCAGATCACTATACATCACTTACGTTCGCCCCCTTCTCGAGTACGCTAGCCAAGCGTGGTGTCCCTTTCAACGAGTTCATGTATCTCGTATTGAGAGGATCCAGCGTCGTTTTCTTCAAGGTCTACTTTGGAACGATCTTCTAATCTTGCCTCCCTACCGAGACCGTCTCAAACTCATTAACCTGAATACCCTTGAGGAACGAAGGGACGCAGCAGACATTCTGTTCATTCACCGACTCCTCTCAGGCTCCGTCGATTGCATGCCTCTTTGCAACTCCATTTTCTTTAACACTAACCCTCGTAATCTACGTTCCACCCGTCTCTTTTATCTACCTATCCACCGCACCACATATGGCTCTAACGAACCAATCTCCCGTATGCTGCGTAAGGTAAACTCCAACCTTTCCTTTTTCGATTTTAATCGCAGCACACTTTCCCTCAAGTTCGATCTCCTTTGACTCACAATGATTGCAGTTCAGGTCCATACAAGGGCGGCGTGATAGAGCATACCCATTTAGTTGTAATTTCCCGAGCAGGTTATCCTTAAGGTTTTTTTAAATGACAGTGACCACTAATTTAGCTATGATCGTACCAAGAACTTCAGGCCATACTACAGATAAACATGAAAATGTTCGATCACCTTTCGAGTGCTACACAATAATGGGGCTCCGCATCGCTTAAGGATTTGATAAAATACCGAATAATGCGCTCTGTTCCGCACTGCATCTGGAGTAACACAGCTCCCAAATCGTAATCGCTTGCATCAGTATCAGAAACAAATTCTTCATCGGGTTGAACATGTCCCAAAGTTGTTTCAGATCTGCAAAAAAATACAGCGTTCTTTTCAGTCAACTGGTGCAAAGTGCGGACGATTGCAGCAAATTAGGGTACAAAGCGGCGATAATAGATGCGCAGTCTGATAAAGCTACGCAGTACGGGTACTATATATTCGTAGGGGTATAACATTTACGAATAACATCGATCTTCGTGGGATCCGGCAAAACATCTTATGAACGGTGACAGTCCACGGTGCTGATCCATTTTGAGCCGGCGTTGCAATGGGAACGATGGTGGCATGATATAATCGGCAATAATCTACACAAAACCTGGTGGAACCATAGTTATTTTTCACCAGGACGACGGGTGGGGACCAAGGACTTGAAGAAGGCTCACGTGTAAGGATGAGAACAAAACTAACTTCCTTCATGTTGGAAAGTAGTGAGAGAATGGTCGAAATCCATGTGTACAAAACTGCCTTGCGATGGAATCCTCTGTCTACGATGCAAAGATCCTGCGAGAGAATTGAAGGCGCGCTCGACAAAAAGGAATACGCCTTGAGCAATTCCATCAATGTTGAGGGTGCTTTTGACAACGCAACTTTTGACGGCATTTGTAACTCGGCCAGACAACATGGCGTAGGCGAATCGCTGGTTTTGTGGACAAAAGCAATGCTGGTGAATAGGACATTGATTGTGGGTGCTGGTTGCTGTTAATATGTGGTGGCGGAGGTACACAGGGGTTGCCCGCAATGTGGCGTTCTATTTCCACTGCTGTGGTGTATGTTGGTGGACTCACTGTTCAACGCACTCAATAGTTCTAACGTCTTGGCATAAGCATACGCGGATGATGTAGCAGTACTGTCTGTTGGATCGTGTCTAGCGACTTTCTGTTCACAAGCGCAGGCAGCCCTGGAAAACAAACTTCTATGGATCAAACATGCTATATCGAAAACCTCTACGGCACTATCGGACTCCTGGCAGTGAATGGGAGCTATCGGCAAGACATGGGTCCTATCATCGAGGAGGGACCTCTAGATTTACTCGGCTATGATAAGGCCAATTATATTCTTTGCGTCGGTTGTCTGGTGGAATAAGGTCTTACTAAAATACGTGATTGCTGCTTTTACTAGACTCCAAAGAACGGTTTGTCTCGGCTGCATAGGGCCTTCCCCTAGCACACCTAGGTCACACTCCTCTGGACGAATTAATGAATCTCCCTCTCCTTGATACTCAATCTACGCGGAGATTGTTTGAGCCGCTTCGCTTCTGTGTTGAACAATGTCGGTTCTGCCTAAATTGTCCGGGCCATTCGAGATATGTCGGCGTGTTCTCTAAGCAAATTTTCGGCGGTTATTCGTTATGCTGGCTGAAGAGGTGGTGGTGAGGGTGCAATAAGGTCAGCGAAAAAATCCGGGTGTGAATCGAAATTTTAATGTCTCTTTTGACAGGGCCTCCGCCCAATTATCAAGGCTTCGCCCTTTAATGACGTTGTCTAATAATGAACGGGGGCAGAGCAAAGTACTGGTCTTATCGTAAACATCTTCAGATGACGCTACCGAAGGTTGCTACGATTCGATCAGTCACAAGTTGCCGGTCATAGGTCTTGTTGGCGGCTGGACCACCGGTAGTCCCTACCAGGACTTAAATCACGGTACCATGGAAGTGAGGAGCCCCCTTGTGAGAGCGTCATGGTGGCTGTGGTTTAAACCCAAAATCGCGGGAAGGGTCTTCCTTTGGTTGACTCAATGTGGAGTTGCAAAAGTGCTGGGTGCTGCGACCCTAAGAGCAGTAAGAGGTTTTAGGTCGGCCTCGACTTATACCAAGGGTGGAACTTGTGCCGGCAACACAGTTCCGAATTGGTATCTGAAACAGTGAAAATGTTTGGTGAGCGATGGCAAGGCGTATCCTTGCTCCCATGGATGTATGGGCATCCCGTAAGTTTAAGCCCACACGGCAGATACTTACGTTAAAAACATGAGACATCTGTCTCTTTTGACAGGGCCTCCGCCGAATTATCAAGGGGGCAGAGTAAAGTGCTGATCTTATCATAAACATCTTCAGATGACGCTACCGAAGGTTGCTACGATTTGACTAGTTACAGGCGGCTGGTCATAGGTCTTCTTGGCGGCTGGACCACCGGTAGTCCCTACCAGGACTTAAATCACTGTACCATCTGAGCCAGGAGCTCCCCGGATCTCGGTGCGGGCCTGACTTGTTGAGGTAGGCCCCCTTGTGGGAGCGTCATGGTGGCTGTAGTTTAAACCCAAATCTAGGGAAGGGTCCTCCTATTGGTTTAGGCCCAATGTAGAGTTGCAATAAGTACTGGGTGCTGTGACCCTAAGATCAGTAAGAGGTTTTAGGTCGGCCTCAACTCATACCAAGGGTGAAGCTTGCGCCTCCAGCACAGTTCCGAATTGGTACGCAGGCGATGGCAAGGTGTATCCTTGATTCCATAAATGTATGGGCATCCCGTTAAATCAAATCTTCAGAGATAGGTGTTCACGTTAAACCCAACAACCGGACTTTCACTCTCTTCAAAGCGTGTTACATATGGTTGTATCGATTGGTAAGACAACTGAACGGTCGATCAAATTAGCCACTCGAATGAGTAAATCTAAGTCTTGAATCTGATTTATCGAGTTTCCTACTAAAATACCTTTGGGCAGTTTACTTCAAATGAACTTGTAGCAGCGCTTTGAATGATTGTTTCTGCACGTGGAGCTATGGTGAGTTCGTTGTAGCTGATACTAGACATCCGAATTTTGAGATGTGTCGCCCCTCAAGGTTTGAATGATATCAGCTGAAAGCTGATCGTTTCCCGCGCCATTGGTTGCCGGTGTTTTGTCATTCCAATCTGGGCTTGCCGAGACGTCTCAATTCAGGAGTATTCGGAGATATCTAAAGATCTACTATAACTATCGAAGTTTTTGGTTAGATAAATCTATATTCTCTTCACCGTTGGCTGTAGGCCAGCAATCCACGGTCTGAAAGGAGCGTTCATTTGAATGTTTGTCCTTTGTGAGGTGACTAAAGGGAAATTCGTAACCCAGGTATCATTTTAATATTAGTCGATGCATTAACGTCTAGGTTTAAGGCGAGAAAACGCCGAGCCGCAGTAAATATATAGTTCTACACCCGAAACTGCGAAACGTAGATTGGTACCTGATTGCGATCACCATAAAACTTACATAGGCCCCAATTTCTTGGACAAGCGAATTGGTCTGTTAAAACACTCGCGAGGATGTAACAATATCTATGAAAATATTGGAGCTAGAGCCCGATATGGATCCGGACCTCAAGCAAAATGCCTTCCTGTCGTTTGCTGCTTCAACCTGCAGGTTAGGTCTTCGAGATATATGCCATCTATGAGGCCAAAAACCAGGTTTAATAAGGACCAATTAGTGTGTTGACAAAAGATTTTAGGCGACATATAGTTGGCGCAGATCAGAGAATAGAGGTGTAATTCGTTGGGCCGTAAGTAGCCTTGCTGGACTGAAGTTTGAATATAGCTATCCTTACTTAATTCGGGTCGGGAATTGTTTCGCGTCGTCGTGCAGGTTAAATGGCTTTTTTCTGCATATCTGCGAAATATCATCGCTATTAAGCAGTCTGCAGAAATGGTTCCTGCAAATCCTCAGCACTGTGTGCCTCCTTGCAAGCCTTTTGACCTGGCATGTTCTTCCGACTTTTCGGTAAAGCTTCCGAACGTGTTTCCTGTTACAACATATCTCAATTATCTAGGCCTTGCGCTCCTGGTGTTCTTTTTCTTCCTTCTGAGAATCCCGTTTACGTGTACCTTTTTATTCGTGGAGTTCACGAGCAGTTGTTTCTTTGCATGTGTCAAATCATCGTTAAATCACAGGTTTCGTAGTGGTGATCGGACAAAAGCTAGCACATCAAAGACGGCATCTCTTTACCATTGAGAACAAGATACTGGCGGCGAGGGAAATCCATCGAGGTTGATGGGCAAGTACCCTCACGTCTTAATTGCAGCCCTAGCGACTTCCAGGACCTTCTAGTTTTACCTCTGCATGTCCACACCAGGATAGTTCTCCGAGTCCAGAATACTGAAAGCGCGCCTTACGTCGATCGCCATGTAATCAATCTGGTTGGTGGTAGATTGAACAAGAGACAGATAGGACTTCTAATGAATGTCGAGATCCGGAGCGAAGTCATAGGGCCTAAATCCGTTGTAGGAGATGGTGCGGTACGGGCTATCTTCTATATCCGTCTTCCGTCTTGGCGCCAAAATCATCTACGGCGATGCTTAGGACATTGAGCAAATGTCTTGTCGAAGTGCTAATAAGAACAGTGCTCGGTGCCAGCGTCTTTCCCCTCCGTTGGAGCAGGCGTGCGTTATAGACTAATGTGAGCGAATTTAGCCACGAAGCGGATGGTCACAAGGCGCTCAAACACAAGTCTGAAACTCAAAACCTCGTGCACAGGTCTGCCCCTAATAACAAAACCATGATAACATACAAAGAATAATATAAAGCATGCAAGAGGAAACTTCACAGAGAGGCTGTGGGACGGGATGGAGTTCCGAAAAGAGCCTTAAAATTCGCTATTAAAACGTGAGCAGAATTGCTTGTCCAATTAGCATGTGTTTTCACGAGCTGGAAGCTAAGAACAGAAAGATGAAATACGTTGCGAAGGGAGCCATGCGCAGTCATTCCGATGAGGGCATTAGAGGGTACAACTTTACCTGCAGCATGTCACATGGCTCGGTGATAGGACGTTATGAATGACGATCCTAAGAGAGCATGCGTGCGGTAAGTCATCGAAAAGCAATAACCGATGAGTCACTTCGAAGGTCTGAAAAGAAAAAATGTTTCTGGCAGGTGTTGCTAGTTTTATAGACAGGAGGAGTTGCTAGTTTGCAGAAATATTAAATCTTACGTGCGGGGAGTTAAAACCATTCATCACTTTAGCGCACTAGGGGTCCCCAACAAGTTTCGAACTCATTCTAAACTCATCGTACCTTCAACGATACAAATCGACATATGCATTTAATAAATGGAAGAACTTCGAAATGTAAAATGTCCTGGACAACTTTCTTTACTTAGACTCCCCTTTGAAATCCTCCTATAATGGTTCGCTAATAATCAAACATCTAAAAAAAACAACAGAGAAACTGAATTTCTCAGCATTGACTGTTGGAGTTTCAAAGATTCACATTGAATATGGTGACACGCGTGAATTGCCAATCAAAGTTATCGTGTCATAGAATCGAAGTTCCAAGCCCGTTTTGGGCTGCCCTTTTTCAAAAAGAGATTTCAGTTAAAAAAAAGCAGGAAGGTCCAGCAAGGTAAAGGTAACGATGAATCCTTCCCAAAAAAAAAAATCAGCAACTGATTATCTGAATGGAAAAAAAACTGGAACGCTCTAAATCAACCGATAGCAATATCTCCACCAGTCACACTTGTTCATACATCACGAACTGAGTCATACCCCAAATGGGGTTCAATTTATGTCTATGATTCACTGACATTCAAAGTTTCCCTTTCCATTTCTTATCTTATCCAGATCACTCCAAGTACGGCTACCAGCTACCAACTACTTATTACATGTCAATCCGTTATCGTGTCCAACCGCGTCCACGAATTCAACGGTCTGTCTTAATGTATGCATGTAATCCGAGAGTTGCACGTTGTACCCCATTAGTTCCTATTCCAGTCTCCTTCTAGCTCTCATTTATCTGCGTCTATAAACTATTAGCATTTCTCGTGCTCTGATAGTACTGACTCTCAAATGACAAGTGCGTGCTATTCGTATGTGACTCATCCAGAGGGACAGGCACAGATACACGCGTCTTCTTTCACTTTAGAGTTCATTTCCTTTGAAACTTTAAATTCGACTTTGAAGGTCTCTTAGATAACCGTAAATCACTCCAGCTACTTCATCATCCAATTTAGCTGCGTCTCTCTAATCTCCATTTTCATTGGACGTAATTAAGATGAATTAAAGTAAATGAAAAAGACTATCATGACTGATAACCTCGCTCAAGTAGTGATCCGGCAAACCCCAAAAGTAGATCACCACCACCACCGATAGTCCTCATCCAAGCGGGATACGAATACTCGTAGATTGCCATCATACTCGTAATTCGAAAAAAAAAAAAAAAAAAAAACTAGAACCACTCTAGCCTGAGTTCTTGCTCTTGGAAGAAATCGCTTCGAATCCGATTTGTTAATTGCTTAATGTGTTCGGAGTATGGAGATGATAGATAGATAGATACAGAAGAGTAGAAGAGAAGGACTAAGGTATCTAGTTACGCACCACTTAGGAGGAGCACGACTTTTCTGACAACGACATTCGACATTCGATTTCGGTAGAATAGTCTATTTGGTTTTCTAAATGCATCTGACCCACCACTGGGCAAGTGTCTGGCACAACATTAAATTGATATACGATCTGCATGGTGTATTAAACCAGTGGCAATTAACATTGTTACGGATACCCGATACGCTACTGTAGTACATTTTGTACAGATTGTACCGAAGCGGGGTTACTATGAAGTTAGTTGGTCGAAAATATCGCGTACAGTGTTGGGTACATGCCGCCACTGCTGGCACTACAACTGAAATTCAATTTACAACTAGTTCGTGTTCATTATGCGCTACATTACTCACTCGGATGCAGATACAGATACTAACTCAGTGTAACATACAGTGGTAGGCAGACATTATTTCTCGCATCCATGGTTCGATGGATAAAATGAAGAATTTCATCTGATTGTTGGTTCTCTGTCACAGAGTTGGAGAGTGTTGTCGTGGCTGGAGTGTAGATAGTACAATTCTAAGGAAGTATTGAGGTAGAACACAAAGATATCTGATGTGCATTTGTTAGAAAATGACAATTATATACATGTCGAACACGTCACTACGTGTTACATCGATGTCCATATCTCACAATCCAAATAAATAGTAATAGCCGGACTCAAAGAATAGTAATTTGGTGAGAACTCGACTGATTCTTAAGCTTCTTTCTGCATTCCTTCGTAAGTTTTTGTAGGTACGAGTATATACCACAAACACAAAAAATGATCTACGACACTACAAAATAATGATTGCGCAACCTTTGCTTGGATCACCAGAAGGTTAGACTCTAGGGCCGGAATTGTAAAATATATATTTCCTCAGATAGTATCCACTGAACAGAAATGTTGGAAAGCACCTTGCTGAAGAAAAGCGGCGAGATAGCTACCTTAGTAAGGTGGACCTCAAAATGTCTGAATACTCAAAGGATCCCGAAACAAGCCTACATATTATTAGTCCATTGGGTGACTCACTTGTCTGTATGCACTTCAGCACTTCAAGTTCACCTCGAAGCGGAAAACAGTGACCAACTACCATCGCAAAATGTGATGCAGCTGGTTCTACTATGAAGGTTGATGCGTAGAACCTTGAGTTGATTTCTGAGGGCTTATTATACTATGACGATACATATTCTTTCCTACGGCCCAGCAGACAAAAATCCGAGAAATTCAACTCGGTCAAACAATGGCAAAACAAAATTATCGAGTGGGATACAAAGAAATAGGAACTATTGCCATAGTGCTCTGTGTAGCCCTGTAAAATAGTTCCAGATCGTAAGTTACAACTCTTGCGGCTTCAATGGCCCCAGTCCTACTATAGAGAAGATGTCATTAATATTAATCTTCCTTGCTGGAAGGAGCAGCATAACCCACCTATTATAGATAAGGTCTTTAAAGGAATTCAACAACTTTGTACCACGAAGAGTGGAAGTATAGACAAGTATAATGAAGGCATGGAAAAGATGTTTGTCATTAAATTAACAATCGACATCCGGGACTTGAGATAGTTCACCCGTGTCGATAATTCGAACTCTGTCGAGCTCTATATTTCTTAGTCATCACTATTACTTGCAGACACTTTAAACCAACGCACATCGGTATCTCTCTTTTCCCTCCCTAACCTGCCTTCGCCAGCACAATGAGCAATCAACACAAAGGATCTAGGACACTTCATTCTAAATCACATCGGTTGCCTGTAGGCCCAAATCACATTAATTGGACGAAGTACTCATAGGTCGAGATTTTTTTATAATAAAATGATGAGAGGAGGTCGATGACTTACCAGTGACGTGAAAGCTTTTCTGATCATCTGTATAAAGGCAAAAACGTCACATGGAACTGTAACAGCATACAAATTTCAGATTTAATCCTACACAGTTGACAGTTAATGCATCTACGGTGCAATTCAAACCTTACAGATAAGAATAGAGAAGCGTACCAAAATGATGAAAGAGCTGCGCATCAAATTAATCGATTTAGAGAAAGTGTTAAAATTAAAGTCTTTCGAGTGAAGGAAGATACATTTATGTGAATCGGCAAAAGTTGTACCTTCGTAGTACTCTTACTATGCTTGATGAGGCGACAAATAGCATCGTGCAACTAGGAGGCCCTGGACAGAATCGGGAATCATTTTTATTCAAAAAAATTTAGTTAGATTGAATGAGCAAAGGATGTTAAGCTGTAATATCTACTATAGAGATTGCAAAAGAGAGAGAATTACTAGGCAAAATAGAGACCAGACTTTTTCAAGAATTATATTTAGTCAACATAAAGCTTCTTCGAACTTCGAACAAACCCCTAAGTATACCGTTAATATGGTGATTTCCACACGAAATTGGGTAGAAACAACATCTTTTGCAAAAGAGTTGATGGACATAGCCTAAAACGTCCGGCTGCCTCTTCGACTATTATGTCGAAATTGGTCATCATGCGGAGCCGCTCCATTAGCCTAATCGATTGCTCCAAAAAAAAAAAAAACAGTACTGGCTCGGACAAATACCTTTTCGCAATCAAAATACGAATGCGGATATCTTCGGCGTCAAAATATTTAAAGATGGAAGACTTGCCGATCAAGTATCCCGAAAAACTCTAGACAGATTTTATACTATGCTGCCAACATCAATCCAAGAAGGTCACTGGCGAAAATTACTCGAGGCATATTGCTGATAAGTTCCTATACAAAGTACGATTACTCAACGGCTCAAGGCTTGCGGCAGCAGACATATCAGTGAATGACTATTAGTGAACCAATTATGACTGACAAATACACTAAAGAGATAAATTAATCATTGTGCTCGGAGCACAAGCCTCTATTAAAAAGTAGTTGAGTCTCTGGTGATGCTAAGAATTTGAGAGGCTGGATTGCCAACATTTTGCTTTCGGTCGGACTGAAAAATTCCAAAGGAATAACCGTCGACAACGATTCCATCCAGCAGTTCAACAAGAAATTTGCCTACTGATATCCAAAGGAGTAGATCCCGCACAAGATCCTCTCTACCATGCTGTGCGGATGCCTAACATACTACGAATACACTCTGATATCTTCGTATCAGTGTGGATTTAGGGCACATAAGTCCACGATCGGCTAAAAATGCAACTAATGGGAGAAAACCCAAGTTCTCCTAATGGATACCCACCAGCGGCTTGCTGATTTGAAATTCATATTCATAGAGACGAGCTATACAGAGCTATGACTGGTTTAGGCTGTAAGTTTTTTTTAGGATGACAAAGGGAGAATGCTCGATACTTCAGAAAGACCGAGACCTTAGATTTCAAATACCACTCTCTAGCCACAATATTCTTCAAATCAATCTAAAAGGCCTGACGCAATAAAGAAAGACGTCGCCTTAGGTGGTACATTAAACAAAAGGAACTTCATCAACTTGGTGCGCACGGTGGTTAGTCCCAGATCGTGCTTAATAGAGAAAACGTTTTTTTTCTCTTTTTTTTGTATAATTTGCGAGCGCTCAAGGGATTTAAGTACCCTTAAAATGCTTGCACACAGCGCGGACGAAGGAAAATCAGGGAGGATGTAAAGAGTGGTACCAGTGAACGTTGGTTTTAAATATTTGAAGGTTATAATGACTAGGAAATAAAGAGCTCGGCAGGGCATTCCACAAGCGAGTTGATCGGCCTAGGAACGAATCACGATATTTCAGAGAACGAGTACGTCCGAAAGTGGGCTTGGGGGTATACTGATGAGCATTCATAGCGAGACGGGTGTTACGGTTAAAAGTTTGAAGAGTTGGAATGCTACTGGCGATGTCTATGGAGCACTGTTGGTGAAATTGCGATGAAACAGAGTGAGACACGAGATAGTACGTCGGTGTTTGAGGGCGTCCATTGTACATGTAACTCTTCCCTAGAGCCACCAAAAGTTAAATATTGTACAATACATTTCTCCTGTAATTTCGGTCGGAAGATCAAATTTCCATCACAGGCATATGCGGAGCACGGTCCGAGCTGTAAAGCAAGGCTGCACAATAAGCATGCTACTATTCTGCCTGAAGGTAGCTGTTGGGATGTAAACGATTGCCACCACTGCTGTTGCAATTTGAACTGTCAACCTTAGAGACAGATGGATTCTGACACACTCCGATCTAAAGTACTCTTCAACGGATGCTACTATACTCGTACAAACGACAACTCTGGTATCGATGTCAGGCTACAATGGAATCCGAGTGTACACGAAACCGACTGCATATCCGAATTCACGTATCCACAACTAGAGGAATCCACGAATGTGCGAATCCCTGAATCTGACTCCCAACCTAAATCTAAAGCCTCGGTGTCGAGTGAAATCATTTTATGAATTAAATTTTGTTTTCACGACGAGACCGTTGTGTTTGTTTTGCATCTGGCGGTTTAAGAGTACGAGTATCTGCGTAAATGGAAACCACATTCTGATTCTGACGAATGTCTAACGTACGAGTATTTCGCATCGTGTGAACGTTGGATTTCCATCTGCCAGATAGTATATAGTGGGTTTGGTGGCGCGTGAAAATGTTGCTAAATGAGTGAAATTAGATGCGAGCGTATGCTATCAGTATCCGTCTCATTCAAGCTAAACGTTAACGTAAATGCAAACGTACGAGTTAAATCCAAAATGCAAATGAGTAAAATGTTTTAATTGAAAATTAATTTAATGCCGGGACGTGGCATTCTCCAGCTGAATAGCTTACCTAGCTGGCTGTTTAGCTGCCTGCTTAACAGTGGCTGGCCGCAGATTTATTATGCCAACGTCAATTGTACATTAAGTAAAGCAATAAATAATAGATAACTGCAATCATATTTTCGATAAGTAAATTTGCAGGGGTTAATTAATAATCGTTTAGGTTGGAGGTATTACTCGTGGCCTGGCTTATTGGGATGTTGTATCTATGTACGAATATCTGCATAAATGGTGAATTACTTGGCCGAAGATTAACTCATAATTGACACTGAGAAGTGGCAATCAACATGGAAATGCAATTAAATATGGAGATTCTACTGAAGATTAAATAAACATTGGTCCAGGGTAGAAGTTCTGCAGATGTAGGTTATCCGGATAGATGGATATGCCAAGTTGGTTACTTTTAATTGGATTCGAATTTACATGGAAGAATAGTTCACGCGATAATTTGCATGGAAAAACACTTGGAACTTGCAATTTGGAACCGATGCAGCGATGATGTAATTTGTGAAAGGTGCACCTGTTCTCTTCATTCAGTTTTGCATGAAAGAATCTTCAATGAGCTCATCATTCGCCAGTGAGTTGTTGGTTTTCAGAGAACTATCAGTTCCCTGGTTTTTGGTTGGGTGTATGTTTATTATTGTTTACTAGAAAATGGGTGCCTTCCCTTTAGCCTTATACTTCTCCGAATACTGGCATAAATGTGGTGTTACGAGTATTTTTTGCCATCAAGATGATCCGGAAATCTCCTTAAAAATGGCATTCCCTCGATAAAATACGATTGTAAGAAAGAATCGTTCAAGAAACGACTGTTCACTACTAGAGGTTTAAGCAGGTGTATCCGTGCAGGAAAAGGTCAGATTCAAGGTCAGATCAAAAAAAAGGCCAGCTAGTTCACACAACATGGAATCATACGCAGTTAGTATATTTCAAATGCAAGCATGTCCTTCCAAGAAGATATTTTTGTCAGCTTTGATGAGGATCTGTAGAGCTGGCTATGTATGGACTTACCGCGGCAACACACCACTTATATAATTTCGGTCTCAGCAGCCAGAGAAGAAGGTGTTCATTCACCTCTTCGGTGGTCACTTGTCATCGAAGACTCACTAGTCACTTTAAAAAATGTAGCCTACAAAGCGATCGCTCCACAGCTGCCATAGGAGCTTTCATTGGTCTCACTCCACTTCGCGTATACATATGTTTCAAAAGTGGCCTTTGACAGTACAGTCTGTTTATTACGAACAGGAGTAATCAAACTCAAAATCGATGCTCCATCTTACAGATTCATGAGCTTGACATGATCTACGCTATAAATCGACAAGCCTGAGACTTCAAAAACCCAACATCAAAACCTTAAAGGTAATAAGTAGCACACCAGATACCAGCGCACAAGAATAAAGACAATCCTTTAGTCCATCATATTGGCAGAATATACAGAGTCTTCGACAGGCGCCTGTTTCTTTAACAAGCCAATATTTCATCCTCAGTGTCTCTCAAAACACCTTAATACGTCCGAAGAAGCGAATCCACAATACTTTTTGCAAAATGCATATCTATTGTGGTCCTAAATAATCTCATCTGAGTAACTTCGATATACTCAGAGCTCGGCTTTCGTGAAGATTTTTCGGTTTGTCAAATCCATTATCTATTTTTTATGCCGCCAGCAGCAAATATTGAAGACTAATGGCAAAAATGCCAAAAAGACATCAGAGATGCCGCCTCTGATGTGCTGGGTTTCACTCGGCCACCACAACGAAACCGCTGGTTTGACAACAAGTGCCGGCAATGACACACAAGAGACATACAAAGCGGCGTTGCATAGAAGAAAGGCGATGACGAACCAAATACCGCCATCAGGCAGAATGAACCTGGGCGATGGAGACCAACAAACAACTGTCAGTCTCTTCAAAGCGGCAGGCGATGACTCGGTAAGGAGTATACACTAATCAATCTTTCAAAATTCCATCCAATTACTCGCATACGGCGATGATATTGACGTAATCGGAAGGAAGCAATGTGATGTCAGTGGCACTTTCGCGAGTATTGAGACGCAGCGTGGAAGCTGAGTTGGGCAATGAGGACAAGACCAAGTATATACTGCCAACAAAAAAGGATACCAAACACAGACGTCTCGAAATTAATTCAGACAACGACAAAAGCACTGAGGTCAGACGAAGAATACTCTTGCCAATCGCTGCTCCTTAGGACTAAGAAGGCAATCTCTCGAACAACAAAAGCGACCCCATAGAAGACCTTAATAATCCCAGTCCTGCTCTATGGCGCAGAGGCATGGACTTTATCAAAAATGGATGAGGGTGCTCTTGGCTGTTTTGGGAGAAAAATTCTTCGGCGATTTTCGATTCTGTCTGCATAGACGGTGAGTGGAGGAGGTGATACAAGTACGAAATGTACGGGTTGTACAGGCACATCGACTTATCCAGAGATGGTTGGGTCATGTAGAGCCTCCGAGGGACAACTCAGTAGAGAAAGACCGTGAGTTAGGTGGCGCCCGCATACGGAAGGGCACTTCAACCAACAACAGGAACCAGGAGGCTACAATCAAAATATTGAGCTGGCTGGAGACGGTTGTTGGTTGAGGCCACCCCGTCCAACCAGGACTGTAGCGCCATCTTAAGTAAGCCGGATTATCGAATTAGATATTATCTAGTAAACAAATGGTAGCGCTCATATCTCCGTAATGGATTACTTGCACTTCAGAGGATCGACTTGGTTCTTCGGGTTATGAGTAGTTTCGTTGGATTAACCGCTCGACCATCTAAAATGGACAATGATTTTCGGCGATGCACGTGGTATATTCATATGCTTAGCAATCGGCATGCAGACTAACAATCAGGTCTTAGACTGCTACAAAGTAGATGTAACTGGCATCCAAAAATTGCAAAGGCATAGGTTGGGCCAAAGAAGAATGAAAAACTGTGAGACCAACTACGGTAATTGCTATAAAGAGCAGAAGCAGCTTATTTTGAATGTGGATTTATCATTAGAAGACGTGTTGACTACAATCCCCATTTAAGCTTAATTCGCCAACATAATCCTGATATACAAAAAAGTTTTTACAGAGGAAACGGGCGACTTGGCCAGAACGACCAGATGTGTAAGCAATGCTCTAAGCACCATGTTAAGAGTGCTCCTGGTGAATTTATCGGCAAATTATGAAACATAGCCCGCACGACGCTAATTCACAAAATGGGCTCAAGGTAATCGACACAGCTCCATTATTCCGAGCATTTTCTGATCACATCTCGAAAGGTTCTATGCTGACATCATCACCAGGGATGATCTTGTCAGGAAGTATTGGATTCATTCGACATCTGAACGAAAGGTCTGGTTTGATTAAAAATTATACATAAAGCGCATAGCGTATAATCCGGCCCTGAAAATAAAGACGAGAGCTATTCCCAAAATCTATGACGGGACGAGCACCGTCTTCTTAGAAAGAAAAAGAACGAAGCATCATGGCTCTTCAAGTCGATAACGACTGCTTTTATAGAGAAAAGTTATGGTTTGACATTGCATAGACAATGACAGATGACAAAGATGACAATGGAGAACAGCTGCTGATCATAAAAGTCGGCAATGATACAACTCAGGCATTTGATGTCAACAAGGATTTCGAAAGGGTAAATCACCTTCAACATCATGAAAGCACAATGCTTCAGAAGGCTATACAGCTGCAGGCTTACATTGATGACATTGATATTATAGGACAGAATGTCACAACAGGAAACCACTCATAAAATGTTGTGGTAGTAAAAGACTTTGTCTACTTCGGCTCTGCTCTGGATCCAAACTACGATAAAACCATAGAGCTCAGCGAAGGATCACTCTTGCTGTTTCTTTGGACTATGAAACTAACTTAGTAACAATTTGCATGTTGGTTCACCTACTACTTTCGTGCGATGTCTGAGTCAATCGCAAATTGCTTTTGCAGATGTAGTTTGACTGAGAAATCAGAGCAAAAGAAGCAGATGGATTGAGAGGTTTCTTCTTACTTAGTATCATTAAAGAAGTGGAATAGATCAGTAATTAACATAGATTCCTCAACTAGTACACCAAAAGTTATAGATTCGATTCTCCGGCTCCACTCCGGAAAAGATAAAAATATTTACTGACATCACCAACCGTTCGGCATGCAATGGTAAATCTCTGAAAGTCAAGGTTTCTTGCTATGAAAATGTCTTCCATTCTGTCTCAGTCCGGAGTTACCAAAAAACCGTAGTTCCGTTTCCCTGTGCACAAAATTATAAGACAAACCATAAATGCGGGGCAGGCTATGGTCCGCACAGGACTGTTTCCCTAACATTTATTTTCATTCTAGACTTGGAGTTAGTCCCTCCCAGATTATGGAGGTCCGTAGAAGGGATTTTTGATTTCCTGCTTCAAGACTGCGTCAGAAATGTCTTCCAAATTCATTCTGAACCTCCTCTTGAATCAATGCTCTGAATCCTTTCCGGTTTATTGTTGGTGTTAGGGACTTTATCAATCCTACACAAACTTATATTTGACTATCGGAGAGAATTTTTAACATCAGTAAGATGTAAGTTTTTGGAAATTCAAAATGGACCCGCCTTGCTGCATCGTTACTATTGCCTTATTCGGGAAGTAATTTCGTTTTTTTTTTTAAATGGAAGACGAAAAAGCGTAGTGAGATGGAATAGTGACCCTGAAACAAAATTTGGTGAAAGGATTCCTTGTGGTATCGCCGTTCATCGATCAACATCGGCCTTGTTCTAATTGTTGCTTCATGATAAAGATCCTTTTTTGCCAACGTGCAAGTCAAGGACGGTAGTGTATCATAGGAGATGTTAACATAGTGAACGTCGTTGATTTAATCCTGTTCAGCACCTTTTGAGTATACAAAAGTCTCAGATAACAAACTTGAAATTATCTTCTCTGATACCTCCCCATGATAGTATTGAATTATTTGTGGTTATCTTTCAATACATTCTCCTTCTCAAATTAGAGTCAAATGTCGATTCGTATCTACATAATCAAAGCTATCCCACTGTACAATAGCAAAACCTCTTGCAAGGCTAATATCCCTTAAAGAGCCAGATGGACCTTACATAAGCTTTTAGAAACTCACTTTCCCTGAAAGGGAAATCTAGAATCTTTCTTTACTTTGAGCATCTGAGATATGACAATTGTTCAAACTAGGAACCCGACAAGATCCAATCAAAACTTGCGCATACGAAGAAACAACACAACCCCACGTTGGGCGCCAAACATTAAGGAATTAGCAATTCTACTCCATGTTATTTCCAAAACATGTATTCACATAAAATGTTCATTTCCATTTAGCTTAACGATAGCAACGATAGTAATCGACCAAAGGGACCCCTTCACATCTCACAGACTAATGCATAGTTTCCATACGGAAAAATGACTCAAGCTACGCCATAGTACTTCCGCAAACAACACAAGGTTAAGTGAAATCTTCCTCGAAAGCCTTGCCCTAGTCTGTCCTTTGTTCTGCCAATTCAATTGTCCAACGACTGTCATTTGAATTCGTCATAGAACTGAAGGTCACGCCATGTCCACAAAACAACACATTCCGAGGTCCTATGACTAAACTAAAGATAACGTTTGCTCGTGTACAACATGACATTGACACGTTCCATCAGTCAGTCAATAAAGGCGGTAAAATTTATCAGTAAAATCTAAATGAGATACCCTTATCATGTGAGATCAGAGCAATTTGAAGAACAAAAAAAAAATCTCAACTAACCTTCCCTCCCAAACCAGAGCAGTTACCACAACAAAATGGGTTGGGCACAGCAAAGTGCTTGACGCTTAAAATTGCAATTTCTCACATGGTGCCAAAAATGTCACCTACGTCGACTATGAACAAGTGTCAAAACAGCTAACAAAAATACAAAAAAAATTCGAAAACACGAACAAAAACATTAACAACGAAAATATTTTCATTTGGCCCACACCTTTAACTTTTGGGCAAACACATGATCGAAAAGCGAAAATTAAAAGCTAAACACCCTCCCCAAAAACAATACGGATATACGGCACAACCAGAATCGACAATAACGAGTGAAAATATTTCACTCATGCTACGGTTTTGACTCCTGCTGTCATTGTCATCGTCGTTGGTCGTCGCCGTCGTCGGACCTTTCAGCAGTTGAACACACATGGTACAAGTAGTAACTACAAGGTAGTGTAGAGGGACACGACCGAAACAAAAACAGGACAAAGGACATAGACGAAGCGTATTTTTATCTTGTGTGCTGCCCGAAAATATTGTATTTTCGTCGTGTGTCTGGCACCCTGGTGAAAAAAAAAAAAAAAAACCCCAAACTCCTGACTGAGATTAATAGCCCGGGTATTAACGGCAAAACAGGATAAAACACACTCCCAATCATACTATGCTCACCCGAGCACAGCATGTTCTCTTCCTACTCCTGGGCTATCTACTCTTACCATTGTGTCATTTAAGCAACCATCCCAATGGAGAAGAGGGAGAAAATGAAACATTTCATTGTCACATAAGCATAGAGTCAGAAGTGAATGGTGTGGATAGACCACCAAACGGAGATAAAGACAGAAAACCACCAACAGATACAACACCAGAGGGTGGCATCCAAAAACACCCAAAACTCCAAGATCGTCCCCCCGACCCAGAAGCCAGGATTCATCTCCCAGAAAATAGACACAATGGGGAACCCTTGTTTCGGAGATAATTTTTTTTTTTGTTATTGTTGTTTTTTGTGGAGAGATGAAGGCAGGTGTGAGATTTCAAATAAAAACAAATATCTGCCTATGTGGGCACAAAATTTAAGGACTCACAAGCCGGATTCAACCACAGAAACGGATATGACGGGTGTCGTCGGGTATCCTGTTGCCGCCCTCTACTAAACTTTTGAACGTTTCCTCCTGGCATCCCAAGCTGCTGCCGATGTGGGAGTTGAGTGTAAAGTCAGCCGACACTTATTCACTTCACATGCACGGTCACGAATCGAGTGTATGAAAATGAGGATAACACAACAGCATCCTGTCCGAATGGAAAATCGTTCTCTGGTTATAGGGATTTCTAGATTTAGGAGACACAAATTCCCGAGCTAGAGAATTTCAAATCCCGAATCTCGTACTCGTACATATATCGCCATTCGCAATACACATCCCTCCCCCGAGATAAATTTTGTACATTTTGTGGTGCTACATATACATTGGGACAAGTAGCATTCGAAAGTACTCATACCCTTTGGTACTACCGTCAGAGTCGTGAGATGTTTTGCATTGGTTAGATGTTCGGTAAATAGATACATTTTGGCTGCTATTCGAATTTGTGTGAAATCCTTACGAGTATTTCGGCTGATACTGACAGGTTTTTGAAATTTAGGTGATTTCCACATCTACAATACATACATACATACCCTACATCCCCATCCAGTAAATGCGACTCCTTTTTCGGGACAAAATCGAATTTTGTATCTTTAAGGGAGGGTGCATACTCATATGCGAATACATAGAAAGTGCTTTCGTGTCGGATATACGAGCACATATCTAGAAATGTTTGCAGTCGTGCCCGTTGCGTTATTTGGCTTTGTGGTGATGGGTTACCCTTGTTGTTGTTTAGGTTGCTGTTGTTGGATGATATGATATGTGGCCATGGTTTGCATGCCTCCCGATGGCTCAATTAATTGAAGAAATTCCTGTCAGCATACGAATATGGACACCTCCTCGGGCTCATAAAAGAGATACAAATTTGTAACTGAAGCCATCGGGTTTCGGATTTTACGAGTAGGTATGTCGGAAATTTGTTTAAGCAAATCACAACCTTTGACCTGTTCATCAGAATTGGTATTGGAATTGCAATTCTGTTGGTTTACTTGCGGTTTCGTGTTAGACACAATTTAAGTTGAGTGCTAGTGTTGGCTATCACTTTGATACTTTCGTTTTGATTGCTTTATATCGTGTTAAGTTTATTTAAGGGTTAGATAGGTACCATGGACGGCAATGACCTAAATGCAACCTAAATGATACCGATACAAGGTAGAGGACCCTATGTGTTTCTAGGCAAGGACAGATTTGCAATTCTCAGGCTTGTGAATTTTATTTTTAACGATTCAAAAGAAAGCTTCAGACCAAGATATACCACTGGCATTAAGCAGAAATCGATGATCGATCTGGACGTTGATTGTCCAATTCTCAACTATTCACAGCATACTCAAAAAGTACGGATGAGATATTTTATCAAGAGAGGTACATATAGCAGTCTGTTTCTAGATTACAGGTAGAAACATCACCATAATACTGTCAGAGATATATATTGTACAAGGTTTCGCAAAATTATTCATCCAATTTTGTTTTTGAATTACTTTTTTACTAAATAAAAAAAGGCGATTTTGAGTGATGGAAATCTTTACGTGGACCTTTAAAATTGTTTCTGTTAAGTGGAAAAGATGATATCCGCCAAGTGGCTGCCGCCAGTGTCGATACACATTTTTGCAAGTTTTATCGCATTTTCCATGACTTTCCGCAAGATTTCCGGTGATAACTGTTCGCATTCCTATCGAATATTCTCCTTAAGGGCTGCGATTGTTTGAGACGTGTTGGCGTACACCCGCGACTTCAAGTAGCCACAAAGAAAGAAGTCTGGAATGGTTAAATCGGGCGGTCTTGCTGGGCATGCCAAATCGGGAGATTACGCGACCAGGAAACGCTTCCTTCACAATATCCATTGTAACTCGTGTTGTGTGTGCGATTGCACCGTCTTGTTGAAACCACATGTTCACCAAGCCTCGCTCATCCAATTCCGGCAGTAAGAAGTCGTTTATCATGGCCCTGCAGCGTTCGCCAGTAACAGTGACCGTATTGCCGATGGCGTCCTCAAAAAAATACGGCCCAATCACTTCCCCGACGTGAACGCCGCACCACACAGTGGTCTTGAGTAGATGTAATGGCTCTTCGTGCATCACACGCGGATTTTCAGTGCCCCAGAAACGAAGATTTTGCTTATTGGCATAACCGCTTAAGTGGAAATGCGCGTCGTCCTCTTCGTTGTTGAGATTGAGGATGGCTTTACAGTAATTCACACGCGACTGACAGTCTGAAGGCATTAACTGATGCACTGTTTGCACTTTGTACGGGAACATGTGTAAGTCTTTCACTATAATTCGCTGTCCGTCTGGTGATGCCCAATTCCGTGGCCCGTCATCTGGTTGACGTTTCTTCGTTCTCAGTGACATCGGCAGTCACAACAGCGATATCCTCGGCCGAACGCCAGTCCGGTTGCGGACACGCCGTGCATGGTCTCCTGTGGTTCCACTCTGTTCGAGTCGATGTTTGCCCAGTTGGCGCGACACGATTAGGAAATTGACATAGAAATTCACGCTGCTCTAACACCACTGACCGGTTATTGGTCAAAAACATCGCCACAATTATTCCACGCTCTTGCGGAGTATAACACTCCATTGCTTGTCTGTTGGGTATACTGCAGCTGTCTAGTTCACAAATGTCAAATATGATTGACGCCATTTGCAAAAATTATACCATCTTCCGATTAATTGTGCCCCACCTTGTACATTCGACATATTCCTTACCCAAATTTGAGTGAGATTACCAGTTCAATTATATTTGGAATCCAAAAAAACATGTAACTGAGGATACCCAGAGACTTAAATTGAGACAGGACCTAGATTAAGGCGTAGATACATAGCTCAACTGCGACAGTGGATTTTCGACCAAATTCTGCCAGTTTTGGTAGACGGAGTTGATCAAGGCAACAATAACACACCCGTGTCGATCACACTTACATTTTGGGAATCATCACCGAATAGACTGCTAATGCTGACCCTTTTTCGCCTGCCTTTCATAGATTTCCAATTGTTTTGCTCTTCCCGTGTCAGAGACGTTCCATCATCAAGCCCATTTATTCCGGGATTGGCGTGCTATCAACGTCAAATAATCATAGGCACTCCAAAAACATGATGCGGCTGTAAACGCAACAACTTACCAGACACTCTAATGAATCGTATTCCCACACTTTATGACGAGCCCATCAGAAATCCCTCTGAGTTTCATCTGGTCACCTGCGAAAAATGCCAACCGCATCCGAGAAGTTCAGATCGATATTAAGGCCACATGCGACAACATCTATTGAGATGAGCTAAACAGTGATATTTTTTTGGCATCCCTCCAAATAGCGCAGAATGACATTAGCGAACGAAAGTTTTGGCGAGTCGATGCACAGGTACTGTGCTAACCTTGCAAGTCAAATTCGGAGCCACAACGTTCCAAAAGTCTCTGTAACTACTTGCTGGTGCTGACACTGATTCCATTATTGACATAACGCACCGAGCTGCACGAGTATTGAAACAGAATTGGTAAAAATGAGTTTGGTTTTGAATTAGTGTAAACAAATCCTCTGCTTTCCTTTGTAGTTGGGAATTTTGTGGACCTCGATTCCAGACAAAGAACGTGTTTACTAGAGAGGCTTGTTGGTTGAGTCGCAGATCTCACCTTTGTAAATAGAAGACTCAGTATAAAAGTGATATAAATAGTAAGCAATACAAACAAAGGTAACAGTAAATTCGTAAGTTGGTTTAGTTCGAGCAAGCTGTCCTAGCTTGCAATAGTTCCTCCGTCACTCGTGAGAGACATTCTTAAGTTCTCGATATTGAGAAACTTCAAAAAGTTCTCGCTCTATCTTCGAAAGACTTCCTATCAGAATCTTTAGTTCTAATTCCAGATGTACTGTATTACCAACAGAATTATTGACAACAAAAGGGTTGTCTGATTGGCATTAAGCACTTTCTGATATTTCATGTCAAGCCATTGAAGTTGTCGAGTTAGGATCAGAGGAATTTCTTATGGTTTCCTTCAGAGGTATCAAGGAGTGTCTTGTATTTGTTTCTTCTTGACGCGTTTGAGGTTGAAAAATATCCAAGAACGTTTATCGAGAAGCCTTTCTATTCACAGGATGCATCATTAGATCTTATTACTTCGAAAATCGAGCCAGTTTAGCCGTTTGTTGGAATATATTGCGCTATCGAACCATGATCAATGAACTTTTATGGTCGAAACTTGAAGATATGGATACAGGCGATGTTTACGTCCAACAAGACGACGCTATATATCTCACAGATGGCGAAATCATTGCTCTTTTGCGAGAAATTGTGATCAAAATTGGCTGCCGAGATTGTGCGACATGTGAGAGATAAGGTTTATGCGAACGCTTCCCAGGCATTTGAATCACTTATTGCCAACATCCGTCCTGGTTTTAATAAAAAAAAAAGGGGCCGCAACTATGCGAAAATGTGATGAATAAACAATTTTGTGGAAAAAGCCTGTATGAGCCAGACTTCTGCAGGAAGGTATTTCGTTTATACTGTCTTTCATTACTAATGGCAAACCTTCGAACCAAATCCTGTTTCATACAAAATACGTGTTTTAATGATAAATGAAAACGAAAGCCATTATTGGAAAACCCTTAGACTTTCGACTCTTTTCGGCCTGCTGACCGAGATAGACACTACTGGTGAGGATAGTTTGATATTTTCAATAAAATATGAAGCTTTTGTGGACCTACAACCGCAGACTTCATAACAATTGGTATTCAGTTTCGATTCTGGTCTAGAGGTGCCCCCACATATATTTTGTTTGGAACGTTGAGCTTTGCGGTCAGTTACGACTACGTTAAGTTATTTAACTTCAATTTTCGGTCGAATAATAAAGCGTTAAGTTAAAAAATTCGAGTCGACTTATTCACTCAATAAAGTGACCGTGTCAGTGAGACGGCGAAATGACTGTACTGATGAGAATATTTCGAAAAGTCAAGATCACAATCAATCGATTCCAAGCGGTTCTCAAGAGCTGGACACTCCTCGAAGGTTCCTGTGGCGTATTTTGCTAAAAGAAAATACGAGGGATTAAGCCAAGTGACCATTGTGTACGTCGAACTTTCGCTTATGAAAACGATGAAATCATCCTCAATGATGACGTAGATTTTTGGATAAGAGACAGCAAAACTGCCGCATTTGTTTAAGCGAAAAGCCGAAATTGTTCCAACAGCAGGGCTTTTATTTATATAAAACAAACTGACTGTTTGGTGTGACTGGCGGTTAAAGTCAATGGAAACACTATCGGTGAGATAAATTGGAAGTGGAAGGCTTGGAGAATATACGAGTATGGTTTAAAGAGAACGGTCCCGTTTGCCACATAACGCGTGACAGCATTGACTTATGGAAAGCGAAGATCGGTGATCGTATTATTGTCAGAAACGGTTCTGTTAATTAGCCGCCCCTCTCGTGCAATTTAATACATCTACATTGAGTCACAGTGGCATGGTTATGTTGGCTTTGAGGGCCGCTGTGGTTTGTGGCTTATTCGCATAGACCTGCGATTTTAGAAAACCCCACAAGAAAAAGTATAACGGGATCAAATCGCACAATCTCGGTGGCCAGTTCACATCACCTCCATGCCCTCGAATCGTTCGTGCAGAATTTCCAATGTGTCATGAGCTGTGCGGTACGTAGCGCCGTCCTGTTAGCATCCATATCATCCAACTCAGGTCAAAAGAAGTTGGTAATCATCAATCTATAGCGCTCGCCGTTGCCGGTGATGGTCTGGCCAACGTCGTTCTCAAAGAAATATGAACCGATGACGCCGCCAGTCATGGATTGTTATCGTTCCAAATTCGACAATTTTGTTTGTTGACGTTACCCATTCATCCAAAAATGGGCCTCACCGCAGCGAACACACTTCATTGTCTATGGTCGTTTACTTTCAGCTCCTGAGTCAGTTGAATTTTGTACGGTCTTGTTGTGGTCTGCGAAAAGCCGAGTTCTTGTGAGCGACACGAAATCGACTGCCTCGGATTCATCAGCACATTCTCACGGACAGCGGCGATGTTTTCGGCAGATCTTGCGTTTCGTCAACGTACGGGTGTTGGTTTATCGTTTACTGAACCAGTGGACTCAAATTAATCCACCACAATGCGAATAATCCTCTCGGCGATCGTAAAATGGGCTGAGCACGCGGAACGTTGCCCAAACAGAACACCCATTTTGATAAAACAATTTTATCATTTGCACGTGTGGTTGAACGCTATGTATGTGATTTGGTGATTTGGCAAAACAGACTGAATAAATGACAGCCAATTTGACAGATGTAGCTTCAACAAAATGGCCGCTATCAACTGTCAAGTTTCGGAAGTCCTTATTGGAAGACCCAGTACATATACAATAGAGAGAGAACAATATCGATCCATAGTTTGATTTTTATTTTTGGATGGAAAAATGTGCGAATAAATAAAAGCGAAGTTGTATGCTGTCCATGGGGACCCTTCACCATCTATGACAAGCGTGAGGTATTGGTTCAACGAGTTCAAACGTGGGCGTACGTCTGTTTTTGATGAGGAGTCATCAGAGACCGCCCGTAATTACTAAGAAAATCATCGAAAAGGTCCGTGACATGATTCTTGCTGATGAGCGAACGAAAATGCGCGAAGTTGCAGACTAAGGAACGGCTGTCAATATTCTACATGATAAGTTAAGAATGAGAAAGTTCTCAGACCGATGGGTGCTGCGATTGCTCACAGTGGACAAGAAGCTGATACGGCTGTCAACTGAAACCTTGATCCATAACTACACGCCAGAGTTTTTCAGGACAAATCTGCATCTGCCTATCAGCTGAAAATGGCTACGATTTTTTTGGGGATTTGATTCCAACGACCGCGGAATGGTACTACATTGAACAATTGGACCGAAGTGATAAAAAATTAACAGGGACATGGCTCAATTTTGCAAAGAAAAAAGTGCTGTTCCACAACGCCAACATTAATTATTGTACGAATTGATGACGCATCCACTGTACTAGTCCGACATGGCTACCTGTGACTTCTGTCTGTTCCAAAACACGAAAGCGTGGCTCGAGGAGATATATGGCTATTTTGAAGAGTTTGATAAATCGAGTTTACAAAAATGGCAGGAAAATTGGAAAAGGTGTATCGTCCTAACAGGAGATTACGTTGAAAAACAAAAACCAATTTCAGAAAAACTTGCATATTTCATATTTGAAAACGTCTCATTTAAACTTTTCGCCTTTTCGTCTTTCCTTTCTGTTGCTGCTGTGTAGTTTCCTTCTTAAAATGTCGGCTGTCTTTTTTTTCTTTCAGTTCTTCTTTTTCCTTTTCAAGCTGTCTCCATTTTTCGGAAGATACAGTATGTCAAGAATGAGTTTACACACCGAAAAAATGTATCAATTTTTCAACTTATTTTGAATTTTCTGATTTCTTCATTAGAGAGGAAATTCTTTTTCACTACAGGTGACAAGTTTGGTGTTTTGAGGAGATAAAGGTTTCCAGACTGGTTCCTTCTTTCGTTCTATCATAACATTTTCCATTTTCCGATGTTGTTTCTTTTCTGTCGCTTTGTAGCTTGACATTCTTTTCGATTTGTCGAAACTTCAATAGATCGATATCTTCTGGACATTCCTATTTTCTGTTTTCCTTTCCAAGACTAGTTTTTCCCAATTTAGTGGAAGTCAAAGTTGAATTGTCGGCCCTCTCAAATGAACTGGGAAACTGACATTATCTTGGTCTTCTGGTATTATCACGGTGGCAAAGTGCATTTGACGTATTTTGATTTGCGGCCCGGGTTAACTCCGGACAGATTTATTGAATTTCACTTAAAGCTAAAGAGAAAAATTAAAGGGTGGGCGCGGTTAAAGGAAGTTAGGACGTGAGGCATAGGTGGAAATATGCCTCGTTAACTTCACGAAGCATTCTAGACATTGGCTTCAGGTGTCCGTAATTCGTTCTCTGAAGATTGAGCCGGAAAAGTGACACAGACCTAAGATTGCGTCGGTTGGTGTTAAAAGAAATAAGTTGAAGTAAAGAAGGACAATCGATATTACCAACTAAAAGTTGATGAATAAAGAGAATGTCGGCAACTTTTCGGCGAAGATTATAGCTGGTTCCACAACCATTTTGCTCACAAGGCTAGGAACTGTCGTTTGCTGTGTACATACAACAAATCAAACAATCAGGAAAACTAAGAGGCCAGTCTCTCGAAGCGGCAAAAGACAGCCTTTGTTTTCTCGTGCAAGACGTCTATCACCCAAAATCGTGATTCGTTCCTAAGCCGTACAACTCGCTTATGGAATGCCATGCCGGTCTCTGTATTTCCTGGTCTTTATAACTTGCAAACATTTATAAACAATGTACATCGATACCTCTCTTTTCTTCCTCCCTAAATGTCCTTTGCCCGCGGTGTGTACAATCACTTTAAGGGTACACAAACACCTTGAGGGCGCGCTCATTATAAAAAAAAAAAAAAAAAAAACTTAAAATAGTGAAAGCCAAGTTGGAGATCATACTTGAGCAGGGCATATGTCGCCCTTCGAAGAGTCCATGGGCAAGTCCGCTACACATGGTTTCCAAAGGGAATGGAGAATGGGGATTTTCGTCTTCTAAACTGTTCCACACAGATATCCGGTGCCACATATACAGGATTTTCCACATTTCTTTGATGGCCAGAATATTTTTTGAACTTTGGATCTATAGCGCGCATACTATCAAATTCCTGTTGAGGGCAACGATATCCCTAAAACCGCCACCATAACCCCGTTTGGACTCTTCAAGTTCTGCAAGATGACATTCTTCGGCCTGCAGCATTCCGCAGGCAAACATTTCAGCGGTTCGTCGATGACATCCTGCGAGACTTCGAATTTTCCCATGCATATGTTGACGACATTTTAATCGCATCGCATGACGAAAAAGACAGGTTTTAGAGCGATTTCATCAAATGGGTGTAGTCATCAATGTGAGCAAATGTCAGCGGAAAAAATGAGGTGCATGTCATCAGTGCTAATGGCATCAAACCGCTTCCTGAAAAAGTGGATACTATTCGGAATTTTAGGCGCCCCGAGCAAGTGTGTGAGCATCGTCAGTGTCTTGCAACAGTAAATTTCTCTCGTAGATTCCTTCCGAAAGCGGTCGAAACCCAAGCCAGACTTCAGTGCCTCGTCAAAGGCAACAAAAAGAATGACCAAAGCATAACTCAATGGACAGAGGAGGCCAACATAGCTTTTGAGAGATGTAAACAAGCCGTTGCAGACGCAATTACGATCGCTCACCCTAAGTCGAATTATCAACTGGTGCAATTGTGGTGCTTTACAACAACTCTAAGGAAATATACCACATACGACAGGGAGCTCCTTGGTGTATATTATGCGGTAAGACACTTTCAACATTTATTAGAGGGTCGTAGTTTTGTCATCTTTACAGACCATACGCCACTGACTTATGCGTTTCATTAGAAACCTGAGAAAGCACACAACTCAGTTTCATCAGCAAATTTACTACGGACATAAGGTATATTCCAGGATCAACTAACGTCGTGGCAGACTCACTCTCACGAATTAATGCTATCTCAGCGGGTGGCGGAATCGACTTTGTCGAAGCGCAAAAACCGGATGAAGAGTTGCAGAGATTAATACGTGAACAGTCAACATCGTTACAGCTGAAAACAGTTCGCAGTCCCGGGAAACGAATAAAACAAGGTATTCTGTGATATATCGACCAATCAAATTCGATCTTTTGTCCCCAAGGAGCTCAGGCCCTCGATTTTCGATACCGTGCATTCACTAGTTCACCCTAGCATACGTGCCACCACTATACTGATGGTATCCCGATTTGTCTGGCCTAGCATCAACGCAGCCTGTCGTCGATGGGTAAAATCTGGTATATCATGCCAACGATGTACTCATAAGATACATACATAAGCATAATTTTGCGCCCCAAGGTAATTATATCGCGACAGACCGCATATTTCAACACATACATGCCAACATAGTTCGTGCTTTACAACCATCCAGGGGATTTCGCTACTGTCTCCCTATATATATATATATCTACCTATACCGGTAGAGGGCATAACAGCAGAGACAATTGCGAGGGTTCTGTATGAAAATTGGATATGCTGGTTTGGAGTTCCGCAGCGAATAACCACCGATCAAGGGAGACGGTTCGAGAGCAACATTTTTCATGAGCTGACAAAATTGCTTGGGATTAAGCACCTTCGAACAACCGCGTACCACCTAGAATCTAACGGTCTCATTGAGCGATGGCACCGAACACTTAAAGCATCAATTTGGTGTCACACACCAACGAAGTGGGTCGATGTTCTGCCAACGGTTTTGCTAGGATTCCGTACTATCCACAAAGATGATCTTAACTCAACAGTGGCCGAGATGCTCTATGGCATGAATCCAAGTATACCAGGACAGTTTTTCGACATCTCACCCGTAAGTGCAAGTAGCAATGAAGCAGATTTTGCCAGGTCATTAAGGGACGCAATGGCTTCGATCCAATTCCTGCAGATGTCAATGCATTCGAACAAACATTTTTCCGTACAGAAGGATTTAAAAACAGCTTCTCACCTTTTCATTCATGATGATGCTGTTAAACCACCTTTGCATCCACCAATGGTCCTTACCGGATTATTTATCGAATGGGCAAATATTTTATAATCGAACGGGAAGGAGAGGCCGTGACTATTTCAATCAATCGACTTAAAGCAGCTTATACGAGTAACAACGATGTGGATCAAGATAATACTGTTATGATCCTCGGGTTGTGAGCACCTGAAAATGTTATTGTCCAATTTACAACAGGAAGAAAGTGATCACGACCAGCGGCATACTGTCAAGATGATTTCTTAAAAGATCATAAGGAAACTCAATTAGCTTTTGAGTTCATAAATACGGGTATTCAATCGGTATCCAGAACGATTATATGTGCCCAAGTACCTCCCAAATCGAATCAGAGCACATCCATCACCAAAATGCTTTCACTACTCAGTTTCCATTCCCATTACGTCGTCATCTGTGAAGCCAATGGAATCTGAAGTCGTATTTCCTTTACGCATTTATCGACTCTCTAATATGTCACTCATCTGTTTTGTTGGAAAAATATTTTCTCTTCTTAAATTGAAAATCAAACTCAGAATAAGGAAAACACAAAAGTCTCACCAACCATCCGACAAGACAACCGAAACTGGGTGTGTACAGATCCGTACAAGAAAAACAATCATCTCCTACTAATTGGGCATGACACACTTTAGTTGCGCAACAAGAATATACTGAATGCCGGAGTGCCGGTCGGGGCATTCAAGCAGTACTACTGCCACAGCACTATGAAACTATGGAATACGCCTGGACGACACAAACAAAAGTGTGAAATATGGAACACCACTACTCGTCGCCGTCACCGTCGCGGTCGTCGTCGTCGACGTTAGATGTAGTTGTTTTCTCCTCGTTTTTCCCTAAACGACAATGACGAGAAGGCACAGACACCGGTCTTCCAACGGTCCGAAATGATTCTCTGCAGCAGCCGTGCCGCGTTCCTTGTCCCCAACTTTTCCTGCAGCGCCCTACATAGTTTTGAAATATGTTATATTTCGAGTGCTTTTCTTGGGAAATCGCAGTTGCTACGGTCTGGATACGTACGAGTACGAGTACGTTGCGATTTTACTTTCGTATCGCTCTCCATATTGATTGCTTTTCTTCCACGGTTTATTGTTGTTTCCTTTATTTTTCTTTGAAATCCATTCGTTCCAGGTTTCACGATCTGGAAAAATTTGGAGAAACGCAAACAAATTGTCAAGAGGGGTATAATGCTAAGAACGAAAACAAAGGCGTCTTTCGAAAATGAAAACAAAAAGTTCTTTGGTTTTGTTCATTCTTGTTTGTGGAGGTACTTAAACGGGACCACGGGATAAGCAGTGAAGTGGTTGCTACAAGAACTTTAAAAGAATTGAAATAAAATAAAAAGTCCAAACAATGTGCTGGTTTGCTTTTGAAAAGCATTCGTCAAGACGCAGTTTTCACAAACCAAACCAACTACGAATACTTTGCCGCACTGTCAAAGTAAATGCGTTTGCAAACGGACAGTCGACGACGGTGGGAAACAGTGATGTTTGTGAAGTGCACCTTAAATGGTGTTTATGCACTAGATCTGGCAGTAACTTTAAGAAACCCTAAAGGAGACTTTGGATTTTTGGAGAATGAAGCTTCAAAGAAGCATCCGAATTGCATACAATCTTGATACCCTTTTAAAGTAAAAGTAAAGGAGTGACAGATGAATTGCAGGAAAAGACCGCAAGACTACCAGATATGTGAGTTAAAATCATTTCCATTAGAGCGTTCCCAAATTTCAGTAGTTAAAATGGTCAGGGTTGCAGTAAGTTTCGCATATGTACATATGTACATATGTAGTGGTAATTGACAGTGACATTTCGGAGGAAGGAAAAATCAAAGAGATGATTTCGTCGTCAGAAGTTCTGAATATGGAAGTCTTTGCTATCCTTCTCAGATTAGGTGACCAATTTGACATGACATGTGTTCCGGTGATAAATTGTTGAAGACCAGATCTACATGTTGTCACAGGCAAGTGATAGAGGTTTTCTATGTCTTGCCAAGGGAGCCTTCAGTCTTCCCCCTAAGCTCAGGACAAATCAAAAGCTAGAGAAAGCTTTTCAGAGCCTGATCGGTAGCCCTACCAAGTGTTTTGAAATGGCATGTCCAGTTGGTAAGCAATCCTGCAGATCACCCGTTCGTGCGTGGAACTCAGATCTACAACGTCTAAGTAAAGAAACCAGAGAACTGTTAAGCAGGTTACTTAAGACTAATTTGGAGGAAGATTGGAATCTTTACACATCGAAGGAAAAAGAATACAAGAGGCTCATTCGGTTTTCGAAGAGTGCCTTTTGCAAAGATCGAAACCTAGTCAAAGTCCTTAAGAGGGGAAGATCAACCAAGCTGGAACAACTCAGAAAATCTTATAGTACCTATACTGAGTCGAAAGCAGAGACTCTCCTATTAACGAAGCTGCTAGTGAGCTGAATAACATAAAACGCCGTAGCTGGTATACCTCATCGGTTGTGGTGACGGATGAGGCCATTAAACAGGCTGTTGCTTCCTTTGAAGGTTTCAAGTCGCCAGGCTCCGATGGCATTTACCCAGTTATGTTACAAAAAGGTATAGATTAGCTGATGGTAACTCAGAAGAGAATCTTCACTGGCGAACTCTGGCGAACAGTGAGAGTACCCTTCATACCAATAAACGGAAAGGAGGACTACACGCTCGCCATGAGCTTCAGACCTATAAGTCCGACTTCGTTCCTTTGGGAATGCATTCTCTGTCTGCGATGCAACACCCCCTACCAACGCGGAAGATCCTGCGAGAGTGCGCTTCAGAATATGGTAGGCAGAATTGAAGGCGAACTTGGCAAGAACGAATACGCCTTGGGCATTTTCATCGATGTTGAGGGTGCTTTCGACAACGCAGATTTTGACGACGAGGTCGAAATTTTTCTTCACTGAACCTTTTGGTTTTCGCTAAAGTCCGTTGTGCGTGGGTCGATATTTTCGGCGTCGTTGGTCTTCTTATTTCTGATGGAGACCTTGAAACCCTGGAAGCCTTATCAAAGGGGTTAGATAAAAGCACTCCCCAGAATCCATAGAGCCGACCTCCGAAGAGCGTGGTTTTACAGCAAAGCTTGGTTTGTATGCTTTACACGTTTGATATATAGAGGGTGGTTTTTTGTCGCCTCTTAGGATATGCATGCCTACCTCGAGTACATTCTTATCCCTAAAAAAAAAAATCCAAGTGATCTACACATAAGCTCACTAAATGACCGGGGTTATGGTTCGGCCACTACAGACCACGTAGTCAAATAGTTTAACTATGAGTTCACTGTTTGACAAATGTATGTATGTAAGGGTAGACCGCCTAGGAGCAGCTTAGGATACTAAGATTGAGGAGGTACTGTGTGCATATGCGAGGCAATTTTCGCAATTTTCTACAAGACTTGCAAAGAATTCATTTCTTATGCCTAAGTATTGGTCTGATATTGAGCAAATAAAACTGCACACTATACTCCTATTCTGCAGTAGTCCGCCTACAAAGATCGAATGACTTATTGACGGACTCTCGGCATACGAATATGACAAAGATAAATTAGGTTTTACACGTACAAAAACTCAAATTCAGCAAGACTCAGTTTGGTGACGTGGGTTTGGGTTTCCTAGAAACAGTCGTATTGTATGGCCAATTTTACTTACAGGATAGCGATGCAATATAACTGTTTCTTATTACGTAACTTACATACATGTCCTATCAAAAGGAAAGAAAATGCCCAAAAGATCTTTAGTGAAGCCGCGCTAGAAGATATTGATATGGACTTGCTGGGAAGATCTAAACAAGTTTTTCCAGAATGTACAGAAATTCTTTACACAGGTAGTCTGTGACACTGTTTTTAGAGGTTTGATTTTTAAACTGGCAACACTGTTTCTACAGCTTGTCAATTTAACAGTTGAAAGTTGGCTTGTGGTACTGAGTTAAAAGTATCACTTAGAACGCCGTATCAACTTGAAAAAGAAGTTGAATGGTTTGTTGAAATCATACAGCAAGCGGCCTGGAATAACACTCCACGCGCACCGAACAAATTTGCCAGTATCGGCATAAGGCACAAAACTCGGGCTCTGCAACTTGTTGAACAAATCGATCAAGGATTTCAATAACCAAGGTATTAATATCTACCTAGAAAGCCTCACAGCGACAAAAGATACCAATTACTCCATAAAGAGCCGTTAAAAGTCTTCGAAAGCCCAAAATATACGTGGCGCCAATAAGGAGAAACTGGGATGAACGGGCGAAAGAAGATAAAGAAAAAGCTAACTTTTTCGCCGAGCATCTTAGAGAAACGTTCAAACCATTTTAAGTTCATACCTACATGACTGACTCTAATAATCTACCTAAGCTTCTATAGACTCAGACTGATCAGTCCTACTATACTGCTACAAATCCTACCTCTGATAAAGAAAATCTTTTCATCGACTGCCTAACTGACTCTGGTCTATATCAATTAAGTGGTGTCACCAATAACATCGGCAGACAACTCGACCTAGTCTTCGCCACTGATACAGATAACTGCGTCGTTTTAGAAAGTAAACATCTGCTTTCTAAGTTGGATAGTTACCACCCTTCCCTTTCTCTTACCCTGACATATGACATTGGTTTTAATCCCGTTTCCTATGAATATTCTTACAGCTTTAATTTTTATAGGGCTAACTACGCCAAACTGAACAACCTCCTCAGTATGGTCAATTTTAACTTTCTCTACGATAACCCTAACCTTACGGTAAACGATGCTCTTTCATCCTTTTATACCGAAATTTTAAAATGTCTCTCCCAATCTGTGCCTTTTTTACCCAAAAGGAATCCCCCATCGTCACCATCCTGGTATAATAAAGAGCTGCGATCTTAAAATCGCGTTCCGACACTGATTTCTTCTACTACCAGTCTGCCCAAATAAATTTCTCTGTGCTTTGCCAAACTCTCTATGACAACTATTTAAACCGAATGGACCCCACACTCATTTCCGACCCCAAAAGATTCTTTCAATTCATCAAAACTAAAAGCAAATCGGCTAACTATCCATCATTTCTAAATTTTCTTGATAGGTCCTCGGGCGATCCCCAAATTATTGCAAATCTCTTCGCAATTTTTTTTGGCCAAGCGTTCGCCATCCATTCCCAAGAGCCAGATCATTCTTACTTTTCCTACTTAAACAGCTGCCCACAAACAACTTTGGAATCGGTGTCTATAACTTTAGAGCAAGTTAGAAATCAAATAATAAAACTCAAAGATGATTATTCTGCTGGCCCTGATGATCTTCCCCCTATATTTTTAAAGAAATGTCAAATGCATCTAGCCCAACCTCTTACAGCTCTCTTTCAGCTTTCTATCACCCAGGGATTATTTCCCTCAACCTGGAAAAGATCGTTTACTATTCCCCTACATAAAAAAGGTAGAAAAGACGATATTTCCAACTATCGACCAATTGCTAAGTTGTCCTGCATACCTAAGCTTTTTGAGAGCATTATCTATGACATAATGCGTTTCCATTGTAAATCTATTGTTTCCCTAAACCAGCACGGATTTTTCAAAGGCAGATCTACGACCACCAACTTAACGGAATTCGTATCAAGCACTTTATGTGCACTGGAATCTGGAAATGAAGTTGATGTGATTGCCACCGATTTCAGCAAAGCCTTTGATAGAATTTCTCATGATATAATCCTTCTAAAATTAAAGGCTCTTGGTTTCCAGATAAACTTTATAACTTGGGTTCAATCCTATTTAAGTGAACGACTTTACTATGTTCTATTTAGGCCCATGGTTTCTGACCCAATTAAAGCCTCCTCTGGTGTCCCTCAAGGCAGCCACCTTGGTCCCTTATTATTTACTCTGACCATTATTGATGTTGCTTGTATCATTAAAAATTCATACATATCTGTTTACGCAGATGATATGAAGATATTTAGATATATATCATCTTCCTCAGACAGCCTACTTCTGCAGCAAGATCTAGACAGGTTTTGTACATGGTGTCAGAACAATTTTCTTGAGCTTAACGTCGATAAGTGTCAGGCTATAACTTATACCCGTAAACGCCTCCCTACTTCACCTTGTTGCTATCTAATTTTTAATCTGCCCGTTCCCTTAGTGAATGAGTTGCGTGATTTAGGTGTTATCTGCGACAAGGAACTCAATTTCCGTTCTCACATTGATAATACTCGTATAATAAAAAAAGCCAACTCTGCCCTTGGTTTTATCAAGCGCTGGTCTAAGGAGTTTTCCAATCCTTATGTTACGAAATCTCTTTACACAACCTTTGTTAGGCCTCTTCTTGAATATGCCAGCCAAGTCTGGTCACCCTACTACAGAACTCACATCCTTCGGATAGAAGCTGTTCAACGCAGGTTTTTACAGTTTGCTTTACGTTGTCTTCTCTGGGATGATAACCAAAACTTACCACCTTACACTGACCGGCGGAAACTTATAAATTTACAACCCCTTTCTATACGCCGAAAAGTTGCCGACATTCTCTTTATTCATCAAATTTTAGTAGGTAATATCGAGTGTCCTTCTTTACTTCAAATTATTTCTTTAAACAACAATCCCCGCAATCTTAGGTCTGTGCCACTTTTCCGGCTCAATCTTCACAGAACGAATTACGGACACCTGGAGCCAATGTCTAGGATGCTTCGCGAAGTTAACGATATTCTGCCTCTCTTCGACTATCATCTCAGCAAACTCTCCCTCAAGAACATATTTATTTCTACCTATGCTGTCCTAACTTTCTTTAACCGCTGCCACCCTTTAGTTTATAAGTAAAAATGTTAGTTTTAAGTAACATATGTACGAGTATTTGCTTGCAATAAATAAATCTGTCCGGGGTTGACCCGGGCCGCCGCAAATCAGACTCTTCTGTGACACGGAAATGAATATTCCAATTTTAAGACAATAAAGGCGGGGTGCCACAAGGAAGTGTACTTGGCCCTCTGCTGTATTTGCTTTTTACCCGCGAACTTGAAAGACTTGAAAACAAGTCTGTCCATGTCCACTAAGAAAACTAACAATCTACCTGTGTTTATTAATTAACGCAGTACAAATTCCTTTCATGAACGAGGCCAAATATCTTGGTATGGCACTCGACGCTAAACTTAAATGGAGAGCACATGTTAAGAAAAAATTTGAAGAGCTTTAGATTAAGTATAGAGACATGTACTGACTTCTTGGAAAGTATTCCAAGCTCAGTTTAGAAAACAAATTGCTGCTATACAAGAAAGTGCTATACAGCTTTGGGGTTGTACCAAAATGAGTAACGTTAACGTCTCACAGACATTCCAAAACAAAGTTCTCCGAGGGTTTGTTTGATATCCACAGAGACCTAGGAGTCGAAAACTTTCAGAACGAAATTAAAATGTTTGCGTGAAAACACAAAAATCGACAAAGGACATACGAATATTTCTGTTCAACAGATCCTTGACGAGACAAATTTATTGCGCCGTCTGAAAAGGACTAAGCCTCTCGATCTAGCGCGGTGATCAGTGGTGGACAATCGCCTGCAAAATATCTTATTAAAGCAAAATGAAACGCGAAAGAAGAACTGCTTGTTACGGAAAGATTTTGGCTTAAAAGCTTATAAGATCCAGCTGGTGCAAGAATTGAAACCGCGTGACCTTTATACGCGTCGTAGGTTCGGTGAAAGGGCCAAAAAATGATTCAGCTTGATCCGTATTTTCAACGCAAAATTTGTTCTCCGATGAGGTTAATGGAGAGTCCAATATAAACATGATTTCTGACTTCTGCGTTCCTCAGTTGAATGGCATTGACGTGACAGAGCTTTGGTTTCAACAAGATGGCGCAACATGCCACACGGTGCGCGACACCATCAATTTTTTGCGGAAAACATTTGCTGAGCGCATAATTTCGCGTAATGGACCTGTGAACTGGCCTCCACAAGCCTGTGATCTCACACCTTTAGATTACTTTCTTTGGGGGTATGTGAAGTCAATAGTCTATGCCGATAAACCAGAGACGTTGGACGACTATTGCGATTATGACGCTGGATAAAGTTGTCGAAAAATGGACTTTACTATTGTGCTTCATTCGAGCTAGCCGTGGAGCGCATATGCCAGATATCACTATGGCATAAAATTATCTATTACATAAAGCTAATATCATAGATATTAACATTAGCTTCAAGTGTTTTATTTCACATTGAATTTGTACTCGTATACCTCTATAAAAAAACACCCTTTATATAAAAAGGACATAAAGGCACCGCAAATAACGACCAACTCTCCATGTTATATAACCAAACATTTTAAGTATGACAAAGGACATTAGTTACGGTCATATGACATCGTAAATGTCTAAGGCAGAATTTGCATGCAATTTCAGTCAGCTTAAGTTAAATTATTCCTCGAACTGCATCTGACACTCAACAACTAAGCAAATGTGTGGGCAAATTGACAGATGTAGTTCACTGGCGTTTAAAATGAATTTGTCCAGATTTACATACGAGCACGTATGTTACATATGTTACGGTTAGGAATTCTAAAGCGGAACTATAATACTTGAAACTCATTGTTCTTACTACGAATAATATGCATATCGTAGTGTTACATATTGTTATCTTATTAGATATGCCACAGCCGTGCAATTATACCGGATCTTGGTAAAATATTCACTTTACAACAAATGCCAACGAATTTCATCGTTCAGTCGTAGATAGTGGAACGTTATAGAATGTGTTGTGAAATATCTAGAAGGTGATAAAAAAGAAATTCCTATTGACTGTGTAGACAAGTAAAATGATGCATTGATGTGGATTCGTTCCAACAACCTATACTCACGATTGATGGTGAAAATCTCAAAAGATTTTATGCCAAACAACTTACCTAAAGAGGAAAAAAAAATCTATTTAAATTTAAAACAGCAAAGATAATTATATTGTATAAAATGATATCTTTGAATATATGTTATTAAATTAATTTATTTACAAAAAAAAAAAACGTGCCCCAGTGGGAATCATTTAGACTTTAGGGCACGAATAGGAAATTCCTGAAGGTCCGTCGTTGACACTGCTGTACATAACATTTACTGAGCCACGCAAATGTCAAAACTGTGATGTCTGCACTAAAATACTTAAATAAAACGAAGGGCAGTATACCATTAGAAGCATTTGATAGATACTCGTACCGGATTAATAAGTCACCCGGATGGCTAAATCGAAAGGGTAAATGGGGAAGAGAAAAAGAACTTGAATTCAAAATGGAATAACGATCTCAGCCTTAACTTGACCATTGAAGCACTCCTGTGCTTTCATTCATTCTCGTGCCTTCATTCTCGACTCTGACACCGGACAGTATCTGATATAATTACGTTGTGGCTAACGGAATATTACCGCGGATCGCCGCTCCATACCTAGTTTTTTACTAAATTCTTTATTCTGAAAATCCTATATAAAGGGTTTTCCAATAGGGCCTTGACAACTTTGAATTTAATTTGTGAACGCACTCTTTCACTAACCATCAAAATGTCACTGTCAATTTATTCAGTAAACTCAACATTTTCATCATGGTAAAGTACGCGAATAAGCAACGTCTGCAAATTATAAAAATTTTCTACCGAAATTCGGAGTTGGTGACTGCAACTTTAAGAGCGTTAACTCCAATTTCCGGTCGTAATTCTCGCCCTGGTAGACAGGCAATAACAAGTTTAGTGCAAAAATTTGAGTCTACATATTCGTTGTGTGATGTTGCCGTGTCAGTGAGACAACGGGTTGGTCGAAGTGTCGAAAATATCGCTGCCGTTCAGACGTCCGTAGCAAACGATCCAAATCAGTCAATTGCACGGAGTTCCCAAGAATTGAGCATCGCTCAGACCACATTATGGCGTATTTTGCGTAAGGATCTTGGTTTACACCTATACAAGATCAAGCTGATTGGGTTCTGGAAAAGATGCGCCGAGATGATGAATGTCATCGCAAAATCATCTTCAGTGACGAAGCTCATTTTTGGCTCAATGGGTTCGTCAATAACCAAAATATGCGTTATTGGTCGGGTGAAAATCCACATGTGCTTCATGAATCACCACTTCATCCACAAAAAATAACTGTTTGGTGCGGTTTGCATGCCGGCGGCGTTATTGGGCCATATTTTTTCGTCGACGATAACGATCGTCATGTTACTGTGACTGGTCAGCGTTATAGCGCCATGATCACCGATTATTTTTGGACCGAATTGGAATATACTTGCACTATATGTGGTTTCAACAGGATGATGACACAAGCCACTACAGCACACGCTACAATCGATTTATTGAAGAGTACGTATGGGCCAGTCGATTGGCTGCCTCGTTCGTGCGATTTAACGCCGCTTGACTATTTTCTGTGGGGCTACGTAAAGTCATTGGTTTATGCCAACACGCCGACGACGTTGGAAGAGCTCAGAGCCAACAATGAACGCGAAATAGCGTGGCCAAGTCGTTGAAAATTGGGTCCAACGAAGCGACCGCTGCAAACGTGCCCGCGGTGCCCATATGAACGAAGTCGAAGTTGCATTCATAAATGTTTTGATTGTACTTCAAGCCGATAATAAAGTTTTTGAAATATCTCAATGGTTTGCGTTTTATTTAAAAAAAAAATTGTCAAGCCCTTATTGGAAGACCCTATACATACTATGTTAAAATTTACATTAGAAATAGAACAGACAAAAAAGTTCAAACGAGCCAGAAATGACTGCAACGCGACCAAAAACTGAGGCAAAAACTACTACAAAGTTCCAAAAGTTGTAAAAATGTTTGGTTGTTTGTCAAAAATATTAGAAATTCTGCCTCATCCTGGATACCAATACATTCCAGCTGTCAGCTCTTTGCACAAGCAACAAGGCCAATTTGCTTGCTGCACACTTTGCGGCTAGCTTAACACTTCCAGATTGTGCCTTGTCTCCGCCTACACTTGAGTGCATCGAATCTTCAATGGGACAAATCCGCTTTCGCACTCGTGTAGTAGCCAGAGTACTTAAAGATCTTGTACACAACTCTGCTGGTCCAGAGGGGATATATACACTTCTTCTGTTCTTCCTCACTGGTATCATCAATCCCACTCTTTCCGAGCATTTAAAAAACTGCATTTGTCCAGCCCGTCCCTAAAAAAAAGGCGAATCTTCTTCTCTCTCCTCTTACACACCCATTGCACTTACATCCCTTCTTTCCAATGTCATGGAAACGCTGATAAATCGTCAGCTCGAAATATATCTCACAACACGAAAACTTCTCACTGACCAGCAGTGGTGATCTGATGGCATATCTCACTGAAAAGTGGAACCAAAGCGTACATCAATCAGGCGAAAGCAAGATAGTTCCACTAGATATTTCTAACGCATTTGACAGAGTTTGGCAACATGCTCTTTTGTCGAAAATTCAAGTTGCCTTGGACGGTTTCAAGTCTGATATTCACAAAATAAATGCTGGTGTGCCCCCGGGCTCTGTTCAATCTCCGACACTCTTAATTTTCATCAATGGTCTCTAGTCTCCTTCTAATCCAATATATTCTATTGCTGAGAACAGTACTCTCTGCTTTTCATATTCGTTCCATGATTCACGTCCCTGCTCTTCGGTTGTAATTGGGGAACCAGTAACACAGCAGTATTTAATGCTGTCTGCTGTCATTACAGCGAAATTTAAATACCCAGACATTATACAGACATTATACGAAAAACTTTCCATTCCCCAGTGACAACTTACGTTCGAATGTCCACATATTCGATGTTGTCAAAAATGCTGGGAAATGTTTAGGTTTTTCCTCAAGATGCAAGAAATACTCTACTCTGATCTGGCCTCAATATACATATAAGGCATGAATCTGCCCAAAATTGCAGTGCAATATCAACATCTGGTCAGGTGCTCCTAAAAAATCTATGCACCTGATAGATAGGATTCAAAACCATTGAAATCGCCAGTAGCATTCCGCCCTTTCAAACCTTCAATCGTAACACCCGTGTCGCTATGTATGCTCATCAGTATACCCTCAAACCAACTTTCGGACGTATGTACTCTAAAATATCGTGATTCGTTTCTAAGTCGTACAACTCGCTTATGGAATGCTCTGCCGACCTCTCTATTTATCGGTATACCTGGCAAACATTTAAAAACAATGTACATCGGGGCCTTTACTCGCGCTAATTATAAAAAAATACAGGTGCTAATAGAACCGACAATAGTTTCATACAACACTTTCACGAAGACTCCCACCCTCCCCGCTGAATATGTATCATTATGGACACGTCAATTCAAAACATTTGGTAAGGGCACCGTTCCGATCTTAGCTGCATCCTCTACTTACTTTCTCGTTCTGGGTATTGACGGATTAATTCGGTTTACCGCGGATTTCTCCTCTTCAACAAGTTCAAGACTTTGCATCCGATTTTGAATTTAATGTACATAGAAGCCTCCGGCAGTACTTTCTAGTCTGCCTGTTGGATAGCGTAAGGTCCATTACTTTCTGTCTCATTTTCATAACGAGGTCGGACGATACTACGAAATACAGGAGACGACTCTTCTCTCCCAAAAAGGGTTCTAAGCATCTGCATCGCAGCATATGGTAAAGCCCATCTTACTGGAATCACAGAGGTAAAAAAAAATCTCGCTGATGTTCGTTTCGTAACTGTTGTCGGCAGCAACAAAATCTTATTTGTAAAGTCGTTCACAAGTTTAGGTGCAACAAGAGTGGACTAACGATAACTTCTCGAACTTCCGATGGATCGGAAAGTGGTGTGAAACATCTTGCTGCTCTATGGTAGTACAGGCGGTAATCTGCTGGCTTATATGTCTCCCTCGATACTATGCCACTTTAGATAAGAACCTTTTCACTTGCTCAACTGAACATTCTCTTAAGATCGATTCACCTAACAGATATTAATTTCTAAAATAAAAATAAAAAGACCCGAGACCTCACCTTCAATGAGTCCCATCCGCAAATATGTACATATTCCTCATTATTACTCACACTCTGATTGTGATTCATATAAAATTCCGCAAATCCGGAAATTAAAATAATTTTCAGATACTCAGGTAAATTGTCAAAAAAAAAGAAGAAACCTTTCAATAAATTCCATATCCTTAAGCCACCGTCGACCTTTCATGAGAATTTTCTCACTCAATGTGAACAACCCTCTCAATCATTTCCCCCGAGTTGTGACCGCATCTCATACGCGTATCGGAAATGAAATGACACATCCAAAAATTCATTCAAACCATCGAATACATCGGATAAATCTTTTGCAAAGCCCACAAATTGGTGAAAAATTAATTAAAACAGCATATATCCGTTGTACGAGTAGCTGCACTCCAATTAAGTGCTCAGGACTTCTTTTTTTATGTCCCTGCCAGCGTTGAGAGCAAAATAGCCTTTTACGAGTAACCACTAAAGCACCACTGTACGAGTATCCGGTACCCGTAGTTATTTTTTCATTCCACATAAGCTGGCGATTGTGGTATCGATTTATCGAAAGCCGATAAATGGCAAAAATAAAAGTTGAAATTTAATTTACTCACATGAGCTTCCACTGTACCCACGAATATATTAGTACATATGTAAACGTGAACCTTTAGACCATGTAGAGTTCATCGATACGGCTGGCGGTTCCCTAGCAACAAAAACCACCCCATGCATGGATGTTGAAAGCGAAGACACAAATATTGGCCCAATTATGAAACTGTCACGCTGGATTTTGTAACCTAAGCAAATAAGCACCGAAAACAGTAAACAATACCGCGATCGTGCTAAGACCGTAGATACGGATACTTGTTTTTATTTTTGTGGGTCGTCTTAATTGGCTCATGGATACAGAGCTGCTGTAGTCACTGTCACTGGGCTTTAGCGAGGACCGTAGAGAAGATGGTATTCGCAGAGACTCTGGAAGCCTTTCACTTTTAATCCATACGATGCATGCAAACTGATTGTGTCTGTTGCCCTCAGAACCATCATCTGTTGAAAATTATGAATTTGTGAAGATTCTTGCGAAATTTCAGTTTGGATTTACCGGTGTTGATGGGAAAGGAAAAGGTTTCCTCGATAAGGGCAACCGCAACTAACCCAACAATCGCAATTTAAAGGAAGTTGCTGATTGACATTTCCACTTCTAGAGAACTATTCGTAATTTCTTATACGAGTACTCATACCGGAATGTACTCGTATCCATAGCTAACGAATATGAACATTGTTCGGCTAAAGTTCTATATCAGCGCAATAACCATTCATGTGAATATGCCACTAAGCTCTAGCTATCTTAAAAGAAGGAAGGAAGTATCTATAGTAGTAACACAAGTGCAGAAAAGTCATATACTTACATACATACATTCACGTTGTCGTGCAAAAATTCTAATGTCAGCACCAGTACTCAGAAGCGACTTATGGTGCCAAAGTGCCCCGTAAAAGGAAGTTGTTCTCGTCTGGATAAAGCGCACGACGAAGTGCCAAGTGCCAAGTGCCGAGTGCAGTACTCGAAGCTGCGACTCTCTACAGCTGACAGAGTGATTAATTGCTTTGTTAACATTGAAAAATAAAGACATTCGCAAATACGATAAGAGGGTACAAATATACAAATATACGGCTACGCAAATGCTTACTGAATTCTAATTTTGTAAGCAGCTTCATTAGGGACTAGTGACGATGGGCGCATTCAGTAAGTTTGGAGGAGTACGATTACTTAGGCCTTACGAATGGTCCTCTTAGTTGGCGGTGACTTAAATGAACATAAAGCGTTAATGGTTTTTTGTTAAGGAACTTGGAATGCAACAGTCGAACAATGGTATGGCAATGATTAACGAGGGCCACCTTCATGGGACTATGGGTATGCGTTCAGTCCTAAGAATGGGGTGCAGCTAATATTGGATCAAGTTGGGTGCGTTTTTGTACTCCTCATATGCAGCATTGTTGAAAATTATTCATTGTGAATGGTCTTACTATGTAGAACTTGTACCGGATACCAATGAATTATTGCTCCAATGTTGGGGTAGAAAACAAATAACGCAACTAAACCTGTCAACGTAAGTGTTAATGCGTCGGGGTAAGATTTAGGTGCGATACCAAGTTTTATGGGAACCCCGATGCCCTATATGGTTTTTCTGTCATTTCTGCTTGATTGTAGGACCTGTCTTTGTCGGTGGAAGTTTTCTGTATTACTGCAGGTTTAAATTGCGACAACCATTTCATGTGAATTTAACATCCAAATGAAACAAAAGAACATTATCTCTGACTTGTATTCTGTTCAAGGCAATGTCTCATTAGGCAGTACCCTTGAAATTGTATTCTTCTGGCTGTTCCCTACAAAGATTTGTGAAAAATCAACCTATAGATAAGGAACACGACTTCACTTGTTTTTAAAAGCTTAAGACCAACAGACATCTGTCAATGTCCCACATTTTGGTGATTCCACATTTTCCAGCAGAAACCTGTTACCCAAAAGGCGAATAATCTATGTCTGTTCCGAGGATGCCGAAGTACTCGTAGTTCCCCTGATAATTTCAACTCATTTTTCGCAACCGAATTGAAGTGCGATTTCACAACGTACTGTGAGAAATCGCTGCTTTTAACCAACCCCAAGAAGTCAAAGTCCCTAGGTTTATTACGAATGCAATCCGACGCATGCATTAGAAAACCATCAAGGGTGATGATCTTGAGCTAAACAAATGGGAAGAAGGGTAACACTGACATCTGAGAAAGATATACAAAAGTGCGATATTGAGCAAATATAGGGAGAGACTACTCCAGATAACCTAAACGGAGGCCTTGATATCCAAATACACATAGAAACTTGGAATAAGGTTTGAAGGTATTGCTGAGCAAACAGGAGAAAACTAATTTTGAAGATTTTATAAGGAACAAGCAACCAGTTTCGCCACCACTTTAATTAAATAAAACCAGAATTAATTGTCACAGTTACAGTCTCAGTTATATAAATAACTGTCCCCCTACCAAAGGTAAGGTGTTTATTTATTAAAACTCCCTAACAAAGTGTTATTTCATTTAATAAGTAGTCCTTCGAGTCGAATATGAACCAGCGACCTATTTCCCACTCCATCACAAAAAACAGAGAATTACTGTCCTCAAACCACACACCAGAGGAAACACGCCAACAATGATTCCGAGTTTGGGATGACACAGAACAGGAGAGTGAAGCGTACAGCTATTATACCAACTACCCAGAATTTCAGATTGCCAGCCCAACCCACATACACGAGTACATAGGAGTTGGGTTCGTTTTAAATAATCCCGGGGAAGGGTTCACTACCCATCCACCACAACAACCACAGCCATCCGAGACAATAGAAACTCTCATGTACACTATAGCGAGATTGACACGAGTCCACCCCGCAGGCCACAGGATGGCGTACTGAACATGGTATCAAAATCCCGGAAGTTGGTTTACGTGAGTATTGTGGAGACTTCACGAAGTATCTTGAAGTCAAGTAGCAGTTCGATTCACTGGTGCTAAGAGGTCACACTTCAATCACCGATGGTTTCGCTTTAACAAAATCCAAGCTAACTGGAAAAGCATTAAAGGCAATATGTCATCTGCATCTTATTGAAGATAATTATTATATAGCCTGGTCACTTTTAGCGTTGAAGGCTCTGCTGACTCTAGCCCAAGCCCAATTTTACCAGGGGATGCCGAATCAACCATAGCAGAACAGATATTGGATTTTCTCATCCTTCGAGGCTTCGACCCTATCACACGCGGAAAACTAGAAGATGTTGTTAATTCTAAACCCAGATTGCCCACCTTGGAAGAAATAGAAGATTTCATGTTGAAAGAACACCATCACCATTTAACTCAAGACGATAGCCGTACAATTATGCAGCCACACCCAAGAAAGTCTCCTGTGTTCCGCAGAGAAAAGTTCATGCCAGCTTTTCTGTGTCCACAATTGACAGATTGTCCACAATTATTAAGTATTGCAAATTGGGAAAACGAAATTATTAAATCTGTACATTTTGCGCGGGGCATCGTTTTGACTATCGGTCCCCTTGCAGATCAAAACAGTTTTTAAAACGTGTATTTTATCACGGACCTCACATTATGCTAATACATCTTCAACCAGTTTTGATCCACTTACCTGTGTCAAAATGAGTCTGAAATGAGCTACCGCAAAGCTTTTGCTCAACAATGAAGACGTCCCAAGCAGCCACGCGAATTACATATCCAAGGATATCGTATAAAAATTATATAACTACATATATATATATATATAAATCCTTTAACGCCTCGGGGGGCAAAGTCAATAACGCCTGCGCGCCATCTTGTTCAGAGTCCTGCAACGCGTTTGAGCTCTCTCCAACTAATTCCTGAAGAGCCCGATTCGTCCTCGGCGGTTCTGCACCATGTATGTCTCGGGCGCCCCGCTGTTCTGCCTGCTGGGTAAACCGATTCCACTGCATGACATACTTCGCAATGAAACTGTCTTCGAATCCTAGGGTGTGTCCAATCCGTTGCCACTTTCTCCTCAGTATAGTAATGTCTATAGGTTCTTGGCCTATTCTCTGATAAAGTTGTGCATTAGAGATACGATTGGGCCAAAAAAAAACCCTCAAGATTACTCTAAAACATCTATGTACGAAGGTTTGGTGTCCGCCTTACAAGTGCTGCACCCATAAAGCAGTACCCATTCTATGTTGGAGTGGAACAGTATCTGCTTTGTTCTTAAGCTGAAAACATTTCTTTTCCAGATTTTGAATAGCATTCTCAACTCACATGTATATCTGCCGAAAGGATTCCCCATGAAAGGAATCTAAGCATGATTTGTGCGGTCTTTCGTACTGTGTTAACTGTGATCACGTCAAGGTGATGTTAGGCGAGGTAAGCTTACCATCTTTGAGCAGATTTTGGATGAAACTCATCGGATTTTTATTTATAGAGACAAATTGTACGAAGCTATGTCTAATTTTGTCATCCCTGCCTAACTTGTTGCCCTGTGCAGGATGACAATGGAGAATGATCGCATACCCTGATGACGTTGACATCATTGGAAGGCATGTACCTCAAGCTAAATATAAAGGCTGATTCTTGTACGAACCCGATTAAGGTATGAATCCTAGGAAGTTATTCAGCTGAAACTCGACATAATTCATCGGGCGGAACACGCTTTCAATGTGATTCCATTTCTAAACAGTTCTTTCTTGCTCTAAATAGATAAGGACTTTGACTAAATAGGTAAACAAATCTGCAAGGCAACCGTAAGCATTTCATTGCTTGGAAACAGCAACACGGCACTCGTATGCGGAGGGGTTGACAGCAACTAACTGACAACTATTGGATTCTGGAACTTCAAGACGAAAATTCCGGATTATTACTACTAGAACGGACAATTTATGCGGTGAAAATTGTACATGACAAGGACGATTTCTATAGCATACTGAACTCACCTATCAGGCTCAACGTCTAACGGAGATATTGTTCAAACATGTGATGAGACCACAAGGCCAAAGGTTTGGTAATTTTTCAGTATCAAACAACTGGTCATCGAAGGCACATTGTTTGACTACAAAGACTGCCACTGATCGAACCAGATCGATCAATCAACCATTAGCTGACATTTTAGAGATTGAATGACAGATGTCCGTAACAAATGTGGATATCGCAATAGAGAAAGATCACTATCTAATGCTATCTTGTTTAGATGTTCGTACTGTATCTATTAACACCAACCGATACGAACAACTTGGTAAGGATACCTTCAAGGTCTGTGATAAGGGACCACCTTGACACAAATGCAGATACAATCAGCAGCTTTGCTCTGGAGAGCATCGATGACCACTGAAATGCTGTAAAAAATGTTCGCACGCAGCAAACATCTGGAAGCGGACTGATGAACGTATTGCACTCAAAGCACCAATTGCAGAGGCTTCGGTAAACCGCATGAAGAAAAAAGATGCACAGCGTAGTGCTAAACGAGGCAAGCATGACAACATCAACGTATTAGCATTCAAACGTTTTTCAGCAGCTTGGCAACAGCGATTTGTATCCCGACTAAGGTGAGCTTCCCACAGCTATAATTACTTGTATTCGCATGTTCCCCCAATAGCGTTAAAATAACGCCAAGGATGAGTGCCCCAAAAACAAACAAGACATTTGGCATATAAGGCATCCCCGACACTTTGGCGGAAATCACACAGCCAATGATTAAAAAAGCATAGAAAACCGACGCCCTCCCCGTAAATTCGTTGAGAGGAATGATTGTTAAGCTGCTCAAGAAGGGATGGCTAAGATACAATAAAGGCCAGTATAGTTCTTGATATAATGATCGAAAAGGCTTGATTTTGAGATGAATGGACCACATACACCCCTTGGCGGTCATCGTTGAACACCAAAACTTTTTACATAACACCAGCATCGCTCAACTAAACATTACTAGACAGTAAGGCAACAAACTAAGCAGCTTCTAGGAAGCATGAACTCAGAAGATGGTGGTACTGAACTGGATGTGGACAGCAGAATTCGCAAAGCAAAACTTGCGTTCAGTATGGTATCCAAAATCTGAAGAAGCAAAGTTTTAAGGACAAAAACAAAGATGGTTCCGAAAATTTGTGGAAACAATGCTACATTATGGGTGCAGTAACTGGAAAACGACCTACATCATCCCAAGGAAGCTGGAAACCTTGATAAATAAACGTCTTCGCAAGGTCGTAAGGATCCTTTGGGCAAACCTTTTATCGAACGAACAGCTCGGGCTACAATAACAGAGAACCAGTAAAAGTCAAAATATAGAGGAAAAAGTGGCACACCTTACGCCACGAAGATAATTCCATTCCGAAGTACTCGTACGTCATGCAATGGAATTCACTTACCCAATTAGGCTTCCAGCGAATGCGTCGCTTAAAGGCACACATGCAGAAAAATAGTCGAAGAAAAATTCAGATCTTTTGTGAAATAATGCCAAGTGAAACAAAGCCAAATGCAAAGGATGACTTTGAGGAAACTCAAACCCGTTGCAGATTTCTGAACATAATGGCATGCAGGTGAAGTTCTATCGTCAAGAAACAATCGTATATAGGGCTGAACCATGAATACTATTGAGAGCAGATGAAAAGCTCCTCGGTTCTGCAGAACTACATGTGCATTGAAAAAATTTAGAAAACAAATCTCAGCAACGTACTTTGGCACGCTCATGTGGATAGAAATCTCTGACGATCTGGAGGACTTAACTGGGTCAAATGTTGACGGGGATAACTGAAGAGACTTGTTAACTTAGGTCCAGTTCGCCTTAAAACGCTGCATTCAATAACGTTAAGTCATCATAATTCATTATAAGGTTAAATATTGTTAGACTCAGGACTGAATATTTACTTTCTGAGCCATCTCAACCATCTAACCCAAGTCATCTTACCTTATGACTGTTGAATTACTTGGGATACACTCTGAGAATGCTTAATTATTCAAGGAGTATACTTATACGCGTATAATACATACCAAATTGTCAGAGAAAATGCAGGCGACTTGCTTTCTTTTCTTTTCACATCATCAAGAAATACTGGTCCAATTACGCAACTCTGTGGTTGCCCACTTTTTATCTTAAAACATTCCCTAGAGCCGAAAATTAAACTTGATTTAATGCAATAACTGCCTTCATATCAAAGTCATTATCAAGGTTAAAAATAACCCACCCACAGGTACAAACCAGTTCTTTCAATCTTGACTCCTTGGTTGTACCAATTTTCCTCTTATGAACTCCTGTTCCTAAGGCATTTGGGCAACACCAATTTTCATCCACAACTTAGACCACAACCAACCACCACCGTCAATTGATTGACGTCAATTGATTGACGTCAATTTGGTCTTTAAATTGTGTGCTCCTTGGTGCAGACGTCTCCCATGGTGCAGCAATTTGAAGTGTGAACCTAAGCGACCAGAAATTCCATCCGACTATTACCATTGCCATGGAATGGACTTTGTGCACGACATCGACTACAAGTTCGATTACGACTAGAGAAACAGGCAACAGCAACGATACTGACAACGACAACAACGACATAATTGCGATTAGCATCGTGTCAGTGTTTAGACATTGGCGACATTGAATCAATCAATCCAATCAAAGCTACGAGACCTGTTTTGAAGCCTCGAAACAATTGCATCTACCCCTCCAAAGCCGCTGTTATCTCACAAACGTATTCGGGGAGGCCATGCTTACATCCAAACAATGCAAAGATAAATCCTCCAATCGGGTCAGTGTCGAAGTACACTTAGTACCTATTTAAGTTACACAGTCGATAAGATCGGCTTTAAGTCAAGACCGATCGAGACCGTGTATGAACATGTGCGCGCGCGCGCGAGCGCGCATTCAACTCGGATTATCCTCGACTCTGACATGTAAAATTACAAATTACCTGACGGTTTGACTGGGAGAAGACGGAAAGCCACGCCACAATGGAAAAGTGTGGAATGAAGTCGCTGTAGCGACGACGGCGAGGAAGAAGGAAATCACGATGGCTAGGAACAGCCACTATACATAAGTATAGCAAACAACACTAACAAAAGGCAGAAGCAGCAACAAATAAGCTCACGGTTATAATCGCGTTTGTGCGGAGCATTCAACGGCACCCAAGGTGCTGTCTTTATGTTGTACGTTGCACAAACGATGGTGATTACAAAATGAGGAGCATGGATAAGACATTCACATGTACATATGACCAGATCCTAAAGACCCAACCCGACCAGACCAGACCAGACCAGGCCAAACCAACCTAAGCCAGGCCAGACTATGTGTAGATACACGTATATTGCAGGAGGCGACAGACGACACGCAAAAGAACGACGATGACGATGACGACAAAGACGACGACGACGACTGCGGCAATGGCTTACGCGATCTATAGACAACTCTGCCGATGACAACACCCATGTGCTGCGGGCCAATAAAGGGCTGGTGTTGCTGCTGCTGTTGGTACTGGCATTGGTACAGATACTGATGGTAGCAGTACAGATACACTCCCGACAGCAACAGCTTTCCGCGGTTCACTGGGATAATATCTATCTGGTTCGGTCGACCGTGCACGAATAAGGCGACATTCTCAATTAATGATGATGCGTTTGGGAAGATAAGCTTCAGCAGTCACTACAAGAACGAAATCACCGCCATCGCCCCACCAACAATACAATGCCACAACAACCTCAACATCTCCCACAACGATAGTCTTGAGATCTTGGATACGTAAGAGTACACCGAATGTGTCGCCTGAGAGAGCGTGCAACAACTTCAGGGTCTTTAGGGAGATTATTCCATTAGTTGGAACACTGTTGTTTGCAGCGATACACAGATACGAGTACTTGTGGTGCCACCAAAACTCCCGTGTCCATTCCCGTCCCTGACACCGTTCACATCTCGAAGTCCTCGACCATCTTAAGGTATCCATTCAACACCCGTGTTGAAGTAAGGAATACGAATAGATTTGTGTTTGGGTAACGATTAGGTTCACAGTTATTAGATTGCAGCTGTAATAATTTAGTTTGGGTAATTGAGTTCTAAAATGGATTTTCCCAACTGCGGTTGCGGTGAGCGGATAGACGGAGGGAGCATACGTACAAAGTCGAATGAATGGTGGGCGAGGAGTTACTACTGTTTGCCCAGAGAATACATAAACTCGGATTGTTGCTGGTAGACTTGTCCAATTCAGTTCAAATTGGTCGAGTGTTTTGGGTTAAATTGTAGGACATGGACAGCACTTTTAGAAGTGATTGATTACCTGGATAGTGGCGATTGAGTAATGTAAATTCGATAGAAATGAGGTTATGCCAAGGAAATTCCGGAAGTGTTGCATTTGAAAGGACGAACTACGAGTATAGACGCCTGCCTTCATTGTAAAGGATTTGTTTGTTCGATAAAATGTGGGAAATTCGGATTGGATTGGAATGGCTAATGGTTGCCTTGAACTTTGCATATCGATGGCACTTAGTGTCGAGAGAGATGGAGTGGGGTTTAGATCTGACGACTCACTTACTGTTGTACAGATTGTTGAAACTTATGATAGATAAGTCAGGAATTTTTCTGATGATTGCTTACTAAAGTAGCGCACCTGCCAATAGATGACAGCTACGTAAATGAATTCATTTCAACTAGTCCTCTGAGATGACGATTTATTTGTAACTTTCTAGATCAAAGGCAAAGGCATCTTTGCTGCTCAGAATACATAATTGGGGAGCACCTATAAAAGTAGTAATGCAAATATCCAGCCCTGAGGCATTCCATTCGAAAGCAAAAGACCAGCCACACACTCATTGTGTGGGATGGAGCTCAAGTCAACTTAGTTTGTAGCTCCGACGGAAGCATCTAGTGTCTTTGTAATGCTTTACCGAAGAATGTTGACAGCAGATTTACCTCAGATGTGGATAGAAATTACTTAGAAGATCTTGAGTGGACTGAGCTTTATGGTCTTCGGATATGTTATTTTTATAAGGCCTAACCTTTAGTTTAGCCAATGAATTTCATGGATTCGCGGAGACTTCTTTAACTAAGTATGAGATACCTCCTATCAGTGATAGTGTATTGTTAAACTGGGCTAGTGGGCAACATATGGCAAAGATTTCAAAGCATTTTGCTCTTAACTCTCTTTTGTTGCAAAAAATTGTGAACATTAGTAAGGATTTCCGCAAAGTTATTGAAAACAGAAGTTTTAATCTAGCATAAGTTTAACCACCATTTTAAGAAAAATATTCAAGAGTGGCTGTTCTCTACGAACTACCTAGATCATGCGCATAGATAGGTCAATAGAAATTTGACAGAAGCTAAACCAACATTTAAGCAAGACAAAAGCCAGTTAAAGTTCGAAATTAACCGAGGTCCCTAAATTGATAGCAAGTCGCTGATATTTGGGAACCATATATATCCTGCAGACTAATCTTCTCCGCCAATATCAGCCTGTAGAGTATTCAGCTCATCCTAGTCCGACGGATGAAGAAGTGTAACAAGAATTATCTAGCGAAAGAAGAAAGACATTGAGATAAGAGATAAAAGCTAATATCTCAGCTTGCTTTTTTTATCTTCAATCTAAGCTACACTTCTGCAATAGCTTCTCTCTGTTGCCTCGGCGGAGGAAGAAAAGAGAGATAACCAAGTACGTTGGTCTTAAATGTTTGCAAGTTACAATGACTAGGAAATAGAGAGCTCGCAGAGCAAGTTATATGGCTTAGGAAAGCATCACGATATTTTAGAATACGGCTTGGGGATATATTGATGAGCATCCATAGAGACGGGTATTCTGGTAGAAAGTTCGAAGGGGCGGAATGCTACTGTCAATTTCGATGGAGCACTGTGCGATAGAATAAGGTGATACACGAGATATTTCATCGCTGTTCGAGGTTATGAATTGACAGTGTGATAATAACATCACTTATGAGTCTTATCGCACGGTTTTGAATCCTATCTAGCAGACGGAGAGATGTTTTAGGCCATCTCTGACCAAATGTGGGTATTATACTTCAATTTTGACGGATAAATGAGTTAAATATTGAGGTCAGATCAGAGGGGGTGAAGTATTTCTTGAATTGCTTGAGGAAACCTAAACATTTCGCAGCATTTTTGGTGATATCAAATATGTGGTCATTCCAAGCTAACTTGTCAGTGACACACATACCGAGAATGGAAAGTTTTTCGGTTTCGACATGACATAACAGTAAGTACTGTCGTCAGAAAAGGAATATATTGGATTAAAAGTGGCAGCCAGGAGATCATTAATGAAAAGTAAAAAAGAGTGTCTGAGACAGTAAGGAGCTCTGGGGCACACCACCAGAATATCGGACTTGAACCATCAAAGACAACTTGAATTGAACGTTCCGAAAGCTAATTTCTAATCCATTGAAGAACAGAGTTGTCGATCCCAAATGCATCCATTTTCGACAAAAGAGCCTGATGCCAAACTTTGACCAATGCCTTGGAAATATCAAGTGCAACTAACTTGCTTCCGCCAGATTGTTGTACGCTGTGGTTTCAATTTTCGTTGGGACATGCCATCACATCACTAGTGGACTGTCGGTCATTGAGAAGTTTTCATGTTGCGAGACATTTCATGAGTTGATGATTGATCAGCGTTTCCATGACCTTGGAAAGAAGGGACGTTAGTTCAATGGGTCTGTAGGTGGAGAGAGAAGAAGATTCGACTTTTTTATGGACGGGCTGGGCAAGTGCTGTTTTCCATCTGCTCGGAAAGAGTGCTAAAGATTAGGATTGATGGAAGAACACCTCTTCAGAAAAAGGGGAGATATACCATCTGGAGCAGCAGATATGTGTACATTTAGATCTTTAAGTATTCTTGCTACTACACGAACGCGAAAGTGGATTCATCACATTGAAGTTTCGACGCACTCAAATGTAGGTGGAGACAAAGCATAAAGCTGGCTGGAAAGTGTGCAGCAAGCAAATTGACTTTGTCCAAAGAGCTGACAGCTGGAATGTCATTATAATGAGCGTTGAGATGGAGGATTTGGCAGAATTTCTGATGTTTTTGACGAACGACCAGACGAACGTTGCAGTCATTCCTGGCTCGTTTGAACTTTTTTTGGTTTTCCTCTGTCGTATTGATCTTGAAGGACCGTAAAAGCCGCATCATCGTACTATGTCCTTTCTTTTAGTTTGATACTCTTCATCTGATGAGGGATAAAGGGAATAGTGTCTGTGATCATATCAGCAGCGAAATTCATCGGGGAAACATAAAGACTAAATAAAATTCTTAGAGAAGCTGTTAAGTCCGGTCCAATTGGCTTTCTCGTATTGCCATACGATTCCTTTAGGAATCCTTTCTCTAACTGTGTGGTCAATATACGAGAAATATGACACAGTTGCCCGACAAGCCTAGAGCGGATAGCACATTGACCTTGTATTTTTCGGGGTGAGGAGTTAAAAACAAGTCCAGGGTGTTGGCGGTATGACTGTCCACGTTTGGTATTCGCGTGTTCTTATTTACAGACTTTGTTAAGTTGTTTTCCACAGTGAAGATCTCAACATACCGTGTTTGGGTGTTGTCTGTCCAGAATGTTGAAGGTACCCAGAACTATGTATATTGGAACCGCCAGTAATAACAATTTCGGTTTGAGGATACAGGGATACAATTCTTTGAATATAATCAGACAGGTCGAATTGCTGTCCAGTCTGGGGCTTCTAAAAATAAAGCAATAGTGGATAATTTGATAATTTTCTTACGGAATGACACTGTCATCTTGTGCCTTTGTATGGCTATGGGTTCAATAATGGTTATTTTTGCGAATAATGGTTGTTCTTTCTGCGACGACAAATTGACATTTGAGTAAACATTGCGTTCGTCGTCGCATCAACTTTTTGAAATTCCAACTATCCACAGCTTAGAGGTCCAAGTCCAGAAAGTGGAGTCAGATTAGGTTTGGAAGGGTAAACAACTTTTTTGATGCCAATGCCTAAATCGATAGCTGTCGACGTCCTATTGGCTACCCAAACCCGAACGCTCCCTGGATTCTGGCTTAGTGGCAGGTTCACCCTCTACACCACTTGTACATCACTAATTTAATGTTTCTTCAAAGAAAATAAGAAATACTCTGGACCCAATCTGTCACTTTCTCATAAAATCTCTTATTCTTGCTTGGCAACTGAGAGGATTATCTCATAGTTAGAAGGTCCTTCGAACGCTTGTGGAGTGCCAATACTTTCGCACTTTCCTGAGTGGCCTCCATTCCTACACAACTATCCTCCACCTCGTTTACTTAGGGCTGCTCGTTCTTCTGGGTGAGTTCAACAAGAGGAAGTAGTTATCGCTCGTTAAGGTATGGCTAATTGTTGATGTAAGAAAATTTAGCATGTTCCTCGCCGTGCTGGTAAGTACTCGAGCGGCATCAAAAGTAGACGGGCACTTATTTTACTCTGTTCATCCGACTGTCTAGTTATGATTAAGAACTTTATGATGTCCTTGTCAAATGTATATTTCCAGGGCGATGCGGTAGTTAAATTTGTCTACCAATACCTTAAAACTCCGGGTTCGATTCTAGGGCCAGATACCGAAAAACAGAAAAGTAAAATAATCGGACCTTACTACTCTTTCTGCCAGTGAAAGAAGTTTCTCATGCTCGTAAGTCGTTTTCAATTAGAGATAAAACGAACACAATCTGCGGAGAGCATAGGGCTGATCGAATTGCTAGACATTTTATCCCTCACACAATTTAGGACATTTCAGTCTTTGATGAGATTTGTGGAAACTTTGTTTTTGCAGTCAAGATGTCGAAAGCCTTTGAGCCAAAGCTTACGCTTCTCCTCTCCATGGTGTTGCTTAAAGTCTTTCTCAAAGGGTTTTTTGTACACTAAGATGGCACCACAGTCCGGAGTGGACTTGCTTGTCGAAATGTAGTCAGATACCTTGGGATCTGGCTAGATCAATTTCTGTATTTTAACAAACATATAGATGTTGCTCTGGCCAGAGCCAAAGGTGCTTTTGCCCTTACAAAGAGACTGTTTTATAACAGCCAACTCGACGCGAGGGTGAAGGTAATCTGCTACATGGCCCATGCTTGTATTTGGATGTCCCGTGTGGTTCAACGTGAGAGCAAGTTTATTGGAAAAGATTCGGGTGTTTGAGAGGGCTTGTCTTAGGACTTGTCTTCGCTTATACAGAACACCAGAGTCTCAGTACATAAAATTCTATCCCAATGAGGTCTTATACAATAGGGCGAACCTAATAAGAGTGGACAATTTCGTCATTAAGTTGACTCGAAGGCACGTTGCTAGAGCAATGACCTCATCGAACAACCTGATCTCCGGGGCTTACTACCCCAATTATATGTATCACGAGAGAGTTCGCTTTGACGGCTTTATTCCTCCAGAAGCGTTCCTCTACCTAGATAGCAAAGGTCTGATCCAGGACAGATTGGCGGTGCCGCTAATCTTCCACGTCGCTCGAACAGCTGCGGATAGGCGACTCAACTACGACAGAGACGTCGCACATGGCAGTGCAGAGCGTCTCCGGTTCAGTAGGGCGGTAGGGAGTCGCGACATGAGGGATGTTGCTCGGCAGCACCAACAATATTGGTGGCTTGTTGAAAGGGAGGATGCTTCGTCGTCGAACTCCTCCAATGATAATTAGCTTCACGAGAAGCAAGGTGGGCCAGCCAATTTTTTTTTTTTTTAGCCATGGCCGGCTTACATAGTTCTAGGTAGGTTTAAGTTAGGTGTTAAGAAAAAAAATATACAAAAACACAAAAAAAAAAATGTATGTATGCATATGCTTATATATTACGTATATAGGTATTATGTATATATATATATATATATGTATGTATGTATGTGTATGTATTAGACGTAAGTAGGTTAAGTAGTTTAAGATATATTTTTAGGTAGTCTATAAGGTTTTAGTTTTAAGTTTTTATAGATAAAAAAAAAAGTCCAGACACTAAGTTTTTCTTTCATTTTCTTAGTTCTAATAAATGTTAAAATAAAAATAAAATTAGACTGTAAGTTACGTCGAAAGACATAGATTAAGTATTATGTTTAATTTAGAGTGCCCGCATGGGGCCAGTAAGTTACAATAAGATTATTTTTTAAGTTAATTAAGCTAATTTTTAAGCGTTTTTTGTTTAGCATATAAGCGTAATTTAAGTTATAGAAATAAAATGCATTAAAAAAAAAAAAAAAACAGTCCGGAGTGGAGCGCAGTCTTTGGTCAACAGTTTTCCAGTTACGCACATTAAAATGGCTGAGGTGCCATTTAACTTGTCATACTAAGTCGTCCCTCCAGGAAGAAATCGTACTCTAATCGGGCTACCGTTAATATTCATTTGCTTTACATGTTCTAGCCATCTCAGGCGAACTTTTCTGTTTAAGATCGATGACGCTGTTCAGCTCGTAGCGTTCAAAATTGCCAAAAGCATCTTCATCTGCCTTTGCTAACGTCTAAGTTTCTGAGTCACGGAGAAGGACTGAGATGAGTCTTTCTAATTTCTCTTGACAAGACCTTATTACTTAATTGGTTTACTATGCGAAGAAGTTTGTCGTTTCATTACTCCTGAGGTGTCACTGTCAGAGTTAATGACGGAAACAACAAATATTGAATCCAATATTTGAAGGGTTCTTCTGTGACAATCTGTCCGGTTCACAGGTTTTGTTTTGTGATTCAATACTTGCAAGCGCACCAGTGACAGCTTTCTGTGTTCTGCCGATGATACCGATGGCATCAGCATTTGCATGTAGTTGCACAGATTTTTGGAAAAGTGTGCATCTGGTGCTGGCAAATTTGTCTCAAGAATGATGTTAAAGAAGTCACATGACTGTGCATCAGCTTGTGTAAACCTAGCATCAAGTGACTTACAGAAAAGCGAGTGTTCTCTATCGCCATTTTGCACAATCTGACGACTGACGTGTTTGGCTGGGATTCCCAAATGAGAATCATATGCGGCCTTCACATCGATAAAGAGATGGTGAGCATCAATCTTAACTTCCTTAGTTTTCTCTAGGATCTGCCGTAATGTGCATAAAAAATGCTTCCAGGCGTTTTCACATTGCCGTATTGTGAAAACGCCTGGAAGCACAAGATCTTGTACACAATGTTAAGAAGACTCGTGACTCTATAGTTGGAAGATCTTCTTTCTTTTGGATAAGTCAAAATCTGCTGGGGTTCTATTTATTTGGCAGATGATCTTCCGTCAAAATCGTGGAAATAAATTGTAGGCAGGTAGGCGGTCCGGTTCTACAGCTTTGTTATGCTTAAGTTCGAAAATTGCTATCTATACTTCAATTTGGTTGAAATCTTGGCCTTAACCGCGCCCGTTGAATGGTGCCTTCCTGACGGTGGAGTTTTGGTCGATTCAGTAGTTAAACGGACTGCAGAAGTGGTTTTTCTCGATGCAACTGACCCTCAACACTTAATGCAGCTTGTAAGGGAGTTGACGAGAGGTTGAGCGACACACGGCAAAGTTTCAGATGCCGTAACTTGATTTCAACTAGGTAGGGACTCCTCTGTGTAAAATACTGATGGAATGGCGTGCATGGATGGCAACATGTCTGTTGACTGTTCTTTTGTCTGGTGATCTTGTTCCTTGGTGATTAGTTGATATTAGACCATCAGAACTCAAAAAGAGTTAACTGACAAAGACATTGTTTCAAGCGTAAAAAGCTTCATCAAAAGACGAAATTTGCATTGCCCGGTAAATAGTTCAATGAAATATGAAACTGAGTTAAGAATGACAGGATAACGATGTGAGATTGAATGCCAAATTAGATAGAGATATACACTTGATAAAAATAAATCAAAAATCATTTACGAATCTTCTTCCGAGGAGCTGAAAGGGACTCGAATGTCGTATTTTTCTTCTCCTTCGGCAGAAAAAAAGGGAAAAACTTTGCAAAACATCTTTCACGTACGATAATAAGGGACGAACAATACAATTGTCTAGTAAACGACGCTTTGAACAAAGCGAACAATTTCAAATCCTGTCTACTTTTCAAACCAATGTAGATGCCATTGGCAGATAAGATATCAAGTCTATTCCTTGTAGTCCTTGGCTTTTTGAAAATGAATGAGAATTTGAAAATGATAAATGGTTTTGTGCGCACAAAATAAAAGACACTCCATTCATGAGCTCGATGAAATAATATTGTCACAACCTCGTATCCATCCGTACAATTGCTATGAAAAGTTGCGGTCACGTACAAAGGATATCTTACAAAAAAAAAGGAGAAAAAATAGTCATTACCTCTGTCTAAAAAAAGATCTAAAATCTCCTAATGAACACAGAAAACCGAACGGCAATTAGGGAAAGGACACAAGACTAACGAATCGCAATGTGTACTCAACCATGCTTCAATTGTTTGGTCATTTCAAATCACTATTCCAAGCCCAGTCGCCCAACAATCATCAGTTCACCCACCACTGACGGTTCTCACTGTCCTGTGCGTGCGGTGATTATTTACGGATACGGTGCCCAGTCTGACAAGGTGAAACGCATTAAATCCATAATCTACTACCCGTTCGATGCGTATGCAGTATACAATACCGGACAGTGGACATTACAATGCAGTGCTCTGCATTTCATTGCTTACACCGCTTAATAAATCATCGCCAAGACCGTCATCTTTTCCCAGGCGCATACAGAACATAAGAACATGAACTGTCCGTCCCATCCCGGTATGTATCTGTACGTGACTACCAAAAATTAACCAAACCTTGTGCATTCTTTGAGACACGTACTCGTTATAAATTAAAACTTCGTTCTGTGTGAACAGTCATTCCTCTTCCGCTGTTTCTTCTTCTTTTACAATATACAATATTTCTTTCTCAAAAAGAACAAAAACCAAAAAAATATAAAAAAATTCCGAAGCAAGGAGACGAAAACTTTTTGACTCGAATCACTAGAGCCACGCACCAGAATAAGCCCATTCCAGTATTCAAGGCGACAACGACACAATGATAACGCGCGACAACGGTATCTCCATACTTGGCACAAAGCCAAAAGAATGGTAAAAACTTTTTCTTTAAAAGAAAAAATAAAAAAAAAAGAAACCATTCTTCTAACCATCCCAGTTAGGCGATGGTAATGGTGGGTGATGTGTCCCTTGTCCTGGAGGCCGGTTCTCATCCCAACACCCAACTTATTTCTTGCATTCGGCTTATTTCACGTCGGAAGATACACAAAGTGAATGAGATGCAATCCTTGAGATAAGTGCTTACTGTCTATTTCCACTTGACAAGGCAAACATTCAGGACCAAACAGTTGTTTAAGTGGCAACACGCTTACAAACAAAAAATGTAAACGTACGACGACTATATCCTGTAACAAGGTCCTGTGCAAAACTTTTAAGAACAAAATGGAAATAAGGCAGGCGTGAGCCAATGGGTATACCAGAAGGAGACTATATCTTTCTTCATACTCCACCCACTGTTCGAAGAAACTTTTAGGGTTTCCCTTGAACGTCGCCTGCAGGGCTGAGATAGCACCATTGAGATACAAATTTTCGAAAGATGCGTGTTTCCCGGTACACTGTACACTGTGTCAAATCAGCCGACTCGTCGAATCTTTTGTGAGGAAGAAGAACTCGTGTTTTATTTTGGTATCTGCTTTGAGAATTTTCATAATCATCACCACGAACTAGTTGCAGAAAGAGAATAGCACCAAAGACGACCGACGCAACATAGAGAGCAACAGCGCATCTTATCCTGGGATAGCATCAGTGACAGTAGTTTGGATAGTGGTCCCGTCTAGCTACTCGTAGTTACCCAGATATTCGTACCTAGATACTCATCTTCAAGTCGCAGTTCTAGTTGGGTTAGTGCTCGAGACTCTGGAAAAAGATAGACATAACGATGATTAGATGAAAAGTGATGATAATGGAAAATGGTTGGTTGCCTTGTTATACCAGTTTATTGGCAGAGTTTCCCTCTTCTTTTCCTTTTGCAGTAAAACTTAATTTTAATTGGTACACACGTATCTACAGAATAGAAAAGCAGAAACAGAGAAGGTGCTGAGGGTTTGGGGGGACGGGGAAGGTATAAAGACGTGAATGCATTTTATGGACGGATTATGAAAAAGTTTGTTTGTAGTTTTATGGCAAAGATAAAGTAGATAAGTATCTCTCGGCACTTGGGATACGAGTTTGATACAATGTCAAAATGGAAGACGGCTTCCAGAATGGCATGCCGGCATGCAGGAGTTTGTCCTGGTATGTGCGGTATTTGGGAGGGGGACAATGATGCCAATTTAATGACAGTAGAGTAAAGTTTAAATTGTTCGAAGAGAGGTTTGTTGCTATACAAGTACATATAGTACGATGTATTGTAGAAGGTGCATAACTAATGACAACCATGTCTATACTCGTACATTGTACCTTTTTTGCGGTAGGAGACTGTGTGTCTCTGTTCTCTGCAGTCGGGCTTACAATCATCGTTATCATCATCATCAACGATATCACAACCGGTGGAATCATAAAGTTTTCAGTCATAAAAAAGTTGCCTGCTGCACTGAAGATGCCAATACTAATGGTATTATTCGAAAGACAATCTATCTTCAAAGGTTTCCTTTTGTCATGTGTTCCATATTCTGTGCCAGGCTGAAAGATTTTCAGTATTCGTAATAGTGGAACAGGCAGGTCAGTAATTTAAATATAAACTATGTACAGGGCCCTAATGAAAATCTAATCAATCTGGTGCCCTTTGATCTACGGATCTACGAGCAAAGTCGATTCGACCCTTAAAGCAAAGCATAGCCCCAAAACGATCCAATTAAGAGCATTTTCAAGGCTGAGATTATCAGTGTCACGATTCAGTGTCCTACCAAAGCTTAACGAAAACTACTTCTAGACTTGAAACTATTGTAGTTACTAGAGTAGTAACACAACCGCTTAAAGTAAAGGCGAGTGCAGAGCTTTTTCGGGGTTGGTCACTCTTGATATGATGAACCTTGGCCCTTTCTTTTCTTAACAGTTACAAAATCAAGACTTAAGTATTAGAAGTGTGTGATCCGGATTCATTCTGATCCATTTCTCATTACCCCGGAAACAATGAACAAGGTGTTGGGCAAAATAAAAGGCTACTCTCTTCCCAAATTAAACGGCCAAGCAATATCTACCTGTGTCAGGGGGCAAAAACCTTGACATATTCCTTGGCTCAAGGCTCAGCTAACAGTTAAATATTGAACAGCGGGCTACGAAAGCGTGCATAGCTATTTATGCCTGCAATAAAACTTTCGGTAAAAACTGGACTCCTTCTTCCAATAACGCCGGGACTAGGTGGCCAGCGCTAAGTAAGAAAAATACACCTGCTGCCTATCGGTTTCTGCCAGTCACCTTAAAAGGCAATAGGATCTATTCCTCTTCCAAAACTTCGATGGATAGTTCTAACAAGCCATCCAGAAAAATAAAACACTTGCTTACTTACTAAGTTACTTAGGTGGCGCTACAGTTCGGGGCGAGCCTGGGCGTCTACTAACAACCCTTCCGGCCATTCGCTAACTGCCTCCAGTTGCGCATTCGCACTCCAAGTCGGTTGAGCTGCCCTTCTACTTAAGGATACCGCCTAAGGTGAGATCTTCTTCTATAGCGTTGTGCATTCGGGTTAGATTCAAAGATTCAGCGGGGCATTGGTGTCCATTCGCTTTACATCTCCTAACCATCTCAGGCGACTGATGCGCAGTTTTCTGACTAGGTCCATGTCGCTATACAGCTCGTATGAATCTTCTCCTTCTAAGGAGCTGAATATTTTTCGAAGAATTTTTTTCTCGAAACTACTGAGGATATCGTCAATAGCTTTCAATAGGGCCAGCGAATGGGAACAGTGATTCTTCGTTTTATTTCTGCTGAAGTGCTGTTGGCAGAATTCGTAGCAGATCCAAGGTAGACAAAGTCCTTTACTACCTTGAATCGAATTACCTGCTGAGTCGATATAATCGGCATATGCTGGTAGTTGTACAGACTTTTAACAGTGTTCGTTTGTGTGTTCCGCACAGTCCTTTCAGGTATGATGTTAAAGAGGTCACATGACAGTGCGTCACTTTGTCCAACACCTTTTGTGACATTAAAGGTCTCGGTTAAGTCGTTACCGATCTTGACGGAGCAGCGAGCGTTCTCAATCGTCATTCTGCACAGACGGACGTGTTTTGCAGGGATGACAAAACTAGACATGGCTCTCTATATGTAGCTCGCCTCTGTAAATGCTGTCACAAGCGGCCTTAAAATCGCTGAAAATCTGGTGGATACCGATTTGGACGTTTTGAGTTTTTTCCAGGATCTGCCGGGGTGTGAATATTTGGTCGATTGTGGACTTTCGTGGTCTCAAACCGTACTGATAGAGACCCATCAGATTGTTGGTGAAGGGTTTCAAATATTTACACGATACTATATGGCAGATAAGATCTTGTATCCGATGTTGAGGAGACCTATACCTTTATAGTTGGCGCAGTTGTGGGGTCTCCTTTTTTGAGATCCCATTCATCCGGCGCATACTCCTTTGATCTAAGAAATGAGTCGGTGCATGCTCTCCTCAAAGACGAGATATAACAGCCCCGGAAAATAAAATAAGAAACTGAGCATTGGCCCAATCGGACAGATTGAAAACACTCAGACAATATGACGGCACATACACTGAGTCGAAAGCAGAGACTCTAGTGGCTCACTTAGCTGTTAATCTGATCAGAAATGGCTCACAATCAGCTTCCACCACTATAGCTCCTACTATTGTCGTCGGCTATGGTAACAGACGAGGCCATTAAATACGCTGTTACATCCTTTGCGGGCTTCAAGTCTCCTACTTAAGAACAGCTTCTGGCAACCCTGAATCTTCATTCCTAGTCTAGAACTGGCATACATTCCGTACGCCTGGCCAACAGCCACTATACCGATTATCGAAAAAGATGCCTACATGCTTAACAATAATGCAGATCAATAAGTCTGATTTTCTTTATGTTGAATCACGGACACCTTTGCGAATGCATTCTCTAAAATTTTGAAATGCAACTCTCTACTTAACATAATGCTCACAACGGCTCTAACTTCAAAGCTCAATAATATGCAGGATTTGGATGTCATCCTGGATAACAAACTTCTTTGGACTAAACATGTCACGATAAAAACTTCAAGCGGGCTGTGGCCTTTTTGGCAGTATAAAGGAGATTTGGTTCGTCGATGAGCTTATTAATGTAGCATAAATGTAGATGGCAACTCTTCAGGATGCTGCTAGACCTGTGGCCAGATTGAAGCATCTTCGTCTGGACTTTAGAATATGCTCATACTCTATTTTGAGTCTCCCTGATGTGAAGAAGATGATGGCAGATCCCTTCTTACTTCGTAAAAGTCAAGCTTTGTCACCTGTTTTACATATTAGTTCCTCTGCTTTAAAGTTGATTAGAAGTATATTGTATTTTGGAATGGCGAATATGTGATAATAGGAGTAAAAAGAGGTTGTGCTCCTGGTAGAGTCATACCTCCGCTGATATGGTGAAAGTTGGTTGACTCTCTGCTTTCAATAGATCACACACCTTCCGGAAGAAGGATATTTTTATTCTGAGACGCCATATGCTGCCCAACCCGAAAGAGCTTCAGTTTTTCTATTGCATAAATGTAAAAGCATCACGAAAAACTGTAACGGTGAAGCTATCGTTGCATACAATGAAAATATACGAGCCACTCCCAGCCAGTCGACCGCACCACATGTATAGTCAAACTTCATGGCTTCCATTGCTTGACAGACTTACATGCGATGTAGTTCCAAGTTCACAGATGACGATGGAGAAGCACTGCGACGTTGGATGTTACTCAATCTGGAGAAAGCATTCCGCAAAGTTCCGAAAAATCTCAAATGGACAGCATAAATAACTCAAAAAATATCAGAGACGTTTGTAAAAATGGTAGGCGTACGATGACAAATGAACGTGAATATAGTGAATGCAAAGGCAAGATTGGAGTACATATACAAGGTGGGACAAAACTAATGCCATAATGTGAATTGGCTGCCATTTTGCTAGAAATTTTAAAAATTTGCCTCGGTTTTCACGAAATGTCTACTTGAAGGTGTAAAACTGATGACATTAAGTTGGAAAAATAATATCGCTCATTTGATGTTCATTTGCGCTTGTTTTACGGCATTTTGAATTGTTGTTCTGGCTTCAAATTGGTGATTTCTTCCTCAATGTTGGCTTTCAAGACTTGCAAGGTTTGTGGTGTTTTGTGGTAAACGCGAGATTTCAAAAAGCCCCAAAGGAAGAAGTCTAGCGCCGTCAGATCCGGCGATCTGGCCGCCCAGTTCAAATCGCCAAAACGGGAAATCACACGACCTGGAAATTAGTGATTCAAAATCTCCATCGTTGCCCAAGCTATGTGAGTGGTTGCTCAGTTTTGCTGTTCTTGCGGCAATAAGAACTCGTTTAACATCTGTCTGTAGCGCACACCAGTTACGGTTACGGTATTTCCGTCGGCGTCTTCAAAAAAATAAGGGACATTCACTTTTTCACTGCGAATCCCGCACCAAACAGTCACTTTGAGGGGATGTAATAGCTCTTTGTGCATTTAATGTGAATTCCCGTTCCCCAGAAATGCAAAATTTGTTTATTCGCATAATCACTTAAGTGGAAATGGGCTTTGTCGCTCATTATGATATTTGATACGAAATCATCCTCTTCATGCACCAAATTAACCTTACATGACGGTCAGCAGGCAACAATTGGTGAATGGTTTGCGCTGTATAAGGGAACATCTTCAGGTCTTTCAGCAAAAATTCAACGCAAGGCACGTATGCTGATGCCAAATTGTGTGCATCGTTGTCTCATCGATGTTTGTAAACTCGCTCGGATGCCCTCGGCAACAGCAGCGATGTGCTCGGTCGAACGAGCAATACGGGGCCGTTCACTTCTTGCGACATCTCTACTGGACCCAGTTTGCGCACATGATGCAGGACCACGAAGAAAACAACGACGAAATTTACGCTGCGTTTTAACAGACCGGAAATTGGTCAAATAAGCAGTAACAATAATTCCGCGTTCTTCAGGTGTGTATCGCTCCATTGCTAATTGTCAACTTTCTATCTGTCTACGATATAAATGTCGATGCACAATGATGCTTGCCGCCATTTGCAAAAATTATGGCACATTCACAATATGCCATTACTTTTGCCTCACCTTGTACCTACCTAAGCAGTGTTCGAAGTCTGTTTCTGTTCCATGACCTTGCTGGTTTTGACTTTGCACCGTCTGATGAATAACTTTTTCTAAGAAGTCTGACTACAGAAATTTATGAAATCTCTGTGCTGAGTTATAAGAGCAGGAGCAACGCCAATTGAAATAATGATGCTGGCATGGAAGACGATAACCATGGAGATGACCGCATGTTGAGAAAATATTGGTCTGCCTTCTATGTGGAGGTACATATGTGGAATCTCACTGATCAAGAACGGGTGAAAGAGGCAAGTTTTTTTTTGACCTTTTCAAAGCCAGTTCGAGAACCAACAAAATTTTTCATTTTTGATCATAGGATTGACTGAGTTTCACATCATAAGATCGTCAAGACTCCTGTTCGATAAGGCTCAGAGCAGTAATTATTATACAATTAGTACGACCAGCATCACAGTGCGGGGATTTCATTGAATGTTGTCTTTTGATCGCAGTTCTAACTTGCTGTCTTTTAAGAGTTACAATAGACTGCTTTCTGGTATCTCAATGAACAACTTCGTTTTCACTAAACATCAAGAGCGTCAAGCGAAAGTTTTCGCCATTGATATGAATTCTATCCCAACGATAGAGACATAGAGACACTGATTGGCGACAACCCGACCACGAATGAATTGGAGTCTGTAAAATACCTCAAAATAAGGGCCCCATATTGAAACAAACAATACAAGTGATACGAAACCTCGGCAAGTGGTAGGGAAACCTCGGCATTTGTACGAACGAAATCTTCCATCAGTTAAGAGTTAAGGAGACAGTCTGCATCGTAACTGATTGTCGTCCATATCCTTGTTAACTGAGTTATTGTGAGCTTAGTCATTGTGAATTTTTTTTCTATTCTGACAATAACTCTTCGTGCCTCGTGGCTGTTGCAGCTCCTCCAGTTCATAATGTTCACCTTTGACTATATAAATTACGAGTTGTCGTACTCTCTCTGCATGGTTGACATTAATCCAACATTGCCAAACAAAAAGTTTCTCCCAAACTTCTGTTTTTCTTACAACGAAATTGTAATTTGTAAAGAACATTATTCCTGCCCAGGGAAGCGTATAAAAGCAAACTCATCACGCGAACTTATGGCAAAGTTATCCCTTAAAGAGAATTGCTAAAGCGATTACAACAATTCGGTACCATCGTTCTTATTTTGGAAATTAGCTTCCGAAACTTTGTCTAAGACCCGACTGTAGTCGAATACCTATCATTCCCGTGGTGGGGCTTTGTTAATAAATTTTCACTTTATCTGCCGTTATTTCCCTAATCATTGTGTTAATTCAAGTTACGGCATTCTGTGGTCCCGATAATGGTTCCGTTATACCACTAAAATAGATTTATTAATTTTTTTTTCTCTCTATCGTTTTTTTTTTTGATTCCACTGTTGTGCTGTTTGTGATGCCAAAAATGGTCCTCCCACTGTAATATTCAGGAAAACTTGTTGTTTCCCTAAATCATCGCATAATTCACTTTTTTTTCGTTATTTATTGTTATGGTCGTCCTCCATGTAATCATAGTCACAGCCATAGTGGGTAGTCAAAGTCTAGGGAAAGACGTTATCCCTGCCTTGGAAATTCGAATACATATAATAAATGGCCTCCTACAAGTGGTGGCGGTGAAGAAAAATGCTCCAAATTAATTTTCCATCTGAGCACTCAGAGCAGCACACAGCAGCGCTATGAAGATTGAGAAGGGCAAAACTTTAATCTCTCCTAGATGACAGGCTTTACGCCAGCAACATGCATAAGCAGATCAGCAGCCTGAACATTGAATACAGTACGGAAGATTGAACAGAACACTAAACAGAACTATGGAACAGCTCGCTGTCAAGATGTCGTCTTAGAAGAAGACAAAGAGTTTGGATGGTTGACCAGGGCTTGCCCTTCAAAATTAAATCCCTAGTTCCTTAGGCTTCCGAAACAACAACCGAAACAGAAAAGAAAAAACAACAAATCACACTGTCCACACCCTTTTTTCGGTGTGGATAAACGAATTCCCGACTGTATCCGCTGAGGAAGGAAGGTCGGCTGAGTCAGTTTGTCGGATTGTCAGTGGTATGGCTAAACGTTCATAATTCAACCTGACGAGCCATGCAAAAATGTGTGGAGTACAGATACGAGTATTGCCGCATCTTCCACCCCTTTTAAAGCTACTTCACAAGCGTATCAGTTCCCGGGCTGGCTCCTGAGTTCATCTCATCTGATGCCAGCTTCCTTGTATCTGTATGTCCCGTATCTGTTGGGTATGACGTGGTTCGCATCCACACTGGGAACGCCATGAGTAAATAAACAAAAATCGATTTCCGTTTTGAGTTTTGAAACACAAGGTACTCGTTCTATGAAATAAGAGAGAGGGTGGTGGTGGCCACGGCGGATGGCGACACGACGAGAAAACACTGACGAAACAGAGAAAAAGAAAATAATCTCTGAATACGAATACACGAAATTGTGGAGATGGGGGAGTAGAAACAGCAACAGTAATAGCAACAGCAAAAGCAGCCAAATGTAAAAGCAATAGAAGCCGAACCGCGGGGGCACTTCACCATGGCCTTTGATGGTTTTCTGTTTGTTTTGATTTTTTTATTTTCTTTTCCCTGTCTATCTAAGTCTGTTTTTCCGTCCGACAGACAGAAGGACAGACAAACTGTCTATTGATTTAAGCTGTTGCCGTGGTAGTTACCATTTCCAAATAAAAGTCCAAACGCGCATTTTTCAGTGCTCCGTCCAACTCTTTCCAATTCTTTTGGCCCCAGCGGGACACTGAGTTTGTAATTTAGAATAGACTTTGGTGAGGACACACTATGCCATATACACCTGGGACCGCAGCTAACGCACCCTCCCAATCGTTCATCTCATGCGAAAACGGGAGTCAGAAATGCAATTAGCAACATGAGTCCGATGTGGCACTTCTAAAACGAGAGCAGAAAGAGGCGAACACAAAACCTAAAGCGGTTGTCGGTGAGAAGTCAGTTCGAATAAAAACGGTTTCCGATCCCCCGGATGTAAGGGTTCCACCAAAGGGAAAGCGTTCCTTCCTCTGGCTTTTAATTTGCTTTTGATTGCGAAGAGAGTTCAAATTGCAGTTCGTTTTGTACACATGCGAATACGAGTATGTACGTCTCGCACTTGGACATATAGACAGGTACGGTATGGTTAGAGGGCAAGCAATCAAAGTCCCGTTTAATATTTTTGCTCAAGCCGAGTTACCGGAGCTGACATGAGGTTGTATCTAAAGTTTTTTTTTTTTTTTTGCAATTTCGTTGAGAGGTTGATAAAAAGTTTGACAGTTTTGATGAAGTATTTTTTTAAAAATATAGAATGCTGTTTTCGCAATTCTTTGCTTCCAGATTGAACTGTTAATTGGAAAGGAGAAGTTGATGGCAAACATTTTGCCAAAAATTTTGTGAAAAGAAATGAAATTCGAGTGAGCTATTCCTTAGGGAATGCGGAAGCTCTTCGATTCACTTTGGGAATAAAGTGTTGAAAATTAAGTTACTTTTGATGTTCTATGTCAATAATCAGGATGTCGCCCTGCGTGGTATGTTAGCATGTGGACTTGTGCTTAGTACACATATTTTAAAAGACCCATTTATGAATTTCAGAAAATATTTGTAACTTTAACTGAAAACTATGACCTGCGAATGGAACCAACTATAGTCGAATATACTGAAGGAAGTCGTTAGTTCGGATAGCAAGAGCTTCGTTTTGGGCCTCATAGAAGCAGCATTGATTACTGCCTCTGCAGACGAACACCTACAGCATTGTCATGTAAGTCCTACTTCAACTACTCTTACTCGGAAATTACGAATTTTGATAGCGAGTCTCCTGCGGTATTATAAAACGGGACAAGTAGTGGTTGGTCTGAGGCCTATATAAAATATTCCATTGCTCCGAAATGACAACATACGCCTGGGATAGGAATGGAAACTTTTTTGACGACCAAGGACTATCGACGGAGAACTATTCGATTCTGAGATATCAAGTGTGGCCCCAAAATTATAGATTCCTACAATAAGAGCGGGAATTGATACGCTACAAACTCGACATACGGAAGAACAACAAAACGCGAATATGGGATAGAGATCTCATTGTAATTGAGGTGGTTCAAGAATAAATTAAGGACCATAACCAGTATCCAGTGGCACACTCTTGAGCGCAGTCACCAATCCAACACCTAATAGAGATATCGTGATCGTGATGGAAGATTTTAACGCCAAAGATAACACCATCGTGTGGGCCCACGGACTCGCGGACACAAGAAATAGCAACGGCAAAAGGTTTGTAAGCTGCCTGCTTATTGAAGGCAAACTGTTTAACTCACAAGGATTGCCAAAAAACTAGCTGGAATTCGACTGAACGCCAGCATACGAGTACATCGAACCAGGTCTATCATTTTACCATTAGTCGGCGATTTATATAGAAATTGGACACAACTGGACAACTGGCTAACATCAGAATGGATAGGGAGAACCATCTAATGGTATCTGCTATACAACTTCTTAAGGATACCCAGGTATCCGACTGATAGGCTCCGCCAAACAAATGAGGAATCACTTAGCCACAAATGTAGAAACAAAACAATCAGCAAGTTTGCTCTTCAGGGCACCGAAAACTTCTGAAACGCTGTGAAAAATGTTTGTGTTAAAAGGGGAAGATGGCAAAGTACATGGCTGACAGGCGAATGTGTTGAACTCAAAGCAGGGATTGCAGCGCCTTAAAACGATTACTATTATACATCAACGAACTAGCTACTAAGGTTTGAGAAGCAGCAATTAGGTGCGACAGCAGGACCGGCTATAGGATTATTTTGGGAATTTCGCTGATGGTCAAAGGGAAATCATATTTCCATCAGAGCTTTATCCATGCGGAAACAGAGATTTGGACCCAGCTCAGGTGATACTCCCACCAGGATGAAATTACAACACATTGGCGATATGAGCCCTGCAGAAAAACAGACAATTAACATAGATGGCACCCTGGCGAAACTCTTCTTAGCCGTGCCCAACATATCTGCGAAAATCCTACAGCCACTAAGTAGGAAAGCATGGGAAATCGAAGTATTTCCAGGACATTAAAACATTGTTAAGCTGCCCAAGAAAGGAAACCTGACGGCTGTCTGAATCGACTACAGGAAGACCTTGATTCAACGCTCGACATTGAAGAGGCTTTTCGAACTGGATCCTCCCGCGTCAACCAGATCAAAATCTTGCGGATCATTACTGAACAATGCGTTGAGTTGAAAACCGAGACGCTTTATAATGAGCCTTGCGCCGAAGAGGTATGGCAGAAAAGCCAGTCATTACATATGATGGCGTAAATGCCAAGTCGCGCACAACTGTAAGGTATCAGATGATTTTGAAGTTCACAACGAAGCTCGAAAAGGTTGCATTCTTTCGTCACTGCTATTTCACTGCTTGAAAGGATCTTCTAAACAAACAATGCACCGAACAACCAACTACGGATATCGAGCCAAGAACCAATAAAAAGTCAAACCGAATACCGTAGGCTGTCCTGGAGACCGACAATCGATGAGGAAACAAGTTCATTGGGAATGAGGAAACTCAAGTTCGTTGCAGAGCTTCGAACACGATATTCTATTGCGGAAAATTCCTTATTGAAATTGGTGCAACTTTTGTACGGTTGTACGTCATACATATGGCCTTGTGTTACGTATATTATAGGGCACTGCAGTCTTGTTCATCAGTGTAGGATGATAATCATGTATTTTTATTTTTTGTGTATGTTGCAGTTTCTAGCAGTACTTTCCTGAATTTATTGTTTCAACACCTTCTCCAGACCACCAAACTGTAGTGGTTATCAGCCAACATTTGCCACGATTGTTAGAAAGAAATCGATTAAACGCTATTCAACAGGTCGGACGCGAAGTCTTGACCTTGTTGAAGAGGAGGAATAAAAAAAAGAAGCCAAATAGTCAAATCCGGCCTTAACTCGGAACAAGACACATCCTAATAGAGGCTGTTCAAAAATTGTACAGCGTCTCCGTTGCAACGCCAATTTGCACGCCTTCTAAACAGCTCATTTAAAACCTTTTCAAAGGAAGAGTGAAATCTTTACACCTCGAAGCAAAAATAATGCAAGTTGAAAAGCTGATTCGGACTATACAGACTATACAGACCAACACACGTAGGTTATTGCTTGACATTTACTAACATTAAGCTCAAGAAAATTGTTAATGCATCAAATAAAATATCTGTCCAAATCATTCTGCAGTAAAAGACAATCGGTGTGGGTTCAGAAATGTTTAAATATTTTCATGTCATCGGCGTGGATATATATGCGCCGTCAATGATACGATCAGCATCATTGATTGTTAGTATAAATAGCAAAGTACTAAAGTGGCTACCTTGAGGTACTCCGGCTTCAATGGGGTGAGAAATACAGGACCTAAGAAAACATTATATTGCCGATCTTCTAACATGATAAAGCAGGACTGAAAGCCAAGAGCCTTTAGTTTGGACAAAATAATTTTATGCGAGGTTTTGTCGAAAATTTTGCTAAAATCTGTGGCGATCTCTTCAATTTCAATTCCACATTTTAGTGCGCACAAGGTACTTGAGACGAATTCAGTAAGATTTGTGGTTGTAGACCGATCTTTCAAAGATTCGTGCTGGTTTGCAGGAAAGATGGACTTGCAATGAAAAAATATTGAGTCATAAATACTACTCTCAAACAGCTTAGGAATGCAGGAGAACTTAGCAATGGGTCGATATTTAGAAATTCCAACCTTGCGGCCTTTTTTATGAATGGAAAGTATGTAGGAATTCTGCCAGATTATGGAAAAAGTTGCCTGGGACACCGAAAGCTGGAAGAGAACAGTGAGAGGTTGAGCTAACTAATAGAGGCCAGCGGAGTGGTCGTTTTTGAGATCTTCAATTGTTGTGCTTACTTGTTTCAACGTTAAAAAATTATAAGGACTGCCAACCTAAGGTGATCAAGTCTTGAAGGATACAGGGTATCCAAGGCTCTCTGACCAATTTTTGACGCTAAAAGATCTAGGGAGCTCAGGACAATAATAGGAATCCTGACAGGATACTGTCTCCTGCGGAAACACGTAAAGAGATTCAAATTGTCCGATATTTGTAGATCCTGCGATGATCTGCAAGCTGTTGAGAACATAACATACATACTGTGTAAATATGAGGCAATATCGCGTATAATACTCTTTCAGTGTCTCAAGCGAGTCCAATTTTTGATGAGTCGGTCCAATATGTAAGGCGTTATTCCGACAATAGCGTGTCGAATGTTGTCCTCGAGCTGGTCCGAAGTGATTGGCTTGTTAGAGTAGACTGTGAACTTAACATAGCCCCGAGAAAATAATCGAGTGGTGTCAAATTGATGAACGCTCGCCCAGTCGCAAAAGTTCTCCTCCACAAATTCGAGCGTTGCGTCGCTTGTGTGGCATTTAGTGCTGTCTTGTTGGAACCACATCTCGGATATATCGATGTTGTGCGGCTCTGATCACAGAAAGTCGATTAACATCGTTAAGACGATTGACGATAACGGTGTCTCCTTCCCCATTTCGAAAGAAATACTGTCCGATGATGCCATCATGCTATAAATTGCACCAAACAGTCAATCTTTGCAGAGACATTGATGGTTGGTCGAATACTTGCGGATTATGTTCGCTCCAATTGCCGTTATTGGAGTTATTTGCTTGCTGACATAGCCACTGAGCCAAAAATGGAGCTCGTCCTAGAAGATGATTTTTTGGCGAATATCCGTATCTCCAGGGAACATTTCCAGCGCCCAATTAATGAACTCACGACGTTGTCTATGGTCGGCCGGCTTCAATTCTTGCATCAGCACAATCTTATACGGATGTAAGCTCAATTTCAACCGCAAAATAAGCCGGGTTGACTCTCTCGCAATACCCAATTCAGCTGATCGGCGCCGAATCGATTTTTCTGGGTCCTCTTCGATACTGGCCGCTACGGCGACTATGTTTTCTTCATCAAAAAAAAAGATAAAAAAAGCGAACTCGCGTTCAAACTTTTCCATGGTACGACGAATTGCCTGCACACTGAAGCCATTACGACGAACCATCTCACGACGAAATTCACGCTACGTATTTACAACTGAGCCGGAATTTCGATATTTTTTAATATTTCCGCACGTTCTGACAGCTGCTGAAACATAACAATTAGAAAAATTATCATTGCTATCTGGTCACCAGTTATATACCGATTCTAATGTTGTTTGCGAACCGTTGTTTAGGTACGAAAAGTAAGGATAGCCAGGTTCATGGATTTGACTAGTAAAAGGCTGGCTGAATTAATTGACAAAGTTCAGAAAAGTCAATATAGGTAGAGTGATAGTTGAAGAAATCAGTTGTCTTTATCAGAGGTAAAGATAAGGTCAAGCTACCTACCAATACTATTGGTGACTCCACACAACTGATAAAGACCGGAATGAATCGGTGAAAAGGACATATTTTTCAGAGGTGGCTAAAAAAAATAACAATGTCATGGGATCTGCAACATCAAGTAGGCTAGGAGCAATAATAGTTTTTAAAATTAGAGCGGGTTCTTTGAAAGTGCCATAAACGTTTAGACCTTACATGCGACCGAAAAGAGGAGAGGTCGTTTGCGAGTGATATTAAATATTTCGTGCAACCGAATGAACTGTTAATAATAGCGTATGGAGCGACCTTCCGGGAGATCGACAAATTAAACGAAATCGGAGCCTTCAAAATGTCAGCGAATTTCCTGCTGTCTCTCAGCACTCGTTACGTCAGACTGATTAGTGGCCTCATCGTAATTTTCTAAGCACTTTTGCTAAGCACCTTAATGCGCTTAGTACAAGTTTCACAATATTATACGATGGCTTGCCGCGAAGCATTATATCTGTGAGTTTTCGGATTAGGATCGTGTAGTGGGTCCTGGCACTGTAGGTAATCTATCGCTGAAGTGTTTACAAAACCTTCTACGGAACATGCAAAGAGTACAATGCACTAGTTTTTATCTGAAAAGAAAATGTGTTTTAGTACTCCAACTGTATAAGGCTGGTTTATCACAGAAGATCCACTTTTCACCATATAACGGGTGGTCCAAATATAATACCTTCCGCAGAATGAAACAAATCGCTTTACGCTTGAACATGGCTAGGAAATATTGCAAACTTATTTCAAAAGTGAGTGCTGTGTTGCCCAAACAGTGCGTTCATTGAAAAGCAGTTTCGGCCGCAATGAAGCAAACACCGCGAATGCTGCGGACAACGCTCACGGTCCCCGTCATCGTATGTTACCGTACCGACGAGAATATGGCTCCTGTGGCCGAGAGCCTTCGACTCAATCCAGGAACATCGACTCGCCATCGATCTCAAGAACTCAACATTTCGCGTTTCAGCGTGATGAGAATTTTACACAAAGATCTCGGATTATTCCTCTACAAAAACCAATTGAAGACAAACGACCATCTGCTTCGTTATCGCTTCTCAGTTTGGGCTCGAATTGAACGTCGAATTTGGCCCAAAAGTAATTTTTTCTGACGAGACGAACTTTTATCTCGGCGGCTATGTAAACAAACAAAATTGCCGCATCTACGGGTCGGAAAACCAGCACGTGATTATCGAGAAGCCAATGCATCAGCAGAGAGTGACAGATTTTGTAGAAATGCTGGAAATGCCATTTCGGTCAACGGTGAGCCGCGATTACCAAATTCTTGGCTGAAATTGAAGATATGGACTGGGACGATCTTTGGTTTCAGCATGATGATGGCGCGACATGCCACAGAGCCCATGAAACAATCGATCTTTTGGGCGCTAAGTTCGGTAATTGTGTTTTTAGCAGGTGATGTCACTTGGTCGCCTTGAAACTGCGATTTGAGCCCGTTGTCTTGGAAAATTCGATTGACAGGATGCGCTACTGCGAAGCCAGCAGAGGTAGCCACATTAATGTAATCGTATTCCATAACTAATGGGAATGTGCGCTCTTTCTAGGACAGCTGTAATATAACGAAAATAATTTAGTTTTGTTCATTTTATTTTGTTTTTGAAAAGAAACTTGTATTTGAACCATCCTGTTGAGCAGTAGCTTCTCGCGGAATTTAGTGCTACTTGGGCCCTCGTAAAATTATCAATGACGTAGTGTAATAAAAAGTGGGGACAGAGCAATACTAGTCTTATCGTAAACAACTTCTGACTGACGCTACGCATTGACTAGATACAGATACAGTCATAGGTCATGTTGAGTGGCAGGACCAGCGATAGTCCACACCAGGACTTAAAACATATCATATGAGTTAGGGCCACCGGATACCATAAGAGCTAGGCTCCTAGTCGTTCCCACAGTGTGTGTGGTTTTAACCTAAAACGCAGAAAGGGTCTTGAAATTAGTTTTGTCCCGATATAGAGTTGCAACAACTACTGGATGCGGTGACCTTAATATCGGTAAGAGGTTTTACATTGGCCCCCACTCATAACAATGGTGAAGCTTGTACCCTCAGAACTGGCTTAGCGTTGATATTACACTACCAATGTGGGTAAATGCTGCCAGGCGTATCCTGGCATGATGTATGGGTATCCCATTAACTTGTCAGCCATTTATTGTCTGGCGTTCACGCAAGACACAAGAGTCGTCCTGTAGCGCTACCCAAGTATTGTAGTCTATGCAAAAGTGGATCGCTGTCGTTTCGAGCATTCAGAGAAGAGCAAACTTCCAATCTCACGTGAAACCATTTATACCGCTGTTTCACTTTACCAATTGCTTTCAAATGACGAGTAGCTGTTGAATAGTGGACGGAGTTGTTCCTATCTATAATATCTTTCAGTTTGACGTCCACCAGATTCCATTAAAACCCTTAGCTCGTCATTGTCTATTGCCACTTTAAGATGATCACGGGGGATAAGGTTTAATTCTCCTGAACGAAATCTACGAGTATCAAACTGTTTTGGCGTTGCAGGGTTTCTCTGCTGCATTGAGACGAATTGTAAGCCCTCTTATCGATCACAAGAGAGTTGACAGTGATTTTGACGGGTTCCCATTTTGACAATTTGACGTGTGATAACTGTGTCGACCTCTTACCGATCTGCAAAAGCGTCAATTTCATGTGGAATTGCAAGAATGTTAGAAAATATGAAAATAGGTGTTCTTTCGAAAGATACCCGTCGTGATAGAAGTACAACAGTTTGACTTACTAATTCATTTAAACGTTGTTTTGTATTTAGAGCATTCAAAAATAGGTTTAACTTAGGTATAACAGACCTCCGCAAGGTATAGGTATAACAGACAGGGCAAGGCTGCGGTGGTAGAAAAAGTGGAAACAGCTGGCTCAGCCTGCCGCCTCCATCACCACTACTAAGAGTGCGAAGAACGCACACCAAAGGGCAAGGGTGTGCTACGTAACGCCAAGGGTAAGGTAGCAAAATATGTGGGCTGTGATCCCAGCAGCTTAAGCGATGAGAGAACGAAGGCCATCCTGGCCAACAAATGGCTTACTCAACGGGCGACAAGCAAAGGCGATGTAGCAGAGGGGAAGCCGAAAATTATGGAACCGAAACGGGGAGCTTAAATTCGATGGAGCTTGTGGGAGGGCGGACGTAAAGTTGTAGCTTGTGGGAATAAGTCTTCTGTGGACTTCCTCAGACGCTTCATTTTGGAAGTATGCGATGCTTGGGAAAGCATCAAGCTAAAATGTACGCCAGCAGCATGGGTATGGGTTCTGTGTCCCTAAACTTACCCTGAGAAGCTCCTAGGACTACTCCATGTGCAGAATCGGGAACTAAAAGCCGATACATGGGGAGTCCTTAAGACGGGGCTTAGAAAGCCGTACGTGCAACATTTTCTGCTGTCCCTTAACAGGGACTACTTACCATACCTTGAAAAATCGAAAGGTATGGTGAGGTACAGCATGGGTAGGTTGATGGTTAAGCCATTGACCAGGAGAAAGAACGCGGAGATCACCTAACTTAGATAGGGCGGTAGAAAATATTAATAAGGTACTAACAATGGCGTACGAGAAAGCTTTCCCGGCTAACAGAATAGCTAAAAGGGCTCAACCAAAATGGTGCAATAGGGAGATAGGTTTAAAAAGGAAAGAGGTCAGGAAACTCTATAATAGGGCGAAGCTTCTTAGAAGCGACAGTACACGGAATGAGTACTACGAATGTAAGAAACAATTAGAAGTACTACGAATATATCGCGGTGACAGACGAGGTATCGAGGTCACGCAAAGTACTTTCAAAGGAAGCGAGCGTGCCTAACTACCTCAGGAAAAGTGACGGAACTTGGGCTGAAAGGAGCCAAGAGGTTCTGGCAACACTGATGGAAACCAACTTTCCGGGATCCACAGTATCAGGCGACCCTGGCATGCAACAGCACAATGAAAACACTGATCTATCTCTTTCCGAAGAGGAATAGGTGCTCTTATTAATAGGACAAAATTACGGTGGGCAATTTAGTCCTTTAAGCCGTACAAATCTCCCTACGATGGCGGCCTTCCTCGATATTGATGAAGCCTTGGATATTGAATAACGTGGAGTGTACCGCTATTAAAAATGCTCTTGTAGACGCTAACATTGAACACGGCATTACGAACTGGGTGTGCAACATGCTTGAAAGCAGTACAATGCGTATAAGTGTCACGGCATACGCAGATGACTAGTATGGTGGAAAGCAACAAACAAGGAAACCATTTACGGAAAATTAGCGGCGGTTCAAAGAACGGCTTCCATAACCATAAGAGGTGCGCTTCGTATCACCTCTACGGCAGCATTAGACAACTTTTTGCACCTAACACCGCTTGATTTACAGATCAAAAAACTGGCTGGCAACAGTACGATACGACTCACTAATCTGGGTTACTTCAAGAGCAGTAGTTTCGAACATGGCACGGTACTAACGGAGCTACTGCCAGGCAATCCAATTCTAACGGATGAAATTCCTTCCCTGGTCGACTTCGACATCCCGTACGATGTAATTTATCTGGAGAGAGAGGACTGGGAAAAGAATGCAATAATCAGGTCAAATTTTCACAGATGGCTCAAAAACAGAAGGAAGAAACAGGTTATGGTATCTTCTCAGAAGACCCAGAACTAAGAGTGTCTATAAGACGCAAGCAGTGTCTTCCAATCAGAGGTCCTGGCTGTCCTCAGGGCGGTTGAGCTAATGCAGAATGAGATCGATATCCGAAAGAGATTCCGCTATCTACATTGATAGCCAGGCCGCACTCAAGGCAATGGTGCAGTCAGAACCGGGTAAGACTGTGCTGGGTGCCAGGACACTGCGGTATTAAAGGAAATGAACAAGCGGACGAGCTTGCAAGAAAAAGAGGGCCAGGCTACTCGACAATATTGAGGCTGCCAATATCAAACCACCCCTTTGCATAGTGAGGGGCACTATCGAGGAAAAAATCACAAAGACTGCCAACCTAAGGTGGTTAAGCCTTGAAGGACAGAGGGTATCCAAGGCTCTTGGGCCGCTTTTTGGCGGCAAAAGATCTAGGAAGTTAATAAAACTAAACAGGGATAAGCTTAGGACAGTAATAGGAATCCTGACAGCAACCAAAGAAACTCAAATTGTCAGATACGGATATCTGCAGATTCTGTAGTGATCTGCAAGCTCTTGAGGACATAACACACATACTGTGTGAATGCGAGGCAATATCGCAGAGTCGAAGAAAATTTTTAGGGAAATACTTTTTCGAAAACCTAGAGGAAATAGACGGCACGAACGTCAAAGGCCTCCTTAGCTTTTGCAAGAAAATTGGCTCTTTCACGAGGGCGATTGTTTAGGTTTTTTGCCATTTGAAGACAAATTCAATTGGTTCCAAAGGGACCGCGATGGGCCCGTTTTGGTGCCTTGTGTCTGTATGATGGCGTATCCATCACACCCCTGTTTAACCTAACCTAACCTAACCTAGGTATAGCGGATGTTATAAATAAATAAATACGAACCCGTTCTTACGTTTCTCTCCTCAAAACGACAACTTACCTGCAAGAAGAAATGAGAAGTGATTATTTTACAATGCAAATAATATATTGTATGTATGTATCATATTAGAAAAAAAGGGAAATATAAATATTGAAGCCGATACTGAACTGAAACGCAAAAAAGAAGAAATCAAAAATTTCAAACAGTAAATCAAACAAATCCCTCGAATGCTAAGAAGGATTTACATTTCATTTTTAGCCGCTTGCGGGTTTTTCCCCATCTCCATCCATCCATTCGATTTGAACTTCAAAATTAAGATTCGAATTTCATTATGATTTTTCATTTATTTATTTTATTTTTGAATCGTATCTTTGAGGGTGGAATTATTTCCAACAAAATCTCGAGTGTCAAGAACATGCATTATTACCTGGGGCACCCCTGACATTAAATACTTTAAATCTCTGCCTCCGTAAAAGTTATGGAATTATGCCTGCGGCTATTCCTGATTGACAGGAGTACATGACAAAAGGAGGAGCACTAGCAGCCCATGTTACTTTTTGAGCAGCTCATCTATCGTCTCTATAAAATTCTCCAATATTCCTCATATTACGAAAATATGTGAAAAGATATTTTCCCTACAGAATGCCGAAACAATATTTTATAACAAAATTACACCAAACATTTTTGAGTAAAATTACAAATTAAAGGATAGCTAACTGAGTTATGACTCGGTTTGGTTATAAGTTTTTCGAATTTTGTCAGGAATTTTCCAAGAGGGTGCAAAAGGTATAACCCCAAATTCCAGGTCAGTATTGATTTTCTGCCCTGGAGGAATGTTCACCTTTTCTATTGTAGGAATATGTACCTTCGTCCTGCCTGTTAAAGACCGACAATAACTTTTGGATTATCAAATTGGATACGTGAATGGAAAAGGTGGTTTCCCTACAAAAAGGACACATCGTTGGCACTTTTTGATCAAAAGTGTGGAGACAGATTTTCACTACCCTGCAAGGGGTAGTATCCACAATCTGGATAAATTGAGTTCATTTACCTTTTAACGGCTTAGCACCATACGAATATGTTCTCACCCTTATCGAAGTGAAAGGCACTCCCTCTGAAGAAGACACCCTTACTTGCATTCCTGGATGGATATTATGCAAATGGCTGACTACTACATATTTCCTGCAGCAAACTTTCAACACTTTGAGTTGACTTTTAGAGGAACGGACATATGAAGAAGAAATATTGTGCTTCTGGTTTGGGAAGTTGGAAGAGTTATGACCATCATTACTTGCCAATGGGTTTATGTGTCATTAGGCCGGTGAGTAATTAACGACGCTCCTAACATGCAACACTTGCATTGCTGAGACAGAGTACACGCATCATGTCGTGAAGTGGCCTCATTACGTTGGTCAAAAAACAAAAAAAAACAAAAAACAATACTATCCATCTTCTCAGGTTAGCCACGCCAGCGTTTCGTGGCTAGAATTTGTCATAAGGAATGTCTGCGGCGAAGCATGTTTTTTTTTTTTTTTTTTCAATCTCTGGAAGACTGTGTCTAGTGTCTAGCCAGAAAAAAAAAGCGTAAGTTAAGGTCTCAGATTTCAGATTAGAGATTTCAGATTTCAGATTTCCACTGAGATAATTATTTGACTAATGTGCGTCATGGGGGCAGGTAAGACCACCTGTTGGTGTGGGGTCGACTTTGGAACAAAAACAGAAACAACAAAAAACTGAAAGTGCATGACAATATCCGACGAATGGGTTTGGTGTTGTTTAGGTTTGACGTTGGCAATTTGTTTTCCACTGAAACAATTTATATGAACACAAGAAGAAAGTGTGAAGAGGTTTTTTAATGAGATAACAAGATGATGGTGGCGCTGCTTATTGATTCTTATGGGTGGCATAGCACTCATCGTTATTTCATTTTAGTAGGGTTTCGCTTCGATGGTTAGAATGTCTTTGGAGAATCATAAACACCTTTCGAGAATAAAAGCTTAAAGACTTGTTCATATCTCAGCTCTACAGATTTATTGCAATACAAAGCCAATAACATTCAGACTATCATTTAGATGTAACCTTAGAAGAAAGCTAGTTATTTTGGATAGACAAAAACGTAGTCTTCGCGTCGATTCCCCTTTCCTGTGAATATGACATTGTGATGTCGGAGCAGATAGAAAAAGACCATTTGTCGATTAGTGTGACCTCTTTACCATAGATTCTGGCGTCCGATATCTGGACTAACTTTCTATCTAGTTTTGTCGTCAATACAAAAATACAATACAATACTGATGTACCGAACCAAGGCATACGCTGGCAATATACGATATATACCGCCAGTACGAGAACAGGAAGGCACGCCCATGTAAAAGGATGTAAGCGTATAAAATGCTATAAATGAGAAAACGAGAGCTAGCCAGGAGCACTACGAGCAGAGAAAGTTGTTAAAATGCGAGATTCAAAGCTATTGTTAGGGATTATTTTAGAAAGAAATTTTACTGTAGAATCATGTGGACATTTTGGGTGACGGCAGCTTAAGATAATTTGGACTGAGCTGCCAGTGATGAACTCCAAGTTGGCCGAGTTCCCCTTCTAAATGGCTGTTGTTTGCGGACACCGACCCCGGCAGTTTGAAAGGCTCTGTTGGAATTGCATGTCATTTCACTGATGTCACCGATCAGCTGCTGCAGAACTGTCATCCTGTTTCGGATTTTTACTTCTATGTTTTGTTTCTTCGCAAAAATACCGTTTCTCAGATTCAGCAAATGCCTCATGTTCACACGTACAGCGACTGGATAGTGTTTTGGTACAGTTATGACCGTGGCGTTCAGTTTCTTTGCAGAATCGAAAATCCGAAAAACATCCTTTGTTTTGGACTTCTCTAGTGCAATGACGTTTTTGATGTTCGTGTTTTTCGCACGTTATCCTGCAACTGATGCGAATAATCCTGAGTTTTGGGCTTGAAGCAAGTCTAGGCCCCTTTTTTTTGGCAGCATGTACATGCCTACTCGCACATTCCTCATCAAACCAGAGGATTCTTTATGGCAATCACAATCACATCGGAAGCAGTTTCTCTGATGGTTCTTTGGCACCGTTTCCATTGGTCTTCTACGGATTGTGTATGGCGGCGGGATGGGTAAAGATTCTAGTGGTCTCTTGCGATTGCAAGTTTTTAACGTCGAAATTAGGTGGTCTTGCTGTGCCTATATTATCCACATTCATACACTGGCTGCAACAAGGTAATTATTCGAGTGCTAGAGGAGTGCCTGGCTTCGGAACTGCTTGCTAACTACTAAGGGGTAATGCCCGTCAACACATTTTAAGAATCCATTGTCAGACGTCATCTGATGCAGGCTGTGACCAATGACCCACTCCAAGACGGTTTCCTTATCCAATGTTAGGATGTCCTAGCACAATTTTAGTGTAATAGCTGGGGCAGTAAGCATATGATTGGTCTAAGAGACCACAGAATTCGTCTTTGATGCTGTCATCCTTATCCTCTGTAGGAGAATGAACGCAAGTCAGGCTTTATTTCCGAATTTGGCCTTGATGACATTGTGTAGCTTATAGTTGTGCATCCTCAATGTTCGATGGAGTCTTGACATCGTTTGCCTAATCGACAAGACACGCGAACTTGCTAACTGCGCAAAACCATAAAGCTGCTTAAATCCAATTCATGGTAAAAGGGCCATATTTCAAATATGAACGCCCGACACCAGTCATCGACAGCCTTATTGATCCACAGTTGACTGGATATTGAAATTACCTTTGGTAGAATCTTGGAATTGGAAAACTCCAGATGAGCTGTCAAAGTCAGCGGTAATCCCTCAGAGATGGTAGATGTAAAAAATAAAGAAATTTTGTAGTGCTGCTACATATTAAACCACTGGCAAGAATCAAAAGAAATAAACGAGCGTAAGGCCAGATTACTTTCAATAAAAAGAACACTCAACACTGTCTATTGGGCAGGAAGTACTATGATTTCAAGGGAGGAGATTGTGAGGGACTTTGCCCACTTCATCAGTCTTCGAAGGTCTGCTACAAAAGATCAAGGATAGCCTTTTAAATGCTTTTCTCGACCCACTATGTCATTATTCGCTTACGCATGGACTTTCACGAAAGCAAATGAAGATCTTTGTGACTCGTCTCAGTCTCTAGACATTCCTTGAAGACCAGATTCACCCTAAAGTCAAACATTAATTTTTTTGAACTTTATATCGTATACGAACATAACAGATCAGTGTGAACGATCTTTGCCGTTGCTTAAATCCAGAGTAGCCGAACTTAATGAAAACATTCAAAATGTATCGTGGGTAGCCCACTCTTTTACAGCTGCCATAAGGAAAAACGCAAGTTTGAGGTTGGATTCGTCGTAGACTTGACTATGAGACCTTGTCTCACGTTTACTTTAGAAAATGCTCCAACGAATAAAAAGGAGGATGTACTCGTACCTAGGAATGCGTTAGGAATGTTTCTCCAACAGTCAAGGTCTGTATATGTCAGGTTGCATCGAACAAAGGCAACATTACACGAACAGAGGTAGACATAATAGAGATTCAATGAAAACAGACAGCTCGTACTTTTGCTTCTCTCATGCCGAGCGGGATATCGCGCTAAACTGTGGTCAGTTGTTACACAAGCTGCTTAGCAACCATACAGATAGGAAAGGATGAAGAGAGATGGGGAGGCCCAACTGCAGAGTGGTTACAATCCTTGGTAACAGCAGGGAAAACTGCAAATGCTCTGAAGAGATAAGTAAAATTGTGAAAATCGCGGCCTTTTCCAGCATAAGCAAATCCAGAAACCTTTTGATAGGTGTCTAAAACATTCTACTGATATGAAAGGAAGACTTCTCCAAAAAATTTAACTGTGATGGGCCCATACTGCCTCTTAACGCAGTCCTTAATGCTGGAGTGAGTGTTCTCCTGCTAGGACCAGTAAGCAATAATGTTGTGGATGTGTGTATAGCCTACCGGCAGAGCTGTTCACGTCCGGAAATTTGCTGGCAGGCATCAATAACTTTTTTGATTTTTTGAAGGAGAATGGTTCGATGAAAAGGTGTATACACTTTAAAGTGTAGTTCCGTTCATACCGGATGGTTCGCTCAGCCTAACCTGACTCAAATTAAAATTCCAGATAAGCCACAACGCTCCATAAGATATCTTCGATGTGAATCTTAGTCTAGGATGACGAGAATGGCTAATGCAAACTAGTGTCTAAAGATCATTTGCGAAATCTCTGGACATACGTATAGGAAACTTTCCGCAAGATAACTAGCAAAAACCATCGACATATTTCTTTTTATGACCGTTGGCAAGAAGGAGCAAGATCACTGAAAATATCTGTAGCATGATCTTTCCATACTCGTAAATCATTCACAGCACCAATGAAAAACCGTTCGCAAGATCGGTGGAAATGGAAACGTAGGATATAACAGGACAGACAACTGATAACTGACAGCAAACAGACACAGTTCATCAATAGAAAGCAAGCAAGGTTGGCTGCAGTACATTGATTAAGTGTTTATTCTAACCAATTCGGATGAATCTCAAAGCTGTAGACCTACGTACGCTTTTATATCAAATTTAAATCGACTTTTAAATAGAACACCGAGTTGATGTGACAAAACCTCTTTTCGGATAGCATTTGTCATTTCTACGTTGCATAGACCACCTTGTATACGTTTTCTATCCAAGGAGGCAACCACCCTCTTTAACTTATGCATGCCATAGAAAATTATGTCTTTCGGATGTATTTGTCTCATTCCTTTTGTTCGTACATAATAATGACACACTCAAGTGCTGACAAATTTCAAAATGTAGAGCAAAACTTTACCACTATCTCTAAACGAACAAATGAAAGCACTTCATCCGGATGCAGAGTCTGAAACCATCCCAAAATCTTCAAACTTTCCAATACAACCCAGAGACATGTTTATTGCTGGTGTTAAAAAAAAAAACAGAAAACCATGTTTGACTTCCCACTCAGCCCACAGTACTCCTTGTTTTCTTTGATGCCCACTACCCGTTCGCCTACTAAATTTCCAAGCAAAAGACATCTCTCAATGCAAATCTCCTCTTGACTTTTAATTTTCCGATCAACTTCAATTCTATAATCCACGACACGACCCATAATCCACCAAGTCACTTTACAAATACCACGAGAAGATGTTTCAAGCGATGAGATACTTAAAAGAAAAAAAACTCAACTTATTCGAACAACTACTACAAAAATGCATTATGGATGAGGGTATCTCGCACAGGCACAGAAACTGTGTAATGTGATACCCACCTCTCATCTCGACCTTCCTCGTATACAAAAAAAAACACTAGAGAGCATGGCCTGAGCGATTTGGTGTAGTTTGCCCCGGTGCTGGGTAGTTTAATCCATACCACCAAAGAGTGTTGCGTCTGCCGGTAGTTAAAAGTGACGCAGTTTTGAATACCAGCAGCTCGAAACCTACTATAGATTACCTTACTCTACCAACCTATAAGAACTCCCTCTCAATCTCAATTTCAATTTCAATCCATGCTGGCTATTCGTATCTACAATAGTATCTATGTGTGTCGAAGGTTCTTTAATTTGAATGAGGCTTATTCAGTTCAGATATCAGCTCTGCTGTTGTGTGGATTAAATTTCATTGTACGGATATTGGAGATTTCTTCTCAGTGCGTATCCCAAAGGCGTAACTCGAAGGTTTAGTTCACGAGTTTCACAGAGTTCTTATGTGTACATCGAAGGCGCGAGAGGTTCGCACTACGGCCATGTACCATTTAATAGTCCAACCATATAGCATGCGATGCACACCTACTCACACTCTTTTGACTCAGTAAGTGTCTTAAAGATATGTTGCAGAACAGTGTGACCATATGAATTCAGAAAAAAGTATTTTCGCAAAAGATGGAATGATTTCAGCAGTAGCCGCATGCTAACTTATGTACTTACTTCAGTGCCGTGTTAAGGTCTCGAGTAGTTGAGTCAATAACAAACATGTCTCTCCAGTCAGCAGTTTTGTTTCCTAGTTTCATCTTGGTGATGGTTCTTCGAATCCTCGGAGTCTTATTTGGAATTCTTGCTCACCATCGTCCGGATTGAATGGTTCGTTAAACCTGACGGTGGCAGGTTTATCGTCATCAACGTTAAACACTCTGCAGAAATAGCTTTTTCCACATTCTCATCACTGACTGCGAATCTACTACTAGATTTTCTCGTGCGTCCTTCCAAGCTCCGAATGCCGTTTCTGCCATAATATCTCTAAATTTCCTTGATCTCGCAATTGTGGTATATTAAGGGACCTAGCAGTGGCATCGTTCGCATTTGAGGCTGTCGGTTGTTTCGTAACTTACTCTCAACCTGGAAGGTCAGGTAATTTGGCAGACCCTGGACATAAGAGGCTGATTACACCAGTGTCAGTTGCCCACTACGGGGTAATGATTGTCGCTGTTAATCGTATTTGAGTTTTTCCGCCACCATTTACGAGGAGGTAAACCAAATACTCGATACGAACTTTAAACGTTGCGTTATTGTCATGTTTTAGGCCATGGGTTCAACAAATCTTTATTTCCAAGAAAAGGCAGTTTATTGACAAATGAGTGGGTAAAAACCCTTCAGGCTTAACCGTGACTGCCTCTGTTATCGTGACTATTTCCGCCATGGCGGTACGTCCTCAACAATTTACTAGGTCTTCATCGTAGGCAACTTTCAATTGCAACAAATGCCGGTCTATTCGAAATGAATGTCTAATCCACTGCCACTACCACTTCTACCATAAAATATGGATGTCTATATTATACTGTGTTGGTCTTAGCTGCCACTGTCGAAAGCCGATCATGACGTAATGATGATAAGCAGGATTGCCAACGACACTTCCCAGACAAGAACAAGATCAATAACAGCTCAAAGGTAATTCTACGTATGAGCCATAATGTATGACCCTTAAGAGTTTAGACCCTGTGCTTTAGAATGTCGGTTGTGGCTCGTGCAGTATCCGCCTTTGCTCCGTCCTGTTGGAACCACATGTACTCCTGGCCCAATTCATCCAACTGAGGAATGGAAATTTCACTGATCATGGCTCTGTAACACTCCGTTTGACCCGCATCGTTCTCATAAAAAATTAAAACGTAAACAGCACACCATGCAGTGACTTTGAGTGGATGTAATGCCTTTTCATGCATTACTCGCGGATTTTCAGTGTCTCAGAACCGCACGAATCCACATAATCATTGGCGACACAAATTCTAATTATGTTTGCTTCACAAATGTTAAAATCGAATTAACATTCGACGCCATTTGTAAAATCTCTGACTTTGTTACACACCGACTCGATTTTTTTAGAGTTATTGCAGTCGATTTCCACAGTGGTTAAGTTCGTTGACTCCGCGCCAAGGGTGATTTGTTCGATTCCCAAGCTATACTCTGAAAAACATACAAAAAATAATATTTTCCCACTCCACAATTCTTCTATGCCCAACATGCCAAGACGAACATCATACTTGTAGACTATCAGCTCCTGCGATTTAAATAGAGGTCAAGTCGGTGATGTCGGAGCGGAAATCTCAGTGGCACATGAACCGTCACTCATAATACTCGTACTTTCTAGGCTGTTCAGCAGGGTTGGTACGTGTAGTTGGAAGCTGGGTTGAGAGTCTCCATTTATTTGTATCTACATTTCCTTCCGGTCTGTGGGACCTAATGTCATATCTTTAAAATATAACAGTCTTTTGCAGGAGATGATAAGGACTTTAAGGTAAAAAGCAAGCAATTACTTCTGCTCCTAAAATGATGTCGATCCTACTTGGAATGTAGTAGGTTGGGTCAGCAAAGGCCTAAATTTTGTAATATTTGGCGTTATCTTGCAAGATGGGAGAGTCTTAGTCACATTTTAGGGGGTTAGTCCTCAGGATAATCTTCACCTTGTGCTTCACTGTAGATATTTCGTGCGACCCAACTCCTGATACAGTTGCATCTACTTTGGTTGTTTGTAGTTGAAGTTTCTTTATTGTATCTTCGGTGAGCCTTGATCTATTAGTGACCTGATGCGTTGGTCGGTGTTCCGTCCAACCACATTGATTAAAGCAGTTGCAAGCACTACATTGTTGTCTGTTGTGCAGTTATGAGACTTGATTATATCATTTGTTTGAGGTGAAGAGGATGAACGTCCAGTTAAGGCGTGCCGTCTGAAACCCTTAGAATCGTTTGTCGTTGATTCCTGATGAATGGATGAATGATGTCTTCCCTGACACTTATGGCACCTGACTTGTGACACACACCTTAGTGAGATATGTTCTGGTCTTAAGCAGTTTATACATAATTTTTGTTACTTAACGAAGACATTTCTTTGTTTTAGGCCCTTTTCCAGGAACTGTTTGCATATGGTATGTGTAGTTTGTGATCTCCTTTGCATAGCTCACATTGTATTGCGTTCAGTGTCGAGTGATACATTTTTGGTTGATATACCTTTGGTTTAGTATCCTTCTTATCTGTTATTGTTTCCATCGACTGGGATCTTTTGTCGGTGAACTGTAGTAGAAAGTCGAGCTCATTTAAGGATTGTTCATATAATCGCTGCGATTCCTTGTCCATCTTTTGTTGTATAATGTAAGCAACAAAGGTTCCCCATGTGGTTGTGTCTATACCAAGATTCTTTATTTCTGACATACATTCTCTCGTTGTGTCACATAGTTGTTTTAAGGGTGATGCTGATTCCGTTGCCAGTGTTGTTTTAGCAGTTTCTGAACATATGTTGTATAGATCAGCCGCTTATTGTTGTATCACTGCTCGATTAGGTTCCAAGCTGTAGTGTAGTTTTCACCAGTTACTTGTAGGTGTTTTATCATATTTCCTGGACCTTTCTTTAGGTGCGTCTTTAAGTACTGCATCTTCTGCACTGCGTTTAGTGCGTGCTTGTTGTACACTATAGTAGTGTTTGAAATACCACCTTGATCAAAAAATTCCAGAAATTTATTCAGAAAATTAAAAATACAAGTTTATTCATCTAATTCTATATTTTCCACTTCAAAGTAATCCCCATCGACTGCAACACACTTATGCCAGCGCTTGATCCAATCCTCGAAACATTTTTTATATTCGATTTTCGGTATGTCCGTCAATGCTTCCTGAGATTTTTCCATTACTTCCTCTCGGCTGCTGGAACGCGTTCCCCGTAGTGATTTTTTAACTCGATTGTACAGAAAGAAGTCACAGGGGGCCAAATCAGGTGAATTTCGGCGGCTGTTGGATGATATTTGTTGCAGTTTTCGTCAAAAAATTACCAATAATGATGGCACTGTGCGACAGTGCGTTATCATGCCACAATTCTGGTCTCTTTCGGCAAATTGCTTCACGCAAACGTCTCATAACGCCCAAATAATACTCTTTGTTTACTGTCTGGCCTTCTGGGAAAAATTCATGATGCACTACAGCGTTGTAATCCATGAAAACCGTGCGCATTGCCTTAATTTTGACTGAAAACGACGTGGTTTTTTTTTGGTCCGGGCTCATTTGGTGAACGTCATTCACTTGCCCGATGTCTGGATTGCGTGTCGTACTCATAAACCCACGTCACGTCTCCAGTAATGATCCTTTTGATGAATGTGGGATCGGATTCAGCAACGCTAATCATCTCGTTTGCGACGTCAACACGGTCTCTTTTTTGCATGAAATTGAGGTCTTTTGGCACCAACTTTGCTGCTACACGACGGAAACCCAAATCATTAACCAAAATGTCTTGGACGGATCCATAGGCAATGTTCAAGTCCTCCGCTATCTCTCTGATGGTTAATTTGCGGTTATTGACCAACATTTCTTTTACTCCATCAATGTTTTCGTCGGTTTTTGATGTTGATGGTCTGCCACTGCGTTCATCATCTTCGATTGACTCACGACAACTTTTGAACCGCTCGTGCCACTGGTAAACGACCGTTTGCTTTAAATAATCATTGCCGGAACACTTTTCCAACGTTCGCGCACTATTAAATCTGTTTTTTACGCAAAATGTAATACAAGTTCGTTGTTGCAACTTTAAATGCATTTCTAGAGTTGTAAAAAATCGCCAACATACACAGAGATAGATGTACTCTTGGCTACGTAACTTTTGCAAATATCAAGCTATGACGCTAAGATTTACAGGGAATATCAACAACAGATTTAACAACTTAACAAAAAAAAACGTAACTCAAATCGGAGCGCCACACGGTGGTAAATGCTTGTTTCTTACACAATAGACTTGTAGCGAGAATCCTAAGATTTTCAAAGATCTGGTGTGTAGAAAAGTTATTAAAGAATTTCGAAATGACGAATAAGAAAATATTCGAAGAAACTTCGTACTGGTGTTACTATTACAATAACAATAGAACTTAATGACAAAGAAGAAGTGGCTCCACAGCAATGCATCGGATGATCGTAGGATCTTTCGGACAGGATAGCGAATAAAATAATCTACTCCGTCGATCGAATTTCTAACTTTGCGACTTTGGTGAGCATTATCTCAGTCGACAAATAAAAATACATAGATCTGGTCACACTTATACCCGCTATGCTCAGTTGATATTTATGTTTGTTTTGTTGTGTGGTTGTTACACCACATTCAGGGCTACATTGACCTCCTACACACATGCATACTCTATAAGAGCAACAAAGTTTATATTTATGCGTTTAGTGGTAGATAAGATGCAAGATTCCAGATCCACAGATACAAGATATGAGTTGAAAGATACTTTCTCGAGATGCTAGTTAGGTGGGACTGTTGCTTCTGTTGTGTTCTACTTTTCAAAAAATGAAACCTCCAAGTGGGTGTGTTGGGTTTTTACTCCTAAGTTGTGTTGCATTTTTTTTTTTGTTTTATATCTCACCTCATGCATCCATTACCTGGTGGAGAGTGTCTTTAAGATGTAAACAATCATTAACAAAACATGAGATAATCTATTCACAAGTAAATTTGGTCCATTTCCAAAGGAAACACGTTGAAATTGAGGGAGATACTCATACATGTTTGAATTACAATACTTGGACAAGTAGAGTGTGTTGTTTTGTTGTTGTTTTCGGATTGTTGTGTGCTGGGTGGAATGCATAATGATCCCGGTTTTCTTTCGCTAGAATCGTGAAACATAGAAATCACCACTTTGTAACGATTTGCAAGTTATCGTTAGATGATGGATGTGGCATGATGTGGTGGTGTGATGTTGTTATACTGAGATGGTTACTTGAAGGAGAACAACAAAGAACAACGACACGAAACAAACAAAGAGAAAGGGCTATTCGTTAGTCAATTATCGGTTAATGGCTAACTTGATATCGTGATTCAAAGTACCCGAAGTATCTTTGAGTGGTTTAGTGATGCATATCTACCCGTGGTACAAGTGTTAAATGGTAGTGTGAATGTAGAAATTTCGAAATAATCGGATCAGTTCTTTTTTTTCTATCTCTCCCGAACATGAATTCAACAAGTCTTGCCTCGAGTTCTGTGGATAAAGGAATTTATGGCGAAATCGAGGCTTGAAAGGCCTTTATCTGATTTTTCTTTTCCAAAAATGTACCCATTCGGTTCCCTTGATTTCGTTGAGAGAATTCGAATATTGATCCCAATTTATTCTAGGGACTTCAAACAGAATACCAAGGTGCAAATGAGTTGTTTTCAGATAGAATAATCACATCACAAATTGCAATTAGTTCAATTGGATGCATTTTTCATGTAGGAGAATGGCTACGAAAACTGCTCTTTAATACGGAATGTAAGAATACCCACTGTTAAGGGTAGATTCAGTCTCAGAAAGTCCAGCAATTTTTTCTCTCGATAAGATGACGCACAGTCTTGTCGTACAATGAAATTGCTGTCTATTGCAGTATTCCCTTACTCGTTTTATTGTGTCCTTAAGAAATAGGAATCAATTGGCTGCCCAGACAGGAGCAATTTATCACCATTAGACTGTTGTCTTTAAGATACGTGACAACAGAGTCGGTTCCATTGATTCTAAAAGCTATTTTATAGCTGGGAAAGAAGAACAATTCTTTTGGGGGTTGTTTTTATTTTCTTTCTTTTTTTTTATAAAATAAATTCGGACTGAACACGAGTGTAAGTTTATCTTTAAGGGTACGAGCTTGCCATATTGGAACCTTAATATGTATTTATATATGCAATTTGATGTAGCTTCTTTCAGTCCCTTGGGGGGGGTTCTTACAACCTTTGAATATCGCTGCTGTCCGACTAAAGACTTATTGTCTGAGGAAACGAATAAAGTGCTTGTGGTACGATTGCCGACGAAAAATAAATGATATGAACTTTTGGTGCAATTTAAAAAAAGCTACATTTTACAGACTTTTAGAGGTAATTTTCCTTCTTACGAAGTTAACCTTTCCGTAGTTTCTGCTTCTTGACAAATACGGGTTTCAATCTTCTCTCTCCAAACTTTGATTTTGTAGTAAAAATAAGAATTTGTAAGAAAAATAAAAAAATTACCTACACGAGGCAGGAATAGACATTCCAACAACGGCGACGATTGCGCAAACCCGCTCAATGTACCAAGAAGCATTTGGTACTTTTGCGCTCCAAAATAGAGACGAAGAAACTTCAGGAACTTCATGCGTATACACGACTTCCGACAGAGTACTCTCTCGGGTTGAGCCCCTACTTCTCACAATGTACTCACTTCTGATGATGCACCAACTTCTGCCTTAGCTGGGCAGCAAATGTCTAGCGGACGATTAAATTCAGGAAATATTTCTGATGACGCTGAGGAACGAGAGCTTGCTCGGTTGGAAAGTAGGAAGCGTATTAGGGAATTGCAGCAGGAGTTACAAGATTCAGAGCCGGTCCCAACAACTGTGAAAAAAGTGGATTTTATCGACATAGAAAACGCAGTGCCCTTGTTCTCCGGCGACGATAATTATATCGTACGGAAGTGGGTAGCAGATTTCGAAGATGTCGCCCAGTCGCTCTGTTGCGATGATCCCATCAAATACCTTTGTGCTCGTCGTCTTTTGACAGGAACTCCCAGGGTCCTTCTGAGAACCATTCACGTCAACTGCTGGAGTTCCTAGTCTACCACAAGCTGAGTCGCCGTTCATCGCTAAAAGATGAATCGACTTTCCACATGCAAGAAATCGACGAAGCTGAATTACTCGAAGCACCTCAATCCTGAACGCCGCCAAATCCATATTGGAGTTGAGTTTTCGAAGCCGCTGCCGTCACTTATGACCAAGGGAGGTCCGTCGTCTGCGTCAACAATGCCTACAACTTCAGCAAGAGGGCGCAATATTTCCGTGAAAGAGCAAGAAAGGTGCTTCAATTGTTCAAAGTTCGGTCGTTTTGCATCCAGCTGTCCAGAAGAGAAAAGACCACCAAGCTCATGTTTTCGATGTTTCAAAACTGGACATACATACAAGACCTGCCCACAAGCGAAACAGAGGCGAACCGTTGGAGCCCTTCATGCAGACAACGATGCCCTCAATGCCAACGATAGCGAAGAAGAAATAATACAACCATTGAGTGCTGTACAACTGGTGAAAATTTTGATTCTCTTTTGGACACCGGTAATCCGGTTAGTTTTATTCGGAAGACATTGGTGCATGAAGACATACCCTTAGGAAAGCTCTCGTATTCCAAATATAAAAGATTATGAAACTACATTATTCTTTCCGGGTTAAAAAGAAAAATTTCGTTCATGATTATTCCAGATGGTGCCATACTGGTTCCTCTGTTGATTGGTCGCGATGGATTACGAGCTTTTAATATTATGTTACAAATGAATTCAAAAAGTGTGTCTTCTCCGTAAAAATGTACTTCCTTGATTCTTGTTTAAGTTCTGTGTATTGTTGTACTTACGCCCCTGATAATGTGAAAACATTCAGTTCGATTAGTTGGGAAAGTGGGTATCCTATGGATAGTAGTGCGCCGTGTGACAAAACAGTCAATTACAGTTCGGGAAGGGATGATTCTGCTTTTCAGGATGGCGGGTTTTTTTGAGATTTGTGGCATAGAACCCACATTGAATGAGGAGTTAAATATTGGCCCAAACCTTAGTTTAGGGATACAAATAGAAATTTGTGTCGGTCTTCAAGGAAAAGTATCTGAACTTTGACAAACTGAAAGCTAAACCTCTAAACTATGTGATGCATATTCGGCTGACGAATGACACTCCTTTCTTCTGTTCTCCTCGCCGACTGTCATTCGCTGAGAAGCAGAAAGTGAACGATATTATAAAAGATCTTCTGGACCAAAAGATTATCAAGCCTAGTGTTTCTCCATACGCCTCACCCATTGTTCTAGTAAAGAAAAAGTCTGGGGAAACCCGAATGTACATAGATTAGCGTGCTTTAAACAAACTTACCATCCGTGGTACTCCTCAAGGAGTACCTTGAGGGAAAGAAAATTTTTACATTGTTGGACCTTAAGAGTGATTTTCACCACGTTAAGATGTCTGCCGATTCGACGCACTTAACTTCTTTTTTACTCCATGTGGACAATTTGAGTTTCTTAAGATGCCTTTGGGGCTTAACAGAGGCTGTACTTGGCCTCTGTTTATGCACCTGAGGCTTCACAATTCACTCTATTCATTACAGAGCTCGTCTTCATTAACGCTGGCCTCAACTACAGCGATATTTTCTTCAAAATGCACTGATGCCATTCATGCCATTCGTGTGGCGTTAATTTTAGTACAGGGCCAAGATGAGCGGCTGTTCGAATGCGACGTTCAGAGTTTGGACCCTAAAACGCGTAAAGGTAAAGAACATCGTGGCTAGGATGGACTTAGCAATAGTAGATGTGTTTTTGCTAAGGATACCAAAACCGGTATATCCGTGTTTGTATATACGCATTTGAATCCCAATGAGATGAGAAGGTGAGCTAAAGATACTTGGCTGACTTGGTTCTTCACTTACTCTAGCACTGTTAAGTTGAGCAACACCGGGTCCAGAGAATTGTAATTGTAATATGTAGATACGCTGATTTTAGTTTATCGCAATATGATTTTTGTCGCCTGATCCTAGAACGTAAGATTTGGTTTTCATATTCGTCTCAAACCAGAGGTCTGTCTCTACATTGACATATGTTTACGCTTCATAGAATTGGTTGTTATGCCTTATTCGCCATGTCTGCACAATTTTGCTTAGCGTTTAAAACTTGGGGTCCTAGCCTAGAACTAACAGAACCACAGTTTCCTTCGATTTGTTGAGTTGAGAGTTCCAAATCCGACGAACAAACAAGAGAGGTCTTAGGTTCTATTCACACACAATATATCAAAAAACCAAAAGTTATTTCGGACGACACTACACTTTCAGCAGGAAATGATACGAAAAAGTTTCTCATTCCATTGGGAATCGGCGAAAAATCGTAGCGTACGGTTGAAGCATCATTCTTTGTTAATTTTTTTTCTCACTTAAATGCAACAACAATTTGTTACGATTCACTTTTGTCGGATCTCAACTGTCATGTGGTGTCAGTTTGACTATTCTTTAACCTCTACAAATGCACCCTAAATCGCACGTTGAATGCATGATATGGATATTGTCTAAGTATCCAAATATCTGCACGGGATGGCTCAAATTAATTCCTCCCATCCCTCCTGCACCTAAGTGAAGAAGTCACATGCCGGAAGATTTACAAGGTATCTACGAGTAAATGTGGAAACTGCTTTACAGTCTATAAGGCGGAGCGTGTTCTACGATGACTGTGACGAAAAATCGACCCTCCGTGGGCCTAAGTGGTGATTGGGCTCGCCAAGATGATTGTCAAAATAATCGGTTCATCGGAATCGGTTACCATTCTGGGTGCTGTGATAAGTTGAACTTGTTAAATATAGGATAAAACGGAAATTGTGATGAAAAATAAGACCAACCGGAGGGCTGAGTACAGTACCTTTACCTTTTCATTTGGTTCCTTTTATAATCCTAGAATGTTGTTACTATCCTCAGACTATCCGATTTCTGTTAGCTCGATTACTGCGTGGGATTTTTGCGTGGCTCGGTACACTTACCAAGCGTGCGGGGTAAATGAAGTTGTCCCGGGCTACTTCCTTGATGATTATTCGGAACTGGATCTACTAATCTTCGGCGTGTATGAAATGTGGTAGTATATTCGAAAATTTCGTGTTCAAGCATTCAATGGTCCAGCTATTCAAGACGTGCATAAGTGTCCAACGTTGAGTTCTTCACTCAATTAATATCGCGGTAGCTTTTCGTTGAATATTCAAACTCAAAAGCAGATCCGCGACCTGAAAGGGATCAACTTCAACAATTGTAAGACAGTACGTATTCCTTCAGTATATTAGATTCAAGTCCCTCACTGTAGAGTACTCGATCTTTGTAAAACTTGTGGATTGTGCAAGTACTGTACTAGTCAGAAGCCGTTAACCGTTTTGTCATTTCATGAAGGTTGTACTTCGATTTTTGTATTTAAGTTCATACGTATGATGTTGACGTTGTAGGCATGGTGAGCTTCGTCCAAGAGTGTTGTTGGGTGATCAAAACGCATATTTCAGACCAACGTGGATAGCGAATAGACAGTTTTCAATAACTTATTGTAAGCGCTACCACCGACCTATTGAAAACACACTGATAAAGTCTTGGTACTCCATACAAACCTCACTTTCAAATAAAGAGGTGCCTCATCTATCTAATGTGGACGGAAGCTCGTTCTGGTGAAATACACCATCGAACCCTTTAATTCACCATTAAATTGAAGAGTTTACCAAATATTTCATAGTTAGATCTTTGTACCGCAGAATTTTTTAAGACGCACTCTTTCACCGTTTTCAACAACAGAATTTCTGACCGCATGTGTAACTGAGCCACAAAAAGCGGCGTAAACGAATCAATAGTTTTGTGTGTTAGAGAAATGCTTTTGAAGAGAACCCTGATTGCGAATGCTGACTGGTGCCGATATATGATAACGGTCGTAAGGAGGGTATGACAAGGGGGTGGGGTTCTATTTCCAATTCTCTGGTGCATGTTACTCGAAGTTCTAGTTTACGCTCTCAATGGTTCCAATGACTACGCTTACGCTTATGCAAATGATTTTACTGTATTTTCTGTTGGGTCAGCTTATATAACGCAGGTAGCTCTAGACGTGGAATTACGAATTAGCCTTCAATCAATTCTTTCAAACCTAGGGCTGATTTCCTTACGATTAGGAGGCAACTGAATGGTCGGAGTCATCTAGCGCTTAAAGGTACTCGCATTTAGGCCTCATTTTGGATAGAAGACTTGTTTTGGACCAAAGAAAGACTTCAAGGCGCTGTCGGCTTTCTGTTAGTATTATGGATCTTTAGGAGGGTCCTTTGGTAGATTCAAAGTGGCTTTGACAATTATATCCTATGAGTCAAGTGCCTGCCTAACAAACCTGTCTTTGCTCTATGCGCACTAATAAATCTCAATCCCCTTGATAATCATATCGTAATCAGCCCATGGAAAGCCCAAAGCCATCTCCCATTTAAAATGAAATGGTCCATTTTACACCACACAGTGGGACTTTGACTGTGGATATGCCATGTGCTGAAAGGACATCAGAACTCCTGTTGCTTCGAAGCTATGAAGTCGCATTTTCTTTTGGAATGGTTTCAGCGAAAATATAAGCAATCAAATGACTTTTTTTTATATATAATTAGCGCGCGCTCAAGGGGCTTTTGGTACCCTTAAAATGCTTGCACACAGCGCAGGTGAAAGAAAGTTCGTGAGAATGAAAAAAGAGGTGATGATGTACGTTGGTCTTAAATGTTTGCAAGTTACAATGACTAGGGAATAAAGAGCCTGACATGGCATTCCATAAGGGAGTTGTACGGCTTAGGAACGAATCACGATATTTCAGCGTACGTCCTAAAGTGGGCTTAAGGATATGCGATACAGGTATTACGGTTGAAAGTTTGAAGGAGGCGGAATTCTACTGGCAATTTCGATGGAGCACTGGTGTGAAAATAGCGATAGAGCAAGGTCAGGCAAGAGACGTTACTTCGGTGTTCAAGCGTGCAAATTACCTGTGCAATATTGGCGTCACCAATGAGTTTTATCGCACGGTTTTGAATTTTTTCTAGCAAATGAGTACTCCAATTTTAGGTGGATAATACAATATATTGAGACCAGATCAGAAGTAGCATTTTTGACGACAGGTGTCATTCAAGGATAATGGCTGGGTATTTCAATTTCACTATAACGACATCAGACAGTATTCGTGTTTCGGAAGCATTAAATTCCACTCTGTTGATAGTTACTCAATTGGTTGTGCTGTTAACATCGGAACTTAATAAGCTTAGCATACGCTGCCATTCCCGTTCTACAGCCGAATAACAACGAATATGAAAACCAGAGAGTACTGTCGTCAGCAAAGGAACATATTGGATTAGAAGTACAATAGTAGAGAATCGATCTTTAATGAAAATTAAAAAGAGTGTCGGAGACAAAACGGAACCCTGTGACACACCAGCATTGATTTTGTGAATACCGGACTTGAAATGATCCAAGACAACTTGAATTGAGCGTTAGGAGAAAAGAGCCTGATGCCAAACTCTGTGAAATGCCTTACAAATATCATGCACAGATATGCCATCAAATCACCAGTAGACCTGTTGCTACGAAAACATTACTGACTGTCATTGAAAAGTTTTCGTGTTTTGAGATATTGAGGCTTTTCACAGCTCGAGTCGTACCATGCCATTTCTTTTGGTCTGATGAAGGATGAGGGATAGAACATCTCGTTCCAAAGATAATAGTGTTTGTGATCATACGAGTATAAGCAGCGGCATTCACACTTCATTGAGGACACATAATGACCAGCTTAAATTCCTAAATAAGATATTAAATATGGTCTATCTCGTATTGCCATACGGTTCTTTTAGGAATATTTTCTCTAACTGTATTGTCGGTATACAAGAAATTAGCTGATATGACACAATGGTTCCTCGAGCCTAGAGAGGAGAGCACATCAACGGTGTACTTATCAGGCTGAGAAGTTAAAAACAAGTTCAGGCTGTTGGCGGTATGACTATCAAATTTTGGTATTCGCGTGGCCTCATTTACCAGCTGAGTCAAAAGATGTTTTCCGCAGCGAAGATTGTCCTTCGGGTGTTGTCTGTCCAGAATGCCGAAGCCGCCCAGAATTATTTATATTGAAGTTGCCAGTAATAACGATTTCATTATAAGATACAATTCTTTGAATGGAGTTAGACAGCGCATCCAACACGTTACAGCCCGAATTACTGTCCAGTCAGGGGCTTTTGCGAATAAAGCAGCAGTGGGTGACTTGCTTACGGAGATGCATTTTTAACCACATGACGTTGTGTACCAGATTGGAATATGGATCACTTTGTGGTGGAGTGTGGTGAACTATTGTACATCATTACGCACATAAGAGCGCGATGAGAAAAAGATAATGGCACTCGTTTTTAGCCAGGTAGCTTCAGATTTGAGAGGTGTGGACGGAGATCTACCTGCGATTCACTAAGTGCCAAGGCTGCGAAGGTTTATGGAATCAAATTGGAATCCATTGCTTACGACAATGGAAAACAGTATATAAAGGTCCCAATAGGGAATTGACAACTTTGAATTTAATTTGTGAACGCACTCTTTCACTAATCATCAAACTGTCACTTTCAATTTATTCAGTAAACTCAACATTTTCATCATGGTAAAGTACACAAACGAGCAACGTCTGCAAATTATAAAAACTTTCTACCGAAATTCGGAGTCGGTAACTGTAACTTTAAGAGCGTTAACTCCAATTTTCGGTCGTAATTCTGGCCCTGGTAGACAGGCAATAACAAGTTTAGTGCAAAAATTTGAGTCTACATATTCGTTGTGTGATGTTGCCGTGTCAGTGAGACAACGGATTGGCCGAAGTGTCGAAAATATCGATGCCGTTCAGGCGTCCGTAAAAAACGATCCAAATCAGTCAATTCCGCGGCGTTCCCAAGAATTGGGCATCGCTCAGACCACATTATGGCGTATTTTGCGTAAGGATCTTGATTTACACCCATACAAGATTCAAGAATTAAAGCTGATGGACCGTTTGAAGTGACGTACGTTCTCCGATTGGGTTCTGGAGAAGATGCGCCAAGATGATGAATTTCATCGCAAAATCATCTTCAGTGACGAAGCTCATTTTTGGCTCAATGGGTTCGTCAATAACCAAAATATGCGTTATTGGTCGGGTGAAAATCCACACGTGCTTCATGATTCACCACTTCATCCACAAAAAATAACTGTTTGGTGTGGTTTGCATGCCGGCGGCGTTATTGGGCCATATATTTTCGTCGACGATAATGATCGTCACGTTACTGTGAATGGTCAGCGTTATCGCGCCATGATCACCGATTATTTTTGGCCCGAATTGGAATATATGGACTTGGACGATATGTGGTTTCAACAGGATAATGACACAAGCCACTACAGCACACGCTACAATCGATTTATTGAAGAGTACGTATGGCGAGCGTGTTATCTCAAGAAATGGGCCACTCGATTGGCCGCCTCGTTCGTGCTATTTAACGCCGCTTGACTATTTTCTGTGGGACTACGTTAAGTCATTGGTTTATGCCAACACGCCGACGACGTTGGAAGAGCTCAGAGCCAATATTGAACGCGAAAAAGCAGCCGTTTCGGCCGAAATGTGTGGCCGAGTCGTTGAAAATTGGGTCCAACGAATCGACCGCTGCAAACGTGCCCGCGGTGGCCATATGAACGAAGTCGAGTTCCATTCATAAATGTTTTGATTGTACTTCAAGCCGATAATAAAGTTTTTGAAATATCTCAAATGGTTTGCGTTTTATTTAAAAAAAAATTGTCAAGTCCTTATCTGAAAAACCTATATAAGCATACATTCCATACTTCGCAATGTGCACCTAAACTGTTGATGTGATTGCGTTTGTCACGTCTTGCAATACGCTGTACTTCTTATCTTTTCATACGGTACTAGGCTTTAAGTTTAGATCTCCCTATTGCTGGGTTGCTCTAATTTGAACTTTGAATGAAAGGCGCTTCTTGAATCATCCCCAGGATCCATCTAGTGGTACCCTTGCATTGTATTTTTTTTTGTGTCACTAAACCAACGTGCATATCTAATTGATCTGCAGTGTAGCTTACTGCTTGGAATGTCAGATTCCAACAACTTGAGAGAGGTATAGTTCATTTGGAGCAAAATGGATATCTTGGGCCTGAGAGAAATAAGATGGATAGAAGCCAGTTTCGTTACGCGTGAAGAGCAGGGTCATGACGTTTCCTTATTTTACGAGCGCTGATACTTGTCATTTTCATCTAAATTAATCACTGTAAGGCGTTGAAAAGCAAGCGGTTGTAAATAGCGTTAGGGATGCCTTATGTGAGTACGATTTAGTAGAGTGAAGCTTTCAACATTTAAACTAATTTGCGCTCTAACAGGAACCCACGTATCGTACTTAGTAGGGGCTCTTTACTATTCCTTGAGTCGCTTTTCTGACAATTGATACCTATGATTGTTTACACTCTACTATTTGCTCCTTTGTAAGTGCGCTATGTTGTAAAATCAGAAAACTTGTCTTACATACATCGGTGGGCCAAGAGCACCTCTTTTAATGGCTTTGGTGAAACGATTGAAACACTCGGTAATACAAACAACCTTGTTAAGGCCATCAGATCTGATCTGACGGACAATGAATCGTAACCAGTGACCTCGTGTCTCATTCTTGAGACGTACTTCTACCTAACCCGGCTCACACCAGTTCTTATCACTCAAACTGGATGACTTCAAGTCGCTTGGTACCGATGACATACGAGTATACCCAGTTGTGCTACACAAAGTTACGAGGGGCGTTCAATATATTCTCGGTATCGATATGAAGGAAAATGCGAATTCAATTTAAATTGTTTTTATTTTTCAATATAATCTCCCCTAACATCAATGCATTTGTTACATCTTGAGATAAGCTTTTTTAAACCCTCAAAAAAATAAATTTCCTCTTTCTCTGCAAAATACCCATTGATTGCCGACTTGAGTTCTTCATCATCCGAAAATCTTTTTCCACGAAGACATTTTTTCAAATCCGGAAACAGGAAATAATCACTAGGGGCAAGGTCTGGACTATAGGGTGGGTGTTGGATTTCTTCGAAACCACAATCTCGCGCAGCAGCCTTGGAAACTCGCGCCGTGTGAATAGGAGCGTTGTCATGAAGAAGCAACACACCCGCTGCGAGTTTACCCCGTCTTTTCTTTTTAATTTCCTCCCGCAAATTATGCAAAGTGGAAGCGTAGGATGTGGCGTTGATGGTTTCACCTTTTTTTTTGTACTCAATGAGCAAGATTCCCTTTGAGTCCCAAAAAACTGTGGCCATGAGCTTCCCGGCAGACGGAGTGACTTTGAACTTCCTCGGGGGGTCTGTTCCTTTTTTATGCCACTGCATGGACTCTTGTGTGCTTTCAGGGTCATAGTGGTGGACCCATGTTTCGTCCCCAGTAACAATTCGATCCATAACACCGTCCGCGTTCTCACTACACATCTCCAAAAGCTCTCTACAGCATGCGATTCTCACTTTTTTCTGAGGCGCTGTGAGCATTCGTGGCACCCACCTTGCACTGACCTTTGAAAGGTTAAGATGGTCATGAAGAATGGTGTGAATGGTGCCAATTGAAAGCTTGGTGATCTCTGCCATCATTTTCACCTTTATTCGTTCATCCTCAAGAACAAGTTTTTCGACTTCTTCCTCAAGCAGTAGCCGTACAAGCAGTAGCCGGGGCGCCGGAGCGGGGGTCGTCTTCAATGCTCTCTCTGCCTCTCTTTAACTCACTTGACCACTTTTGCACAGTTGATAATGAAGGTGCGGAACCCTGGTAAACAGCCACCATCTCTTCATGAATAGTTTTTTGACTTTTTCCTTGCTTAGTGAGAAATTTAATTACAGCGCGATGCTCAATTTTCACCATCATCGTCTCAGTTGCCATTATGATTCTGTTTAACTAGAGATAAAACGCGAATTAATAATTACATTTATATGAAATTTTACATGAATGCACTAAAATAATAGTATTACTTGATAAATAAGTCAATTTATATATACAACCACAGCTTCACCCCGATACCGAGAATATGTTGAACGCCCCTCGTACGAGTATATACCAGCTGAAGAGATTCTTTGCAGTTAGGCTGGTATACATTACGAGCGCTTATCTGGCTACAGCTTGTCCTAAAGCACAAGTCGCTCTAATCATTTTCGACGATTGGTTTGTTAGAAACCTGAGGTTGGTTTCATCACGAGAAGGAGACAACTTACTGCTCTGATTCATCTACAATAGTTCTGGTACAAGAAAACTGTAACTGGATCTGCGCACCTCACCTTGTTCTAGACGCACTGATGAGTCTTCCTCACTTTCATAACATACTCGTAAACGCCTTGACTTTGGTCTTAGTAACATGCCATCTGTTGGAATGTCACCAGAACTCCTATTGTCTTTTTGAAGGACGACAACGTTAGATTTCACTTTTCGTTAAGAAAATATTATATATTCTGAAAAATCGATATGAATGGAGTAGGTAGCAGTTCTGCCCTTCTTCATGAGGACTACCCACGTCCTCCATTTTTATTTAGAATTGGCTTGTGTATGAGCACAACCTGCAGATGGCATAACTCTTCAGGATGTCGGGAGACCAAACAAGTACTTCTCGAGATTTCTAAGAACTTACAACTTTTGTGGAGCCCGTGAGTAGGGAAAATTGGAAAATTGTAGACTGCTTACTGGGGTCGTAAGGTGGCTCTACGCTTATGATAGTCTTAATTCACTCAACATCCTGCTACGCTTGCTGTTAAAGTGATGACTGTGAGTTCCCGGCCTACTTTCGCATTTGACTGCAGATATTTGGCGCTGATGTGATGGTTGCCCGTGCTGGAGGCATTTTATCACTGCTCTTCCAATCATGTATCTGAGAGTGAGAAATTCTGGTAAAAGGATCATCAAACGAATACATTGAACTAGTTTCTGTCTGAGTGCTCTGCTTTGACAGAAAAGAAAGTAACCCAAGGACAAAAAGGTATTCAAAATAATAAATTTTTTGGATCTACATATGTATGATGTACATATATACGAGTATGTGGTGTGGCGCGATGGTTAAGTTCGTCGATTGCTACATCGGAGCTCTGGGTTCAATTCTCGATCTATGCAACGAAAACCAGGAAAATTTATTTCTGAAGTCACCTCCCGTCTTTTCTCGACAATGATAAGCCTCTACTTATAAAAAAAAGACCAAATCGTAGCAAGAGTGTGGAGAAAAGGACAAGAGAAACAACAGAAACAAGCATTGGCCCAGACCGGAAATACGTAGTACTGCAAACAGACTAGATATGTAAGGACAAAGAACAAAAAACACAATCGCTGCATTGGCCACGGTAAAGATAGACTCTGAGCGGCGGAAATATTTGTATGTATATCAAGATCACAGCTGCTGACAACGTCAGACACAATTCTATGGAAAGAAGAGGGAACATACGAGATACGGAAGCGGTCTTTGGAAACGCTAAAACACCATAAAGTGGCGCAAGGAAATACTTCATCAGCAGGAGCGTTGTAACAACAACAAGACTTTCGGAGATATAATAACTACATACGTACATAAGCAACCTTCGAAGGGCGTCAAATGCAAATGGAGCAATCCTTCAACTCCCAACGGCTACTATTGGATTTCTTAAAAGTATGACCGCATTTGAAATCTTAAAAAGTATAATGTGAAATTATCAAATCTAACGGTTTGATAGCATTCCAATTCCCAATTACTTAATTATTTCTTGGAAATATGTAGATCTAACATTGGCCATTTGAGTGGCACAACCCTGTAACTTGTCACTCGGTAATTTAACATGTTTGAGAGAAATATCTCATTTTATTGAAGAACACATTCTAATAAATAGTTCATCAGAAAGCAAACATTTCGCATGGAAATCTGAGATTAATCACTTTTTATGTTCGCATTCAAAATTTGAATTTATGTTGACATATCAGGTATTCATTTGCGAATTACTTACGATTTTCTCATTACGCTTGTCACTATCAATTAGCTAGGGATAGGTTGTTCTCTTAATAAATGACCTACATAAATATGTACGAGTATATCCTGCGAATGTATCCTTTTAATTTAATCCCAAATCGCCCATCCCTGCCTTAGTTTGCGGCAATGGAAATGCGAAAGTAATTCACAGCTCTTACTCTCATTCCATTGGTGTGAGTGGTGGTCTGTGGTTCGTGGCTTATAGATGGATATTTCCTGTCACACATGTCATGTTCCATGTCCTTTCACATAAGTAATAATCTCCAGCTTAGAAATACAATTATCTTATTAGGCCATGATTTTAACCAAAAAATATTGAAGCATAAAAGTCGCACCCTTAAGAACGTACGGATATGTATCCGTATGTATGTGTATCCGTAATGTACTCGTATATGTAAGACAGTAACTAGGACTATAGACCTTCACAAGCCATCCACAAATTTCCAAGAAAAACAAAGCAAAACTTGTAACAGTTTTATGTATCATCATCTTTTTCGGTGTTTTCGAAGAGCAACATTTTTCACCCTCTCCATCGAAAAAAACGAGACAAAGAAGCAGTGAACACAAGCGACCAACGACGACGATGACGATGACGATGACGACGGGTGCAAAATAAATTGTGATGGTGAAAAGAAAAAGTGGGAAAACACCCACAGGCCATATAAATCATGTACACGCCTATTTTTCACCGTCAATATCCCGAAAGTACTATTTTTTCACCCTCAGTTTAGCCAGTTTACTAAGTACTTCCACCGAGATACATTTTTCCTCAACTAAACACAGAAGACACAGTCAAGGCCATATAATGTGTACAACAATTTAAAAAAAAAAACCCAAAAATGAAAGTGGCAAATACGAAAGAGACGCACAAACAACAATGATGTTTGTATGATATACAAAAAGAAGTTATTTTTTATCGCTTTTTGAAGAACATTATCCGTGGCATGATGGAAGCATGAACGAAGTCCTAATAGCGCATGAATTGCAAAATGAAACAGGAGTGGCAAAAATGATGCTAAAAACTGGTAATAAAACGAAACAAAAAAAAAAAAAAAAAACAGTTGAAGTTAAGTCGATGTAAATAAGCAAAATTACAGAATTTCCTTCGTTCGTCCCTCGGTCTCTCCTTTCCATTGTTCGGGCTTTTTATTGAAAAGGAAGAATATGATGGTATTGTGTCTGCTGATGTGCTCTTTTGCTTGAAGGGGAGGTGTTCAAAGGTCATCAGGAGAATAATGAACTCATCCATTTGCCGGTGTTTTTTTTCTTTCTAGACATAAGACTTTGCCTAAACGGCCTGCGATGAATACCACGGGAAAGGAACTATGTATGTAATACAAGCCAAGTAAGAAAGAGTTGTTAATGCCTACCATTGTACTCCTTGTAAGTTCCTTTTTCAGTCTTCCCTAGGAAAATGAGTTAATGTTTCGGTGTTAAAGTACCCATAGGGCTAGTGTCCAGGCATTCAGCACCGAACAACCTGCAGCCGATACTCAAAAATATAGTATCGTCATCATTGTCAAAGCAAACATTGCATGATGTTGTATCACTTGTTCCTATCACACTTAGGTGTTACGAAGACAGTGAGTAGTCTACAGACTGTCCTATTGAGAGACAGTAGAAGAGACGTCGAGAAGCGCTCAGTTTGTTTGCCGGCACCCAACTGTAATTGGAAGTCCTAGCAGAGAAGGCAAGCATACCCTAAAATCTTTGGGTCCTGCGAAACTATCCTTTAAGCCTTGGCAAGCAAGTTTGTCGGCGATCTCATTTTCTGCAATTCCATTGTGACCTCGAACCCAGGCAAGATTACCGTTTAGAAAGACCCTGCCTCCTCTAAGTAGCTTAGAAGTTTTGTTCACCAGAAGAAGTTCACCAGCAGCATAGCTCTTACAGACGCATTCACTTCATTCACTCCACCGATTATTTAAAATATACTTCAGTGCCATCAGGATTACAGATTCATATCTCATTTCGGAAAACCGACGAAAGTTTTCTCAATTATATTTATAATATAGGGTTTTCCAATAAGGACCTGACAACTTTTTTTTTTAAATAAAACCCAAACCATTTGAGATATTTCAAAAATCGGCTTGAAGTACAATCAAAACATTTATGAATGGAACTCGACTTCGTTCATATGGCCACCGCGGGCACGTTTGCAGCGGTCGATTCGTTGGACCCAATTTTCAACGACTCGGCCACACATTTCGGCCTGCTTTTTCGCGTTCAATATTGGCTCTGAGCTCTTCCAACGTCCTCGGCGTGTTGGCATAAACCAATGACTTAACGTAGCCCCACAGAAAATAGTCAAGCGGCGTTAAATCGCACGAACGAGGCGGCCAATCGACTGGCCCATTTCTTGAGATAACACGCTCACCATACTTACTCTTTAATAAATCGATTGTATCGTGTGATGTGTGGCTTGTGGCATCATCCTGTTGCAACCACATGTCGTCCAAGTCCATATCTTCCAATTCGGGCCAAAAATAATCGGTGATCATTATCGTCGACGAAAAAATAACGCCGCCGGCATGCAAACCGCACCAAACAGTTATTTTTTGTGGATGAAGTGGTGATTCATGAAGCACATGTGGATTTTCACCCGACCAATAATGCATATTTTACTTATTGACGAACCCATTGAGCCAAAAATGAGCTTCGTCACTGAAGATGATTTTGCGGTGAAATTCATCATTTTGGCGCATCTTCTCCAGAACCAAATCGAAGAACGTACGTCGCTTCGAATGGTCCATCGGCTTCAATTCTTGAGTCAGCTTGATCTTGTATGGGTGTAAACCAAGATCCTTACGCAAAATACGCCATAATGTGGTCTGAGCGATGCCAAATTCTTGAGAATGCCGTGGAATTGACTGATTTGGATCATTTGCTACGGACGCCTGAACGGCAGCGATATTTTCGACACTTCGACCAACCCGTTGTCTCACTGTTCTCACTGACACGGCAACATCACACAACGAATATGTAGACTCAAATTTGTGCACTAAACTTGTTATTGCCTGTCTACTAGGGCGAGAATTACGACCGAAAATTGGAGTTAAAGTTCTTAAAGTTGCAGTCACCGAATCCGAATTTCGGTAGAAAATTTTTGCAACGAGACGTTACTCGTTCGTGTACTTTACCATGATGAAAATGTTGAGTTTACTGAATACAGTGACAGTGACAGTTTGATGATTAGTGAAAGAGTGCGTTCACAAATTAAATTCAAAATTGTCAAGTCCCTATTGGAAAACCCTTTATAAGTAGACGCCTCGGCAAATGTGGGGCAGAACAGTTCAACAGGAATCGATGCAACTTGGGATTCGAAAAAAAAATGCACAAAGTTACGCACAGTAGTCTAAACGTTAAACGGCCAGCGGGAAGTCACAAGAATCAACTCATCGGATAAACCGATAAAAGTTCAGACGAGCCAGGAATGTCTGCGCCTTTCTTCAGCAAGCGAAATTCCAATACGACCAATAACTGAGGCAAAAAATACTATAATGTCCCAAAGTAAGCAACAATTTTTGGTTGTTCATCAAAAAACATTAGAAATTCTGCCTCATCCTCCATCCCAACGCGCATTTACAATGAAATTCCGGCTTTCAGTTCTTTGGACAAGGCCAATCTGCTTGCAGCACACTTTGCTTTATCCACGCACTTGAGTGCGTCGAATCTTCAATGGGACGAATCCACTATCGAACTCGTGTAGTAGCAAGAATGCTTAAAGATGCTTAAAACCACTGCGTAAGGTTTTTCATCAATCCTACTCTTTAGGACCCTTTCCGAGCAGGTGTCCAGATCGTCCTCAAAAACGGTGAATCTTCTTCTCTCTCCTCCTACAGACCCATTACACTTACGTGCCTTCATTGTAAGTCATGTAAGCGCTGATAAACCGTCAGCTCATGAAATATCTCGCAACACGAAAACTTCCCAATGACCGATAGTACTGTTTTCGTAGGACCACTAGTGATTTGATGGCATGTCTCATCGAAAATTGAAACCAAAGCGTACAAGAATCTGGCGTAAGCAAGATAGTTGCACTTGATGTTTCTAAGGCATTTGAAAGAGTTTGGCATCAGGCTCTTTTGTCGAAAATTCAAGTTGCCCTGGATGGTTTCAAGTCTGATATTCACAAAATAAATACTGGTGTGCCCCAGGGCTCCGTTCAGTTACCGACACTCTTTTTAATTTTCATCAACGATCCCTTGTCTCCCACTTCCAATCCAATATATTCCTTTGCTGACGACAGTACTCTCTTCTTCTCATATTCGTTCCCGAACTCACGTCACTATTCTTCGGCTGTAATGGGAACGGTTGCGTATAAGCCTAACTAATTGGGGAACCACCGAGAGAGTAGAATTTAATACTTCCAGAACACAATGCTGTCTGCTGTCGTTAGAGCGATATCCAAACACACAGCCCTTATCCATGAATGCTACTTGTATGGTCGAAACCGAAAAACTTTCAATTCTCGGAATGTGTGTCAATGATAAGTTAGCTTGAAATGACCACATATTTGGTTCAAGAAATACTTCACCCCCTCTGATCGGGCCTCAATATATAAGGCATTTATCCGCCAGAAATTGGGGTACAATGGCCACATCTGGTCACGTGATGCTAATCTCACTCAGACACCGACGAAATATCACCTAGTTATATCGCTATTTTAAACAACAGTGCTCCATATAACTTGCCAGAAGCGGACACTCATCTCGCTATGAATGCTGATCAGTACAGTAGTATACCACCCTCAAGGCCACTTTCGGACGTACTCTGAAATATCGTGATTCGTTCCTAAGCCGAACCACTCGCTTGTGGAATGCCCTGTCGAGCTCTCTATTTGATAGTCATTGTAACATTCATACATTTAAATCGGTACATCTCTTTCTTTCCGCCCTAATTTCCCTTCGCCCACGCTGTGTGCAAACAGTTTAATGGTAGTCCATCGGTGTTGTATCTTGTATCGCAAAAGCCGAAATGATCACTGCTGCATGTGGTCATTTCGGCTTTTGCGATATAACATATTTCGCGTCACATTATGACCCTGTTCCACTTCCTTGATGGATGACGTTTTCATTTTCATCGTAGTCTGGGAACTACGATGACCTTTCAGCTGATTGAACGCGTCTAGTTAAGGCGACTATTGTCGCCAATAGTAAACCCATCCTTTTCACAGACTTGCAGTCTCGTATGTTAATGGAAGTTATTCATAGACTGATGTATATAGCCTCTTAAAGGTTGTAGGTAATTCTCCTAAGTTGTTTCTCATATTATGAACTCGTTGATCATGGTATGAGTTTTGTGAGAGTACTTCGGGGGAAGGTTACTCAGGGTGACTCAGGGTCATAAATAATTTAGACGACTTCAGAAGTACTTCTATAGAATTGAGTTCAATCTTCTTACAGTTCTTGCAGTCTCGGAGGTCTCCTTTACAAGGTGTACTTAGTGAGACCGATGAGACACAGTCGCTGTTATTCATGATTATTCTGCAAAGAAACATTTTTTTGAAAGTCCGATTCGTGGATAGCCGAGATCTTTTCTCTAATTTTCGTCCTAAACTTTGTTGCCTTGAAACGAAATTTAGACAAATCCAAACCATCCATAACAAAGACTTCCTCGGGAACATGGTTAACCGCAATTCTAATGAACCCCTCACAAACCTCAGTCGACATAAACACAATCCTCAGATAAACAACTACATCCTGTGGAATTCCTGTAAAACACGAGAATTCCTCCTCTAGATTTGCAACTCCAGAATCTACACAAACTCCTGATGTTTCGAGTTTTTTTTTAACTTTCCTCCAAGAAGAATCAGTTTGGAATTCTTATGATCCCTCCTCTACTATACACCGCTCTCATATCTTAAGTTAAACAAAAATTCTAAAGCTGTCTCCAAATAGTGCACTTGTCAACATCACTATTCCGGGATATTGTTCCCCAATCGGCTGGAGTGGTGTTATCCACACACAGTGGAATAACAAACCAGGTCCCCACATGCTCCAGCACTCAGCATAAACTTCATTTTCCTTATCGTCATGGCCACTATTGCCACTGCTAATGCTATTGCTACTGCTACTGCTGCTGACAATTCTCCTGCTACTGGATACGAGTACGTCTGGCATTCCCTGGAAGCATTCAATCTCTCCCCAATGTTTTGCGTGCAAACCTCACTAGCGCGTTTATTGACGTGTGGTTACGGTTACCGCTGACGACTTTTCTATTCAATTCCCTAACGCTAACGACTCCTGTGAGTATACTTGTATGTTAGACTTTTCTTTCTTTTGGCTCCTGCACCGGCATTCGAGTACAATTCGTAGTAGACCATCTCCTCCCATCTGCCCGGTGTTATGACAATTATTATTGTTTTCCTGCAGCGCGCGCATAGTTATACAGACATACGAATGCGAATGTATACACACGACGACCGTAACGGGTGGGAGAAAAAGGGTGCTCACGACAACGACAAACGACAACACCAACGATGACGATATGAATTCCGACATCCTAGTATCGGTTTAGGTTGCCTTGGATGCATGGCTGCGCCTGGGCTTGCTACTTCAAGCCACGCTGCACGGAATGCCATTGAATTGTCGAATGACGTGTAAACATCGCGACTCATATTAAAAATATATAAAAATAAATTTTATTTATTTTCCTTTTCTAGGTTTTATATTTTTGTCTCTTCTTGCGACTCCCCCTTGGCTGTTTGTTCACTCTGTGTCCACCCTTTTTTATCGGTCTCTTTTTGGTGTTTCTAAGCACGCCACTGGTCTGGTGTACAATAAATGTCTTGTACCTAGTATGGCTTTGGTGGATATAAACCCGGTGAGATGAGAACGGATGACGAAAGACGGGGTGGTGGTGATTGTGGGGAGGTAGCAAGAACTTTTCCTACAGACTTTTGTTCGTGTGTGTTTTGTGAGGGGAGTGTGAGAAGGGATTTTCGAACGAGAAACGTTTAGAACGGAAATTGATGTTAGACGTGTGCATTAAAAAGTTTTGTGCTATATGGTCTTTACAGTGGTGGCCAGAAGAGTTGTGCAAATGGCTGGCAATTTTCACATGAAACATGTGGCCATTGGGCTTTTAAGCATTTCTCTTAATCGCTCGGTATTTTCTGCCGATCGATCGAAATTTAGTGCCTGCTATGGAAATCAGGTGACCTACCGGGGAGTTCTTGCTTCTTTTCTGTCGAAGACTTTTCAGACCGAAGCATTGTTGTTCAGTCCAGCCTACATGACCAAAGAATTTTTCTCTCAAAACAGCCAAGATCTCCCTCATCCATTTTTGATAAAGCCCATGCTTCTGTCCCATACAGCAGGTTTGGGATTATTAAGGCCTTATATAGGGTCACTTTTGTTGTTCGAGAGAGGGTTTTGCTGGTCAATTGCATTCTTAGCTTGTTTTCTGAATTGATAGCGGAGCCTAGGTAGACAAAGTCCTTAACGACCTCAAAGTTATATCTATCGAGGTTGACGTTCTGTCCCAGATGTCGGTGTTGGGTGCCCTTTCTTGTTGATGGCACATATTTGGTCTTACCCTCATTGACCGTTAAACCCATCTTCGCGGCTTCCGTCTCAATACTCGCGAAAGAGCCACTGACATCACGCTGCTTGTAGACCATGTTAAGAAAACTGATGCCTCTGAGGTTGGCGCCATTTCAGAGGGCCTTTCTTGATTATCGGACAATTAATGCTGAGGTTCCATTCATCGGGCATACGTTCGACCGACTATATTTTACAGATAAGTTGGTGTATGCTCCTTACCAAGTCATCGGCTGCCACTTTGAATAGCTCAGCAGTCAGGGCGTCCACTCCAGCAGCTTTGTTAGACTTAAGCTTAAATGAGGCTATCTTCACTTCATCCAGGTCGGATGGACGGAATTGTTGGTCTACATCAAGCAGATTGAAAGGTTCATTCTGCTTGACAGCGGCATTTGGTTCATTGTCATTATACAGTCTACAGAAATGCTCTTTCTAAGTGATCAGCATCGACTGGAGTAGCACCTCTCAATTCCTCGACCGCGCGCTTCTCATTCTTCTGCTTTTCCCTCCTGAAAAGCCGGTGTCCGTCTCTACTCTTCTGCTTATAGAGCTCGTGAGCAGCTCTAGTCCTAATATGCAGCGTCACTTTTTATGCATTTTGTTTAGCTGCGTGTTCTTACTGCAATTCGTCCTCAAACCAGGGGTTTCATTGTGGTCGCCGAATGACACCCAGAGGCGGCATCTGTGATGATTTTTTGACAATTTTGCTACTGGTCTTCGATACTTGATGCTGGCGGTATAGGACCTCTTAAGAATTTAATATAGAGTCGGTCGGAAAAGGATTCGGCGATCTCTAACATTGTATTCATACGATGTCAAACTTCCTCACAGTATTAGATTGCCTTTACGATGCTCGGGATATCCGCAACCGCACCTTGGCAAGTTGGAGGAGTGCCTTGTATCGATTACAATGTGGTCAATCTTGTTGATGGGTGATTGATCAGGAGTTCCCTTGTCCGCTGATGAATATCGAGTACTAGGTACGACAATATTTTGCTCCGCCGAGCCGCAAAGTCGATTAGCCTGAATCTGAGTCTTATCCAAGAGTTCGTAGAACCTATCTCATGCCACAGTCACCTTTCTCCTTTGTGGGGGGCGTGCACTAAAGCTAAGGCGGTCGTTACCATGCCGGAAACTCAAGATTTCTTGCCTAATACTGCCTCTAATAACAAATCCGCACCCAGATAGGAGCTGCTTTTGCGGCTTCGTCGATAACAATCGACGCAGTAGATGTCGCAGTTTTTCATCCTCTTTTTGTCCGGCACATGGCCCATCCCATCGCATTTCTTGGATGGCATCTTACAGCATCTAACATACTTGTACCATCTGCAAATCGGAAGTTCGCTGTCCTTGTTTCGTTTGCCAACAGTACGAGTATATCCTTGCAGCTACGAGGTCAGCAGACCCATTTATCTTAAGACTCTGAAGCACTACTGTGCACATAAATAGTTTCGTGTGTAGGTTGATGCAGTTCATTCGCAACAACAGAGTTATAAATGTAGCGACCATACCATTGGTCGCTACTCTTCACAAAAGAAGCCATCCTCTAGTACAAAACCTAGTCCTAAATGGACTAAAATAAAGAATGCGGGCAAAAAGAAATTCTCTAACATTTTTCAATATGTCTTGGGTGTTATCTTTTCTTGGACAGGACACATATAGCTATGGCCGTAGCGCAAGTCTGATCAAAAAGGAGATGGTGCTTTTCACACGAAAAATCTGAATTTCCTTGAACATCTCATTTAAGCTAAATGGGACTACTCTGCGTTTTTTGAGGAGTTGTTGCAAGAGGACTGTAGTACATCGGCTCAAAAAACAGCCGAAGACGTTGGTGCAGCGGTATTCTCTGAGGACTTCTACATGCACCAATATTTTAATCTATACACAAACTTTATGGTCTTCCAAACCGGTTCACACTCAATCCTAAGCTCTCGTCGGATAAAACAGCATACTCGTACAGTGATCAGATCCCTAACTTCGTATGCCATAAGTTCGAGGGAAGCTCGAGACTGTTCCGCATCCTTGAACTTGGGAAAGCAGTACATGATACACTCTGTTCGGTTCCAGGACAGTTGGACGTCCCAGGTTACTGTGTTGCTGGTGAACTGGGGCTATTGACGCCAGCATTAATTCAGGCAAGCGAATTCATCCGCAGAGCGTCCTCCTTCTTAGCTTCAGGCACTTCTGACTGGACATGGAAGATCAACCACGGTTGGACGAGATTGGTATCCGGTACTTGAGGAGATAAAAAAAAAACAGGTATAGGTTCGTTACTTTTTATAAAGACCTAAAAGTTTCTCTGTGGTGAATGCCCCGCACAAACCTCAGCTGATAGGCAGTACTACTTCTTTGAACAATCAAGCACAGTCTGTGGCCATACGACTGAAACTACTTCGCTTATATGAAGCAGTCGGAGGCACCCTCGGAAGTTTTCGTACAAAATCCAGTTGGTGCAATTAGCATAGAGCGAGATTAGCATAGAGCGAGATAGGCAAAAAATTGAAATTCACTTCAAACAAGTCAATCTACGAGAAATTGAAATGTCTGGTACATATTTCTTTCAACAAGGCCATAAGATGAAGAACAAAAGAAAAACATACCCAAAAAACCCGCATTCTGTCCCTCGTAGCTGTGACATTTCACACTTCATTACCAAACAATGCCGCACAAATTATTACAAATAACTTCCATAATCATTTAAAAATTAATTTATTTCTCACCTTCTCATTAAAATCCATCTGTGAATTGAGTATCCCCATTCGTAATATACAGCTTTTATTAGCCCCTTACTGCATAACGCCTGCGATTTATGGCACTCTAAACAAAAACAAAAATCCTCAAATTAATGGCTTATGTAATGAGTTCCACAACTCAATCAAGAAACCATTTCCAACAAAACAGCAAAACAAACCTAATCCCCATCACATCATGGATATTTGCATTGAGTCCCAGAGTCACCAGACCCATTCCAGAGGAGCTCTAAAGAGTTGCGCCCCATTAAAGACCATAATAACTTCTATCCGCGCTGGCCTAGAAGTGCAATCGGCAATAATATCAATTCTAGCCTAAATGCACCTTTTAGAGAAATTCTATGTTTTTTGTTTAATGACCTCTCTAAGCCGTAAAAACCTGCCGAGCTATTAGCTGGAATTTGTTCCGTGAGCGCTCGTAAAAAAAATTAAAAAAAAAATGAGACTAACGCGAAACGAAATCCAGAAAACTCAATCAATATAACACCTGAGTACCGTTGAAACAATTTACGACATTAGAAAAAAAGTTGAGAATAGAAAATAGGAAAAAAGAAAAAAAGAAATGGAATAAGTGGCAGAGAGGAGAAAAACGTCAATAAATTGACTACTCACGACAGTCCATATGTCGGGACGACGAATATACGAATACAAATGCCCGTATAGCATTCCCAAGTCGCATTCATTTTATATGCATTCGTCAACGGCATCTAGACATGAAAGTGTGCTGCATATAGGGTTGGCATGGAAGAGGGTGAAGAGAGCTACTACCTCTCCATCGTGCAAATGTCTGGCTTTAGATTTAATTAGCCTCGAGCAAAGGCCACTTTATGAGTGCCTTATACTTCTTTTGTCCCTCCGAAATTATGTCATCAATCTCCGGCTAGATACTCGTACTTCAATTTGCTAATTAGCTGCCCCCGGGTGATACTTCAAGTCGAAAAAAAACACCATGTCAACGGTAAGTTGTCTTTGGACTATTTGTTTTTGGCCCAGGGTTCCTTACATCACACCCTTGAGTAAATTACTTAAAGTTTGCCTCAAGATAGCTTCTGCTTTTTTTTTGCCGCTGATGTGAATGTCCAATTACTTTTTCTTCAAACAAAAAAGGAATTTAAAAGGCCATCCAACGACACCTGTCCAGAGTATTCCATTGTTATTTGAAATATACGAAAGCATGGTTAAGAGGTAACGTTATAAGCTCCTCTGATACCCGACAAAAGAGCCCTCAAATCTACCGTGTAGCACCCCATGTTTCACTGTGCCAAGTTCAACTGAAAACTTATCTGCAATTTTCACCTTGAAACCAAGTCCATAACTACGAGTAGCTGCGAAAGATCAAATCTGACCAAACCCTTTGGGATTGGCTTCAGATACCGTATCTATCCAAAGGAACTCTATAAAGACTTTTATATTCATCACATCCACAAGTTCCAGCTGAATTGCCCTATCCCGGAAAGCCAGATGTCTCAGAGTTGGTTTAACCGTAGATGGCAATGTGGTTATTATGTATGGAACGACACATCCAATAAATACCCTCCTGGGCTTTTCTGGCACGTTTGTATCCTTCTGATGAAATTTGCAACCACATGTTGGCTCACTGTGGACAGATTTCAGTGATGGAGGCTCTAGTCTTCTTTTTCAAGGCTTGGGTGGTCATGAATTTGTTAACATAAGCTTTAGACTTGTAAAAACCCAAGTCAGAAAAGTCCAAAGGCGTTAATCACACGATCTGTTATTCACACGAATTGTTATTGCCCAAACGAAAGTATGTACGGCTAGGGAATATCTCATGCAATGAGGACATTGTTTCACCTGATGTATGGTATGGCAAGTATTACCATTGTGATAGAAAAACATGAGATCCATACCATCCATTTGATGGCTGGCTCAATGAGGCGTCCAGCACAAAATCTACACAAACACATGTGGACTTTCGTTACTCCAAAGGCAGCAACTTGCGGTATCAGCTCTGAAAATGCTCTTCGCAGGGCAGAGAAACAACGCTCATTCGGATGCGTATTTGCCACATCCGGCAGACTTAGCCAGTCTTGATATTTAGACGCGTGAGCGAGCGTCGTATGACAATTCGCATCAAGGTTATATTCACTAACACAAGCCTAATATGCGGTCATGCCCCTACGGATGACAAGGATGACGCCATTAAAGAATGTTTCTACGAGCGCCTCGACAAGACCGAAGAAGAGCAATGTCCGAAGTATGACGTTAAAATCGTACTAGGTGATTTTAACTCCAGGATAGAAAAGGAGGTTAGCCTACGGGACACCAAGTCCGACTAGGTACTTAGGCTTAGACTTTGTGAAGGGACGAAATATTACTATAGCAAGCACATGGTTTTCTCATCTCAATATATACAAGAGGACATTGCCGGATCACTCCGGATCATCAAGCGCTAAATCAACTTCATAATTTTGTGATACACGTAAGGCATGTATCCAGTATGCTAGATATTCGAACATTCCGGGCAGCCAACATTGGCTCAGATCACCATCTTGTTGCAACCAAGGTGCGAATATGGATTGCCCAAGCGCCAGAACAAATAAGAACTACTCTGAGAAGATATAACGTAGAAAAGCTGCAATCGCAACGGACCGCCAGAATATTCACCGAACGCGTATCCCGCAATCTCTTAAAAGTTCTTATGTCGCCAGCATCAAGTACCGAAGACCAGTAGCAACGGGTTTCACCCGACGATTACCAAGAAATCCCAGGCTTGATGAAGAATGCCGGCGAGCTCGTGCAATTAAACAAGAATCATACAAAGCGGCGCTGCAACGAAGGACGAGAGCTGATTGTGAAAGAGTACGAGCTTCCTGCTAATGCACGGAAGTTTTACAAATAGGTAAAAAACAAACGTGTCAACTCAAGAAGACCCACATAGAAGGCTATAGAGAGGAAGAAGGAAACCTTCTAGTAGTCGGGGCTGAGAATATGTAAAAAAAAACTTTTTCTGCAGACTGTTTAGCTGCCAAGAAACCGAACATCTCGCCAACAGGCAGAATAAACCATTCAACTTCGACGATGATAGCCAAAACTTTCGTCAACCTGACCGGGACGAAGTAAGGATAGCAATAACTAAGCTAAAATCCATCAAGCAAGCTGGACCTGAAAATGTCTTTGCGGAGAGCATGCACCAACTCATTTCTCAGATGGTCAGAAGAGTGTATGCCTGATGAATGGAACCTCAGCACCGTATGCTCGATGCACAAAAAATGAGACCCCCTCAACTGCGTCAACTATAGAGATGTATGTTTCCTCAACGTCCGATACAAGATCTTATCTGCCTTCGCCAACAACCTGATTGCACGAATGTTTCCAGTAGGGCATGCACTCTGGTGTTAGTGAGTCTGCTGACCCATTCTGTGGCCCACGCGTTAAAGTCGCCACCTGTAACCATTGGGGCTCTCTGAAGAGCGTCCGCGGTTAGATTGTCAAGCATTTGTTGGTATTCGTTGGACGTCAATCTGTGTCGGGCATAGCAGCTGTAGAAATGGATCCCATTTACTCATATTTTCGCCCGCACAAAGCCTTCTGTTTGGTTGCTTGTGTCTTGGAAAGCATAGCGTCGTCCACATATCCACATTGTCGCATGTTTCGCCTTATCGCAGATCCAGTTAGTGTTCTCGTCGGGACTTTTATGGGGCTCACTTATCTCGATAACGTTCGCCCTTTCGTCCTTAGCCGTTATCTGCATGGTTTTTTGCTAGTGATAGGTTTCCGAAAAACTGGGCATTTGTTACTACCATGTTATGTTATGTTATGTGGCCTTCTGACCCACATCTCCTACAAAGTTTTGAGCGGTCTTCTTCGATTTTGCATTGCCAAGCTAGATGATCAAACTCTAAGAATTTGATGAATTTTTTTGCAGGGTCCGTTCGCGCATGCGACAGTTAACTCAGCTGATTTTCACATTTCCAGCCTCTAAAAATTTTCCTGCGTCTTCTGCGGAGAGGCTGATTGTTGCTATTTGAGTTGCTCCGTGAGTCTTTCGCAAGGACCAAATGTCTGCTGGTAAAACTGTCACTGCAAGCTGGGATTTGATGACATCGATTATGTCGTCTACAGTAGTAAAGTCATTGATGACTTTAACCTCAAGGATAGTGTGGTGGGTAAGTGATTTTACGTTCGCTTGATCCGCTTCACTAATCACGCCTTTAAACTCGGTAATCTGGATACCCATCTCCTTAAGTTGTATTGTATAAGGAGGTCTCCCTTTTATGTCCTCCTAATTTTTGATGCCGCCTTTCCCACTGTTTCCAGTGTCGGTCTGCCTTTACCTTGCGTAGTATGAGAGGAGTCCTCGTCGCTTTGATGACGCTTCTTTTCCTGTCATTCTTCTTCTCCTGTCGCTCGCTTCTTATTGATGTCTGCCGTGGTCACTGGAATCCCAACTCCGGTTTTCCCATCCTTCTCCTTGGTGATGTGCATAGACCGGTGTGTTTTGCGTTTCTGCTCCAAGTGTCTTTTGTCTACAACAGCTGCTGCAGAATTATCTCGTCTCCGTTTTAGTTCCGGTAGTACCTTGTCTGTAACACCATTTGATTGGTACTGCTGCTGCTTCCGTTTGGGCTCCGGGGTTTCGTCGTCTGCGACCTGTCTTCTCTTGGGCTCTGATGTTGCCTTTAGCCATGCCAAAGTTTGCAAGGAATTGTTCTCACGAATCACTTATTTGGTTCCTCGTCAAGCAGCTGAATCGCCGAGAGCTCGGAAAGAGCTCTGATACTTTAGATAGCGTCTCTCATCGCTTAATGGATCGAGCGTCTTTTGCCATTTTCTATTTACCTCGCTCAATATAGCCTAATCCTCTAAGCTATTGAACTCGGACTCCTCTGGGCAGTTCAATGTCATTATGTAGCTCTTAAAGCTATTTGCTGTACCTTCTCTATGAGCATTCAAGTCTTTCGAAGCCACCAAGCACATTTTCTTCCAAATACGAGAAACCACAGCCCTCAGGTTCGCCACTTTAGGGAAGCCCGAATCTCTGGTTATCCGGAACCATCGCAGATACTAAATAATCTTGGACTGTCAGTTTCCGTGCTTAATACCAAAAGACTAGAAGGCGACAGGGTATCATTCAGGAACTTCCAACTGATAGTAGACATTTACCGAAATTGTTAAAGCAAAAGCTGCGTACTTAGAAATCCGCTTCCAACTATTTCGATACAATGCCGAATAGTACTTCTTTGAAACGCGCAATGAAATTCTACACTCAGCAAGTCAAGCAGAACAGACGGTCTTACCTCGAAAACGTGCTGTAGGGCAGTCGTAGTCCTGAATTTGATTATTTCCAACCGATGATTATTAGTACGTGTATGTCTTTTATCTAAATAACTTTAAATTTGTAAGCCCACCATTACTTGCATGAGGCAGCCTGCGATATCAGAGTAAGCTCCTCCTGGATACACTCGAAACCACCACCAAAACATAAAATTCGATATTAGGTATTTGTAGCTTTGACATTTTGAAGAAGCTTTGACATCTTGAAGAACTTCCTTCCATAAACGAGCTATACGAATGTGAAAAATTGATAAGACGACTTTCAAGTAGAATTCCCTCCTCTCCAAGATATCAGAAGCAATTTTCAATTCAACGATTGCAAACATTATTCGCCTCCAGTCCCATGGTATTTTCTGTCTGTTTACACGGTTCAAGGCAGGAAATATTGTCTTTTTCTTCCATCAAAACTTGCTCCAGAACTTACTAAAGCACGGATGGGCATAAGTATTAGATGGAAGCATAAGCAGAATTCTCATTCCCCCATCAACAATACCTACTCCATTACATGCTCTTCATTTATCATTCTTAACTCCCCGTCACGTGGAGCAAAATGAGATATCTCAAACCTAATCCAGAAAACACCCGCACACCAACTTCAAGTGTTAGGGGTAACCTGAAGAACCTGATGAACCAGAGGAACCAGAGCAACAAGAAGAACTTAACAAACGGAAGGAAGAACTCAGCGTGAGAAGAAGAAACAGAGGAAAAAAAAATACCACTACAAAGAGAGCGAGGGTACCTGGAGCCAGAATATTGGATTTATTCTTAGCGTATTTGCTATGTATGCCGACTTTCATGACAATTCTCGCACCCGCCTTTCCCAATTGTAAGCCTGCAACCCCTCTGCATCACTCAACCCCGTATTCCACGCAAAAGTCAGCTGTAATTTGGTTAACTTTTCATTTCCCGTTGAAATAATGCTCATGGCGGCGCTATGAATTAATTGCACTACTTGTGCTTGACACAACAGCCAAACTGACTGCCTGTATCTATGAGTGTATGTACTCGTATGTACCTATATATTGTAGAATATATAGTACGCGAGTATCTGCGCAGTTTATCTTTCACAGAAAAGATACAAAAAGCAAAAACTGAAATAATTCCTCTAATTGTTTGGATGAAGTACTTTTAAGTTACGCAAGAGCATAATTGGATTAATTATGAGTCGTGAAGTTGGAATTGCAGAAATGTTTTAGTGCACAAGTAGTCTGGGCACCCGAACAACCAGAGCCACCAGAGCACAGCGAGCACCCACGCAAGTCATAAGATTCTCGTAAATACACGCGCGGCTTGTTAAGTATTTGTATACCTCGTGGAGGCTACACCAGGTTGCTAGTTTAACTACCCATTAGCGCGGGGGGTACAACAACAACTCAGCGATTTAGTTTCGGTGTCAGGGCATATTAACAGCTCTAATGGCATGCAATGAACTGTGATTGGTGTCAGCAACACAAGGTTCACTCAGCAAACTGAGATTTGCAGTGAATTGACTTTGATACGATGACATGGATTAACGAACATTCGATGGGCCTAATCCTTCATTCGAACTACAATATGGGCAACGGGACAGGGTATGGAGACACACTTAACTGACCATGTTAGAGCAATGACAAATGTGGGTTAATGGATTCGGTGAGACGTCAGCGGGCAATCGATTGACAAAAGAACATGTAAGTGGTGGTCATTTTTTGTTACCCCAACGACGGCTCGACAGGACCTGATGGGCCATTTATAGGCGTCCGAATCAACGTCACCATTTACGAACACAGAGATTGTAAATTAGTTGACCTAAAAGGAATTTACATTGGTTTTTAGTCAGGTCATCACTCGAGAAAACGAAGGTAGATGAGTCGATCTCTTCGCGGGTCAACAAATCTTAAACAGAAGACGTACCCATGTTCCAATTGAAGATTGTCAGATGTAGTTTAATAAAACCACTCCTTACGATACAGAAACACTTAAAAGGAGGATGTTGCTGGAGGCAAATATGTTACGTCCATGTGTGCACACATCATTCCTCCTCTGTACGATGCCACAAAAATATTCGCTCTCACGGTTGCTTTTGCACTTGGTCGAGTGGAAATATAATACGATGGACGTGCTACGCGCAGATAAGTATGACATATGAGCATATGAATCGGTTGATTAGAGAATTTGCATTAGATAAGATTCCACTGATGACCATGTTTGTTGTTCATTCGCACATGTTGGCAAACCTGCCCACCAAACACACCCAACAAATAATGACTTAAGCGGGGATCGTAAGAGCTCACAAAGCGGGATTGGCAACTCACCTACATGGGACTGTTTGAGAAATGACGGTTAATAGAAAATAAGCAGACGGGTGGGAGTGGTTCTGTAATTGCAACGCATCGTAGGCTTAAGAATTTCCCGTATTTGGAGGAAATTTGAAGATGAAACCTTGCAAACGATCGAGAATGTGATACCTGATGCTTCTGAAGGACATGATCCATTTGCAGTGCAGATGCTACTAAGTGAAATATTAAGGAAACGTTGAGCTTCAAATAGCATCATCTTTCTAACAATAATAAGTAACCAGATATTGGCCTTTGCTCAATGTGATAAGCCACCAGACAGGGTCCTTACTTGCCCAATTCCAGCAATGAAATTTCGAATAACCGCACAGAATCGAAGCACCTAGCAGTGTTCAGGTCGAGGTACACCAAAAGAAAATACCGATACGGACTTCCACATTTATGAAGCTCAACCCGTCTGGAGGATATCGACATATAACCATGTTTTCTAATGAAAGATTATAGAGGAGGAGTCTTTTATAAACCAATCGCGAAGCGGGTTCCTATGCTATATAGCACAAGATTATGAGCCAAAAATCTCATGGATCTGAAGAAAGAATCTTGAAAAGCCATCGAGCTTACCACCAAAAAAACGTCCGATGTTAAACTTATTAAAAGATATGGAGGTGATCCCATATGTCTATAATTTAAGTGGTACTCGCAATAGTGATAATCCACCCGCGGTCTTTTCAATTGTTTTATTGACACGGATCCTTCAGGCTTAAACCAGGCGACTTAGGCGCTGACCTGAAGTTAGTAGATATTTCATTTATGCGGCCTTTTCTTCGACACATTCGGTGAATTAGGCTAGAACGAAGGGGAGAGTACCAAACAGGCTCAGCTTGTTAAGTTCTAATACATCAAAACATAGAAGTGGTTGGTTGAAATACAGCTTTTGACTGCTTGCCCCAGGAAACCAAAAAGGTCAAATAGACTCCAAGAGAGTCGCAAAAGGCGGCAAGTGCTATCAAAGGCACGAGTACTACAGAGAAGAGAAACAGAGAAGAAAAACTGCAACTGATCAACAATTGGGGATTGCAACAATTAAGTTCGTGATGTAGTGATGTAGTGATGTAGTGGTGGTCCCTAAAATTGCAAGTGCAAACAGTCTAGCGTTTCTGGTTTAAACAACGTGCGTTACCGAAAAATGCGCGCTAATGAAACCGACATCACGCCTCGGATAATGATGACGAATGATGACGACTTTTGCCAGTTGCACCCGGACTAAGATTAGTTTCTGGAATGTGAGGACGTTCCTCAACTCACGCAGACCTCAAAATGCCAGATACATCCAATTGGAACGAGAGTTCCTTCGATACATTTAACTTGGACATATTGGGAGTAAATGAAGTAAGATGGTCCTACGCGTGAAATTACCAATCCCGAAATAACAATGGTGAAAGATTTGTTGATTTCTGCAACTTCAGTCACTTAGTCAAAGGAGGCACCATGTTTGAGAATAAAACTGTGGCAGGTTAACTGGTTATCAACTGACAGGCAATCACCGTCCAACCAAATCGACCACTTGGCGATCAGTCGACGTTTCAGTCGTTAGACGTGATTACTTTTCACTAGGAGTGGACGCAATAAGTAGCTCACTGCCGACAACCATCCAAGAACATTGGAATGCTTTGAAAAATGTTTTCACACATGGAGCGGAAAGTATTGTTGGTAGATGGCAGGCAGGACATAGCACGTGCCGTACTGAGGATACTTTCGAGGCGGATTGAAGAGCCTAAGCTACTTGTAACTCGTATTTTAGATACCCAAGCAGTAGGGAGGAACGAGCTGGAGTCCGTGTATCGATGGAAAATGAGGGAAGTGCAACGGCCACAGAAGCAGAGGAAGTAGCGAGCAGGTGTGGTAGCAGAACCGTTTACAGCACTTTACCAAAAAGCTGACAGGTGGTCATCACTCTAGCCAACTTCCGGTGAAAGGCTTAGATGGTTCCGTACCTGTTTTCGATGGAGCATTTTGCTACGGTCCCTAACCGTGTATCTGTCAGTGATGTTCACCCAAATCAAACTGAGCTACCCGAAGCAACAATTTCCCGAATTCTCACCTCCACTCCCACTAAAGGTGAATAACAACAAGGCGGTAGGTCTAGATGGTATTTCCGCAGAGCTTCTGCGAGCCGCTCCAAAAACATCAGCAGAGCTTTCACATCCTCTTGTTGAGAGAGCTTGAAAGGCCGAAAGTTCCCCGACGGTAGTGGAAGAAGGGAATGATTGTCAAGCTCCCGAAAAAAGGTAGTCTTTTAGAGTGTGAAAACTGGAGAGCCATTTGCGTTCTTTCCGCAATTACTATGGTAATACATTCGATGCCGAGCAAGTAGGTTTCCGCTCTGGATCATACTGTGTCGACCACATCACTACACCCTGCGGATCATTATTGAACAGTACGTTGAATATCGGCCACCACTTCACCTGCAGTTCGTTGATTTGGAGACAGTTTATCTGACTTGCCTTGCGCAGGAGAGGTATAACTGACAAACTAATGTCTATTACCAAAGCAGGCTATGTATGATGAGTCTAAATGTCATGTTCTGCATAGAGGAAAGTGGGGTCCGACAAGGTTGCCTTCTATCACTGATACATTTTATTTTATTGGTCATTAGCGATGTGCTTCGCGTAGCCTTGTCTACTGAAAACGGAGGAACTCGTTGGACTCTTACATCTTAACTCAAATGTCTGGACTACGCTGACGACATTTGTTTACTCGCTCACCTGATTATGGATCTGCAACAAACGACAGCAAGAGTGGAGAGGGAGGTAAATGTCGTGGGTTTGAAGATTGACACCACCAAAACCAAAATCAACAACCTCGGTACTAAGTCCTATACTCAGAGTATAGAGTTTCCAATATCTTGGGAGTATTGTCTCTACCGAATATGGAACAGAATGTTGTCAATCGAATCGGTAAAGCGAAGTTTGCGTTTGGAATGATGTCCGATGCAATCAGCTTAAACACAAAATTACGATTGTTCCTTTCAAATGTTGAGACCGTGCTTTTGTATGGGTGCAGCACTTGGAAAGTGACCGCTACTACGGCGGAAGTGGCAATGGATTGGCCATATACTTCGAAAAGGCGATAGTTCCCATAGTAAACCACGCGATGCATTGGAATCTGTGGCGTAGAACAGTTGAGGAGCAATCACGGCAATTGAGAAACAGTTGGAGAGTGCTGAAGCTCATTGTCAAGAACCGTACACGATAGCGTGTAGGCGTAGTTGAGACCCTAGGGCCCACAAGGGTAAACAAGACAAACATAACTTAAAAAAAGGAGCTAATGAAGCTCTCAGAATTGACACTGTAAATCCTTTTCTTCCGTCTCGAATAGGGTCAAATCAACAAAGTTGATGTCAATCTCTCTGCCGATGAATTTTCGTGTGTACGATCTCTGAATGAAAGGTGCTGTAACTAACAAAGTTTCCAGTTCCAGTGGATAGAAATTGGACGAATCAGTTAAACCCAGCGGTAGTTTTACCTGCACACTACGTCTGGATGAAACCGGCGTTACAAACACGAAAAGTTGTAGTTGTAGTGGTGGTAGCCAAATGAATGAAGCAAGTCCTGAAATCAGCAATGGTAATAGTTCATGTGAATAGAATTTGGATAACTTCAAAAACACAACCCTGAAACCTTAAGGGCATGAGACCGGGAAGACTGCCTTCGAATTAGGAAGACTGACAATAACAACAGTCTTAACGACGCTGAACGCAAACACTGCGGAAATCAACTATGGAAGCTAGATGATCAGAAAACATTTGCATTCAAGCGAAAGGCTGCGATATAGAAAACGGAACCTTTATACTGGAGTGCAGCACGTACAATTTATAACTCTTGGAAAATTCTGCAACCAAAGTTTTCTTGCTACAGACAAAAGCTAAGTAGTGTCAGCGTTTCATATTCTCACTTTCAATTCTGATATTCCAGGAAGATGTAACTTATTATGCGATGCTAACACTTTTCGGGGAAGTAGCAACTATAACACAAGAGGTCATCAAATATGCTGTTGTTTCCTTTGATGGTTAAATGTCGCCTGGCACAAATGACTCGTATATCCAATAAATCTGAGTAGAGTTTTGGCTACTGGCCCAGGCTTACATACATATCGAATCCTTGGCCAACAGTAAGGGGAGGTTCTAGGCTAAAAATTGTAAAAGATGACTACACACTCGCCAAGAGCTTAAGACTAATCAGTCTGACTTCATTCTTGTTGAGGAAGAGAATGTTTTCAAAATTTATTTTACAAATGCATCTTTTGTTTAAAATCGAAATGCAAAAGACCCCGCGACAGGGAGTCACTCGACAAAAATCAGAACGCGATGGGAATTCTCATCGACACTGAGGGTACTCTCGACAATCCAGTTTTAGGCGGCGTGTGTTAATTGACCAGACAACAAGACGTAGACGAATCACTTGTTGCGGTTGCTGGTGGTTAAAAGTGTACGCACAGGACGGTGTTTTTTTTTTTTTTTTGCAAATGTCAAGCCTGCGAAACAATAAACCTCCTCAGATATTAATAAAAAACCAAACGGTATTCTTGAACTTTTCCCAAAACCAGCTTTGACTTCGTGCCGATACTGCAGATCTCAAAGCACAAAATACGTAAATACTGTGAGGAATCGTTCCAGCATAGCTACATGTATGTATGTTGCGTCACGAACAAGAGCAGAAAACTTGTATGTACATAGCCAATAAGCCATCAGAGGACGACGTTCGCCTGACGAAATAGCGAAATCGGTGTATGGATATTTGGAAATGTTGCATCAACAATTGGGGATTGCAACAATTAAGTTCGTGATGTAGTGATGTAGTGATGTAGTGGTGGTCCCTAAAATTGCAAGTGCAAACAGTCTAGCGTTTCTGGTTTAAACAACGTGCGTTACCGAAAAATGCGCGCTAATGAAACCGACATCACGCCTCGGATAATGATGACGAATGATGACGACTTTTGCCAGTTGCACCCGGACTAAGATTAGTTTCTGGAATGTGAGGACGTTCCTCAACTCACGCAGACCTCAAAATGCCAGATACATCCAATTGGAACGAGAGTTCCTTCGATACATTTAACTTGGACATATTGGGAGTAAATGAAGTAAGATGGTCCTACGCGTGAAATTACCAATCCCGAAATAACAATGGTGAAAGATTTGTTGATTTCTGCAACTTCAGTCACTTAGTCAAAGGAGGCACCATGTTTGAGAATAAAACTGTGGCAGGTTAACTGGTTATCAACTGACAGGCAATCACCGTCCAACCAAATCGACCACTTGGCGATCAGTCGACGTTTCAGTCGTTAGACGTGATTACTTTTCACTAGGAGTGGACGCAATAAGTAGCTCACTGCCGACAACCATCCAAGAACATTGGAATGCTTTGAAAAATGTTTTCACACATGGAGCGGAAAGTATTGTTGGTAGATGGCAGGCAGGACATAGCACGTGCCGTACTGAGGATACTTTCGAGGCGGATTGAAGAGCCTAAGCTACTTGTAACTCGTATTTTAGATACCCAAGCAGTAGGGAGGAACGAGCTGGAGTCCGTGTATCGATGGAAAATGAGGGAAGTGCAACGGCCACAGAAGCAGAGGAAGTAGCGAGCAGGTGTGGTAGCAGAACCGTTTACAGCACTTTACCAAAAAGCTGACAGGTGGTCATCACTCTAGCCAACTTCCGGTGAAAGGCTTAGATGGTTCCGTACCTGTTTTCGATGGAGCATTTTGCTACGGTCCCTAACCGTGTATCTGTCAGTGATGTTCACCCAAATCAAACTGAGCTACCCGAAGCAACAATTTCCCGAATTCTCACCTCCACTCCCACTAAAGGTGAATAACAACAAGGCGGTAGGTCTAGATGGTATTTCCGCAGAGCTTCTGCGAGCCGCTCCAAAAACATCAGCAGAGCTTTCACATCCTCTTGTTGAGAGAGCTTGAAAGGCCGAAAGTTCCCCGACGGTAGTGGAAGAAGGGAATGATTGTCAAGCTCCCGAAAAAAGGTAGTCTTTTAGAGTGTGAAAACTGGAGAGCCATTTGCGTTCTTTCCGCAATTACTATGGTAATACATTCGATGCCGAGCAAGTAGGTTTCCGCTCTGGATCATACTGTGTCGACCACATCACTACACCCTGCGGATCATTATTGAACAGTACGTTGAATATCGGCCACCACTTCACCTGCAGTTCGTTGATTTGGAGACAGTTTATCTGACTTGCCTTGCGCAGGAGAGGTATAACTGACAAACTAATGTCTATTACCAAAGCAGGCTATGTATGATGAGTCTAAATGTCATGTTCTGCATAGAGGAAAGTGGGGTCCGACAAGGTTGCCTTCTATCACTGATACATTTTATTTTATTGGTCATTAGCGATGTGCTTCGCGTAGCCTTGTCTACTGAAAACGGAGGAACTCGTTGGACTCTTACATCTTAACTCAAATGTCTGGACTACGCTGACGACATTTGTTTACTCGCTCACCTGATTATGGATCTGCAACAAACGACAGCAAGAGTGGAGAGGGAGGTAAATGTCGTGGGTTTGAAGATTGACACCACCAAAACCAAAATCAACAACCTCGGTACTAAGTCCTATACTCAGAGTATAGAGTTTCCAATATCTTGGGAGTATTGTCTCTACCGAATATGGAACAGAATGTTGTCAATCGAATCGGTAAAGCGAAGTTTGCGTTTGGAATGATGTCCGATGCAATCAGCTTAAACACAAAATTACGATTGTTCCTTTCAAATGTTGAGACCGTGCTTTTGTATGGGTGCAGCACTTGGAAAGTGACCGCTACTACGGCGGAAGTGGCAATGGATTGGCCATATACTTCGAAAAGGCGATAGTTCCCATAGTAAACCACGCGATGCATTGGAATCTGTGGCGTAGAACAGTTGAGGAGCAATCACGGCAATTGAGAAACAGTTGGAGAGTGCTGAAGCTCATTGTCAAGAACCGTACACGATAGCGTGTAGGCGTAGTTGAGACCCTAGGGCCCACAAGGGTAAACAAGACAAACATAACTTAAAAAAAGGAGCTAATGAAGCTCTCAGAATTGACACTGTAAATCCTTTTCTTCCGTCTCGAATAGGGTCAAATCAACAAAGTTGATGTCAATCTCTCTGCCGATGAATTTTCGTGTGTACGATCTCTGAATGAAAGGTGCTGTAACTAACAAAGTTTCCAGTTCCAGTGGATAGAAATTGGACGAATCAGTTAAACCCAGCGGTAGTTTTACCTGCACACTACGTCTGGATGAAACCGGCGTTACAAACACGAAAAGTTGTAGTTGTAGTGGTGGTAGCCAAATGAATGAAGCAAGTCCTGAAATCAGCAATGGTAATAGTTCATGTGAATAGAATTTGGATAACTTCAAAAACACAACCCTGAAACCTTAAGGGCATGAGACCGGGAAGACTGCCTTCGAATTAGGAAGACTGACAATAACAACAGTCTTAACGACGCTGAACGCAAACACTGCGGAAATCAACTATGGAAGCTAGATGATCAGAAAACATTTGCATTCAAGCGAAAGGCTGCGATATAGAAAACGGAACCTTTATACTGGAGTGCAGCACGTACAATTTATAACTCTTGGAAAATTCTGCAACCAAAGTTTTCTTGCTACAGACAAAAGCTAAGTAGTGTCAGCGTTTCATATTCTCACTTTCAATTCTGATATTCCAGGAAGATGTAACTTATTATGCGATGCTAACACTTTTCGGGGAAGTAGCAACTATAACACAAGAGGTCATCAAATATGCTGTTGTTTCCTTTGATGGTTAAATGTCGCCTGGCACAAATGACTCGTATATCCAATAAATCTGAGTAGAGTTTTGGCTACTGGCCCAGGCTTACATACATATCGAATCCTTGGCCAACAGTAAGGGGAGGTTCTAGGCTAAAAATTGTAAAAGATGACTACACACTCGCCAAGAGCTTAAGACTAATCAGTCTGACTTCATTCTTGTTGAGGAAGAGAATGTTTTCAAAATTTATTTTACAAATGCATCTTTTGTTTAAAATCGAAATGCAAAAGACCCCGCGACAGGGAGTCACTCGACAAAAATCAGAACGCGATGGGAATTCTCATCGACACTGAGGGTACTCTCGACAATCCAGTTTTAGGCGGCGTGTGTTAATTGACCAGACAACAAGACGTAGACGAATCACTTGTTGCGGTTGCTGGTGGTTAAAAGTGTACGCACAGGACGGTGTTTTTTTTTTTTTTTTGCAAATGTCAAGCCTGCGAAACAATAAACCTCCTCAGATATTAATAAAAAACCAAACGGTATTCTTGAACTTTTCCCAAAACCAGCTTTGACTTCGTGCCGATACTGCAGATCTCAAAGCACAAAATACGTAAATACTGTGAGGAATCGTTCCAGCATAGCTACATGTATGTATGTTGCGTCACGAACAAGAGCAGAAAACTTGTATGTACATAGCCAATAAGCCATCAGAGGACGACGTTCGCCTGACGAAATAGCGAAATCGGTGTATGGATATTTGGAAATGTTGCATCAGAACACAACTATTTCAGAATTCAGAAATGTTTGTATGTATATCAGATTTCGGAGAGTAGATACTGAAAGCCGATGCTTAAGAAGACAGTGCCAACATCAAGAGCTACAACTTTAAGATAGTCAAAGAGTCCAAGTACCTTGGAGAAAACATCTACACCCCACCTAGCAAAGCTGCTACTTCGCTGCAGAGCTCATTTTTCTAAGAATAAAAGTTGATTTTGACATAATATTGTGTCCGGGATGAATTTCAGGGAAAAAACAAAAGAAACTGTATAACTCTGTGGAAAAATATTTCATCGGATTATTGGTTGTTCTTGCAAGAAAAAGCAATGAAGGAGAAGCCTCTACTGCGAGTTGTACCAAGAAGTGGTTGTAGCACAAAAAACTAAGTCACAGCGACTACCTTGGATCTAATACCTTACGCGAATGAACAAAATCCTTGAAATTATGAAAATCACCGAATCCCAATCAGGCCCGAGACCACAAGTAAGCCCAACCATGGTTTAGGAAGGAAGATGTTTAACTTTGTAAATTGATAAAATTCTTCACCGATAGCTATTATCAGCTTCTAAGACCCCTGAAGAAAAACCAGAAAAACACTATAACTTTAACAAAAGTCTACCTCGACCAATAAACCAAGGTTCAAACGCCTAAAAAACCGATGCGTGACCTATAGGAAAACGTAGAAATCTAAAATAAAAAAAAAATTTCTCAAACTAAGATACGAGTAGGAACAACAGAACTATTGAATCCCATCATATCAAATCATCATGCAATTGGAAAGCTGCGCAAAGAGAGCCTGGAAGCGCATGCTACTCATCTGCTCACTTGGCAATGATATTTACGAAACGGCTGACCTTTCTCCACTTGCTTTCATATTTAACCCATTTGCATTCTTTTAATTATTTTTTTTCTTTTCAACACAATAATTGTGAAGAGATAAATCGTTAGGCTGTAGAGGCAGTCCTAACAAGATCTTCGCTGTTACTAAGGCCACTCTCCCAGCTGTTAAATGTAACACTCTATGTATAAAACGAATTTGAAGTCGAAAGCAGTGTACCGCAAGATTGCATTTTATGATCGCTATTATCCGCGCTGCTATGAAGGAAGCACAGAAACTATGTATGAAAAGCTACATTTTGTCATATCCATCAGGGCTGCACAAATGGAATGCAGGACCTTGCTTAAGGACCTTCATTGCCTAAAAGCGGTATTGCAACTCCTTTTTCCAGTAAATTTGGCCAAGAATATCAAACAAGTTTATATCTGTCGGGGTCTTCGAATTTCAACTTGACAGCACATTTATTTTCAGCAAAAGCTGTATCATGTGCAGAACAACGTCAACGCGTGCCTATAACATGAAGATGACAGTAAAAATGTTCGTAAAACACAACATCCGCCCTCCAACGTAGTAGGTACATACATACATACCTACAACATCCGATTTATCATATTCCCGTTCTTGGTACAATTGAAAAGGGTTCAACGAATTTTCCAAGAGGAACTGCCTTATCTGTGCCCTTAAATAGATTCAATTTCAAAGCACAACATTTTAGTTCGCTCTCGCGTTTGCTATCTCCATCAATCGTCATCGTATGTACTTAACATAAAAATGCAATAAAATTCGACAAAAAAAGATCGTATTTCACCAAACCCGAATGAGATACCTTAATCAACCCAAACCTCAACTCATTTCCGCATCTGAAAAGAAAGTACAAATCTACTAATACCAATACAAAATACCAATATCCACCGGTATTGTTGTTCCCTTATAGCAACACCAGTATCCCGGAGATAGCTATAAATTATTATAGTTATTTACGACACCCTCAGCAGCTCAAGACGGCTGCAAATCAGCACATTATCCCATTTTCCACGCAACTTGCTAATGCAAAAGGTAAACACAGAAAATATTCGTATTTATACGAGTATCTCTCGAATTCAAAACCAAATACATGATAGCCACCTAGTCATTGCTCTGGCCCAGGCCATACCCTTCGAGTTCCGAAAAAAAAAAGGTGAAGACAACGTAGATCACCATAGCGCAGCAGTTCGATGCGCATTTACTTTTTACCTGAGAGGACGCTCCTGAGAATTACAGATAGTTGTGTGTGCATTTTAAATTTAGCTCCTTTCAAAATATGGAAAAGGATTCCCCAGAAGACAAGACATGGATATGGCATCCCGTATCGAGTATGGCTGTTCACCCTCCAAAAACTCGAAGAAAAAAGCCAAACAAACGAACGTTGTTCGTGTGCTGTTTACTATGAGTATTTGCTATTTAATGTTTGCTGCTTATTTAACCCTCGTCATTACAGGTATCTACAACTTTTAAGATATCTACAAAGCAGTGTTGCCACTTTGAGGCGTTTTTTTTTTCAAGCGAAAGAAACGGCATACCGATCAATGTAACGAAAATAAATATTTTAAGTTGATTTTCAGGTTTTGCGTTTGTTTGTTACTAATAAACGGTCAGATGGTTTAGCAGAATTGGATGAATTTTTAGGCACTTGTAGCCTGTAACATAAATTACAAAATAGGATACTTTTGAATCCGATCGAAAATATAAATCTTGTGAAATTCAGCGGCAAAGTAAATCCCATTGTCTTCTGGCACTGTAAGTTGAATTAACCGACGAAATCTTGAAATTATAAAAATAAATTGGAAGGCCTGCATTGCATCTCTGAAACATGGAATCTAACTCAATTTGCTTCTTCATGAGCGTTGATACGCAAATCTTATATTTGGTAGCAGCAAAAAATGGAGGAGCCCATTACGTTCTCTTTGTAAAAAGAAACAGCAGCAGTCCAGTTCAACATAGTTTTGGATGATCCGTTTTGATCTCTGACTATAGAAAATTTTCAAAGGAGACTTGCAACAATACGAGTATGTTTCTGCAGGCCATACTTACTTAACTATGTAGAGTAGATGGTGATACAGTTCAGGGTGGGCCTGGGCTTTAGACGTCGTCTAAGGCTAACTGCCCTCAGTAACCTACTACAAGTTGGTTAACGTCCCTTTCCATTTGTGCGCGCTCCCTAAAGCGGTTGTTGTCCTTACGGGTTGGAATCGAAGACTCTTTGAGTTAGTTTAGTTTTAAATGCATTTTATTTACTTAATCACTAACTCTTACATACTAACAAAAAATGCTTAAATGCTAGCTGCTAGCTTAAAATTACTTAACAATCTTATACTAACTTACTGGCCCCACCCAGGCGCTCTAAGCTATTCTAAATTCTTATAACTATGTCTTTCGACTAACAATCCTGATCAGGTCAATGTCAATGTACAGCTCGTAGAGTTCCCAGTTAGCTCTCCTCCTCCAAACTAAGTCAACGACAATGGGAACAAAAGCCACTCGAAGAATTTTGCTTTTGAAACGGCCATCCACCTTCATTAATGTTCATGTTTCTGCACCATAAAGCAGGACTGGAATGGTAAGGGTCTTAAGTAGAGTTTCCTGACAAGTCCTTATTACTCGTTTGCCTTTTTAGGCCGAAGAAAAAACGATCGGCACGAGTAACTCTCATCATTATTATCATAATCAGATTTAATAGCGGAGCTGAGGTACTAAGTTGCAGCTGTCTATTGTAACGTGCTGTCTGATTCTTCGATGTTGTGTGTCCTTTTTGTTGGCGTTGCCTTCATTTACAACTTAACCCATTTTTGATGCTTATGTTCCAATACTCGCGAACACACCAGTGACAGCTCGCTGAGTTCTGCCACTGATTTCAATGTCATCAACGAATACAAGTAGCTTTTGGAAAACTGTGCGTCTTTTGTTGACTTTCGAGTTTTGTACAATTTTCTCAAGTATGATGAGAAAAAGGCTACACGACAAGTAGCGAGCATTCTTTATCGCCATTCTGCACAATCCGACGAGTTTGGCAATACTATACATGGCTTTATATATATGTGGGGGAAGGGGGTGAGGGCAAAGTAATGAAAATACTTCAAGATAGGTTAATAGTTTAATTCACTGTAGGTTATAATATTATGGGGTACAATAATCCAATGTTGAAATAATAACAATGATCGAATGTGAAAAAATATAATTCGCGTTGCCGTATCGTATGGTTGCGGGGTTGACGTCTCGTAAGAAAATGCGTGGCGATCGTGTCGAAGTCTAAACCGTAACTCGTCCCATGTCTTGTCGCTTCCTTCTAATAGTAATTTTAGGAACCGCTTGTGGAAAGATAACTGGATGTCGTCGAGGTGGCTGGGATGGTACATGTAAAGTACAGACTTAGGGGATGAGTTGGAACATATTAATCATCCCACATATATAGCTCGTCTCTATAGATACTGTCATATGGGGCCTTAAAATTAATAGAGGTGGCGCGTATCGATTTCGACTTCCTGTGTTTTTATAGGACCTACCGTAGTGTGACTATTTGGTCGATTGCGGGCTTAGGGGCCAACTAGGTCGTTGATAAATGGCTTGAGGGGTTTACATAAGAGGACAGAGAAGATCTTATATACGATCTTAAGGAGAATAATACCAAACGGTGTTAAGGTTCCATTCTTCATGTATATGACACTTTCTGGCGACCAAATCTTGAAAATGAAATGAGTCTGGGCATGTTCTCTACCAAATCATCTCCCACTGTCTTCAATAACCCGTTAGCTCGGTAGCTAGATCGTCCGGTCCAGTAGCCTTTTTACACTCAAACTTGAAGAATGCTATCCTCACTTCATTTCGGCCGAATGGCTGGATCTCATGGCTTTCACCGTCCACTGTCCTTCCTTCTGTTTTGCAAATCTAATTTTAGTGCCCTCCATTAGAATCGGAATTGTTTGCCGTATTTCGTAGTCAATGTTCGAAAAAGATTTGCTGTTCCATAAGCCCGTCATAGATTTCCCGTATATTTGACACTCCGTCTAACTCAAACGGAAGGTACCTATCCTTAAGCACAGAAATGTGCTAGTTTCTTCATTTAAACAAAATTTTCCCGACTCCGAACTAAACAGTGCATCAGCGAATGCGCATGAGTCCATGCTAGAATTAAGCATCAAGTTGGTACCGAGTTTACAACGACCTCAAGACAATACTTTTCTGAAAAGATATAATTTACAGTATTTCACTTCATTTAAGAGTCCTGTGCGGAACCAAATCAGATATTTTTGGTAGCCGATTATATCCATTGGTTTTACTAAGTCAAAACATCGCTGAATGGGTCGGTTCAAATCAAAAGATTACTATTAGAAACTACAGAACTAAATTTCACTGGCTTTCATCGGAGACCATCTCGATCTAAAGACCACATTCGCGTCTAAGTATTGAAGAATAATAGATTTGTAACCTCGATATACGAGTACATACTTGAACATGTTACTGTAGCTGATGGAAACAACCATGAACGATACGCTTACTAATACGGGCCTCTGTAGTCGCTCTTGTGGCATATCATTGGAACCATGACTAAAATTAGCAGTGCATTTAGTCAACTGCATGCAGAACAGCACAAAACACAAAACAAAACAAGATTCCTTAATGGCAAAAATGGAAATCAAATCTCCTCTGAGAGATGCTCTAGAATGAATTCCTCCAATCTACGTAAAGATGGCAACCCTGCTTCAGTAGAAGGGAACAAAAAAAAAACAAAAACGATGCAAATGGCAAAAGATACCACAGAACGTAATAAATTCGTTAAAATTTCAAAGAGATCTCAAGGATATAACACGCGTTTTCCTAGGGTTTTGCACCAACCGTCCAGGTTTCCCAGTGTGTTGCCAGAATTCCAGGTGTATACATGAGTGTTTCCAACATAACGAACAATCGCGTCATTTTAGATAAGACGGGACCGCCTCAGGAACCCTTAATATATAGTGAATAGAACAGATTTTTATCTACCAATTCCTTTGGTGCGTTGCTCAGATTTCCCAATTTCAACTAAACAACGGTCCTTGCCCCCCCCCTTCATGCTGGGTGGTAGGTGATGTAGGTGAATACATTTTATCTCTAGGCTTTGTAATGCAGGGCGTGTGTCTTTGTCGGTATGTGTGTTTAAGAGAAATTTGTTCCGAGATATTGTTTCTGATTGAAAGTAATGGGGCAATGCCGCCACAACCATACACATAAGCACCGCAAGAGGGGTGAATTATCATTATTATGGTGATGTTTTAATTTCTATGCTCCGCATTGTGGAAACGCTGAAGCGTTGAAAACCTAGGAGGGTTGTTTCTTACTTGAACTCTGTACTATCGACCATCGTCGCATTATGTAGTTAGCTCTACTGTTACGACTATTGCTGTTGCTGTTCCCTTTTTGTATGTCATTGTTGGTGGCGTGTAGTAGTACTTAGTGCCGGCGGCTGCCGTCCAAGGGGTGGATGGGTGGAAAAAAAAAAAAAAGAAGATAAGGGTGGGCAAAATTTATTTATTTCTCTCTTTGTTCTCGGGCATTATCTAAATTCCATAATTGCATGAAGAAACTGGGTCATGAAGGGAAAAAAAAATAAAAGAACTTGAAGACGTTATGCTTGCACAGGCATTCCAAACAAAAGAAACTTCCCTTATGCCTTACACCCTTTCCTATACCCTTCCATATACCATTACTTACATCCACACTTCCACACAGTGGAACTTACTAAAGGTGGGTGGTTGTAGATACTACGTATGAGGGAGGTATACTCATATCTAATAATTTAACGAGAGAGTGTTTCAGTTGTAAAATAGTTATGTAGCGCATAGTTCTTGTTATTGTTGTGCTTTTATTATTGCTGTCGCTTTTATTCTTGTCCAGTAGACTTACTCTAACTTGTGCCGTTTAGAGCTCTGAAACTATGTCAACGTATGTACATATGGGGGGATGAGTTCTTTTTTTTCTGTCGATAACTTTAGAACAACTTGTCTGAACTTCTACTGGAACTACCACCACCAGCATCGGCAGCAGTTAAAGGAAGTATGTCCTTAAAATTAAGAAGTTTTCTCAAGAAGATAGAAAATTAAATGTCTAGACTTTTGGTTTGAGTTTCAGTTTAGAAGCGGATCCATAAAATACGGACCCATCCAACTAGGCGATAGCAGTGGTGTAGTTGAGGGGGACTACTTCGAAAGAAATTGGAGAGAAAATTCGTTTGAAATTGTCGGAAATCGTTTGAAATTGGCGCCATAAGTATTGTAAGTTTTATTGCCTCCTTTTCTGTAGAAAAACTTATTGAATTTCGAAGGGCAAACGACCAAGAGACAAGGCGAATTTGTAGAAATTTATGCCAGAAGTCGGCTAAGCGATGTTTGATATCTTTAAATTAAAAGAAAACTGAAAATTGGGCAATTGTATTCAACTTGAACTAAGAGTAATGAGGTGATTCATAATTCAAGGGAAAAAGAAGACCTATCGCTCGTTGAGGGTGGCGTTTGCAGATGATATTGAATTCCTAACGTCTTGTGTACTATCGATTCGTGATGCGCCATATGGACTGCTCAATATGCCGCGGGCTTATGCAGTGCTACTGTACCTACCAATAATGACCCTGATTCGTAGCATGATGGTAGTCAACTATGTAAAACTACCAACGTAATACTACGCCGCCTGATAAAGTCTCTTTGATACTACCTGAGGATTACATAGTCCGGACTTGCTACAAATAGCGACACTTACGAGTATATGCTTGAAAACTGGAGGTTAACTGTTTTGAGATCCTTCTTGAATCACAATTGGATCCCATTCGAAGTGTGTCATAAGGACACCGAAACTGTCCTATTCTACGAAATATTAGAAACACTAAAAAAACATTCCTGTATTCTACTGCGAACTAACAAAAACTCTACATGAGTGCACTAGCCTTGGAAAGACCAATCTTCAAGGAATGCAACTCTGTCTCTCATAAAGAGAGACACAAAAAATTCCCTGAGAGAGTGTATCATTCATCACTATAGAGACCTCTTCGGCCATCAAAAGTTTCTCTTCCCAAGCATTGACGGTTTCGTGCCTATCATGCCGCAAAACTAACTTGGTAAACCTAGCAACCACTGGAATGGCAAATATTAACAAGAGCTGTTTATCTTTAAATAACTCAATTCTGATGATGGGACATGAATACGCGAAAGATTATCCTTTTTTCAATTGAAGATAGACTACGAACGTCGCAAAAAAATAAAAAGGAGCCGAAGGAAACGCTGGTTAGAGAGCATTCGATAGAAGTAGAAGCAGATATGAACGATAGGAAAAAAAAATTAAATAAAACAACAACGGTGTGAGACTTAAAATTGATTCTGGCTTTATTTTGAAGCTACGTTCATGCCATTATGTGTGAAGTACCAATCTGGTTGGTGGCTTAATATCAAAAAGAGCCAATTCACGCTCAAAATTTTCCATGGTGCGACGAATTGCCTGCACACTGAAGCAATGACGACGACTCACCTCACAACGAAATTCATGTTGCGTATTTACCACTGAGCCGAAAATGGCAAACATTACTGAATATTTTGACAGCTGGATGTCATTGGTAACTTTGACAGCTGCTGAAGCATAACAATTGGAAAAACTGTCTGGTCACCCTTGATAATAACCTAGAAGCAGACCACAAGCAATAGAAGAGGTACAAAGCCGTGGCATGGGAAAACGAGGAAATATTTTTAAGATTGAAGCACAACGAAGAAGGATCTCGAAAGAGATTCAATCGACATTCATTACTTTGGCTGTCACACAGTCTGAAACGGTAGATTTTACGAGAGTCGAAGTTAGTTAAAGAGCATGAGCGACAATCGCAAATATGTGTTGGGTCTAAATGGCTGGCGATTTTGATCAATAAAATGATGAGAGACGATCAAGTGCTTAATCAGTGGAGAGTGGGCTCTCTCGTTCCACTGTATAAAGGCAAAAGCGATACGAGAAATTGTAACAACTACCGATCGCATGCTATGGACATATACGAGAGAATTCTTGACAGTCGAAAATGCAATATTATAATGATAAATTTCAAGGCAGTCAATATGGCTTTGTGGAAAGCAGGTCGGCGTACCATATGACGCGACATGACAAAGTTCACGGACAATGACGGATTAATAATGCGATATTTCAACCGATCTGTATGTCGTCTTTATCGACTTGGAAAGAACATTCGGCCGAGTTTCCAGATAAATAAATTGACAATCGAAATATATCAAACCACTGAGACGACTCACTTAGTGAAACAGTCAACATGCCGATGGATTAGCCAAGGGGAACATAATATCAACACTTTCTCATGCCGGCCACATAAGGCTGAACAAATCAGCTAGCTTTATCATGCTAAACGAAGATCACCGAAAAATCCGATTCAGAAATTAATAGGGACTGCAAGTGCATGCGATCTCCGAAGAAGAGGCCGAAAGAAAAATAATTCGATCACTCAAATGCAAACTCCTGATCTTACTAACAAGGTGATCGAAAATCGAGCGGTCTGCAGAATGGTACAAAAGTCAGCAAATTAAGTCAATTCCACAAACTGCAGACTTTACATCTGTCCATTTCAAGAATTTGAGGCCAGAAGAAGTTGTTTATATTCTTACGGTAATGAACGCCGCTGACGGTGACTGCACTGCCAGCCGCATCCCCGAAGAAGAACGTTCCAGTCACTACTCCAATCCAAAATTGACACCAAACGTTGCTCGTGGTGGATGCATGGATCATGCTGGATTGACGGATCAGTCTTGGATTCTCAGCTCACCAAATGCGATAATTCTGGTCGTTGGCATAGCCATTAAGTTCGAAATACGCCTCATCGGAAAAGCTGATTTTTTTTTTCTTTTTAATTATTTACCATTCACTTGTTATTGCTGTAAGATCCATTCTACGAGCGTTCGGCGCTGCGGATGGTCTACTAGCTTCAAATGTTGTGTCAACTGAATCTTGAAAGCATGCAAATGCAAATGCAAGTCTCAATTGCTGAGAATGATGGCGAATCAAATGAAGAAAAGCGAATCGGTGGAAAGATTCTGGTCAACACTCTCGCTAGCTGCTGCAATTTTTTCATTACATCGAGCTGCACCAACACGGGGGCCCCCGCCCAATTATCAAGGCTTCGCCCTTTAATGACGTTGTCTAATAATGAACGGGGGTAGAGCAAAGTACTGGTCTTATCGTAAATATCTTCAGATGACGCTACCGAAGGTTGCTACGATTTGATCAGTCACAAGCTGCCGGTCATAGGTCTTGTTGGCGGCTGGACCACCGGTAGTCCCTACCAGGACTTAAATCACGGTACCATGGGAGTCAGGAGCCCCCCGGATCTCGGTCCGGGCCTGACTTGTTAGAGGTAGGCCCCCTTGTGGGAGCGTCATGGTGGCTGTGGTTTAAACCCAAAATCGCGGGAAAGAGTCTTCCTATGGTTTTCCTTTGGTTTTCCTTTGGTTTTCCTTGGTTGACTCAATGTGGAGTTGCAATAAGTGCTGGGTGCTGCGACCCTAAGATCAGTAAGAGGTTTTAGGTCGGCCTCGACTCATACCAAGGGTGGAACTTGTGCCGGCAACACAGTTCCGAATTGGTATCTAAAATAGTGAAACTTATTGGTGAGCGCTGGCAAGGCGTATCCTTGCTCCCATGGATGTATGGGCATCCCGTAAGTTTAAGCCCACACGGCAGGTACTTACGTTAAAAAACATGAGACATCTGCACCAACACGGACAGGTCCCTGGGACAAAATTCAAAATATGCGGTCTAGTGGGAGATCGTGCGACCTGATGCCAGTCGATAATTTATTATGGGACTATGAAAAGCCGTTGATGTATAGTCAGCGGGATATTGATAAGATAGAGCTCTAAATGCTGGGACCTAAAACCCCCGTGGAAGCCATATGCCTATAATGCTACGTAAAAAAATCCAGAAATCTTACAAAAGCAAGTCACTTTGCTCGCAAATTGAGTCCTACAGAATTCTCACCTTTCTGTATACAACAGGAGGCAACTCTTACTTCGGAAATACTCAGTAACGAACTTCAATGCTCTTCTCTTCAACCATTTATTTGTAGGTCAGGATAATTCAGTTCAAGATTTTTACTGTGTTCCGAATGAATAGCAGTTAAAGAATTTTCGATAATTCATATTCATCAAGGATCTATATGTATTATAACTGTATATTTATAATTTCAATCTTTTAAGTATGTTCCCTTCAACGATACTCTCTTTGATACATGAAAAGAAATATTGCTCTATTGGGTCATGACGGACGCCTTGTGTGTTAAAGCACGTCAGTAGTTTTATTCCTGTATCCGGGTAAATTGATAGTAATTTAGGATGGAATACGCCAAATGATTTAACTTTCAAGGCAACGATGAAGGATATCAAAGTATAACACCTTACATTAACCGACCAGTAGCTTACCTGTAAATAGAAAAAGATACAAATTTATGATTAGATAATTGATTACGAAAACTGTTTTTTTTGTTTTTTTAAGATAAATATAATTAATTTAAGAATTTACAGTACGTATTGAATTTTCAAAAATCAATCACCAAAGCCTATTTTAGAGAGGATGATTCTATGCCATTTGGTACATCTAAAGTCGCCAAACTCAGAAAGCGGACCCTTTGGTGGTAGAAATATTCAACGAGTGGAATCTAGCTAAATTGGGAGACAAAGGAACATTTTACAAAACGAACAGACTGTAACTTTTGTTACAGTTGTCAGAGATGCTGGAAACCCAGGATAATAAGCTGGAGAATGCGAGGAGCGTAACCTCTAATTCAGAAGATAGCAAAATCGGTCTAATTGAATTTTAATTCAATGAGTTATGTACCAAACATCAGCATATTACCACGGTCATTGGAGAAACGACTAACTTTAACCATAAACATGTTCAAAATGGGCATCAAATGAAATGAAACTGAGATTACACAAAAAAAACTTAAAGTGGCAAAGAAAGAGGCGTGGCATGACGAAGAAATATTTACCAAGAAAAGTTACATCAGATGTACGCTGTAGTACAACACATAACTTGAGAACCAAAGAAAGAGACCAAGTCAGTAGAAGAAAAGAAGAAACCACATATAAAAAAGAAGTCCCTTATACACCCCCAAGAGGTCGGGGATACAAAGAATCCTGCTGACTGATCGATGTGTCTTATCAGAAGAAGAAATACTAAGAAACTTGCAACAGGCTGCAAACTCGGAATGGACGATCATCTGATAAATGTACAACTTACAGGGATAGAGATAGGCATATGAATAAAGAAGCAATCCCTCATGCGAATATTGAATAGATCGGTTTAGCCACCCGAACGTAAGTTGAAGGACAAGAAGGACAGCTGCCTCTCAATTCAGGGAAATATTAATTATAATTATCTGTCAAATGTAGCCCGCCTCCTTGGAACTTTTGCTCTCTCTCTCTCTCTCTCTCTTTTAAGAATATCCCAAGGGACTCGGCAAGGAAACCCTAGAGGCTCTGCTCGATATGCGTTTCCCCGCCTCTACCTTGTAACGTGACTCAAAATTTATTACTTGGCATGCAGTTAAACCAATAGCCTCTCAATTGTAGCAAGGTCTCTAACACAAATAAGGTCAAATGGGCAATTGACCCTTTTAACATTCTAAGGGGACTAGTTTCCAAGGAAATATGGACACTTCCCGGTGCCGGTCCAAGAGACAATGATCTCTTCTCTAGAGGCCTTATTTAGAACAAGCTTTATTAGAGAAAAGAGAGAAAACCATGTATCCGCTGCCAACAAGATCACGTCCCAATGGTGAGCGACTACGTTTCCTACGCTTAATCTGATAATGACACCTAGTCCAAAACCAAACGGCTTTGCTTGCCAATCGCCATTTGTTTGTTCAAAGAGGGAAATTGGATTACAAGACCATGAAGGGCAATGTAAAGTGAATGAATATTAACGCTCCAATACGAAGAGTGTTCGATCCCCACCCGTAGGAAGATCTCGCTATAGATAAACCATACAAGTGGAGCTGGACCTCAATCATCATTGGTTAAGACTGGTTATTACACAGATCCGCCCGGGATTGTTGCCGCATCTGAATTATACAGTTAGTTTAATGGCATAACAATCCGGTGTAAACCCAGAGAGAGAGAGAGAGAGAGAGAGAGAGAGAGAGAGAGACAGAGACAGAGACAGAGAGAGAGACAGAGAGAGAGAGAGAGAGACAGAGAGAGAGAGAGAGAGAGGGAGTGAGAGACAGAGAGGGAGAGAGAGAGAGACAGAGAGGGAGAGAGAGAGAGGGAGAGAGAGAGAGAGACAGAGAGGGAGAGAGAGAGATACAGAGAGGGAGAGAGAGAGGGAGAGAGAGATACAGAGAGAGATACAGAGAGGGAGAGAGAGAGACAGAGAGGCAGAGAGAGAGAGACAGAGAGGGAGAGAGAGAGACAGAGAGGGAGAGAGAGAGAGACAGAGAGAGAGAGAGACAGAGAGAGAGAGAGAGACAGAGAGGGAGAGAGAGAGAGAGAGACAGAGAGGGAGAGAGAGACAGAGAGGGAGAGAGAGAGAGAGACAGAGAGGGTGAGAGAGAGAGACAGAGAGGGAGAGAGAGAGAGACAGAGAGGGAGAGAGAGAGAGACAGAGAGGGAGAGAGAGAGAGACAGAGAGGGAGAGAGAGAGAGACAGAGAGGGAGAGAGAGAGAGAGACAGAGAGGGAGAGAGAGAGAGAGACAGAGAGGGAGAGAGAGAGAGAGACAGAGAGGGAGAGAGAGAGAGAGACAGAGAGGGAGAGAGAGAGAGAGACAGAGAGGGAGAGAGAGAGAGATAGAGAGAGTCAACCATCCAAAATGGAACTGGTTCTTTTCACCAGAAAGCACAGGATACCGCAAAAACTCCCAAAACTCAAGGGAGTGGCACTGTCCCTTTCGGATAGTACCAAGTATCTGGGTGTGATTCTGGACAAAAAACTGAACTGGAATCTTAACGTAGCGGAAAGAATCAAAAAGGCATTTAATGCTCTTTTTATCTATAAAAGAAAAGTAGGAAAAATTTGGGGCTTAAAACCTGCTATGGTGTATTGGCTGTATACGGTGGTGGTAAGACCCATACTTACATACGACGCACTAGTACGGTGGAAAGCAACAAACAAGAAAATAATTTGCGGAAAATTAGCGGCGGTTCAAAGAATGGCTTCCATAGCCATTACAGCTGCACTTCCTATCCCACCCCTACGGCAGCATTAGACAACTTTTTGCACCTAACATCGCTTGATTTATAGATAAAAAAAACTGGCTGGCAACAGTGCGATACGTCTCACTAATCTGGGCTATTTCAAGAGCAATCCTTTCGGACATGGCACGGTACTGCCCGGTAATCCAATTCTAACGGAGTAAATTCTTTCCCTGGTCGACTTCGACATCCCGTACGATATACTTTATCCGGAGAGTGAGGACTGGGAAAAGAATGCAATAATCAGGTCAAATGAAATTGCAATTTTCACAGATGGCTCAAAAACAGAGGAAGGAACAGGTTCTGGTATCTTCTCAGAAGACATAGAACTAAGAGTGTCTATAAGACTACCGGACGCAAGCAGTCTATTCCAATCAGAGGTCCTGGCTGTCCTGCAAGGCGGCTGAGATAATACAGATGATATCGGAATCCCAAAGAGATATCGCAGAACCGGGTAGGACTGTGCTGGGTGCCAGGACACTGCGGTATTAAAGGAAAGGACGAGCTTTCAAGAAAAGGAGGACTACTCGACAATAGTGAGGTTGCTAATATCAAACCACCACTTTGCATAGTGAAGGGCACTATCGAGGAAAAAATCACAAAGACTGCAAGCCTAAGGTGGTCAAGTCTTGAAGGACACTGGGCATCCAAGGCTCTTTGGCCGCTTTTTGACTGCAAAAGATCTAGGAAGTTAATAAAACTAAACAGGGATACGCTTAGGACAGTAATAGGAATCCTCACAGGACACTGTCTCCTGCGGCAGCACGCAAAGAGACTCAAATTGTCAGATACGGATATCTGCAGATTCTGCAGTGATCTGCAAGCTGTTGAGGATATGTGTGTTATATCCTCAACTGTGTGAATGCGAGGCACTATCGCAGAGTCGAATAAAATGTTTAGGGAAATACTTTTTCGAAAACCTAGAGGAAATAGACGGCACAAACTTCAAAGGCCTTCTTGGCTTTTGTCAGAAAATTGGGTGTTTCACCAGGGCGATTGTTTAGGTTTTTGTCGTTTGAAGACAAATTCAATTGGTTCCACAGAGACCGCGATGGGCCCGTTTTGGTGCCTAGTGTCTGTATGATGGCATATCCATCACACCCCTATTTAACAAACGATCCAAATCAGTCAATTTCACGGCGTTCTCAAGAATTGGGCATCGCTCAGACCACATTATGGCGTATTTTGCGTAAGGATCTTGGTTTACACCCATACAAGATCAAACTGACTCAAGAATTGAAGCCAATGAACCATTTGAAGTGACGTACGTTCTCCGATTGGGTTCTGGAGAAGATGCGCCAAGATGATGAATTTCATCGCAAAATCATCTTCAGTGACGAAGCTCATTTTTGGCTCAATGGGTTCGTCAATAAGCAAAATATGCATTATTGGTCGGGTGAAAATCCACATGTGCTTCATGAATCACCACTTCATCCACAAAAAATAACTGTTTGGTGCGGTTTGCATGCCGGCGGCGTTATTGGGCCATATTTTTTCGTCGACGATAACGATCGTCACGTTACTGTGAATGGTCAGCGTTATCGCGCCATGATCACCGGTTATTTTTGGCCCGAATTAGAAGATATGGACTTGGACGACATGTGGTTTCAACAGGATGGCGCCACAAACCACACAGCACACGCTACAATCGATTTATTGAAGAGTAAGTATGGTGAGCATGTTATCTCAAGACATGGGCCAGTCGATTGGCGCCTCATTCGTTCGATTTAACGCCGCTTGACTATTTTCTGTGGGGCTACGTTAAGTCATTGGTTTATGCGCCGACCACGTTGGAAGAGCTCAGAGCCAACATTGAACGCGAAATAGCGGTCGTTTCGGCCGAAGTGTGTGGCCGAGTCGTTGAAAATTGCCCACGGTGGCCATATGAACGAAGTCGAAGTTCCATTCATAAATGTTTTGATTGTACTTCAAGCCGATAATAAAGTTTTTGAAATATCTCAAATGGTTTGCGTTTTATTTAAAAAAAAAAGTTGTCAAGTCCTTATTGGAAAAGGACTATTTAAAACATCCTTAACTACGTCTGTGACTGGTATGTGAAGAAGAGTTCATCTATTAAACCAGTTGGGGCAGTCTTGTTACCATTTACTGGGAAATAAGGCTTAACTTCAGTGACAACTGTAGGTTTTTCGGATGGGGTTATGTGTCCAAAATATGACTATTCTCTAATCAACACGGTATCCGACTGCATGCCTCCTTCTCTTATACAAAATCAGACATTAAAATCTAAGTCGTGTAGACTAGGGAACTAAGGATCTCCTGTTGAATACTATAGTAGGTTTGACGTGTTACACAGATAAATCAGTAATGGGTCTGCTTTTGGTACAGGATTGCCCAAAGTATACCCCAGGCCTAGTTTTTTCTCATAGAAACGGCAAGTTTCACCACATGTATTCACTGATAGCCAAACAGCACATAAGGCGCTGCGATCTCACTGTTTAAACTGAAGAACAGGTGGAACATGCTTAGACTCTGGACGGTTAGGAGTTTAGTTAACAAGAAAAAGCCCTTCCAAAAGGTATGAGTTCTTACTCCCCCAAAACCATCTGCGGTATCCCTACTGAACATAATAAGGAGCAACACCTAACACACTTTAAAAAAATAACCCGTATTACCTTCTCTCTGGACACTGTGGTCTGATATATCACTTATACTAATGGAATAAGTATCCCCAAACTGAGTGTCAACCCTGTTTGGAGATTTATCAAACCACAGAACATATATGTACATAGCTTCTCTCTGCCACGTGAGTAAGAGCAGCTTCCTCAAAAGAGCTGTGACTTCTAAGCAGAAGCTTGAAAATTGCATAATTCCTGGTCTAATCGGCACAAATGATCCTAGAGATTGTCATGTCTATAGTTTAGCCCAATTTTGAAAATTGGTCACCTACAGCACCTCTTCAGTACACAATTGCTCGGAACGACTTCGCTGGAATAATTCGCACGTACATATTTCTATAATACGGAAGGTCTATGACAATGATCCATCGTCTTTGATGTGATGTATCCACAGCCAAAAAATTAGCGAATAAATAAACAAATATACAAATTGAGAAAATGGTCACACATTGCCTTTATAAAATATTTGCAACACATGACTGCCTTTTCATCGATCTTGTTGATGGCATATGTAACCACATATACTTCTACCCACTACGATTATCTGTTTACTTCACTTCACTACATGTCAATCTAAGCGGTTAGTGTTACACAGTTTGTTGAAATGACTTGTAGTTGGTTGGTTGGAAGAAGATTCACCCTTAACAAAAAGAAGTAGAAACTCATCACTACTTTAATGTATGTCGAGTGTTTACTTGAGTTTCCAGTTACTGTTTATCTAGCACAAATGGAACGTTGTTGGTTATATAGAGAAGTGGATTTATACCGATAAGCCTTGGTATACTCATAAAAATATATAAAAAATTATTTGATATAAAATAAACACAGATAAATCCTGCTATTCTAATCATAGATACGTTGTCTACCCTTACTTACTTAAGCCCTGTCATCCCCTAATTGGCAGATAGGTTTCGTCGTATTCACATTTTTGCAATGTGTTGTATTTTAATTCATTCTGCCTCATGTGTGTCAGATCAAATTGCATGGCGTATTTTGTAATGAAAGCATGTTTCTGTTGGTAGATGTGACCAACATATTGCTATTTCTGCCTTCATGTAATGGCATCTCCATGGTGGAGTGCAGTTGAATGTCTGCACATCGACTCAGCTTAGTCCAGGTCTTAGACATAACCCAGATACGCAGGTTATAGTCTACCGATTTCGCTCCCTACGTTAACTTATAAAAGGTGGCGCAAAATTAATCACCCTATCGGAAGATGGTATAATTTTTGCAAATGGTGTCGTACGTCAATCATATTTAACATTTGTGAACTAGACAGCTGCAGTATACAAACAGACAAGCAATGGAGCGCTATACTCCGCAAGAGCGTGGAATAATTGAGTCGATGTTTTTGACCAATAATCGGTCGGTGGTGTTAGCGCAGAGTGAATTTCGACGTCGATTTCCTAATCGTGTCGCGCCAAGTGGGGAAGCATTCCGGCACTTAGCTATTTGACTCGAACCGAGTGGAACCTCAAGAGACATTGCAGCGCGGACCGGTCGTTCGGCCAAGAATATCGCGGCTGTGGATGCTGATGTCGCTGAGAACGAAGAAACATCAACCAGACGAAGGACCACGCAATTGAAGATCACAGCGAATTTTAGTGAAAGACTTACATATTGCCCCATACAAAGTGCATCAGTTAATGCCTCCTGACGGTCAGTCGCGTGTGAATTACTGTAAAGCCATCCTCAATCTCAACAACGAAGAGGACGATTTTGTGTCGCGTGTGATGCACGAAGAGCCCTTGCATTCACCCAAAGCCACTGTGAGGAACGATTGGACCGTATTTTTTGGAGGACGCCATCGGCAATTGTTACATGGCTACAGGGCCATGATAAACGACTTCTTACTGCCGCAATTGGATGAGCGGGGATTGGTGAACATGTGGTTTCAACAAGACGGTGCAACCGCACACACAGCACGAGTCACAATGGATATTGTGAAGGAAGCGTTTCCTGGTCGCGTAATCTCCCGTTTTGGCGATTTGGCATGGTCAACAAGATCGCCAGATTTAACCATCCCAGACTTCTTTCTTTGGGGCTACTTGAAGTCGGAGGTTTATGCCAACAAGCCTCAGGCAATCGCCGCCCTTAAGGAGAATATTCGACAGGAATGCGAACAGTTATCAACGGAAATCTTGCGGAAAGTCGTGGAAAATGCGATAAAACGGGTACAAATGTATATCAACATTGGCGGTAGCCACTTATAAGATTTTGTAAAAAAGTAATTCAAAAACAAAATTGGATGATTAATTTTGCGCCACCTTGTAGTTTGAAGCCAATGTCGGCTACATTGACAACTTATCGACTGGATTTTTGCCAGTGTTGACCTAAGTGCCTCCAGGTCCCAATAATGAACGAGCTCTCCACAAGCGGGAAAGCCATAACTGAGGCGTGGAGAAACATGGAGAGCTTTCCGACATGGATCACCTTATTAACAATCAAGAGGACCTCTACCTATCTTTGGCTCTGCCGAGACGGTTAGGGGATATCGGGCAATCAAATGCGAGAACCAATCCTTCAAGAATTTCCTTAGTGGATGCGTTGCTAAAGTTAGAGATGCCTGGAATGGCTAGAAATGACATCCCAAGGAGACTCAGGGCCCGCATTTGGTTGCCCAATATGAAGATAGATGAGGGGAGACTTCTACAATGTCTTAAACTCAACAACCAGACGACGGTTCTTATGAATGACTGGACAGTCATTAAGGTGGAGGAACCCAATAAGAACACCATGTCCTTCCTGATACTCATTAATAACGAGTGCTGGGCAGCACTAGAAAAAGCCTAAGGTTTTCCTGTCACTGGTTCCTGAGGACGATTTGGATGTCGCCGAAACCGACAAGTTTTCGGAGGACCTGGTGATCGCCGACAAAATTTATAAGGCTGAAGGTCGTCCAAAGTAATCTGACGCACTCTAGGTGTATTGACATCGGCATTATCCAAAATACCTGTGTGAGAGACTCGGCCACAAAGGGGTTTCAAGACAAACAATACGACCTGGTCTACAAACATCAGGCTATCGGTAAGCCCAGAACATGCATACTCACTTAAAAATACATTAAAGCTTTTTCATGTCCCAATCTTAGCTCAAACGATTTAACAGTTGTTAAACTGGAGCGTGCGAATCAAGCAACATACCCCTCATCAGCATACATCAGTACCGCCAGAGGAACTGCAGCAACAATATTAACAAAGAAGCACAACCTACTGATGGGCTGCGATGCCAACGCGAGGCATACAGTAAGGGAAAGCACGGAAATGAGAGAGGTGAGTCACTTTTTAATTTTCTTTCAATCACTAACCTATTTTCGTGCACCAAGGGCACGACTCCAATCTTTGTCTCTTCTAGTACGGAAAGAATGACAACTTTATGGTCGAAAATTTGAGTTTCCAATCTGGAGTCATTCTCAGACAACAGATGGATCTTCTACGAGTTGAGTGTCGAGGCCGAGACCATTAAACATTAAGACAAAGCTCAAAACCATACCCGAAATAAGCAACGCAGCAATCGAAGAACTGGAAGCAAAGGTAAAGACGTTGGATACAAAGTCTCGTGCCCAGCTAAACGTAGTAAGAAAAAAAACATTTCTCCCATGGTGAAATGAAGATCTCTCTAATCTCAGGCAGATGACAAAAGCGATTATCAGTATGTGTTACAAACACAGATTCTGACAGCCTTAAAAGGACTGTTTAAGGAAGCCATAAAGACATCTAAGAAGCAAGCCTGGATGTACTATTGCCATTAAAGGGCGCCGCCAGGCTTAGCAAAAATTTTTCAACGGAAGATTCCAACCCTTCCTTTTAAGAAGACCAGATGGAGGATGGATAGAATCCTCTGCGGAAACCCTGGAACTCCTGATGAAAACACACTTTCCCGGATGCAGTGATATCAGCACGGAACCCAAAAGACAATATCGGTAAGTACAACCTGCATCCCACAGCAGCATCAATTCAATTATTTCAGAGGAAAAGATTTCCTGGGATATTAACAGCTTCATCCCATTCAAGTTTCTGGGCTCTGACAGCGTACTACCTGTCATGCTACAGAGAACGTCTAATTCTCACCTACGGGTCACTAGCGTAGAGCAAAGGCTACTTTCTCACGAGACTAAAAAGTCTCAGTATAGGCACTACGGGCGCATTGAGGTTGGCCACAACGGACGCTCCTGCATTTTCTGCCTCTCGTCCAACATACAACACAAAATGTCGAACTTTTCAGCGCAGTTAGACTTGGTTAGATTGGCAGTTAGATTTGGGTACTGGACGACCTACGGCCACAGAAACATCCTGTACTCGTTAGGTTAGGTTAGCAGGTAGATGAGGTATCTGGAGATGAGGTATCTGGAGATGAGGTATCTGGAGTGTAGACCCATTGTGATGCCCGGGTGGGGGAATTGGAAGGGGATAGGAATTTGATTGCGGTTCCTAGTTCTGGTTTTCACTTTCCGTCTCGCGTTGGTTGTCGTTTTCCCTCGAGGCGGATCTAGACCACTTTGTTGCATCCGCAGATGTAAGTGAGGCAACAAATAGTTCTGAGAGGTCGTGGAAGTAATAACTTGCTAAAATTCTTGGCCTCAAATTACTAACGCTGGGGCAGTGCCTATAACCCCACAGCCTCTACAAAGGTCGCCGTCAGTAAGGTGCAGCTGTATTGCGTGCGCCCCCAGAAGATTATGGCCTGTGAGCAATCCAAAAAGTGCTGCCTTTTAAGAGAATCTTACTTATTCTGGATGTGCTGAGTACCGGCCATAATTGTCTTGAAGTTTCGCAAGTTGGAAGATTTTTCCAGCTTTCATTGGCTTTTATTTGTATTGTTCACTCCACTTGTATTCTCAGAGTGCAGAATGGCAGTTTGACACCTTGTGGACTAGTTACCAAACGGCATAGTCACGTTCCCAACCGACTACATCACACCCAAACTAAACTTCAAGAAGAACTTGCACGTAGGATTCATCACCAGATGTTAGTGCAAGAAAGATGAAGTAGCAAAGGACTTCGACACCGTCATATACACAGACGGATCGAAAATGAACTGTAGTGTGGAGGCCGGTGTCTACTCGGAATCACTGAAAATATCAAAAGCATACCGCTTGCCGGTTTTTATCAGCGTCTTTCAGACGGAACCACTAGAAATCCGAGAGGCTTTCACGCAATTCAGACGTCACACAACGCACAAACAAAACACTTCTATCATCATAGATGGCCCACCTGCTATCAAAGCTATTGACTCGGCTACCGTATCCTCCAAACTGGAACAGAAGTGCTGGAGCGACCGTCCTCTATGCCGACTCCTAAGTCTTGCAAAAAGTAACCTTACACCGCGAGAAATCCGACAGCGACCTAGAGGTTTTCGACGCGACATGTTTAGTTTATTATCTAGAATAGCAATCGGATAGAATAGGAATAGATAGTGGGCGGTGACGCCTTTCAATACTAGATAAGTCAACCCAGTCGGTTTCCCCTTTCAAGTGAAGAGAAGAAATTCAGTTTTATGACAATTGACTGAGAGACAATTTCTAGTGCAGCAATCGTCGATCACGTCTATGGTTGCCCACGATTTAGAACCCGACAGTCGTTAGACCTGATCCAGCATATGTGAGCGGAGATGTTAGAAACCTTGAGAGTGTTAGGCAGTGAGTTGACCAATACGCACAATACGCAACAGAGAACGTACTTCAATTCCAGTTTCCTTAACATATTGGCGCTGTCGGCATCCGCAATCAGAGTCCTAGAGTTCTCTTTTCCACAAAACTAGTGATTCGTCTGTTCTACATTGTCTGGCCGAGTTGTAAAGGGTGATTCTTTTACGCTTTTCAAAAATAAAAAAACAATCAAACAATTCAATTTTATCGGGTAATCTTGAATATCATACAAAAGAACCATTTTTTAAATTCATTTTTTAAAAATTATTTCTTTCAAATGTTGGTCGTAACTGCGGCTAAAATGATCCATTCTGATGTTCCAATCTTCGATGACGCGTTCGAGCATTACGAGTGGCGTTTGACCAAATGACTCGAGTAATGTTGGCATCCAATTGCTCAATCGAAGCCGGCATATTCATGCAGACTTTGGATTTTACGTAGCCCCAAAGGAAAAAGTCTAGATCTAGGCGGCCAATTCACCGGTCCAAAGCGTGAAATTAGCTGTTCACCGAATCGTTTTCGCAACTATGACATAGTTTCATGGGCATCAATTACAGACAGTAAATAATCCGTTCCGTTACGTTCTCAATTTTGAAGATATACGAGTATGTTTTGTGTTGTTTTGTTTGGATATAATGGCAGCTCTTGAACTTCTTCGGATTGCTCCACACCCCAAATACGGCTTTTTTGCTTATTGATGTAGCCATTAACCCAAAAATGGGCCTCTTTGTTGAACAAAATTTTGGTCGAAAACAATGGATGTTCTTGAAGCTTTTCAAGAGCCAAACAGCTGAAACGGTAACAATTCGGAAGATCGACCGGCTTCAGTTCTTGCACGAATTTAATTTTGTATGCTTTTAAGGCAAGATCCTCACGTAAAATAAGACAAGTTGTTGAGAACGGCGCCGAACCCACTCATTACTGTCATCGCTTACACCCTCCGATACCGCCGCTATATTTTCTTCCCCACCTGGTAGATGTGGTCTATTTGGTCGCGTATAATCAAATAATGAAAATTGGGTTTCAAACTTGTCGACGGTATAGCGAATTGTGCGTTCGGTAGGCCGATTATGTTGACCAGTTGCTCTAAGCTGAGCTGAACTGAGCTAAGAACGCTGATTTTCGTAATATAGCTGAATAGTTTGTAATAATCAGTCACGCTATGATGTGATGCTATGATGAAATGTCAAACAATACTGAACAAAAATACCATATCAGTGTGACACGACTCATGCGTGATCACTCATGAAATTCAGACTGGAAAAAGTACCTCTAAAAGAATCACGCTGTCAAAAGTATTGTTGCCGAAGACGCTTTCAATTTCGATGATCCTCAAGAGCGTTTTCCTTCCGCAATAACAGGAGTTTTGCGTCTACGACGGAGGATGCATTCGTGCACAGTCTTGGATGTTTATCAGGAAGAAATAACTCTGAAACAATGAGCAGGTAAACGGTCATCTTTACGGATTTTGGGCATAAAAGCTGATCTCACCATATGTTAGCCAGTGCAAGGCTGGCAGTGAAAGCCGGTTGCCGATAGCTGATATATGTATAGGGTTTTCCAATAAGGACTTGACAACTTTTTTTTTAAAATAAAACGCAAACCATTTGAGATATTTCAAAAACTTTATTATCGGCTTGAAGTACAATCAAAACATTTATGAATGGAACTCGACTTCGTTCATATGGCCACCGCGGGCACATTTGCAGCGGTCGATTGGTTGGACTCAATTTTCAACGACTCGGCCACACATTTCGGCCGAAACGACCGCTATTTCGAGTTCAATGTTGGCTCTGAGCTCTTCCAACGTGGTCGGCGCATAAACCAATGACTTTACGTAGCCCCACAGAAAATAGTCAAGCGGCGTTAAATCGCACGAACGAGGCGCCAATCGACTGGCCCATGTCCATAACACGCTCACCATACTTACTCTTCAATAAATCGATTGTAGCGTGTGCTGTGTGGTTTGTGGCACCATACTGTTGAAACCACATGTCGTCCAAGTCCATATCTTCCAATTCGGGCCAAAAATAATCGGTGATCATGGCGCGATAACGCTGACCATTCACAGTAACGTGACAATCGTTAACGTCGACGAAAAAATATGGCTCAATAACCCCGCCGGCATACAAACCGCACCAAACAGTTATTTTTTGTGGATGAAGTGGTGATTCATGAAGCACATGTGGATTTGCACCCGACCAATAACGCATATTTTGCTTATTGACGAACCCATTGAGCCAAAACTGAGCTTGTCACTGATGATGATTTTGCGATGAAATTCATCATCTTGGCGCATCTTCTCCAGAACCCAATCGGAGAACGTACGTCGCTTCAAATGGTCCATCGGCTTCAATTCTTGAGTCAGCTTGATCTTGTATGAGTGTAAACCAAGATCCTTACGGAAAATACGCCATAATGTGGTCGGAGCGATGCCCAATTCTTGAGAACGCCGTGGAATTGACTGATTTGGATCGTTTGCTACGGACGCCTAAACAAATTTTTGCACTAAACTTGTTATTGCCTGTCAACTAAAGTTGCAGTCACCGACTCCGAATTTCGGTAGAAAATTTTTATTATTTGCAGACGTTGCTCGTTCGTGTACTTTACCATGATGAAAATGTTGAGTTTACTGAATAAATTGACAGTGACTGTTTGATGATTAGTGAAAGAGTGCGTTCATAAATTAATTTCAAAGTTGTCAAGTTCCTATTGGAAAAACCCTTTAGTATATTCACTACTTCTACCTTTCCCTCTGAATGGAAAAGAGTAAAAACAGTTCCGGTCTACAAGAAAGGAATAAGGAATACTGTTGAATACAGGCCAATAGCTATTCTGCCTTACTTGTCAAAAGCATTTGAAAAATTAGCTCTAAAACAAATTCGTTGCTACTTAAATAACCAAGATCTCCATCAGTCTGGTTTTCGGCCTAAAAGGTGCTGCAACACTGCTCTGATATTAATGGTGGAAGAGATTCGTAACGCAATGGATAGGAATCATCTGACACTTTTATCATTGCTCGACTTTTCGAAGGCATTTGACACAGTCAACCATGCGGTCATTTGTAGTAAACTTATAGACGGTTTTGCTTTTTCTTCTTTGTTCGTAGCTCTTATTAAGTCGTATTTAAGCGGAAGAAAACAGTGTGTTTGCATTGGTGAGAATAGTTCGAGTTTCCTAAGTATACATAGTGGAGTGCCACAAGGATTAATCCTTGGACCTACTCTTTTCTCCTTATACGTGAACGATCAACCAAACTTTGTTAAATACTGCAAAATCCATATGTACGCTGACAATGTACAACTTATTTTCAGCTGCCAGAATTTATGACTGGTCAATTAAACACGATCTTCGACTTAATGCTGACAAGTCTAAAGTAATTTTAATACACCGTAGAGCTCCTGATTTCACCGGCCTTCACCTTGTTCATATCAATCAAGTGCCCATAGAGTGGGTTTTCTTCGCTAAAAACCTTGGTGTGACTTTTAATTCGAATCTCTCTTGGGATACTCACATTAATTCTATCATCGGCAAAGTTTATAGCGTTCTTTGCACTCTATGGGTTACTCAACATCTTCTACCAACGAAAACTAAATTAATTTTATCAAAAACTCTTCTTTTACCAACTTTACTTTACGGATGCGAGATCTTTTGCAACAATAGTCTCAGAAAACTTAGCATTGTCTTCAACAATATCGCGAGATACATTTTCAACATCCGGCAGCGCGATCATATGTCTCACATTTCTAAGCAAATAACTGGTTGCTTCTTCCTCAGCCTACTAAAATACAAATCGATATGTCTTTTGCATAGCTGCATCCTAAGTTAGCATTTTAAAATGTCAGTAATGATGACTACAGCTAATATTTCCCCAACCTTGTTTGCTAATATTTCGCTTTTAGACTCATCGCCAAAGCCCATCTCCAACAGTGATCTTGTATCTATAGAGCGAAAAGACCAAGTTCCAATGTGATCACTGATCAGTAATAGATACTCGTATCAGTGTCACCTATGTACGAGTATTTACTGATAACTGTCATTATTAAATGTGTCACTCTCGAACTCTATCATTTTTGACAAACGTGAATGGGATGATGATGATGAAATGGATTCTAATAGAAATCCTCAGAGCTAGTAATTTTAATGAAAATCTGTAATTGTAAAAGTCTTCCAAAACATAGCCGTATAAAGGAGGTAGTTTATTCGTCCCCTAACAATACCACGCATTTCCTTGTTAAGTATTAACTTGTGATTTTGATCAATTAGTGGCAATAAAATTAGGTGCCGTGGTTTGGCCTGCATTGCTGCTGTTTCGCCCGATACGTACGGGCGAGTACATATATCAATAATCACTCAATAAACGCGACCACGATGATTAGATTCTATTGTCAATCTATCCGTATGGCCAGAACCAGGGCAGCCAAGCGAATTTGTGAATTAACTCACGTCGTCGTTGTCGTATCTTTTATGACAATGTTCAATTTGCCATCACATACATTTTCGCACGCAATTTCTACACAGCAAATGGTCCGACTCTATCAATTCGTGGATAGATACGGCTGAAATTCGATGTGTTACGTTTAATTGTGATTTTTAACTTGCCCTTGCCTTTTATCGGCTGCGATTTTATTGTCATTGCCGTTTTCGTTGTCGTTATCGTCAACCCCCAACCGTCGCTGCCGCCCTTCCTATTTCTCAGAATTCTATAAGCGGTAAGTAATTGCACGTTTAATTGCAATCATTTAGCGAGTCACTCTGTGTGCAGGTTTCGGTGGAGTTGGTGTAGTTGGTGGAGCAACCCCATCCAATGATTGGCGCGCAAATGCAAATGTCCACTTGCGATACCCATCCACAGCGAACGACATAGACAGGGAGTCGCCATCAAGTAGTAGAAAAACAAAACCACACACAGACCACAATCCACTTTTACCACATATTGTGGATACGAGCACTCAACCTGGCGAGTAATCACACTTTTTTTATTTATTTTAGTTTGACGTTGTTTAGTTTGAAATTCGAACAATTGGTACGAGTATCTTATCGATTGAATGGAGCTTTTCTCAGAAAAAAAAACATGTTATGTACGAGTACGAGTAGCTCAGGGGAAGTACTAAGTGTTAAAGTTTACTTTTGCAAAATTTTCTTTATTTACTCGTATGAAGGACGATGGATTTATTGTTATTCAAAAATCAAATTAATTTGGCATTGCGATAGCAACAATTCGTAGATGATTGAAGTCAGCCGGGAACCGAATGGTTGTCATTGGAAATTGGACATTAGCACAATACAATGACGGTGATTGTACTGTCTACAGGTATAGCTCGTGTAATTCTAATCAGTTTTACAACATCCACTGTCAACCATCTCAAAGAGTCAAACGATGGCAAAACTTTTCACAGAGGAACTGGCTCTAATCCGCAAAGTGGATTCCCGAGAAAGGTGTCTGAATGTAAAACCGCGGCACTGCACTCCCTCGAAAGAGCTCTATTAAAGCCTTCAAAATAATATCCGTAAAAGACCTTTGGAGATATTCTAGAAAGGGTCTTGGCGGAGAGATACGCAATCCTGGTGGCAATAAACTGATACCTCGATTATGTGACAGGTCAATGCGCATTGGTTAAATTTGTTGCGGTAAATTTTCCATTGGCCAGTGACTCACCAACCCCAAACCTCGGAAAACAACGCACATAGGTCTCACGGGTGGTTATCTCCTCAGAGGGGAACGAGGAGGTTCGGTCGGTGAAGCCCTAAGGACAGTAGGGAGACTCACCAGGAACCCAAGGTGCGACAGAAAGTCCACCAGGAACACCGTTGTCGGAGCCCATGGATAGACGGGCGGTTCGCAAACGGCTGCATCAGACAGGACGTCTGTGGGGACCGTCTGCCTTTCAATCCAGACACCCCAAAACGATGATGACGGGTGGGAGAAGTCGATCCCTGGAACTTACACCCCACAGAAAGCCAAGAAATACAGAGGCTTAAGTAACATCCCTTGCTGCTGTAACCGATGTGGGTACGGACACCGGCAGCTAGCCGGAACTAACACAGAGAAAGTAGATCGATGGGACCACGACCAGGTAGCAACAAAGGAGCAACAGTGATGTGCAGGCGGACGGCCAACACAATCCAGCACACCCCAACGACGTACCAGTTGTAAAACTTAGGTTCGATGTCTTCGACGACTTCGTGCAGCACTTCGTCTGTGAATATCCACATTAGACTTGTGAGTTTATTGAAAAATAACAGTGTAAAACAGATCTACAACGGTGACGGAAGAGCAAGGATGTGTTGTTGTAATCTGCTAATTATAATACTTTCTGCGGTTCGAAGTCTCAGTTGTTGGTGTTGCGATGAGGTCGAGCTATTGATGTTGTTCTTTTTTAATAACAGATGGCTTCGTGGTATTTGAAGTTCGTAGTCCCCCTGAGTAGGGCCTCCGCTTAATTATCAAGGCTTCGCCCATCAATGACGTTGTCTAATAAAAAGCGGGGACAGAGCAAAGTCTTATCGTAACGGTTTTCAGATGATACCACCGAAGGTTGCTACGATTTGACCAGTCATATGTCTTGGTGGCGGCAGGGCCACCGGCATGGAGTTTAAAGAAATCAGGAGCTCACTGGATCACGGTCCTAGTCTCAATTGTTGAGGTAGGCCCTCTTCATGGAGCGTCATGGTGGCTGTGGTTTAAACCTAAATCGCTGGAAGGGTCCTAGACCCAATGTAGAGTTGCAATAAATACTGGGTGCTCTGACCCGAAGATCATCAAGATCGGCCTCGACTCATACCAAGGATGAAACTTGTGCCTCCAACACAAGTTCTGCTTTGGTATTATACTCTTAATATAGGCAAGCGATGGCAAGGCGTATGCTTGCTCCCATGGATGTATGGACATCCCGTGAAATGAAGTCTTAACTGACAGGGACGTTCCCCCTTGAGTAACTTTCTGATGGACGTTTAAATGTCACACGTCGTTTCTTAATTGCTGAAATAGGACTGTAACTGGAGCTGGAGTTAGAATTGGAGTTGGGGCTGCAGTTGGTGATGTCTGTGACTGGTTGTTGGAGGAATGAAGTTGGAAACTTGGCTATGTTTGTTGTGATAATCCTGAATGTGTATATCCATTTGCAAGTGAAAATTGTTTGAACTGCTTGACGGTGGAATATTTGTTGCTCTTTGTGTAGTGTGAGTTGTTGGTTGGTTTGATGGATCAGTTTTATTAATGTATGCCGGTTTCAGTCTGTAAACATGGATGAGCCCTCGCCCAAGTATCAAGGCTTCTTGCATTAATGAAATTATCTAATAAAAAACGGGAGTAGAAGCTGCCGGTCATAAGTCCCGTTGAGTGACAGGACCACCGGTATGGACTTAAAGGACGGTGCTGCGTCAGGGCCCCCTTGCTTCGGTCCGGGTCTAGCTTTTTGGGGGTTTTCAGTTGGTTTTGATCTGATGTAGAGTTGCAAAAAGTACTGGATGTCGTGATCCTAAGACCGACAAGAGGTTTTAGATCGGCCTCGACTTTTACCAAGGGTGGAGCTTGTGCCCTCAACACAGGTTCCACATTGGTATCAAATTGAATTGGCGAGGCCAAGTGATTGTATCCTTCTTGATTTCAAACGAAGAAGCTGTGGCGTTGGCTTTCGACCTGGATGAGCTGGTTTGTGGATGATGTCGAAAGTGATCTTTCTAAAAGACTGTGACAGGTATGGCCGGACGATGTCACATTATATTTTTGTGTTTTAAGTAAATGCCAGTCCTTGCAGGTTTAACAGTTGTTGGGCTTGCTGAGTGCTTTCTGGGTTGATAAGCGCACAGATGCGAGGCAGTGTATCTCCCTTCAAGTGGACTACATATGTCTGTGGTGAACAGAGAGATAAAGTTCAGTTGTCTTAGCTGTTTGTTGGAAGAGTTGGTAAGTTCCTGGGTAAAGGCATGTGTCAGTGGCTTGCGGTCTATACAAAGTCTTGAAACTGCAAAATTTCAGATGGTGGCGGAGATACTTGATTGCTGTTCCCGGTTGCTTGTGTCGCATTGCTGAGGTCTAGAAAACTTGAGCTGTTGAATACTTTGTTCTGCTTCAGTATTCCAATCAATTGGGGGTTTATCGTTCTTGTTTGAGTGGGTTATGTACTGATGCAGTGGTATAGGCATTGTCTGTAATAGTCTATCATGCCAAGGGAGCGACGAAACTCATGAACCGTTCATGGCTTCGCATACGAAGTTTGAAAAGACGATCAGGTGTTGGAGTATATCCGTTAGTGTGGATAGTATAGAAAGTCGACATGTGTTTGGTTGGATCAGCACTTGTTGACATTGGTTGACAGTGAATGTTTTTGTAGTCTTCGGAAAACTTGGTGAAGATGGTCTTGGTGCATGACAAGGATGCCATCAATGTAGATAACGACCAACGCCATTGAGTGGTGGTGGCGGTCTTCTTCAAACATAGCCACCTGGTAATATACTCTTTCAAAATCCAAAGTAGAAAAGATTGACTTTCCATGGAGTAAAGGAGAGGCTCTGGATTAGGGCTGGCGGATATTTATCGGGAACAGTGAATGCAGCTTCTGATAATCGAATTTACCAAAGAGACTCAGGGATAGCGGTTCCCCGGGGGTGACCAGAAAATCGACCGACCGAGGACCACAAGAAAAAGAAGAAGAAACAGCAATCGGCGAGCAGCGTGCCATCAGAACGCGCACAACGGTGCCCACGATCACAACCCAAAGGCCCCAAATCCACATAGTGGAAAAAGGTGGAGGGGCGAAAAAAGAGGATACGTTCAAGAACAAGGACCGATGCAATTATCATTGCCTCCAACGCGGAAACAAGCTACGCGGATATTTTGAATGAATCTCTGCAGTCACTCGGAGGCAATGTTGAAAGGATACGCAGGATGGCCAAAAACGAGCTGCTCCTAGAGCTAAAAAGGGCCCCCGAAAGCAACGCGGCAGCACTGCAGGCAGCAGTTGGGAGCGTCGTCGGTGATACTGCAACAGTTGAAACCGAGGTACACACCAAGACCAACCTAATTATGGAATTTTGCGAGGTCACGTCGGCTGCAGAAATCTGCGAGGCCCTTCTATCCAAGGGGACATTCGCAAGATAGATTAGACTGCGGTTCGCTTCTCAGGGAGGAAACAGCGAGACCTCCAAACATCCTTCATCAGACTGTGCTTTAAGTGCTGGCAGTACGACCACAGGCTCCCGAGGAGATGCGGCGATGACGGCCACTACACGGCTGCATGTAAAAATAAGTGTAAGAGTGGAGGCATCCGGCAGTGCGTGCTGCCCGGAATTCCGCAAAGCGGTGGAGAAACAGCGTAAATGAGAGTTCTTCAACTAAATCTCAACCACTGCATAGCGGCGCAAGACATCTTTCTCCAGACGGTACACGAGCACAGTAGTGACTTGGCAATACTATGTGAGCAACACCACAATCCGCATCATGGGTGTCGGAGCAGTTTGAGCAGCTGATGCGGCACATAGTCGAGGAAGTCAGCTCGATGTCACCGGTGGTTATCGCGAGAGACAGCCGAATCACAAATACCAGAGGAAGATCGCTGCAGGAATGGTTCACGTCGCTGAACGTGGTAGTTCTCAACAACGGAGAACACACATTCAATGCCGGACGGAACCGTTCGGCGATCGACCTCAACTGGGTCCACGATACACTTTCACCACGTACCTCTTGGTCTCTAGAAGGTAAAGGGTTTTCTAATAGGGACTTGACAACTTTGAATTTAATTTGTGAACGCACTCTTTCACTAATCATCACTCTGTCACTGTCAATTTATTCAGTAAACTCAACATTTTCATCATGGTAAAGTACACGAACGAGCAACGTCTGCAAATTATAAAAATTTTCTACAGAAATTCGGAGTCGGTGACTGCAACTTTAAGAGCGTTAACTCCAATTTTCGGTCGTAATTCTCGCCCTAGTAGACAGGCAATAACAAGTTTAGTGCAAAAATTTGAGTCTACATATTCGTTGTGTGATGCTGCCGTGTCAGTGAGACAACGGGTTGGTCGAAGTGTCGAAAATATCGCTGCTGGTCAGGCGTCCGTAGCAAACGATCCAAATCAGTCAATTGCACTACGTTCTCAAGAATTGGGCATCGCTCAGACCACATTATGGCGTATTTTGCGTAAGGATCTTGGTTTACACCCATACAAGATCAAGCTGACTCAAGAATTGAAGCCGATGGACCATTTGAAGCGACGTACGTTCTCCAATTGGGTTCTGGCGAAGATGCGCCAAGATGATGAATTTCATCGCAAAATCATCTTCATTAACGAAGCTCATTTTTGGCTCAATGGGTTCGTCAATAAGCAAAATATGTGTTATTGGTCGGGTGCAAATCCACATGTGCTTCATGAATCACCACTTCGTCCACAAAAAATAACTGTTTGGTGCGGTTTGCATGCCGGCGGCGTTATTGGGCCATATTTTTTCGTCGACGATAACGATCGTCACGTTACTGTGAATGGTCAGCGTTATCGCGCCATGATCACCGATTATTTTTGGCCCGAATTGGAAGATATGGACTTGGACGACATGTGGTTTCAACAGGATGATGCCACAAGCCACAGAGCACACGCTACAATCGATTTATTGAAGAGTAAGTATGGTGAGCGTGTTATCTCAAGACATGGACCAGTCGATTGGCCGCCTCGTTCGTGCGATTTAACGCCGCTTGACTATTTTCTGTGGGGCTACGTTAAGTCATTGGTTTATGCCAACACGTCGACGACGTTGGAAGAGCTCAGAGCCAGCATTGAACGCGAAATATGGCTCAGGCGGTTATGTCTAAGCTGGTGACGGCCTGTGAAGCTTCCATGCCACGGGTGACCACGAGACCAGGAGGAAACCCTCCGACAGCAGCGCCATGAGATATACGTGGACAGCAGATGTGCTTTAAAGAAGGCCATTAAGCGTAGTAAGCTGCGGTCTTTTAAGGAGCTCTGCCCAAGCGGAGACATGGACCCGTGGGGAATGCATCTTGCTACACCTATGACTACAAATCAGTCCTGATTACTTTATTTCTACGTTGCAACCACGCTTTACTAGATCCGCATGTCTGGATTTGACTTGCTAAATGTACAATAGAAAGTAGCAACACTGTAATACTCTGTCGAGAATAATTGTGCATCAAAAGGAAAACGTGCGTCGGATGACTTCAACAATCCGCACGACTGATTTCCTATATCAAATACTTCAACAACAGCTCTCCTTCCCTGAAGTATCCGGAAAAGATCATGGTATTCCATATTGGCCATTTTGGGTAGGGTCATCTACCAGCCCAAGTAAAAAAGCTACTATTGCGAACCAATGCCTCAGGCCGACTTGCAACAGGCTCTTTTGTCAAATATAAGTCTCTTCTTCCATGGATTGGAAGTTACATTTAAGAGCGTTGTATTCACATTGATTTTGAATGGTTTCAGGTCTGATATCTGCAAAATAAATGCTGATGTGACCCAAGATGCGTTCAGTCTTCTCTACTATTTTTAATATTCATCGATGATATCGTGTATGCTACTGCTAATCCAGTATATCGCCTATGACAACATATGCTGCGAAATGTTTAGGTCTCATCAAGCGTCGTAAGAAGTATTTCATCCCCTCTGATCTGACCACAATGTTTATGGCATCATTTATCCGCCCATATCTGGCGCACATAAGATCTCTGTGCACTTGCTAGATAGGATTCAAAATCGCGCGATAAAACTCATATGTGATGCCAATATTGCACAGTCAATTAACGCTCTCGAACATCGACGAAATGTCTCTTGCCTCATCTTGTTCTATCGCTGTTTTCGGTACTACATCGAAATTGCCATATCGGCCCTTGAAACCTTCAACTATAACACCCGTCTCGCCATGAATACTCAAACTTACATTCGAAATGAAATATCGCGATTCCTTCCTATGTCGCATAGTTTATAGAATACCCGAACGACCTCTTTGTTTCCTAGTCATTATAAACTTCATATATTCAAAACCAACGTACATAAGTATCTCTATTTAATTCCTTCGCCCGTGAAATCGACAGTTACCGCTTGGAGGAAGAGAGCTAGCACCAAATGTCTCCCCTATTTGCTACTGGGAGAGCAAATTCTATGACGAATTACACCACCGAAGCAGAGCTTTATACGATTAATCAAAATACTTCTTCAAAATGTTATGTGAGTCCTAAATGGGGAAAAAAAATCCGATATTCTTATTAATTAAATAGCTTACACTCAATTTATATTTCAGGCTAAGGTAAGGCCTTGCCCGAAGGGAAACGACTACTTCCGATTAGTAGTTTCATTTAACCATATCTTCGTCGAAGTCAAAGGTCCACTTTAGACTTACGAGTTTACTCCCGACGTGACATTCACCATCGTCCAGCATGTAAGGGCAAAGACCCTCTCAAATATAAGACAAAAGAATCCAGAGCGGACCACTATTTCAAAAAAAAAAATTAGTCTTTAAATTACGAAATACCATCCAAGAATACAAAAATTTCGTAAATCCATCTGAGCGCTTAATTCCGAGGTCGGAATGACCATCAAATTGTTCTAAGAATAGGTTAATGAGTTTTGTGTTTTCGGTTTCTTTTTTCACTGGCCAATAGAGTATCTTAGTGTCTTATGCGTCATCGCAACACTTTACTGTCAAGTAGCTAACTAAATAGACTCTAATTCATTCGAATGATTGATTTCTGTTGATTTACTTTTTATGTTTTCCTACAATCGTTTCTATTAACGCACCTACATAGGAGTGCGTGTGTACAGGGTATTCCAGATAATGTGTTACTTTAAGACTTTAAGGGGAGGTTCCTTGACATATTTTGAGAAAAAAACTGTCGGAAATGCATGCCATCCGAGATACACAAACAAACGCTAAACCCATTGCATTAGCATTAGCATCCAATTTTTCAGAGCATGCAGTGTTTTTTGCATTAGGATCGAGTTTTCCAATGTCAATGCAATATCACTGGTTAGGCACTGAGAGGTGTCAACCTGGCGATACCCAGTGGTGTAACTTGTAACTTTGCTTATTTTACCTCCAAGTGGTAACCATCCGGTACTGGTCAATGTCCACTCGGACTTGACTTGCCAAACTAATGAGAGTGAGTGCTGACCAGCTGACAAAAATTGCAGCACTATAAACGGGAGAGCAGATGAATTGCCAGATAGAATCAACGGTTATTACTGGCTTCGGTCTACCCAACCCCTCGTCCTACGGGTTTCTATAATGGAATTGGCCCTCCAGGTTGGAGGTTGTGCTAAGTTACGAAGCAACAAAAAGCCTCGGATACGGACGGATATACTGTTGGCAACCCTTGCAAAAAAAAACAACAAGGCCAACGAACTTCGGATCTGCACGAGGAAGGTTGGGTTCCTTAATAGGCAACGTGCAGCCGAACAACATAGGAAGCCTTGGACTGCTGTAAAGCAGATGTTACTGCCATCCAAGAAGTGTGATGGTATGGGCAGGACAAAAAGAGGATGGACAACTGCAACATCTACTACACCGATTGTTATCGACAGCAAAAGCAGCTCCTATTTGGATGCGGACTTGAGGCAGACTTAGGCAAGAAGTCTTGATTTTCCGACATGTTAACGAGCGCCTTAGTGTTAGAGCACGCCACTTAGAGGAGAAAGATGACGACATAAAAGATAGCTTCTACGAGCTCTTCGACATAACTTACGAAAGGTGACCTAGCTATAACATTCAAATTATCTCCGGCGACTTTAATGCAATCTCTGGTAGTACTGTCGATAACGGATCGAGGCTAATCGACTTTGCGATGGGGCGAAACATTATCCACATCTCGAAATTCACATAGGGACTGGGAGAACTCCTGATCAATCAATCGTCAACCAAATTGACCACCTTGTGATCGATGCAAGGCACTCCTCCAGTATTATGGATGTCCGGGGGGCCAACATCGTCTTGTACCATTACCTTGTTGTAGCCAAGCTACGGTTGCGGATATTACGAACATAGCAAAGGCAAGCTAATACTGTGAAAAAGTTTGACGTCGGACGGCTACATTTGCAAGAGATTGCGAAATCCTTTTCCGAACCTGTCTCCCTTTAATCTCAGCATCAAGTATCGAAGACCTGTGGCAACATTGCTAAGAAGCCATCAGAGATGCCATCTCGCCCTATCCACGAATTTGGGTACATGCGTTCGAACCACGCTCTAACAGCATGGCCATAGTGTGCGGGGGCGCCATCCTGCTGGTACAGTGGTATGTCACATATATCAACTGTTTCGCAAAGATTCTAGGTGGAGGAAGCCGATAGGATCCGATCAGCTTGTTACCCAATATGCTTGACGTTGATGAAAAGTTCTTCATGCAGTTTGAGTTGCTTTCTGCTCAGGTGTGTAAACTGTAGAAAGTGGTGCTTCCATCCATTCCATCCGTCCATAGAATTCGGCAAATAAAGTTGCCTTCCACAAAGTGTCTTTCTGCTTCTCTGGGTCTCCGGGTTGTAGCTGCTGTACTGGTATATGATGAAACGCATACATGCTTTCTGAATGTAGAATTCTCCAGATGTAAATCCTTCTAGTTGCCTAAGACCGGTTTCTGATGTAATGTAAAACGATTTCGTAACAGCGAACGTCTTATGCTAAAGCAGAATGAGTCTCTCGACGATGCATTGTTGCTGTCCCGTTCAACCTGGAAAATGTTCTAATAAATGCCCTTCCATTGTTTGTTTTTTCTTTTAATTAGCGCGCGCTCAAGGGGTACAGGTACCCTTAAACTGTTTACACACAAGCTAGGGAGGGAAGAAATAGTTGTACCGATGTACGTTCGTTTTGAAGATTATAATGGTCAGGAAATAAAAAGCTCGGTAGGAAATTCCATAAGCAAGATGGAAAGAATCACGACATTTCAGAGTACGTCCGAAAGTGGGCTTGATGGCGAAATGCTACTGCCAATTCCAATGAAGCACTGGTGGTGAATATAGCGATGGAACTAGGCGATATTTCGTCGGGGTTCGAGGGTGTCCATTAACTGAGTGCTATTATTAAAATCCTATCTAGCATGTGCAGAGATTTTTTAGCCGCACCTGAGTAGATGTGGCCACTGTACTCCAATTTCCGGCGGTTAAATGCCTTAAATATTGAGAAAACCTTGATATTTCGCAGTATTTTCGACGACATGAAATATGTGGTCAATTCCAAGCTAACTTGTCATTGACACGCATACCGAGAATCGAAAGTTTTTCGGTTTCGACGAGGCAAGTGCTATTCATGGAGAATGGCTTTAACGACAGCAGACAGCATTGTATTTTGTAAGCACTAAATTCCACAGTTTTTTCCCGAATGGGTTGTGCTGGAATTTAATGAGCTTAGCATACGCTGCGGTTCCCGTTCTACAGCCGAAGAACAGTGACGTGAGTCCGGGAGCGAATATGAAAAGTAGAGTGCTCTGTCACCAGCTAAGAAATATATTGGATTAGAAGTAGCAGACAAAAGATCATTAATGAAAAGTAAAAAGAGGATGGAGTCCTGCGGAAAACCAGCATTTATTTTTTGAAAATCAAACTTGAAACCATCCATGGCAAGTTGAATTGAAAGTTCCGAAAAGCTATTTCTAATCCATTGCAGAACACAGTCATCGATCCCAAATAGACGCATTTTCGATAAAAGAGCCTGAGGCCAACCCCTGTCAAATGCCTTAGAAATATAGTATCATGTGCAACTAATCACCATCCGAGTAGATCTGTTGCTACGAAAACATTAATGCCCGGTCATTGAGAAGTTTTTGTGTTTATTTCAGATATTTCATGAGCTGACGGTTTATCAGCGCTTCCATGACCTTGGAAAGAAGGGACAGAAGGGTCTGTAGGAGTAGAGAGGAGAAGATTCACCTTTTTTGAGGACGGTCTGGACAAATGTTGTTTTCCACCTGCTCGGAAGGAGTCCTAAAAAGTAGGATTGATCAAAAAGCTTACGCAGTGCTCTCATTAACTTGGAAAAACAACAGAAGAAGAGTGTACGTTAAGATCTTTAAGCATTCTTGCTACTACACGAGCACGAAAGTGGATGCGTCCCATGGAAGATTCGACGCACTCAAGTGCAGACGGGGACAAAGTACAATCTGGAAGTGTTGAGCTGTCCGCAAAGTGTGCAGCAAGCACATCGGCCTTGTCTAAAGAGCTGACAGCTGGAATGTCGTTGTAAATGAGCGTTGGGATAGAGGATGGATTTTGACGAGCGTCCAACAATTTTTACTACCTTTAAGAGATTGTAGTACGTTTTGCCTCAATTTTTGGTCATATTGGAATTTCGCATGCTTAAGAAAGTTGCAGTCATTGCTGGCCCGTTTCAATATTTTTTCGGTTTCTTCTGTTGCGTTGGTCTTGAAGGACCGAAAAAACATTTCTCTAACCCTGACAGCCTCTTTACAGCTCGAATTGTACCTTTTCTTTTGGTTCGATACTCTTCATCCGATGATGGATAAAGGATCTCATTCCAAAGAGAATGGTGTCTGTGATCATATCAGCAGCGGCATACACGTCGGTATTGACGAAGCATAACGATCACATTAAAATTCCTAAATAAGCTGTTAAGTCTGCTCCAATTAGCATCCTCGTGTTGCCATACGGTTCTTTTAGGAATCTTTCTATCACTATGTGGTCGGCGTACGAGAAATTAGAAACTAGATATGACACAATGGTCTGACGAGCCCAGAGGTGAGAGCACATCAACGGTGTACTTATCAGGGTGAGAAAGAAGTTAAAAACAAGTCCAGGCTGTTGGCGGTATGACTATCAAAGTCTGGTATTTGCGTGGGCTCATTTACAAGCTGAGTGAAGATGTTTTCCGCAGCGAAGATCTGAACACATGTCGTTCGGGTGTTGTCTGTCCAGAATGTCGAAGCCACCCAGAATCGTGTACATTGAAATAGCCCGTAATAATGATTTCAGTATGATGACAGAGGGATACAATTCTTTGAATGGGATCAGATAGCGCATCAAACTTGTTAGAGGCCGTATTGCCGTCCAGTTTGGGGCTTCTGTAAATGAAGCAATAGTGGATAATTTGCTTACGGAGATGGAATTTTAACCATTGAATTCCGGATATTACTACGCCCGCAAGTGGCGGTGAGAGACGAATAGTGGCACTAGAGTTCGTAGAAGTAGTAGCTTCCGATCAGAGTGATTTGACAGATGGGGGCGGGAATCTACCTGAGGGAATATAAATTCCCGAGCCATTATAAAAAAAAAAAAAAAAAAACACCAACGAAGATGTTGGTTTACCGAATGATTTGGAGCTGTCTTATCATTGGATGCACCCATACGATCTTTTTCTCAAAATATGTCAAGGAATCTCCCCTGAAGGTCTTCGACACATTAGCCGAAACACCCTGCATATATGAAATCAAATGTCGTCTTCTGTTGTGGCGGCAAAGTATTGCACAAGTATCTGTTGTAGGTACATGTACTGGGGGAGTAGTAAGAATTCCTACTATCAATCTAACGGGTATCTTATCATTTTTACTCGTATTGTAAATCTTGTTTACTTTTTTTTTCCGTTTGTAAATGTAGCTTAAGTTGACACGTTTGCCTGATTTAGGTCTTGTTACCTATGTGAAAGTGAGTGAATTCAATTTACACAAGTATTATTGGCAGTTACTCGTATCGGAGATTGATAAAATTTGAGGTTCGATTCGTCGCAATCGATAGACTACTTCAGCACAATTTGGTTTGTCTTGGGTTTTTGTAGAAAGCATTTTCTAAAATTAAAAGTAATTAGACGGGTTTTAAATATTAGGAAGGCTTTGTGGGCTTTGCTTCTGATATGGGATAGGTTTTTCTGGGATTTCCCCAAACGATGAAAGACGATACGAAACGTAGAAGTGAAGCACACGACTCTGAAAGAATGTTCATTTCTTTTCGGTGGCTTTTGAGTGTTTCAGGATTCGTTTCAGTAGAACCAGAGATGTCAACAACATGCCAGTGGTACGTTTGGTTGTATATCATTCTGCTACCGCTGGTGTTTCATAGATTCGTGTTTCCGTAAGCAGTACCACACTTTTTACCCAATCGGTTTTAGGTATCTTTCTGGCGATCAATTTGTGTCAACAATTTCGAGGCTATTGAGATCGACTATGGACACATCATGCGCTTAGATCAACGTGTGGTAGTTAAGAGATTGCTTTAACCCATCGCATTTGTCGATGTTGCGGATGAGCCCAACCAACATGCATGGATATACCTACGACACGTAAATCTTCGAATGGCAAGTAGATTTCTATCTGAATGATCAGCAGAATCTCTGTCACACTTCTTTAATGACGAATTCATGGTTCGTATGATGAAATTAAAGTATGAACTCGTATTTTAGAAGAGTCGAACGCTTAGGCGTACCTCTGCTGGTTTCTGAAAGTAAGCGTGCATCATTAAGGCAAACAACGAGATGAGGCAAAGAGCTATATCTTCCAAACCTACCTTGCTGGAAGAAACTTCATAGGGACATAAATACTGTTACACAGAAAAATCAGCGCCAAATGAAAACGAATTAATATTATTCAATGGCTACAAATCTTAGAACAACTTATTCGAAATGACTTCCATTTGCCTTCCAACACGACTTAAGACGATGTGGCCACTTATCGATTGCGAGACGCACTTCATGCATGGGGAAATTGTCCACTGCACGGACAAACGACTTCAACGACTCAATATTTGAGTGTCGAGTAAAGCCAGTCATGCCCTCTAATACGGACCAAAACTTGTAATCCAACGGGTTGAGGTCTGGACTGCCAGCTGGTATATCAATCATCCGTTGATATGAAATCCGGAACGTTGTTTTTGAGTCACAGTTGAGTCGTTTTTGCTTTGTGAGCTGGAGCAGAGTCTTGCTGGAACGTCCATGGCTTGTTGAATATTGATTGGTTGAGAGACTTCACAATGGGTTGCAAAACGGTCGATTGATATACTTTGGCCGATGTTTTCACTCCTTTCTCGCAAAAAATGGAGCTTGGTAACACCATCGTAGCACACTCCCCACCATACCATTACAGACGCGGGATGGTGGACTCTTTGAACCCTCGGGATAAGTTGGGATGCTTCTATGGATGATCGAGCATACACACGATCGTTCTGCTTATTGAACGATTCTTCTACGGTGAAGATTTTCTCGTCAGTAAACAGAATTTGTCTGTGAGCGTTCTTCGCATACCGGCTGAGTAACGCTTTCGATCTTCGCTTGCGTTTTTCCTTCAATGCGGCCGTGAGCAGGTGTCCAGTGTGTCGCTTGTACGCGCTGAGTCCTAAATTTTCTTTGATAATGCGAGACATGGATTTTTGCGAAATTTGCATTTCCCGCGACAAGATTTTCTGTTTACGCAGCGGTTTTCGGTCGATTCGTGTCTTCACGGCTTTGATCGCTTTCGGAGTTCTCACAGTGCGCGGACGGTCGGATCTTTGACGGTCTCGTACTCCACCAGTATCCTCAAACAACTTCACAGCACAGCACGATACACAAAATTACGAGTGATTCCAAGCGGTCGCAACATCCTAAAGATATCGCCTTTTTCCATGTTGCATTTAAGTAGGCCAACTCCAACAATACGATTTTCGATGTCGCCCCATTCCATGATTGTAAGCAATTAATGTCAAAAACTTTTTACGTCAAAATGAAGCATAAATATCAACTGTCAAATCGCAATCAATACGAAATGGATGCACCCAGTTTTGCATTCGCAATGAGTGAGTTCAGTTGTGTACCAGTATTTATGACTTGACTAGGTACATGTATCCTGTTGGTTGGTAGGGTGCGATAGTAAAATAATAAATAGACTTCACCGCCACCCAAAAGTGCGGTGGTTTGGAATAAGCAACTTTTCACATGGCCTTTCTCTCGTTCCTGGCTTAGATAGACCTTTTACCGAGTCTGAGTACGACTCAATTCCCTGTCTGGACCTTGAAAGGGTTAATTTCCTCTTTAGTTCCAAATGAATGGAGATCAGGAATGACTTTACTATTACTTATCTATTATACCCTCCTCTTGTATACCTCTGCAGGACGGTGAATACAAAACCTCACATACTCTGCGACTTCGGATGTCTAAGGGGTTTCACACAATTGTATGGTGAACAATCTGAAAGACAGAGAGCTTGTCTTACTGTACCGACTGCAGTCTCACCAACTAAATGTGGTCAATTCTGCATCCAATATTAAGTTGCTGCATGCATTAGCTGCGTAACGAACGAAGAATAGCACAAATTGTGTCAGCTTATATTCCCTATGATTTGGTACTACCGACTCCACCAAAGACACTGCGATTCGGAGGCTTATATGTCAGACAAAACGTACATCGAATTCAGAATCGCATTGTTGAAGAAGAGAAGTCAACAGGAACCCAACTGAACGTGCTTCAAAGAAGATCCCGGCAGGTCCACCAATGTTCAGAACCTAAACGGTGCTCTCATCAAGCAAATATAAAAAGCTTCTTCGGATGCGTCTTAAAAAGGCTTACCAACAAACTGAAGATGATAAGATACTCAAAAGATGTAATGGCACCTCATGTTTGATACTCACTTCCTGATAAGAATAATCTAGCAGCCAGCTTCTTCTGGGAGTGAACTAAGTAACACAATACATAGTCTTCGATTTTGGTGACGTATGAGGCCATCAAATACCGATGTCCTGGTTGCAACTGTGACAGAAAATCTTCACTGCTTGTCTTTGACTAATATACATATCGAACCCCTGGCGGGTATGAGTAACCTTACATCCGAAAATCGGAAAAGATGCCTATATGCTCGTCAAAGCCTTCATACCATTCAATCTTTCATTGACTTCCTTCATATTGAAGAGTATGGAGAGAATGGCTGAGCTTCATGTTCAAAATGCAATCAACGCGGAATATGATGGGCAGAATTGAAACCGCACTCTATGTAGTGAATCTCTGGATCATGCAAAGTGACTGCCTGCCTTGAATCGCAGGCAACCCTAGACGTGATCGATGATTTGTACACAATAAATGGACTTTAAGTCAATCCTCTCGAAACATTGGAACTCATAACAAACTTCTTCGAACTAAGTATGTCGTGCGAAAAAACTTCAAAGGCTCTCTCCGCTTTCTGGTAGTGTAAAGGAGTTCTCGGCAAGATATGGAGCTTGCCACCGAGTAGAGTCCGTTGGATCTACAACCTATGAACTTATATTTTCATGAAAATATGTCTGTGCTTCTCTTACCGGACTCGAAAGAACGGTGTGTATCGGCTGAATGAGGGCTTTATCTACCACGTCTGCCTCCAGTCTGTGTGTTCTAATATGAAGATGATCCATTCTTAAGTCAACTACCGAGCTCGACTTTTCTTTTGCTCAGTCTACGAGTGCTGTGCTCAGGGATGGTTAATTAATCTCCACTTCTCTTTGGGAAAAAAACCAGTGGAGGGGGAAAAATATTTACGTCTACAGCGACAGCCGACAAAGTCCCGCTTTGAGAGTGCGAGTCTTCTCTGAACGTAGTCAGAAGGACAAATTTACTTAGTCTTATTTGGGTTCCAAGTCACAGGAAATAATATGGCGCCGACGCCGAATGCTTCCCGACATAAATAGGAAAGCAAACAAAGTAAAAACCTTAATTAGGGACAATATGGACCTAAGTGTTCCATGTTAAGTTCTAAACTGAGGGGGGTTTCTCTCATTTAGTGAAGGTCGAAGGTAAATAGGCTTAACGGCCATAAATAGCAACAACAAAAAAGTGATTCTCATAAAACTGCACAAAACATAAACTTTGTCAACGAAGTGACAAGGAAGTATTTGCCATTTAGACGCTTGGACGTTGAGAACTTTAAGAAAACCTTTATACCTGTCGTCGATTTTTCATCACCTTAATCAAGAATCAAACTCTCCATAAAATAAAGTACAAGCCAGCTACGTAGACTTTCAATAAGGACACGTATCGCAGTAACATTCTATCACGAAACTCTTACTTAATGTCACTGTCAACAACTCCCTCTCATTCACCTCAATCATGACAATCCAAACATACTCGTAAAAAAAAATCACCTCAAATCCGGAATAAAAGTTCTCCAACCACCATTCCTTTCATCTTAACATCTTAATAGGTATCCATTCGGATGTCGGATTTCGGATTGCTTTGCCTTATCTCCAGTCCAACATTCATCATCCTCTTTTATTTGAACACTCCTAGAAATCTATTTACTCTCGTTTCTAATAAATTTCAAAGGGCCCACCATCTAAGAAAAATAAAAAATGCTTCTCCAAATAATAAATGAAATATTTTGGCTTTCAAATTAAAGATCAAAAATATCCGAAAATACGAGAGATTCATCTATTGTATCTGTAGATATGTAGGTTTTTAGATACTTGTTCTTCAGTTACGGTTGGTATGTAATAGGATAGATGTGGCTGTGTTTAGATTGAAATGGCGAATAAATCATCTTGTAAGGCTGTTACCCACAGAAAACCACGGTTTTTGACATTTTTCGACACCAAAAATCTCCTTCAAGTGTCGTATTTACAAAATTACGTATCTTAAACAATCACACCACTCATTGCCAGCAGTACATTCTTAATAGACACAAGTACGAGTCGAGCACATTCAACCGCAAACATCATAATTTTCCTTGAAACACGAGTACTTCTGCGGCATACAAAAAGTTAAGAAGACACAGACACATTCCACTCTCGATTCACTTAAGGCCGTGGCCGTAGACTCTACACAAATCGAAAGCCGAAGACAGAAGGTAAAAATATGATGAAAACGTAAGACAACACACGCAAAGTAAATACATCCCACGAAACATGCGAAAATTCACAAGTAAACAAAAGTATGGGCATACTATCTGTATCATATCTACGCGAGTACCTACGGGTATCTATGAATGTATATACAATCTTTTGTTGGTCTATTTATTTTCTATCTTTGTCACTGTAATATTGTAGAACAAACAATGATTATGGAAGAAATATGCAAACGCTCCGCGCAATTTGAAACTCTTTACCTAGAAGTCTTGGATTTACATTTACTTACCAGACATTTCTGTCTTACAAATTCTTATTTGAGAGATTGACTATCGGCATTTGTGGCTTTACTTTCGGGCTGACTTTGTGGTTTGGTTTCACAGTATACTCGTAGACATCAGCGAATTTAGAACTTTTTTTAGATTCAAATTTCACAGCATTCGACTTCTGGCTTAATGGCATAATCTTCTTCGTAATTTCATAGAAAGACCGGAACTTGCCTCGTGGTCCTTAACTCTGATGAAATATGTATTTCAAAATTCTTAGTCACACTTGTGTTTTCTTTCTTTAGGCGCCAATACAATACGTGATGGACCTGAGCCAACAAACCTCTTCTTGGTCAGGTGGACGGAGTTGTTGTCAGTCATTGTCCAAGTGTTGGTCGTCTTCGCCGTTAAATAGCCTGCAGGAGTAATTCTTCCAGATAACGATCCCATTCTTAACTCTGCATGCATCTGTTCGGGATTTGAGTTCTTGGCACGATATCTTGACAGAACTTCCGAACATTGTTCCATTAGTAGTAGCACCTCTCCAATGCTTCGATCGAGTGCTCATTTGCTTCTTTCTTCTCCTTTTTGCGAAGTCTGTGTTTGTCCCGTCTTTTTAGCTCATATAGTGCGCGAGCAGATCTCGTTTCGCTGCATGTGCTTGCCGACACACTCTTCATCAAATCTGCACTTGATGCTAGCAGCATAGGACTTCTCGTGAGGTCTTGAGAGACTCGATCAGAAAACGCTCGTTTGCGTTCGCCCCTTGGCTACAATAAGACAATGGTTCGAGTCGACGTTGGCTGAAACGTTCGGACATCCAGAATATTGATCGTAATCTAACCAATTTGGTGGAGCATCTTTGTGGAGGCGGAGTCATGCAAGCTATGATTTCTAACTGTTTGGCCAAAGTTGCCCTGTTTTCCTAGCTTGGCGTTGAGACCACAAAGGATGACCTGACGCCATGCTTAGGATGATACTGCTCATAAGTTTGACCGAAAAGCTCGTAGTAATCGTCTTTGTCAATGTCGTTCTTCTTCTACGTGGGGACGTGAGCGCATATCAGGTTTATGTTTGGGATTTTAGCCTTAACGCGGATTGTTATCAGGTGTTCGCCTGCATAAATCCTCTATTCGGCAATCACCATAGTCCATCCCACCGCGCTTCACGGCAACTCATATCCGCTTTGCAACAGTCCAGGTCCTCAGCTAGTTATTCGGCTACACCTGTTGTGTAAAATTTCCGAACATTCCACGTGCAAAGGCGTAAGTCGCTGTCCGTTTTTCTTTTACTGGGTTTATCAACAGTATTATCATCTACTCGTATATCCGAGGCTGCTTTTCACTTTACAACAATGAGAGTTTTATGTGATCGGCCAGTTAACCCAATGGCAAAACCCTCAACCTGTAGGTCCTGATCCTTTCGAGTATAGTGCCAGCATCCCACTACGGGAATGTGAGCATTGCCATTTCGTCATCATCTCTACTTGAAATGAGACAGAAAGTAGAGCCAGCTTTTCAGAACCTGAACGATGACTTCACCAAATGTTTTGAACTGACGTGCCCAGTCAGGAAGAATTCCTGCATCTCGCGCATTCCATGAGGAACGCATGGTGCGATAATTCTCAAATAAAAAGTCACTTAAGGCAAATTTAGAAGAAGACGGGAAACTATTACCTAAACTCGAAGGCAGATACTCTCTTTCGCATTTTCGTGAATTACTTCCCAGGTAGCCTGATCATAACCAGTTCACAACCAATTTCTATCACCGGAACTGCAACTGAGCTGAGTAACACATACAACACGCCGTAGCTGGTAGCAGTCATTGGTCAGCCATTTAAGACGATGTTGCTTGCTTTAATGGCTTCAAGTAGCCTGGACCAGATGGCATATACTCGTATCTAGTTATGCTACAAGAAGATACATACATGTAAACCGACTGCTGGCAACTCTAGAAAGAATCTTCACTGTTGGTAAGGGAAGTCTTTATACCGAAAATCGGAAAAGATGACACGACGATCGCCAAGATCTTCAGTCTGACTTTCTTCGAGTTGAAGAGCATGGATAGAATAATCGAGCTTCATGTGCGCAAAACAGCTTGTGAATGTCTCTACTGCCTAAGATGTTTACCAGTACAAAAAATCCTACGAACAGAATTGAAGACGCACTCGACAAGAAGGACGCGCTGGGCTTTTTCATCGACATTGAGGTGCTTTCAACAACGCAAATTTTGACGGCATGTGAAACTCGACCAGACAACACGGCATAGGCGAGTCACAAATTTTGTAGATAAGAGCTATGCTGATGAATAGGACATTGATTGCAAATGTTGTCTGCGGTAAATAAAGGGTGCCCACAAAGTGGCGCCATTATTGATTTTGCTCGACTCACAGCTGAACTCCCTCAATAGTTCTATCGCCACGATCAGGCATATGCAAATGATGTAGGTTTACTGTATATTGGATCTTGTCTAGCGACTGTCTTCCCTAAAGCGCTGGCAAGTGAAAGTAGTGAAAGTAGTAGTGAAAGACGAGTGGTTCAAATAGGCTTTCAGTCAAACCTCTCAAAGTTGAAGTTGTTTTCTTTACGGTATCAAAAACGGGCTAACTACTGTGCTGCTTTTATCAGACTCGAAAGAACGGGCTGTCTCGGCTACTTACGAGGGGCGTTCAATATATTCTCGGTATCGATATGAAGGAAAATGCGAATTCAATTTAAATTGTTTTTATTTTTCAATATAATCTCCCCTAACATCAATGCATTTGTTACATCTTGAGATAAGCTTTTTTAAACCCTCAAAAAAATAAATTTCCTCTTTTTCTGCAAAATACCCATTTATTGCCGACTTGAGTTCTTCATCATCCGAAAATCTTTTTCCACGAAGACATTTTTTTAAATCCGGAAACAGGAAATAATCACTAGGGGAAAGGTCTGGACTATAGGGTGGGTGTTGGATTTCTTCGAAACCACAATCTCGCGCAGCAGCCCTGGAAACTCGCGCCGTGTGAACAGGAGCGTTGTCATGAAGAAGCAACACACCCGCTGCGAGTTTACCCCGTCTTTTCTTTTTAATTTCCTCCTGCAAATTATGCAAAGTGGAAGCGTAGGATGTGGCGTTGATGGTTTCACCTTTTTTTTTGTACTCAATGAGCAAGATTCCCTTTGAGTCCCAAAAAACTGTGGCCATGAGCTTCCCGGCAGACGGAGTGACTTTGAACTTCTTCGGGGGGTCTGTTCCCTTTTTATGCCACTGCATGGACTCTTGTTTGCTTTCAGGGTCATAGTGGTGGACCCCAGTAACAATTCGATCCATAACACCGTCCGCGTTCTCACTACACATCTCCAAAAGCTCTCTACAGCATGCGATTCTCACTTTTTTCTGAGGCGCTGTGAGCATTCGTGGCACCCACCTTGCACTGACCTTTGAAAGGTTAAGATGGTCATGAAGAATGGTGTGAATGGTACCAATTGAAAGCTTGGCGATCTCTGCCATCATTTTCACCTTTATTCGGGCATCCTCAAGAACAAGTTTTTCGACCGGAGCGGGGGTCGTCTTCAATGCTCTCTCTGCCTCTCTTGAACTCACTTGACCACTTTTGCACAGTTGATAATGAATGTGCGGAACCCTGGTAAACAGCCACCATCTCTTCATGAATAGTTTTTTGACTTTTTCCTTGCTTAGTGAGAAATTTAATTACAGCGCGATGCTCAATTTTCACCATCATCGTCTCAGTTGCCATTATGATTCTGTTTAACTAGAGATAAAACGCGAATTAATAATCACATTTATATGAAATTTTACATGAATGCACTAAAATAATAGTATTACTTGATAAATAAGTCAATTTATATATACAACCACAGCTTCACCCCGATACCGAGAATATGTTGAACGCCCCTCGTAGGCTTTTTCCCTAACTTGTCTGGCTCTGCTCTACACTGATGAATCATTGGTTGATCTTTTTGCTGCACAAGTACCCTCCTTTACTCATGGATAGTTTCAGCCGGAATCTGAGCCTGAAAATGAATGTAGTCGAATCTCTTCACGGATGGCTTCAGAAACGATCTCGGATGTGACGCTGCTGTCTTTCTGGAGGACGACAACGTAAGATTTAATTCTTATTTAAGAAGACTTTCGTCCGTCTTCCAAATAGAGATATACGACGTCCATCAGCAGTGAACCGTATTGTGAAGAATCGGTGGAGAAAAAGAAGTGACTGTGTCTGTAGCGACAGCGACTGCCAAACTGCAGTCAGAAAACTGAGCTCATTGCATCTTGTTTTGGGTCCCAGGTCACAATGACATAGCGGGAAATGATGATCGCGGCCGATGTTCTCAGGGCGCCGATGTTAGGACTCCTCAATTAGGAGTTCCATTGATAATTGGGTTACTTATGCGCATTCCTTCAGATGGCATGACTGTGTAGGATGTCGGATGTTCCCGACGTCTCTAAAAGGTAAGCGCTGTAGCGGCTGAATGTGTTGGGCATAAGTAACACAATACAACATCTTGCAATGCTTGCTGTGAGAGATGTCACGACACCGCAGAGTACTTCCTCTGTGTCGGACATACACTCGCGATGGACTGCATACATTCGACGATGAAGTGACGGATTCTGATCATTGAAGCGTTTACTCATCTTTCTAGGAAAGACTGATAAACTCCAGTAAAAGGAACATATTATACAAGGAGCACACTGGACTAGTTCTTTGTCTGGGTGTTTCGACAGAAAAAAAAAATTATCCGTAGACAAAGACTCCCTCTCAAGACCCACAAAAATCGTCGATGAAGCATGACTTTATGATTTAATTTCCGAACCAGAAAAGGAATTACTTAAGACCATCCCTTTTGATTTATTCCAGCTGATAGGTGTGTCACATCCTAGGTTCAGCACAAAGGGTGTTACGCCTGATAAACCTTATTATTCAACAATTATACCAACGGGTAATTATTCCTCTGTGAGGACAGTGGAACTCCCTACGTCATGACTAAATTATGACGTGAGAATTTCTGGAATGACTGACCACCGTTGTTACGCATCAGAGGACATATCGTCACTTTAATATGAGTATTCGTATATTCGTACTCATACTCGTGCTCGTATCTATGCACTCGAATATTGAAGTTTTTTTTTTTATTCTTGTCAAAACGCTTCAGTGAACTTGTTGCTCTTTATGTATACAAATCGAAAATAGTGTCGTGAAAAGGGTGTAGTGGGTAGTGTGTAGATAACCATCGAACCGGGCGTTAATTTGATACTTTAATATTTTTTGAGAGCTTTATTTGGGAAAAACGGAGGTCATTGTGGTCATTTGACGATGAGGTCTGTAATTTATTAAGTGGATTTTGGATATATTGTTATCAGGTGGGAGTCTTGACGAAGATATTTCGACGTTAACTGATTTGAATACTCGCTGCTGCTTATAAACACTAGAGATCAACAGGAACATTTTGGAATGGATGGAATCCTAATGTGAATATATAGATGAGGTAGTTTCCCCTAGTTTAAAAGTACAATGGCTTATAGAACACGAAATAGTCGAAATCTGTATGCTTGATCGGGTTCCCACCTCTGGAGACCACCGGAGAGGCCAAAGAAAGGGTTCGATGATATTGGCATTATTCCAGCATAAATTTGAATAATCTGCTGCTCACTAGAATCGGACTGGTCTTCACTGGACTATACCACCGAATATTTATAGCAATTGTCACAAGACTAAACAATAAATCCACCATGACACGCCTATGGAATGTTAAACATTAGCCCCCGACTCTGGAAGCCCTACTCTAACTACTCCTCATTGAGATACAAGTTTAACTAAAAACGTCTTTAAGGCTGAGAGAATCACCACAATGATGAGCAAAATGTCACTTAGATCATTGTGCAAGTACCCTATCTACACATTTCGATATTAGATGTTAGCTGAATGGCTCATTGAACAGGAATCAGAAAGGCTATTAGATCACCGGACCTTACCTGTTACACGAGTATTTCAAACAAAAATAAGGAAAGCTACAGCCTGGTTTCAATAGCAAAGCACCGTCTTATACTCTAGGAGCGCCAACGGATTGGTCTCCGCGAACAAAACACTGAGATTATCCGGTCAACTAACAAGTTGAAAGTTGGACTTATTAGTAGCACATGACCTCTTCGAAACCAAAAAGAATCTGCCGACTCCCTCCGCACCAACAAAACTTCACCCGGAAAACAAGGACACGCTAATAGATTCACTGACAGACGAGATTGAGATCGAAAAGGAAAAGAGAATCAATCATCAAACAATACGTTGATTGGGAACCAGAAACTCATTGTTCCCTTCTCGGAAGGGCTTACTAGACATAGGACTAGTACTCCAAATCAATCTAGTCGCCTAAATAGATGACATACTGGTAGTGTCCGAAAGCCATGAAATCAAATCAAAATTTGTCAATGCTGTTTTGAAAAGCATGTTTTTTTCACACATTCCTTGGAACCGTTCATTATAAGGTGAAAACGGGTGCAAAAGGAGACTCATTTGCTCGTAAAAACACAAAACTCATTGAAACTCCATTCTGTCTTCAAAGAAGAGCCTACCTGCCACAGCAATCGAACAACGCTCAACAAGAAGAATCCGTCTCATATCGTCATCAATTGTTTCGAACCTTCACAGAAGTACTACGTGTCCCATAGCAAATTGCTGTAAATAGCGAAAACCTGTAAAAAGATAGGCAGTATAGGGTTTAGTTTTAAAGTTATATCGAAGCTAGATTATAAGTGATAGAAAACGTCCTGACGGACCCATTCATGGCTTTGACTGCAACGAAACTGTTGTAGAAATATTCCATTTTCATTGACTGGATTCCTCAGGCATGTTATACTAAGCCAATTCTTCTGCATTATGGGGCCGCAACTGGGCATTGTCTAATAAAAACGCACACATAAGACACTTATCTCGTGTGACTGTCCAGCGCTATCCAGTAACTATCGAGCGATTTTGATTCCATTTGCGTTGGTAGGCTTTTGAGCAAGATATAAATATTACAGTGAATACTATGAGATCTGAGCATAGACCTGATTAGAAACACGCACAATCGTTAGGAGACTAAAAGCGAATGGACATTAGCGCTCCGGCACGAAGTGTCTTCGATTCTTACCTGGAAGTGCGATGGAGTAGAGCAAGACATCGACAACTATCGTCTGAGACCCAAGCCCACCCTGGACTGTAGCGTCATCTAAGCAAGTAAGCAACTATCCACTACTAGCGGCACCCTAAGGAAAGGAAACTTGGGCGAGTACTTCTACGGCGAACATTACAAATCACAATCGACCTAATGAGCTCAGAAATTCTGACAAATCAAATTGCACGATAAGTTTAAGATATTCGTCGGTCGCAGGTACATGCGCGGGTTCAAATATTATATTTAGCTGACGATGCACGTTGTTCGTATGTTGAATTCTGAGCAATGTTTCCAATCCGTCCAACGAGTTAATCTGTTAAGATTTTGCTGTAAGAGTTCTTTAATTGTACTGAGATGCTTTTCTGAGACGGCTATCCAGTTTATCCGACAGCTCAATGTGCGTTGAAGCAATCCGAATTGGTTCAATACGCTCGAATAAACACCACTTCAAAAAGCATTCAAATATTCAACACGCATTCCTGCTTATAAAACGCATTGAAAATTTGTAACCGCTTTGAAATATCATATAAACATTTTCAAATCGCATTGAAACATTTTACTCCCTCCTCGCGCTCTCATCATTCTTTCATCATCGGGCAGGTATTAGCTGTGTATGTAAAATGTGGGATTGCAAACGAAATATTTGGAAAGACAAAGAAATAAGAACAATGTATCAGTGTTAGTGTCAAGTGTCAGTTCCATCAACTGTTTGTTAAACTTATCTCAATTTTCTCTCGCTCATTTTGGATAATTTCATATAAACACCAGCATTTCTACAGGTATTGAACCAATGCGGATTGCTTCAGCGCACATTGAGCTGTCGGATAAACTGGGTAGGCTTTAGCAACGTCATCCGCATAGGCAACCAGCAACCGCTTTTCTACCACCCACTTCCAGGTATATCACCAGTTCATTAATTCAGAGAAGGGGTGAAAGGACACCGCTTTGGCAAAAGGTATTGGACCAGAATGGACAATATATAGGGTAAGAGCACTACTGGTCGGCCACTCTCTAGGGATCGCCCACTTCAACCCTTTTCTTCATGTAATATAAATACCGTTAGGAATTTTCTTAATGTGAAGATGTAGATACAAGCAGATACATGTCCTACACATCAACCCTCAAATTTGATATTATTACACATTTGCGAAAGTGTAAGAAAGTGGTGATTGCTTGTTTTTTTTTTAGTTGTACGTATTTACAAAAGTGTTAATTTATGTTACAATTTGTTCCGAAGATAACATTTTAATGAATTTGCATTGTTCTTAAAAGCATAAGGTACGTATTTAGTAGTGCAAAGATTTCAAAATATTAATAATGGAGTGGCCGACTACTAGCACCCAATTTAACGCGAATTTCTGTCTTCGGCCTGGAATGGCCGAGCACTAAAGAAATGCACTATAACTTAAATTTATCTTTTGACGTACAATATTGAAAGTCTATTAATGAATTGCTCTGATTTCCCCATTAAGCAAACAAATGTTGGAGAAATTCTTGTGCTCGGCCAGGTACTAAAGTTGTCGGTGCACTGCCGGCCGATTATTGAAATTAGGAAGCTAGTGTTCAGCCGCTGAAGCTTATTTCGATTGCTATCGGCCTATTTGTCTAATTTGGCCTTGGCTCTTCGTGACATAAGAAATAATATTTTGAGCATAAGAAAAGCCGCCGTAATCTACGGACAACAATTCAAGATCGCCTTCATGGCAGAATTTCTGAAGACGTTTCGAGGTTTGAACCAAACAACAAAATTACAGAATCGATAATTAATCTAAGTAAGTGCGGTTTCCCTCTGAAAAGACACGATCTTCTTAACACTGTTCAAAAGGTAATTAAAGACAGTAAAAGGAAAACACCCTTCAAAGATTGCAGACCTGGAAAAAGCTTGATTTTCTTTATTTTTAAAATGAAATCCTGTACTTGCTTCAAGCTGAAGGAATAAGCAGCAAAGCCAGAGCAAACATTTCTGAGGAATCTATACGAAGGTGGTTTTTGGAGCTCACAGAATATCTTAAGAATACAGGACACGAAGATATGATGCAAGATCTGTCTCGGATACTAAATGGGGATGAAACCAGCTTATCTGTTTGTCTAAAAGTTATTGCACCGAAAGGATACAAAAATGTGTATCAAATAAGTACTGCTCACGAAAAAGACACGATCACTGTTCTTATTGTTTTTTCTGCGGATGGAAAGATGCTTCCTCCTATGGTAATATTTACATATCTTAGACCACCAAAGGATATTGTCAATAGCATGCCAGAACACTGGTTTTTGGGTCGAACCGAAAGTGGGTGGATGCATGTGAGGCCTTTTTTGAATACGTGGCTTGAACAGGAAAATGTAGAATGGTCACTTATGTAATTATTCGTAGATGAGCATAAGTCCCATCTTACAATGGAGTTAAGCCAATTTTGCAGTAAGAAAAACATCATACTCTTTGCCTTGCCACTTAATACCACTCACATTATGCAACCTGCCGATGTTAGCCTCTTCAAATCTTTAAAGTCTAGTTGGAAACAAACAGTGCATTCCTGGCAAAAAGAGAATCCTGGTGTTATTCTTACCAAGAAATATTGTTGTCCTCTGTTGCAAAAAGCGCTTCTCGGTAATAAAAATATAAATGAAAACGGATTCCGTAAGTGTGCCATGTACCCATTAGATCCGAATGCAGTGGATTATACCAGGCGTGTAAAGACGACTGCAATCGACGTTTGTAAAAGGTTTTCCAATAGGGACATGACAACTTTGAATTTAATTTTTGAACGCACTCTTTCACTGATCATCAAACTGTCACTGTCAATTTATTCAGTAAACTCAACATTTTCATCACGGTAAAGTACACGAACGAGCAACGTCTGCAAATTATAAAAATTTTCTACCGAAATTCGGAGTCGGTGACTGCAACTTTAAGAGCGTTAACTCCAATTTTCGGTCATAGTTCTCGCCCTAGTAGACAGGCAATAACAAGTTTAGTGCAAAAATTTGAGTCTACATATTCGTTGTGTGATGCTGCCGTGTCAGTGAGACAACGGGTTGGTCGAAGTGTGGAAAATATCGCTGCCGTTCAGGCGTCCGTAGCAAACGATCCAAATCAGTCAATTCCACGGCGTTCTCAAGAATTGGGCATCGCTCAGACCACATTATGGCGTATTTTGCGTAAGGATCTTGGTTTACACCCATACAAGATCAAGCTGACTCAAGAATTGAAGCCGATGGACCATTTGAAGCGACGTACGTTCTCCGATTGGATTCTGGAGAAGATGCGCCAAGATGATGAATTTCATCGCAAAATCATCTTCAGTGACGAAGCTCATTTTTGGCTCAATGGGTTCGTCAATAAGCAAAATATGCGTTATTGGTCGGGTGAAAATCCGCATGTGCTTCATGAATCACCACTTCATCCACAAAAAATAACTGTTTGGTGCGGTTTGCATTCCGGCGGCGTTATTGGGCCATATTTTTTCGTCGACCTTAACGATCGTCACGTTATTGTGAATGGCCAGCGTTATCGAGGCATGATCACCGATTATTTTTGGCCCGAATTGGAAGATATGGACTTGGACGACATGTGGTTTCAACAGGATGATGCCACAAGCCACACAGCACACGCTACAATCGATTTATTGAAGAGTAAGTATGGAGAGCGTTTTACCTCAAGAAATTGACCAGTCGATTGGCCGCCTCCTTCGTGCGATTGAACGCCGCTTGACTATTTTCTGTGGGGCTACGTTAAGTCATTGATTTATGCCAGTACGCCGACGACGTTGGAAGAGCTCAGAGCCAACATTGAACGCGAAATAGCGGCCGTTTCGGCCGAAATGCGTGGCCGAGTCGTTGAAAATTGCGTCCAACGAATCGACCGCTGCAAACGTGCCCGCGGTGGCCTTCAAGCCGATAATAAAGTTTTTGAAATATCTCAAATGGTTTGCGTTTTATTTAACAAAAAAGTTGTCAAGTCCTTATTGGAAAACACTATAGTAGCAATTAGTCTGAAATGTGTTTGTCTGATAGGTATAAAATTGCTGCTGAGGTTATTTTGGAGTTGTCCTCAAAATTTCGTGAATGCGGACTGAATCCTGACGACATAGTTAAAGTTATAACTGAAGCATCGACCATACCAAATGTATCACCTTGCTCTCCAAAAAAACATGTCTGACGAAAAATTGGAGGAGGCATCCAACATAATAGGAGAGCAAGCTCATTTGCCGGGAAATCTAGTAGGCTTTCGAGAAGAAACATTGACACAAGATTTGGCCCGCAACCCGGAAAGCTCATCTAATGTTCCAGAAGTTCAATCGCATTTGTCAGCAGAGCCAACAGGCGATCCGAAGGAAATGATTCCTTCTCAAAAGGAGTTAACCCACACCTCAGAAGAACATATTCAAGGAGGACCAGACTGCATTGCAGAAGAAGGACCTGACAGTGAAGGAAAGGAAAATGCCATATCAACAATCTCGCTTTTGAACGTTACACTAGGTGATATTGATATAGACGAAGAAGGAGTATTACATATAGTTGAAACGTCAACAAATCGAAAAGAAGATTTAGAAATAAACAAAATACCGTCAACTTCAGATTTCACTGTAACTTCATCACCAAGCGCACGGTCAAACGTATCACATGCATTAGCGACCCACCTATTTTATCCTAAGCCAATCGGCTTAGAAAGCAAGAGGAAATCCAAAGACTCTACAAGATCTCCAAGTGATATATCCTCACAAGGTTGGAGAGGCATTTTTTGAGCAAAGAGCGGAAAAAAACAACTGGGACAGGAAGCTCTATTGAAGGAAGAACGTCTGACCAAGAAGCTTCTTAAACAGAAACAACCTAGAGGGGAGCCGAAAAGAAGAATTATACTCAAAAAAAGTTCAACAACAGCCTCAGAAGTTAAAAAAATCTGCAAGAATTGTTTTGAAGAGCTTATAAGTGATGTTGAGGATGATAATCTGAAAAATATAGGTTGTGATTCTTGTCCTTCGTTGTTCCGCCTCAATTGTACTTCCTTGAAGGAATTCAGTTATGCAGAAGCATCAAACTCAGATTTTATCTGCCAGCATTGTGCAATTTAAATTATTTTTTATTTAAAATTTAGCTATAAATATACGCTCTATGCAGACATTTTTAAAGTTAATTTTTTGTTTAACTACCTATGTATGTTTTTTTTTTGCTATTTTATTTTTAAGCACTGTTAATCTCTTAAGCTATTCAATAACTTTTTTTTAGGCCAATAGCAATTATTTAACTTATTACTTAATAAGCAAAGGGAAAAATAAGTATAGTATGATTTGAGACCAACTCAGTCTTTTAACAAACTGGTGCCAACTTAGTGGTTTTAATGATTTGTTTTTTATTCTATATTATTAACAATAATAAAATATTGTTTACTAAATGTTTTACTTTCAAATAAACCCTTAAATGATCATTGAATATGTACTTTTCATTAATTGATTGGACCTGGCCGACCACTAGAGCAATATGACTTTTTTCATTAATTTGGTCGTTTGTAGAAAACAGTGAGGGTTTAATTAAAATTTGTTTCGATATTCAATGAAAAATTTTTTTAAACGTTTTTCATCAAATACTTTAGTAACTGGAGAAGAGCAAAGTGAGAAAAATATTTAGGTGGCCGACGACTAGAGCCGTTACCCCATGTAATTCAATAAAATATTTATTCACTGTAAGAAACTCGTCTTTAATTTTCATAAAAAAAAAACAAAAAACGAAATTACTTTCCGGACAGCTCAATAAGTTCGAATAACTTTAATGCATTGCTCTAGCCTGTAGCTATCCATGGTTAAAACTGTAAACACATGTGTCTATTTCACAAATGTCAAAGATGACATAAAAAACAAAGTAGCGTTTAGAAAATGGGCAATCAATTATTTTGAACACATCTACAAAAGTCAAGTTTTTGTTGGCTAATTATTTAAAGATTATTTATCACTTTAACTACAATAGTATGACATGTTAGATAAAAAGAATACGAAACTATGATGGTGGTTGCACAGACAAGAAGGAAGAGCGAATTTTTAATTCTCCGTCTCAATCTGTCAATGATGCTTTCCAGGCGTCTGATTGTCATTCCAGACACTGGTTGCGCGGAGATACTCGTACATTTTTAGTACATCTTGCATTTCTAACTACTAGAGGCGCGGTGGTTGTTCGAACATCACCACAGCTACTCCCCCTTGAATTACCTTCTTCAGGAAGTTTAAAAGTTACTTGTCTTCTGCCGTAAGTTCTTCAAGGTGGATGAACCCCAATGATGTTGTCAGTTGTCTGATGACCAGGAAGTGGCCAAGAAGTAGTGCTGGAAGGGAATTGATTAGTGGTTGGAAACATGGTTTGCATTAACTGAGTGTTGGATTGTGACATGAAGACGTGTGAGCAGAATGTCTTTTAGAATGAAAACTCATGATTTGGTGTGATGAGCAGTTAGAGTAGGACGTAAACCACGCATAAATTCACGACGTTTCTCGATGAACATTTGGGGAATCAGATTGCAATTCTGCTGCGATGAAAAATGCCCCTGGTATGCGTAAATTGGTTCCATATAAAATTTCGGCTGGAGAAGCGGGTAAATCTTCCTTGAGACTGGTTATTAATCCAAGAATAACCGTAGACAGGATTTCAATCCAAGGCTTTGGAGAGAACATTAGTGGCGCTTTTAAATTACGGCGAATCCATCCCAGCAGTCGCTCGCGGTCATAGGTGGTGTAGCAGCTTTCGGTCTCACTAAGCTTCCTGGAGAAAAATCCGTCATTTTCGGTTTGTTCGAGGGCAGCTCCAATACAGGTAGCAGATCCGTCAGTGACGAGAGTGAGTTTAGAATTTGGTGATGGAAAAGCGGATTGAGTGGCTTTCGCGAGTGTTTGTTTGAGGGTTTGGAATGATTTTAGTCTTTTCGTGTTTGATGTAGCAATGAAGTGGTAGTTAGAGATCAGCCATTTTGGGAATAGATTGCCTATAATAGTTAATCATACCCAAAAAGCATCTGAGTTCGTTAACTGTTTCCGACCGAACAATGATACAAGACATTTTTTCTCAAATTTTTTTTTTTATTTTACTACATATTCTCCTTGTAGTATTCTCCTTTACTACACACTTCTCCCAGCGATGTTCCCACCTCTCTAACCCCCGTCCAAATAGTACTTGGCGTTTTCTCTGCAAAATAATTGCTCAAGAAGGTAATTGCCTCTTCATTTGACGAAAATCTCTGTCCTTCGAGGGCAGTTTTTAGATGAGGGAACAAAAAGAAGTCGCTTGGGGCTAGTGAATAAGGCGGATGGTCAAGCAGTTCAAACCGTAATTCATGGATTTTAGCCATGGCAACCCTTGAGGTGTGAGACGGCGTGTTGTCTTGGTGAAAAAGGATTTTCTTTTTCTGCAAATGTGACCGTTTTTCCGCAATTTCTGCCTTCAGCTTGGCAAGTAATGATGCGTAGTATGCTCCTGTAATGGTTTTTCCTTTTTGAAGATAATCGATTAAGATAACTCCTTTACTATCCCAAAAAATAGTCGCCATCACTTTCCCAGCCGAAAAAACAGTTTTTGCTTTTTTTGGAGCCGGCTCGCCCTTTGCAGTCCACTGTTTTGACTGAATTTTTGTTTCGGGCGTGTAATGGTGTATCCAAGTTTCATCTACAGTAATTAATCGGCGTCGGATTTATTGCGCCTAAACTGAGTCAACAGAGCGTTGGAAATGTTCATTCGAACGCGTTTTTGCTCTAACGTAAGCAAACGCGACACCCAACGCTCGGACAGCTTTCTGATGCCTAAAACTTGATTTAATATGTAACAAACACGTTCTTTGGACATTTTCATAACCTCTACTATATCTCTCACTTTAATTCGGCGGTCGTCTAACATCATTTGGTGAACTTTAGCAATGGTGCAGAGTCCCCATACACAGAGTCCAACTCATTTTTGATTTGCGTAGGCGTATTGCCTTTCAAAAACAAGAATTTAATAACAGCTCGATACTCAATTTTTTCCATTTTCACAAAAAACACTCACATCGACTCATTCAAACGACTGACAACTAAAAACTGCGCGTCCAAAATGACTGAAAATTCGGTAAGTAACTGTCAAAATATGCACAACCAGCATTTCGGTCGGAAACTCTGCAGACAATCCTCGTATTTAAAGATTATTATTTATTACTCCAACTACTAAAGTATAATATTTACACGAAATCGAACAGATAAAAATAGTACGAGACTACTCGTATGATGGCGGTGGCACAGACAAAAAGGAAGAGCGACAAAAGAATTCTCCGTCTCAATCTGTCAATGATGCTTTCCAGGTGTTAGATTGTCATTCCAGACTGGAGGTGCGGAGATACTCGTATATCTTTTAGTTGTTGCATTTCTAACTACTAGAGGCGCGGTGGCTGTTCGAACATCGCCACAAGAAATTATTCACTACTAACATTTGGACGCGACTTTTGAAAGACCCTTTACAACTTATCAGTTCTTTCTCATTCAACTTATCTGTTAAAAAACGAACTTTTACTCTTGGTTTTCTCATCTCGACACATTCACAATATAATTCTTTCCAAGTGTTTCCTCTACATTGCCCGTAAGCATATCGATGGATTTCTCGCATGAAACTAACACCCCCCCACTGTTTAGTCCTTTTATGCCCGACTATTCCCGTATATCTGAATGCGAAGGATCTACACTTGATTTCAATTTCGATTTAGATTGATTTTTTGGTTCTATCACCAACCTTTCAATTTCTTTTCAGCTCACTTCTTTTGAAGCAGATAATTCGCCATCTTCCACAAAATATATGATGCAGTACTTCATAATCATTAGGGTTGCAAGATTACCTAACGCAACGAGTAGCGACATCCAATGTCGTACGACATAAAGAGCAGAGCCGTCTTTTTAAGCGTTGCTGGGGCCGTCGGTGAAGATCTGACTACATTAAATTGCTGGCTCTAATTTTGGCCGAAACCACTCCGGAGTAAATTGAATTTAGATTTCCCCTTTTTTTGGGCAGGACAAGAATCAAAAGACATTCGGCGCGAAGGGCATCAAAAACTTCAGTACGAGTTATACCAAAACTACTTCTTTGTGAACCAAAGTATACGATATATATGTATATGATCCCTCAAGCGATCTTGTGTACCCTTAAAATGTTAGCACACAGCACGGGTGAGGAAGTTTTTTGAAAGCTACAGCCTTTGTACTAACTCAGCTGCAAAGCCTGGAAGCACGAATTAAGGCTTCACAACTGGCAAGTCAATTTAATCAACAATAGATACCAGACAGGCGATCAAATGATATTTTATCAGTTCGGAGGCTTCCTGTTTTTGTATATGTATCATGTATGAGTTTTGGGTCCCAAGCATTGGAGAATATCAGTGTGGTTTCCATGAGATATAATCAACGGGGAATGTAATGTATACAATGTAGGTATCATAATCTAGAAGAAACCAATGGGTTAAAATCCACTATATCTTTATCGGGTTTTTAGAACGCATGCGTCGGCCTTCTTTGTACTGATCTGTCAGTAAAGGGTTTTCTAATAAGAGGTTTCATTTTGATTTATCGACAAGATACGAGTACATATACGAGTATTTTTCGTGAAATGGGATTTGATGAAGGGTTGCCATCGATAATGGAAAACAATATGAGCCAAATAACGTCAACGACCTCTGTTGCACATCCATGCTCTTTTAACAAAATCGTTTATCACAATTTCGCACGTGTGCGCCTCTATTTCATCGATAACAGCACGGATTTTGGCCGTGAGTGATCCAATTGACCGGGGAACGTTGCCATAAACCTTCTCCTTTACATAGCACCAAAGAAAGTAGTGGCATAGTATAAGGTTGATGGGTTGATGACGTATATGGCGCCGAATCGATTCTATACCTCATCACATTTAGGTGCGTGTAGACCCATTGTGATGAACGGGTCGGGAAATTGGAAGGGGATGGATATTTGATAGCGGTTTCTAGTTCTGGTTTCTGGTTTCTGGTTTCCGTCTCGCATTGTTGTCGTTTGGTTCCTGAGCGGGTCTAAGCTATCTTTTGTATCCGCGATGTAAGTGAAGCAGCAGATACATATGTAGTTCTGACAGGTCGTAAGTAAGTAAGGGAGTAATAACTTTCTAAAGTTGTTTGCCTCAAATTGTTGACATTGCCATAAAAAGTGGAGGGTATCGCCCCTATATCCCCAGAGCCTCTGCAGAGCTCGTCGCCGTTAAGGTGCAGCTTTATTGGCAGAAGATTGTGGTGTAGAAGATTAGTTAGTTCAGCTCTGCTTTTCAAGAAAATCTTACTTGTTCTGGATTTGCTGAGTTCCCGCCATAATTGTCTTGAAGTCTCGCAGGTTTGAAGGTTTTTCCACCTTTCACTGGCTTTTATTTGTATCGTTCACTTGTAGGAGTATTCTCAGAGTGCAAAGTCGAGGTTTGATCTTTTAATCTGCCAGTTCCCATTATAGGGATGATCCTTTTTGTCTACATACTCATTACCTATTACTACTTTGTGGCTAGCGACAGACCATAACGTAACATTATGTTGAACGCAAAGAGCCAACATGAATGACGGTATTAAATCTCAAGATCTCAGCTGCCAATTTTGATGACTATTTCGAAAAATGACTCGGCCAAGTAACTTTTCTCGCAAAATAGCATTGCTATCATCATTTGTTTGGCATGAAGCGCTGTATTGTTGGAAATGAGTATCGTCTACATACATCCCTGCAAGTTTCGTTAATCATGATTCGATGGGACAATCCTTTCATAAAAACAATTTATGCCTCCTGCTAAAAACACGTTGTGGTTAAAGAGGCTTCTCGACAAATTGGACAATTTTGCTTATATTACGAAGCCTTGAACATTTTTCGATTGAAATCATGGCCAGTTTCATGCATTCCCAACACTCAATGGTCAAAGTCATGACGAAGCTGAAGGTGGACGGGCATAGGTCCTTGAGTTCAACCTTAAAAGCCTAATGACCCAAGTTTGTATGCGAAATTCGGTATAGTGCTGTTTATGATGTGATAAATTTCTGAAATCGACCAACCTGCGTTTTCGGTTTGTCGACCTACTTGTCCTTAGGCGATGGACGCGAATTTGATTACTCACATCAGTAACTTGTCAAATTTCTGGACTAATGAAACAATACAACACACTGTGTAATGAGGAAGACAGTATTCCGTCAAAATCAATCTATCTGTTGAGGACCAGTCTTCGGGCCAATGGGAGTGGTATCAGGCACATGCTGCCGAATAGAAACAATCAGTAGTGGAAAACATTTGACAAAACGTAGCTACAGACAACTATAACTTTGAAATAATGAAAGGGCCTATCTACTAACCTAAGCGCGACAAACGATACTTTGTTGGAGATTAATCGAAGGCAAACTTTGCTATTTCGGTTCGTCTTAGCACCTTGGGTTCGAAACTCATAACACTAAGGACGAATATGAAATTTTTCAAAACTTTCATTTGATGTCGGCCACGCTTTCTGAAGCCAAATGTTGGACAAGTCACAAAATAGCTGGCACAGATTTTGAGTTCCTTCCTGCCTGCAGGGCATGCTCATTAGATGAAAGTGTATAACTATGAGCTCTTATACAGCACTAACTGAAGCACTCACTAAATCAGACTCTGATAAAAATAGTGTCCCATCTGCAACTGCAATATCGTCCTCTGATAGAAGACGTCTGTCTAGACTTTACCAACCAGTACACCTAAATAATGTAACTCTCTGTGTAGTTCGCCATCATGCGAATCAACTTTAACTGATTGCCATTGTCTCAGCCGACACATTACAAAGACAAATCACTTCGTAAATGGAAATTAATTTAAACATCAAGTTCCGGACCAGTTTAGCAGTGCAACTGCTCACTGTCACAACTAATAGGCATGCCAACAACCATTTATTCCTCCGTCCGTCTGTCTCCAATTAAACTGGTCGATTCTAATTGCTGGAGCACTTTTAAGCGGCCAAAGAGCTCCGTGTACTCTGCCAGAATCTGTTCTGTACTCTGTCCCAACTACTGGTATGTAGTTGGATTACACGATGAATTAAAATACCAGAAACACATGGCTCCGGCACGAGAACGAACGATACGAAGAAACAGGGACGTGTATTCTGCTATTCTGTATCAGATATACTCGGTGGGTAGGTACTCCGATCTCCGTATCACAATATATTTGTGCCATTGTATCTTCTCTTGTGTGCACAGCATCAATTAATTGTCGCACAACTACTACAAATTAAACGTTAATTACAAGACGTGTGTCAGCGTCTTTACTCCGAGAGTATGTCTGTACTCTGTCTATATCACTATATTCTACCACTACTATACTATTTTCTTAAGCTATAGTACTGTTCTTACCTTGACTTCCTTGACACTTGGCAATCCGTGATGATGCCACCAGCAGTATGAGCACCAAACATAATCCTAGCGCTAGTGGCCGATCCATCGTTGTTGTCAGTCGTTGCTGTCTCCTGGTCCAAATTTCACTCACACTATCAAACACAATTAAATTTTTACAATTACACCGAGTAGTACGCGATCACAATAAACCGATTTTCGTTTTGCTTTTCCCTCTCATTTGTTTTCATCAAATTTGTTTAACAACAATTAACGTCGCTGCACATTTTGACTTTTCTTTTGTGATTTTCTTCTTTGAAACAGACACAGAGTGGGCTTTTCTTTCCTTTTTTTTTATAAATTTCGTTACGAACACAAGGGGAACAACAAAATACTACTCTCTTTCATTTGATTCTTCTTATGATTCTCCTTCTAACGCTTCTTGTTGTTTGAGTGGAATTCGAAGTGTTTTACAAATTTTGTCATCTTCTAAGCGCGCGGGGTATTTTCTGTTGGATTGCGAGCTTATCTCTGCTTATCACTTGGTTTTCGATTACCTTCTTCTTATCTTTATCTTTCTTTTCTTACACACTTTACGTATTTATTTACATGCGATTGTGCAATTTGGTGGACGCGACGCGATTTTATACACAGCCGGCGAAGACGTAAAAGCGAGCGCTTGAAAGGTAAACACACCCGCACTAAGTCGAAAAAGTTGTTCCTTCTCCTTTTCTTCTTCTTATTCTTTAAAGACCATTGGAATGGTTGTTTAACACTATACAAGGCCGTTTTCGTCCTAAGCACGACACACGAATGAAGCAGCAAACACCAAAAAACTAAAAAAATAAAACACCGTGGACTGGAGAAATGGAAATATTATGAATGAAAAGCGATTGAGGTGGAAGCAGGGACAGAGAATTGTTTTCACTTATCGAGCGAATGGCAATTGCAGCCGGTCGGCATTGCAATAAATAACAGTTAGAGTCGGGGAATTTTGCTTTAAGTATTCAGTGTTGCGTACAAAAGGCGAAAAAAAATATAAAGACACTCCGATAAGTCAACCAACCGCCATCTTAGTTGCTTGCAGACTGACGGAAATCTTATTTTGGTTTGGCGTGGTTTGCCCCGTCTGCGATTGGAACTGACAGTATCGGTGTTCGGTTTCGTTTTATTTGGTTTAGTTTACAGTTTTTGTGTTTGTTCTCTTTGCTCTTGTATGTTATTTTATTACATATTACATTCTCGTTTGGTTCGCATTTTATTTGCTCAGAGAGTGTGATTGCGATTTGTGCTCTTGTTCTCATTTTCCGAGTGTGTGATTTCTGCATTTGTTTTACTAGTTTCGTTTCCGAAGTGTTTCAGTTTGACATTTAAGGGAGAGAAAATTAATTAGAAGAAAAGAAACCTGTTTGGCAGTGACTTAAGAGAGAACTGTCAAATGAGAGAAGCTTATTAATTATTGTAGCTTTTGGTTTGTTGACGTTTAAGAGAGGATGACAGTTTTTGATCGATGTGAGAGGAGTGTTCAGAAATACTAACGAAATTGTTTGTTAATCAGAACAGTAAGGTTACCAAATATCGTTGTCAATTATGACAGTGAAATAAAATAACTGACGACTACATAAATACTATACCAATATAGAACTACTGTTTGACTTTGATTTAATTTATTTTTCTTTACTGTACATGGCTTGACTGGGCCAAATTTCTAAGCTCGTCTGTTCAACATCAGAAAATACCAACAATATAAGATTCTGTCAGACATTAAGATATCTTATTTGAGCTACATCAGCGTATTTGGTGTTGAGGTCAATAAGTATTTTTCATGACTAGTTGCAGTATTGTTATAGAGATTATGGATGGCTTTGCCTACTAATGGCTCAACGGCAGCTCTAAATAACCGAAGTGGCTTGGAAATCTCGAGATCCTCTTCCCAATGAGTCCCAAAAAGGCTCTAGCCCTTCAGGTTGGGATTGCGCGAGTAGCTAACTATCAGCTCATGTAAGAATGCTCGGTTCCTAAAGCCTCGGACAATGACGGACTTAGTTTTGATGAGTGAAGAAGAGGAAAACTGCGTTCAGATTTTCACATTTGAAGAGGATTTGAAGAGGCCACATGCAGCCCAATATAAACGACTCTCTGTCTGCCAACGAACTTAGAGTGATTGACTTTGTTGTGAGACAAAATAGAATGCCCCAGTATTGTAGATGTTCGAACAGTCCGAGCGGGCAGTGTAGACTCGGATCACTGAGTAGTTCTAACCAGGGTCTACGAGCATAAGGGCAGGAAAGTAAAAGAAATCAAGAGGGTCAAGCAAATAAGAGCTGAACAGAAACCTGGAAAGATAAACAAAAAAATGTAGTAGCAGAGTCACAGTCAGTACTGAGAATATGGAACAAACAAACTGCATGTTTGATTAGAAGTCCTACTGTAAGCCAGAACGAACCATTCAACTCGGACAATGAAAGCCGAGATTTCCGTTTTCCAGACCAAATAAAATATGGATAGAAATTTATAAAACTTAGTTTAACATAGAATTTTACCTTGTCCTCAGTTGCAAAAGCGCTCCAAGTTCTCCAGATTGTATCTGAAGATGTGTTCTTCCACGCTTGCGAAACCACAAAGCAACCTTTGTATTCATTCCTATACTATGAGGGCTCTCCTTAATAAAAAATGCGAATCATCTACTCTCTTTTTCTACAGACCTATTGTACTTACGCCCCTTCTTTCCAAGATCGTGGAAACGCTGATAGACCATTAGACTATGAAATAACTCGGGACACAAAAATTTCTCAATGACCTGCATTACTTTTTTCATAGCAACAATTCCACTAGTGATTTGATGACATGTCTTACTAAAAATTAAAAAGAAATCCTTCACCAAACTGGCGAAAGCAAGACAGTTGTCAAATTGTCTTTGCTATACACAAAGTGAATGCTGGTGTGCCGCAAGGCTCCGTTCTGTTTACGATTTTTTTCCTAATTTTTATCAATGTTCTTTTGCATTTGGGTGCTATAGAAATAGGTTAGGCACTGAGAGGCGTCAACCGGGCGATACCCAATGCTGTAACTGTTTCTACTCATCAATTGTGCTTATTTTACCTCCATGTGGTACTGGTCGATGTCCATCCGGACGCGATTGTCAAACTTATAAGCGTGAATGATGACCAGCAGACCAACATAGCAGCACTAGAAAGGGGACAGCGGACGAATTCCCCGGATGGAATCAACGGTGAAGTAAAATCATGGAACAAAGCAAATAAGACCTTATCCGGGCTACTCCGACATATTTCGATCTCAGGTCGGTAAAGATTTCCGAGACTAAGTCGGGGTCTTGCAAAAGAGATGGCTGTGGATCAGCCTTTAATGGATCAACGGTAGCACTCACATCCCCGAACGGGTTACTGGCTTCGGTCTAACCGACATCTCGTGTTAGGGGTATCAATAATGGAACTGGCCCTACAGGTTGTGGGTTGTGGAAAAAAAAACCAAGTTACAAAGCAACAATAAACCTCGGATAAGAACGGATCTACTGTTGACAACCCTAGCAAATAAAATAAGGACAACAACCGTCGGATCTGCACGCGGAATATTAATAGATTAATAGACCACGTGCAGCCAAACAACTAACGCGAAACCATGGACTGCTGCAAAGCAGATGTTACTGCCATCCAAAAATGCGATGGATGGCCGGTATAAAAAGAGGATGAGAAACTGCGAAATCTACTATGGCGATTGTTATTGACGCCAAACCAAACGAGCGCCTAAGCTTTAGCGCCCTCCCGCACAGAGGAGAAAGATGACGACATAAAAGATAGCTTCTACGAGCTCTTGGACATGACTTACGAAACGTGCCCTAACTATAACATTTAAATTATCTCCGGCGACTTTAGTGCAAGGCTAGGAAGAGAGGGTATCTCTGGTAGTACTGTCGGAAAGTATAGCCTGCACAATACCACATACGACAACGGATTCAGGCTAATCGACTTTGCGATGGGGCGAAACATTGTCGTAGCTAGCACGCGGTTCCCACATTTCGATATTCACAAAGGGACTTTTAGAATTTCTGATCAATCAACCGTCAACCAGATTGACCACCTTGCGATCGATGCAAGGTACTCCTCCTGTATTACGGATAACATTCCGGATCATTACCTTGTTGTAGCCAAGGTTGCGAATATTCCGAACATCGTAAAGACAATCTAATACGTTGGACGGCTACAATCCCAAAAGAATGCCAAATCCTTTTTCGATTGAGTCTCCCTGAATCTCCGAAGAGGCCCTATGCCGCCAGACGTTGCTAAAAAGCCATCAGAGATGTGCTGTGTTTCACTCGGCCATCACAACGAAGCCTCTGATTTGAATCAGCACTCATCTTCGTCTGCAAGCACATGCAGCTAAGCAAGATGCTTACAAAGCGGCGCTGCATAGAAAAACTAGAGCTGCTCACAAGCCCCACGAGCAGAAGAGGAGAGCCGAACACCGGCTTTTCAGGAGGAAGAGATTCGACAGTTTTACCAAAAGTTAAAAAAAAATATGCCTCGAACACAAACTCCAAACCGAAGCCTGTGGATTCGCAGTCGAGGCTGAGGATGACGAACCAAACAATACTATCTGGCAGAATGAAGCTTTCAACCTGGACGATGTAGACCAACAATTCCGTTCACCCGGCCTGGATAAAGTGAAGATAGCGATATCTAAACTTAAGCCCAACAAAGCTGTTGGAGCGGATGGCCTGACGCTCTTCAAAGCGGCAGGCGACCACTTTGTAAGGAGCATACACTAACTGACCTGTAAAATATATTCGGACAAAAGCATTGCCGGTGAATGAAACCCCACTACTGTTCGTCCGATTCTCAACAAAGTATACCCTCTAAACTGCGCCAACTACAGATGCGCCCGTCTTCTTAATATCTGCTATATTGTGTGAGCACTTGAAGCCGTTCATAAACAAAATGATTGGTCCATATTAGTGTGGCGTTAGGCTAGGACAGCGATCACATATTCACACTACTGTAGAAGTTGGAAAACATCCATGAGCTCCAAATCGATACACACCACCTATTCATCGATTTTAAGGCCGCGTCTGACAGCATCTATAGAGACGAGCTATACAAAGCAATGTTTAGTTTTGGCATTCCTGCCAAACTCGTTCGCTTGTTGACAGGATGACGATGGAAAATACACGCTGCTCCATCAAGGTAGGTAAAGACCTCACCGAGATCTTTGATGTCAAAAAAGGATTTAGACAAGGCGATGCGCTATCTGAATGGTGCAGAACTCACGCGCCAACACAAGAGGCACAATCTTTCAAAAGTCCGTCCAATTACTCGCATATGTCAACGATATTTGACATAATCGGAAGAAAGCAGCGTGAAGTCAGCGGCGCTTTCGCGAGTATTGAAACTCAAGCTGCGAGTGTGAGCTCACGACCAAGTATATACTATCAACCAGAATGGACACCCAACACCGGCGTCTTGGACGGAACGTAAGCCTCGAGGTAGTTACGGACTTTGTCCACTCAGGCTCCGCTATTAATTCAAACAACGACACCAGCACTGAGATCAAAGGAAGAATAACTCTTGCCAATTGCTGCTTCTTTGGCCGAAGATGGCAATTGACTAGAAAACCCCTTTCTCAAACAACAAAAGTGGCCCTATATAAGACATTATAAATCGCAGTTATGCTCTATGGCGCGGACACATCGACTTTATCAAAAATGGATGAGGGTGCTCCTGGCTGCTTTGAGAAAAAAATTCGTCGGGTGATTTTCGGTTCCGTCTGCATGCACGGTGAGTGGAAGAGGAGATAAAGAAACATCAATGCTCCGGTCAGAAAAATCGTCAATTCCGCCCACGAGGGACATCGCAGTAGAAGTGGACCTAGGCAATTTAGCGTGCAAAAGTGGAGGCAACTAGTTAAAGATCAAGCTGGCTAGAGACGTTGTTGGTTAAGGTCAATAAATAAGATCTTTTGTCTTTCACTTCTAGTGCATTCCTTTGCTGACGGCAGTACTCTCTGCTTTTCGGTCTATCCATTCTCATGTCCCTAATTTAATCCTGCCTGCTGCCGTAAATTTAACCACACAGCCATTGTTCATGAATAGCATTAGCATTGTCGAAATCGAAAAATTGTCAATTTTCAGTATGTGTGTCAAGGCTACCTATATTGGAATGACCACATCATGGGTTTCGCCAACAATGCTGCGAAATATCTAGATTTCTGGCCCTAATATTTAAGGTACTTATGCTCCCAATATTTGAGAACACTGCCCACATCTGCTCATGTCATCCTAAGACTCTCGGCGGTTCCTAGATAGGATTCAAAATGCAATTTGGAGCATACACATTAAATCAATATTGCCCAGTCAATTGAGATTGTCCGATACCGACATAATGGCTTTATCTTGTTCTGTGGCTACTTTCAAAATTAGTGCCCCATCTAAATTGACAGTAGCATTTCGCTCTTTCAAACGTTTTACCGTGACAGTCACCTCACTATGAATAGTTTAACTTCAAGCACCTGTACTCTGAGATATCGTGATTCTTTCTTAAGCCGTTCAACTCGTTTATGGAATTCCCTTCCGAGTTCTTTATTTGTTAGTCATTACAACCTGCAAACATTTAAGACCAACGTACATCGGTACCTCTCTTTGTTTTCTCCCTAATTTTCCTTCACCCGCTGTGTGGAAACATTCAAATGGCACACTTAAAACCAGCGCCAATAATAAAAAAAGAAATTCCCAAAATTTTACATCACAAAACCTCTTTGCCCTACCATCGTTAGGCGCTTACTACAATAGAATATGTAAGCCGCACCCAGTCTCCCTGTTACTACATCTACCCTGTGTGAATTGAAGTAATTCAAGAAAGATTTACGTTGTCTTCCTTGGTTAGATACTTCAAGTTGCCACGTAGATCGAACATCGAGAAGATACTGACGAGCATCGTGTTCATCAGTTGTTAACTGGCTGTATTGACCGCACTGCTCTTAACGATATCCTGAAAGACCAATTGATGCAACTGCGTCCGTCTTCCAACTCAATTTCCGCCACAACAATCATGACTGTATGAATAGCACTCGTACAATAGAAGCTTTATGAGTTCGATTTTACATAACATAAATAAGCCGAGTTTTCGAAGCGGTCTTTCTAATTTGAATACGAGTACTTCTCTCTCAGCTCCACACCTTGATGCACTTCCAAAGATGGGAATTATTAAAGAAAATTAAAAAGAAAAAAAAATTTCTGAAACCTCCCCGACGGGGAATTGAACCCCGGTCTCCCGCGTGACAGGCGGGGATACTGACCACTATACTATCGAGGATTGGCACAAATTTGGATTCCAATAAGAATCTTCCATAGGTACTTTCCCTTCAACTTAGAATTTGTCATTTTTGATTTATCTACCATTTACATTCTTATCCATCGCCTTCCTTGCTCATCAACTCGAATGAGGTCAATGCAACCGAATGGCGGGCTAATTTATACTTAATGCTCCATATGCTCTGGATTCCATGCGTCTGCCCATAAATCATTCCTCCTTTTTAACACTCACGTGTCGCACACTACTGTTGTGCAGTTGAAAGTCGCGCACATTATCGCAACCCCCTCTTGTACATCACTTGCGATTTTTGTCAATTTTTCGGGATGCGAACGGAGTAAAAGTTGAAACCCGTCTTAATTAGTCGTGTTCGAGGATCGTAAATCTTTTTCGGCTGTCATCGTTGAGCCCAGGACCAGTTCAACTCGTATACATTGCAGGAGATAAGATTTGCTATACGCGACCGTCTTGTCGTGTCTGCAGTTGTTTCGTTTTGTCACAACGTACGAGTTGGACTTTTCGAAAGCAACTTGAAAACGCGTAGGGGTGGTGGTGCAATAGTTGTGCAGAAGTGGTGTGGTGATAGAGTGGAATTTGCGTGTAAAAAAAACTCACTGACAATCGATTTGTCATCATTGACACTGGGACGGAAACTTTCCGCAGTGTTTTACGGCGAGGATGTGTGTAGCTATAAATAAGTTTGTCGCCCACTTTATCATTGTAATCGGTTTTGATGGCGTTTTCGGTTAAAAACAAATCCAGAAAAATGAGAAAAATAAACAAACAAACCCCCCTCCTCCGCAACAATGTATGTTTTTTTAATGCACAGAGCATTGCCGTGACCAGGATTCGAACCTGGGTTACTACGGCCACAACGTAGGGTCCTAACCACTAGACGATCACGGCTACAGGGGATATGTTTCGGAACTTGTCAGAGTACTAATTTCTGTACTTTTCGAAACTGCGGTGGCAGCTTTAAGAAGTAACAAAAATAGTTCAAAATTGGGGTAATTTTGTGATACAAATTCGGTACTCCTGACTATGTAGCGCAAAGACAAGCCATCGCGAGCACCAAAACCCTCTTCAAGCTTGCAAATGAGCGCCATGCAGCAAATGACTTTCATCACAAAATGTTCACACAGTAACCACGGTTGTGGAAAAAACCCATCTGCGGGCTTGGATGAGCGATCTAGCAGAGCTTGCTGAGCGAAATTCACTTTCAGCATTTTAATTTGAACAATTGTGAGGACAGCAAGATAGCAAGTAATCAGTTAACGCTATCCAACAGGAACGCTAAGTAGATTACCAGTTGGAAAGTATTATTGGAGGCTTCAATGTCAGAGAGCATACTCGTAAGTACAGAATCGGATGCGAAGTTTCGACCATTATGAAGAGGCGGAATCCAAGAAAAATCCACTAAAAACACTTTAAGGAGGAGACAACTCCGTCAATGCTCAGAATAAGGCAGAAGGTAGAAGAAGCTGTCTAGACTACTTTTTTTTTTAATTTTTTTAAATTAGGGCGCGCCTTGTGGTTAAGGCAACCTTAAAATGTGTGCACACAGCGCGGGCGAAGGAAAATCAGAGAGGTACTGATGCACATTGTTCTTAAATGTTTGTAAGTTATAACGACCAGGAAATAGAGACCTCGGCAGGGTATTCGATAAGCAAGTTGTAAGGCTTAGGAACGAATCACGATATTTCAGAGTACGTCCAAAAGTGGGCTTGAGGGTATACTGATGAGCATTCATAACGAGACCGGTGTTACCGCCAAATGCCTGAAAGGGTGGAATGCTATTAGAGATAGAACTAGATGAGACCCTACCGGAATTTCCTATCAGAGGGGGTGAAATATTTCTTACATCGTTTCAGGCAACCTATTTATTTTGCAGCATTTTTGACGACATCGAATATGTGGTCATTCCAATGTAAGTTGTTTTAGACACGCATACCGAGAATGGAAAGTTTTTCAGTTTCGACGATGCAAGTGCTATTCATGGACAATGGCCGGGTGTTTAAATTTCGCTTTAACGACAGCAGACAGGTTTGTGCTTTGGAAGCATTAAATTCCACTCTGTTGGTGGTTCCCCATTTAGTAATTCTATATATATCCGAATTTAATGGGCTTCTATAGCCGAAGAGCGGGGACGTGAGTCCGGGAACGAATATGAAGAGTAGAGTGTACTGTCACCAGTAAAGGAAAATATTGGATTGCTAATATTGCTACTTCTAGCAGCGGATTAGCGGAGGCAAAATGGAGCCCTGGGGAACACCAGCATTTATTTTTTGAAAATCAGACTTGAAATCATCCAAGGCAACTTTAACGTTCCGAAAGGTTATTTCTAATCCATTGAAGAAGAGAATCGTTGAATCTCAAATTGATGCCAATCTCTATCAAATGCCTTTGAAATAACAAGTGCAACTATCTTGCTTTGGTTCCACTTTTCGGTAAGACATGCCTGTTGCCGGTCATTGAGAAGTTATCGTGTTTCGAGATATTTCATGAGCTGACGTTAGTGTAATGGGTCTGCAGTAGGAGAGAGAACAAGATTCGCATTTTCTAAAAATGGAAAGGGTTCTAAAGGGTAGAATTGCGGAAAGTGGTTTATCCAGAATGGAAGAACACCTTTTGAGAAGAAGGGGACCAGCGGATTTGTGAATGTTAAGATCTTTAAGTACTCTTCGAGGTACTCAAGTGTAGGTGGAGACAAAGCACAATCTGGAAGTATCGAGCTGGCTGCAAATTGTGCAGCAACCAGATTTGCCTTGTCCAAAGAGTTGACAGCTGGAATGTCATTATAAATGAGCATTGGGATGGAGGATGAGGCAGAATTTCTAATAGTTTTGACGAACAACCAAACATTATTACTACCTTTGGGACATTGTAGAATTGTTGACTCAGTTTTTGGTTGAAATTGCATACGCTTAAGAAAGACGTTGTATTCATTTAGGTATGGCTCGTGAGGGTGAGAAGGTAAAACCAAGTCAAGGGTGTTGGCGTAGGTCATCAGAACCTGCTCACAATCAGATCCTATCAATGCGGCTGCAATTGAGCTAAACAAAATAACCCGTCATAGCTAGAATAGTACCTGCCATTGCTTATGGTGACAGATTACCAAATATTCATCATCAAGTCTCCTGGGATCGATTACATATGTCCAGAGCTTCTGGCAACTCTGAAGGGAATACTGCTGACACTCATACCGAACCTCCTTCAAACAGTAGGAGTAGCCTTCATACTGAAAGCCGTCAAAGAGAGGCTGCTGAGAGATTCAATAAAGTAGTGAAGCTTCAAGATACAATATGTCTATTAATGTGGAAGTTCCTGCAAGACTGCACTTCAAAATCTGATGGGCATAATTGAAGGCGCACTCAACAAAAATAAGTATGCGTTTGGAATTTTTATCGACATTGAGGATGCTTTCGATAGCGCAAGACGGCATGTAAAGGGTGATTCATTAAGACTTGTTTTTTTAATTTTAAATAAAACACATAAAATGAATTTGGATGGTAAAAACTTTATTGCGGTTTGAAAGAACAGTGTCTGACATTTACTTTTTAAAAATTATTTCGTTTAAATGTTGCCCGAGACTATTCCGTACATGGTCCATTCTGAAGGTCCAATTTTGGATCACTGCTTCCAGCGTTGCGACCGCTATTTGCTGAATTATGCATGTAATGTGGGCTTCTAAATCCTGGATCGTAGCTGGGTTATCGGCGAAGATTTTTGACTTTACATAACCGCAAAGAAAAAAGTCTAAAGGTGTGATATTACACGATCTAGGTGGCCAGTTTACAGGTCCGAAACGCGAAATTAGCTGTTCACCAAAGTTGTTTCTCAATATGGCAATTGTTTCGCGCGCTGTGTGTGCCGTGGCACCGTCTTGTTGGAACCAAATATTGCCGACATCATGGGCTTCAATTTCCGTCAGCAAAAAGCCCATTTGCATGGTGCGATAGCGCTCGCTATTGACTGTTATGTTCTGTCCGGTCTCATTTTTAGAGAAATACGGACCGATGATTATACCAGCCCATAAGCTACACCAAACAGTGCATTTTTGTGGATGTAGCGGTAGTTCAACATACTCCTCAGGTTGTTCGTCTGCCCAAATGCGGCAATTTTGTTTATTTACATAACCGTTGAGCCAGAAATGGGCCTCATCACTGAACAAAATTCAGTGCGAAAACCGCGGATCTTCATTGAGCTGTTGCAGAGCCCATTGACTGAAATTTAAGCGTAAATTCAAGTCTGGCGGCTTCAATTCTTGAACGAGTTGGATTTTGTAAGCCTTCAAACCAAGATCCCCTTTTAAAATTCTCCAAGTTGTCGAATGCGATAAGCTCATATGTTGAGATCGGCGTCGAACCGATTGCTCAGCTACACTCGCTGCCACAGCGGCAATGTTCTCCTCACTACCGGCTGGATGTGGTATATTCGGTCGCGTATTATCTAATAACATACACTGAGACTCTAATTTGCGGATGGTAAAGGCAATAACGAACACGGAAGGTCGATGATGCACACCATATGTTGCTCGAAGCGCACGAAAAACATTTTTCACAGAACGCTGATTTCCATAATACAGCTGAATAATTTGGAGACGTTGTTTAGGGGTAAGCCTTTCCATGTTGATTTGTCAATCAATACTGAATAAGACTAACATGACACCATAAGGCCAGTTACGCGTGATCTGTAAAAAAGCCTATTAAAAAAAAAAACAAGTCTAAATGAATCACCCGTTATAAGTCAGGCAGACAACACCGCGTAGACGAATCACTAGTTTTGTGCATAAAGGCTATACTGGTGAAAAAGACTATGGTTGTAGGTTCTGATTTCGTATTGACTACTTAAAGGGGGCTCTCGCGTAGGGTGACGTCCTGTCTCCACTGCTATGAAGTAGCATGCTCTAATCGACTCTAATGTCTATGTGAATGCATGTGCAAGGTCTGAGGCTGTACTCACTGTTGTGTCATGCTCAGCGACTGTCTGCTCTAAAGCGCAAATGGTTAGTGTAACACAAATAAAATTTCAATCAGTCTTCTCAAATCATGCTCGACTCGTCATGTGATTAAAGTTATCACCATCCATTTCTCCAGGGAAGCTAAGTATTTGTGTGTTATTCTAACCTCTTCGGACTAACCATTTAAGGTTCTACGATATTGTCTGCTATTTAAGGCAATACGGAATCGAGAAAGAATCCAAACAGTTCACCTAAAACTGATTTGAAAGAAGACTGGCAGATTGATTCATAGGGTTTACGAAACATCTGCCAATTATTTTTTTGGAACTATTTCAAAGCGTTTGTGATGTCTCCAACTCATTTCCTTCTCAATTATTACGTGCAAGATTTGCCTACGGCGGAGTCCCGCAGTTCTTTCTGCCTAGGTGAGCTGATTCCATGGCATAGCATTTTTCGCAATGGAAATATCTTCCCATAGTAGAATCCAGTGCCACTTTCTCCTTTGTAGAGTAGTGTTTATATGTTCTGGGGCCAAAAATTTCTCGAGATTATTGTTTACGAAAGTCTGCAGCTTGCGTGTGTTTGAGATATCCACCATTCAAATACTGCACCCATACGAATGTGGCAGTACTATATGTATGTTGAAGCGGAACTGTTGCAACTTTGTTCTTGAGCTTTCGACTTCTCGATTCTGTTCCATACAACTAATTCGGTGCCACTGTGGTTAAAGAAGACCAGACCTTCTATATAAGTAGGGAAAGACTGCTACTTTCCTTTCTGGCTCTCCGGGAGTGTTGAGTCGATGTCTGTGTTAGAAGTAGTTAAGACTTTTGTTTTGGCTGTGATTATTAAAGACCTCACGTTCTTTTCCTCAGCCATTTTCTCCTTTGCAAAGTTGACTGGAATGTATCTCGGTTCAAGCAATCGAAAGTCTTCCCAAAGACGATGGATTATTTGGGTTGCTGCGTAGGTTTACATTTGGTCCTTGAGCGGGTCTGCGGCAATTGAATTAGCAAGGTCTTAAAGTTCTTTATCCCAAATTACTGAGATTGGGACAGTGTCACAGAAAGTGGAAGGCATCTTCCCATGATTCCACGATATCACAACCTCTGCAGAGGCTCTCGTCGGTAAGGCGGAGTTTATTGCATGTGCACTCAGAAGATTATGTTCTGTGAGTAACCCAACAAGCGAAGATAGTTCAGCTCTTAAAGAACTTTTCGCTGCCGATTCTTGTATGTAGAGATCTAGGGGCAGGAGACCGAATAGAGTTGCCTGTCCTGCCGTTGACTTGGTTCTCATGGCATTACTTACACCAATATATGCAATCCTCTGTACTTTTGTACTCAAAGTAGATAAATGGTATCTTATCCTCATGTTTCCAATGCTCGTCGGCTTGATCGGGTATAGCTGTTATGCCAATGTATAATGCTTGGCGCCGCTCGAAATATTTCGGCAGGGATGCCGTCAATATCTGCTTTGATTTTCTTGAGGAAGCTGATTGTTATTTTGATTTTAGGAGGTCTGATGCTGTGCAAGAGATCTAGATCTAGGGATCTAGGCCATACCACCATCGTCTAAATGGTTAAGTACTAACGAATTACTTACTCAAACGAAGTGAGAAGTTTACGATCCTAATTGCTTACTGGTTGCTTGAATTTTCGACTACCAATAAGCTACTTGTTGATTTTACAGACAGCCCTACTTTCGCACCCGTTTGTTGCTTTTTCCGCCTTTGAGGCACGTGTCATATCACACTTCTTGTACTTGGCTGTAGTTCAGTTCTCTTTACCCCCGAGGTCGCTGCAATCCGACTCATGATTGCTGTACACACGTCGCTTCGTCTACAAGTGTCTACCGATAACCATGCGCCTTGACTTTTTTTTCCATCTTCCTTGTTAGGAAAACATTCTTCACAACATTCTATTGATTATCAAGGTTCCGAAAATGTTGATGCACTTGTTGAGTGTAGAATGGATTGGTTGCTGTTGACGTATGTCCACACAGCGGAGGAAGTGAGCAACAAACGGGATCAATAGCCAAACATCTTGAAGTTGAATACTTGGGAGATCTAGAATGACATTACACGAACCAGCCGAGGGCTATTCACGGCAATTGGAGAGCTCACGGATATTGCCAGAAAGAGTACACTATATAACGTGGGCGTAGTGAGGAGCTTGTTCTTACAAGAGGATGCTGGCATTAGTAAGTAAATAGGATGCAGCGGTAACTGGGGAATAAGTTTGAAAAATTTCTTGAGTTAAATGTCAATCCAAAGTTAAGATCAAACTAAGAGCCGTACTGTTCAAGTTTCTTAGAAACCAAATGAGCCATAAAAGATACAAAATAATAAGAGCGGTCTAACCTTAAACATAGAGATCTTGACATGTTGATTCGAAAGCAGTGAACAACCGTATAGTGCATCGATTCTAAGTAAGTGGGAGCATGTATCGTTTACATCCCTTTTTGTAGATCACAAATTTATGTATTTTAGCGACCATCGTGTGTTCAGTACCAGAGTAATTTTCCCCACCGGACTTGAAGAGTTAAAGGAGTTTGTTCAAATGAACTCTCCCCAATTGTAATAGGACACGTTGGACAGTTTCCTTCAACACACTGGAAAAAGCACTTCAATTGAGCTTAACTTACTCTTACTCTACTTGTCAGATCGACGGCTAGTTGCTGAAGATAAACTTTCAGAAGTCTGAAACCATTAATTCCAATCAAACAGAATTAGTGTTGGTCGTTTATTTTCTGCAGGAACAGAGTACTGAGACAAAGAACTAGTTCTAGTCCACACCACCGTCTCGAACATACAGTAAAAATGTTTGTGGAAATTGTCTGCTATTCAAATATAGATGGCGCTGTTCACATTTTAAGTGGTTATAACAATACAGTCTAATTCGAGCTCCGCGATTTTATTATCACTCTCACAGTAAGCATTGCAAGAGGTGAGGTCACATTTACATATCACACTAAGGTTGTTAATATTATAAAAGCGGACTACCCATGCACTCGTTACCTCAATGGAAGCTCTAATTGGGGTATGCAGGCAGTCGGAATGAAGGTTGAGGACGGAGAGGTGCTTCTATGAGCCCACCATGGCAAGTTTACTGCAGATCTCATTTCCTTAAAAACCGTTTTAAATATTCTCGAAATATCATGGAGGTCATGAAGGGATACAGTAGGTATATGCTTATACTACGCCAATTCATCTGATTTTCAAAGTAAAGTAATCTATATTGCCAAGGGGATTGCGTATAACTTCGCTTGAAAGGCTGTGCAGTCTACAGTTTTCGTTCTCCACAAGGACGGCAGTGCCTAGATCAGTTCTGGAACTATTGGTGAAAATCCGACTACATTCGTTTCTTGTCTCAGATTCTAGCCGATGCTAATCCCGATCACACGGAAAGTCAGGTATTTCAGCAGTTACTACAGTTGTGATGTTATTGCGTCGGACGGCATCTCAGCGAGAAGTGTTATCTGGCCGAATAACAAACCGAATCGGCGCCCTCAATATCAATAAAAATGACAACACCTAGTCCTTCGTATGCAGTGCACATGAAGTGCAGTTTTACAAGATCTACCGCATTGGTATACTCGTACATGTTGCATCTTAGACATAGGATGCCTTCGCAAAGCAGTTCACAGAAAGCTTTTCCATTCTCTGCGTGATTTTCAGCAAAAATTAAATCAGACTGATAACGGCAAAAGGCTTCACCAGTATTGACTAACACCACAAAGGAGCATCTTACACCACTCCATGGTAACCAATTTGCCCTACTACAGGATATTAGGATTCGGAGTGTAGGGATATTACCTCGTGAGCCTGATTCTGGACACCCATCATCAAACAGTAATCACTCCAATCCAATCCTACAGCATAATGCAGATACTACCAACAAGTCATCAACCATCATACCTCCAAAGGAACTAAATCTAAACCAAGTCCAAAAACTGGCAAAGGATAAGATTTGTCCCCCAATTATCATGTCAAATATTGATATCCCTAAACTTACGCGTAACCTCCCAGCTAAAAATATTGAATTTAAAGTGGTAAACCGCACAGTAATAGTATAATTTACGTCAGGGACCGGGACGTACATTGGGGTCTGATGGAGCTGCTCAGAAAAAGCAAAGAGGTGAGTGCTTACTCCTTCACTCTGAAGGAGGACAAGGCAATTAGCCTAATTCTAAGAGGCTTAACTCTTGACTACCAAGAAGAAGAAATTCTTGAGGAACTCAGGGCTTGCAACCCTAATGTTGACAAAGTTCTGAGATTCTCCACCGAACGCTCTAGACGAGAAAAGATCTCCTCTTACCTCTTTCTCGTGAAGCTCCTTCCGGGCACCTCCCCTGATGATCTTCTAAAGATCAAGTATTTATTTTACACACAAATAATTTGGGAGAAATCCAAATGTAATAATGAAGCTCTACGGTGTAGACGCTGCCAAAAATTTTGACATCTGGCCAAAAACTGTGACAATAATTACAAGTGTGTTAAATGTAATAACTCACATGAGCGCAGATGCTGCTCCAACAACAAGGGAGAAGGTTCAAAGCCAACCTGTGTCAACTGCGGGGCAGATCACGCTGCTAACTATAGGGGCTGTACAGCCCTCAAAGCGTATGAACTCCAGAGGAGGAAAACCTTCCAAAGAGCACGAGATAATAGGGAAAAGACTAAGGACTTGAAAAATCTTATCCATGCTTCTTCTCTCACCTCACCAAAAATCTCCTATGCTAGTCTCTTCCACCAATCCACGAATCCCCCTTGTGATGTTAGCCCTCCTCACAAAACGAGCAATGAACAATTTTTTTGAATTATCCAAAGACCTTTTCGGGATGGAAATAAATGCCCTCCTGGGGAAAATTGATAACTTAATTAACAGAATTAACATGACTATAAAATTCCTGTCTTTCAATATCGCGTCATATCATAGCGGAAGAATTGAATTACAGAAAATTCTCCTAGCCAACAATATTGTGATTGCATTCATCCAGGAGACACACCTGAGTTCCAGAATGAATTTAAATCTGGACACATATAACTTTATCCCTAACAATACCCAGCAAGGTGTCGCTATAGCCATAAAAAAACATTGACTACGACCCAGTTGGTTGGAGCTCCAACCTCTTTCCTTCCATCCTTCTCAGCATCAAAATCCAAAATCACAATGTCCAGAAAAACCTCCTCATTGGTTTTATTTATATACCTACTAATCGTCCAACTATCCAGTCTCCAACAGTCTCTTACAACTGGCTTGTAAACCATAATCCATCTCTGAACAATCTAACTACATCCTCCCCCACCTTCCCAAGAAGTTCCTCTTTTCCTGATCACTTCCGGTTATCCAATCACCTTCTAAGTCATTTCAATCAAAATTATTCCGTAACATCTCTCCCGACCTTCACGGAACACTTCCCTCTTTGTCTTGAAATCAGTATCGAAACTTCAGAAATTGTCTTATGTGATTTAAATACCTACCACTCATATTTAAGGATACCAAATGGGACAACTTCAACGAAGATTTTGATTCCATTCTCAGACAAAGCTCTCCTCCCGAGTACTGCAACTTATCTAACTCAGAAATTGACAGATACGTTGATATCTTTTCCGATTCCCTTAACCAAACTATAGCGATGCACCCCTCCAGGGAAATAACCTCCCGTAAAAAATATAAAAACCTCCCGGATGATATAAAACACTTATTTAAAGTAAAAAACCTTTGGAAAAAGCAGTTGAAAAATAGAGTAAACGATTCCTACTTAGCATTATCATCAAGGATATCGCTGCTTAAAAAAAAAAGTAATAAAAGACAAGGTCAGGATCTGGTAAACAGCGAGACTTTTACTAATGAAAATAGTATAGTTTCTGCCTTTGAATATTATTTTAGAGAGATTTATAAAAACAAAATCCCAAACTTTAACCCCAGAGTCACAAACAATTCCATACACCAAGTTAAACAGATTAGACTTTCCAAACTTACTCACATCCTCCACTCCACTCAACCTCAGACAAAAAAAAATCACCTTTGCTAGACGTCGAAAAAGCTTTCGATAGCATCTGGAGAGACGGGTTCCTTTTTAAAATATCGCAACTAAACTTTCCTCAACATATCATCTATCTTCTGGATAGCTTTCTTCCCAATAGATCCTTCTTCGTTAAAATCCAGTGATGTCCCACAGGGCTCTATCCTTGGCCCCTCTCTCTATAATATATTCCTTTTCGACTTCCCACACTCTCTCAATAATAACAGCCTGTCTACAACAGGGCTACTTTATGCCGACGACACGATCGTCTACTCCAGCGACTCCTTCCCCATCCCCGCTTGCCGTTCCCTAGAAAACCATCTCAGGATCATCAATGATTACTATAAAACTTTAGGCATTAGCATTAATAAATCTAAATCCGAACTGATTTGTTTCAGAAATGCCAACGGTTAAAGAGCTGAGGGCGCAGTTAGAGAGAGCAGAGACCTAGCATTAAGATTAGACGGCTACATAATACAGAATAAAACTAGGATTAAATACCTGGGTGTGCAGTTCAATCGCCTTTTTAAATTTAATAAACACGCCAGAGTGGCTACTCTTGGAAAGGCATGAAAAGTATCCAACTTACTCATGCCCTTACTAAAGAATAGCTTCTTACACAAAAGAACTAAACTCCTTCTATACAAAACCACTCGTACGACCCGTAACGACCTACACATTCCCGATATGGTTCAATATCTCGCCTTCCCTAGCTAGGGACTTTGAGGTTCTTGAAAGAAAGATTCTTCGACTTTGTTCTGGTAAAAACTTCAACATCGAGAAATAAAAGGCACTCCAACTTATTCATTTATAATGAAAGTAATGTCACCCCGTTTATTAATTACGTTGTTCAACTCATGATAGAATTCCCCATCAATCTTAACAACGTTGACATCGACCTCATACGGGAAATTCCCCTCTCCCAAGTCCACACTAGCTGATCAAACGAAATCTATCCTTCACCACTAAGCGTCACATCCTTGGAACTCGAAACGATATCCTGTGTTACACCTCCATCCTTTTATTTAAAGTTCATACCTGGCCCAAAACCGAGGCTAACTGACTAATGTACCTTATCGCTGCTATCCTCGTTACCACTTCTTACAACATCATAAAATGCAAAATAGTTACAAAATAATTGACATGATAGTTTTCAGTTTTAAATGCATTTTATTTTCTTAATACTAATTCTTACATTCTAACAAAAAATGCTTAAATGCTAGCTTACAATTACTTAACAATCTTATGCTAACTTACTGGCCCCACACAGGCGCTCTAAGTTACTCTAAATTCTTATAACTATGTCTTTCGACTTCATTTACATTTTACTTAGAACTATTTATTTTGAATACTTAAGGCTAAGAAAAAATATTTGTTAAGAGTTGACATGATATTGATTGACAAGATGAACAAAACGTTCCTTCTTTTTTTTACTAATTCTTACAATACATACAATTCGTCCTCGGTTGCACTTTTCTAACTTACACGTAAAGTTGTTCCGATCTCATACCGAATACATTACGATATTGTAAAATGTTTTTGTGGGTACAAATGATAGAACTTATTCTTTTCAATACAAATCGCCTTTGTTCAGTACAGTTACAACTTACAATTCACTATTTAATTGTTTCTTTCAATACAATCCAATTTCTCAACCGCTTATACTTCTCTTATTGTGATAACCACTTAAATGTGAGCAGCGAGATCTAGATTTACAGAGCAGAAGATGTCGATACTTGAACAACAAAGTCACGACCATTGATGACTGGAGAGTGGAATCGAATTTTCTAGCCAATTGGAAATTGTATGGGACGCATCCCCAAAGTATGCAAGTCAGTTCATCAGTGGAATTTGAAGTGTTAAATTAGGAGAAATGATTAAGTGGTTTAAGTAAAAGATAATAAAAGTGTAAGTGGTTGGGAAATTGGATTGTATTGAGAGAAACATTTAAATACTGAATTGTAAGTTGTAACTGTACTGAATAAAGGGGATTTGTATTGAAAAGAATAATTTCTATCATTTGTACCCACATAAACATATTACATTGGTGTCAGAAGTGGGATACTTCTTATTGTGTGAAAAAAAAAAATAAAAAAGTGTTTTCTGACTATTTGAAAAAGCTAGAATGGGTCGAAAATTATTGCAGTTGACCCTCGTCCAACTCAAATCCGAGTTGAACAAGAGAAGCCTCAGCGCCAGTGGAGGAAAAAGTGACCTGGTGCTCAGACTTCAGGAGGCTTTGAACAACGAGGGTCATGATCCTGATGCATATTCCTTTGATGTTGACGAGGATGAACAGACAAGTACCGGCAGTGACATGTCTGCGATGATGCAACTCCTCTTGTTAAAAATGGACGAACAGAAGAACAGTCTCGAACAAAAAATGGACGAACAGAAGAAAAATTTGGACGGTCTTCAACAGAAAATGGATGAACAAAAGAATAATCTGGAAGAACAAAAGAATAGTCTCGAGCAAAAGCTGGATGAACAAAAGAATAGTCTCGAACAAAAGTTGGATGAACAAAAGAAAAATCTAGACGAGCAGAAGAGCAGCATTGAACAAAAATTCGACGAACAAAAGAATAGTCTCGAACAAAAACTGGAAGAACAAAATAACACTCTCCAGCAAAAATTCGAAGAAATCGATGACAAATTTGGAAGAATAGAGAAGAACGTTGATGACAAATTTGATAGAATGGAGAACGTTGATGACAAATTTGATACAATAGAGAAGAATGTTGGCGAAAAATTCGAAGAAATGGACAGCAAATTTCAGCAACTGGCAAAAGAGCTCGACACAGTGCGAAAACAGAAACTGCGAGAATGTTCTTTAAGCGGTCCAAGGAGAAAAGAGTTGAAGCCTCCCTCATTCGATGGCCAGACCTCATGGTCTACTTATAAGAAGCAGTTTGAAATGGCTACCTGTGGAAACGACTGGGACAATGAGGAAAAGTGCTTTGCCCTAACAATGGCCTTGCACGGTCCTGCAGCAGAATTGTTGCAAACAGTAGACATCGAAAAGCATAAAGATTATGTGACTTTAGTACAGGCTATAGAGAAACGGTTTGGGGATAGCCACATGCAGGAGGTCTACAAGTCCAATTGCAAAGCCGAACGCAGCAAAGAGGAGAAACACTACAGCAGCTCCAAGCAGACGTGAGTAGACTGGCACATCTGTCATACCCCACCGCAGGCCAGGAAATTATCGACGAAATGGCAAAAGATGCATTTATCAGGAGAATTGCAGATTCGAAGCTACAGTCAGCAGTAAGTGTGGTCGGGAAAAGAGCCCTTGCTGAAGCACTTGCCTTCGCTCTGGCGATGGAAGCATCCAATCAGGCTTCCAAAGGAATGCATTTCGTAAGGGAAATAGTATCTGATGAATGCTCCAGCTCAAGACCAACTACCATGCAACGAAATATCCCGCGGGAGGGACGAATGATGCGCTGCTGGAACTGCGATAAAGTAGGACATTTGCAAGGGCATTGTAAAGAACCGGTACGACGAGAAGGCTGCCTGCACTGGGGTTACAGGCAAATAGAAAGAAAAACCGGCAGAACGGCTACCAAGAAACCGGTCAAATTTCCAGAAGCCATCAGTTAGGAAATGCATACTTCGCGGGGCAGAAGTCTGTAGCAGGAGTCGACTCCAGGGTAATTATCCCAATCTCACAGGTAAAACAATGCAATGAAAGCCTCCCAGCAGAAGTAGTCAGTGGCAAAGAAGCGAAAGAACAGGCAACTATCCAAATGATCAGGACTGAGCCAATAGAGGGTTGGAGTATAGACGAAATCCGTTCCTCCCAACAGGCAGACAATGACATCGAACCAATATTGGCCTGGAAAGAACACGAGGAAAGACCAAGCTGGCAGCAGATATCAGATCGGAGCCAAACTCTGAAGGCATACTGGGCAAAGTGGGACTCGCTTTTTGTGCAAGATGGATTGCTGAAGAGAAAATGGGAAAGTGCAGATGGGACAACATCTCGTATGCAGCTAATTGTACCACGGTCCAGAGTCAACCAAGTACTCCATGAAATACATGACGGAATCTCAGGAGGCCATTTGGGAACAAACAAGATGTTGGAAAAGGTAAGGGAACGTTTCTATTGGCTAAGCGCTAAACAAGATGTCGAGAATTGGTGCAAAAAGTGCATAAGATGGCGGCTACCAAGGGTCCAAAAGTAAAGCCACATGGACAAATGCAACAATACAATGTCGGAGCACCTTTCGAACGAATAGCCATCGACATCGCTGGGCCGTTTCCCGAAACCTTTAATGGTAACCGATATACCCTCGTGGTCATGGATTACTTCAGTAAGTGGCCGGAAGTGTTTGCCATCCCAAATCAAGAGGCTTAGACCGTAGCCGAACAGATAGTCAACAACTGGGTGAGCAGATTTGGGGTCCCAATGGAGCTGCACTCTGATCAAGGGCGAAACTTTGAATCAAAAGTCTTCCAGGAAATATGCCAATATTTGGGAATAAGAAAGACAAGGACAACGCCACTACACCCTCAATCTGATGGAATGGTCGAGCGATTCAATCGGACCTTGAATGAGCATCTATCTAAGGTTGTCAGCAACTGCCAGCGGGATTGGGATCGACACATACCCCTCTTCTTAATGGCCTACCGAAACGCGGTCCATAGCTCAACAGGGCACACACCATCCGAGATCTTATTTGGTCAAACAATTCGGTTGCCAAGTGAAGCAAAATTCGGATCCCCACCGACAGAGCCCAAAGAGGTGAACGACTACGTGAATGACTTGCGCAGCAGGATTCTTAAATTGCATGAAGACACCAGAGAAAAGATGAAGCTAGCAAGCAGCCGCATGAAAACTAGGTACGATATCAAGGCGAAATCTTCCGGTTTCAACGAAGGAGATCTGGTTTGGCTGTAGAATCCTCAGCGTTAGAAAAGCAAATCACCAAAATTGCAACAGGACTGGGAAGGTCCATACAATGTGATAACCCGCATTAATGACGTTGTCTACCGGATCCAGAGTGGGGATCGAGGAAAATTGAAAGTGGTCCATTTGGATAGAATGTGTCATTTCAACGGGATGCTGAATGACGAAGTTGTTCGGGACGTACAACTGTAGGGAGGGAGCAATGTGATAACCACTTAAATGTGAGCAGCGACATCTAGATTCACAGAGCAGAAAATGTCTATACTCGAAGACAAGAAGATTTCGATACTGGAATAACAAAGTCTCGACTGGAGAGTGGAATCGAATTTTCTAGCAAATTGGAAATTGTATGGGACGCTGGATGGCGAGGATTGTTCTCGAAGTATGTCATTCGAGTATAAATACCAGCATCCCCAAAGTATGCAAATCAGTTCTAAAGTGTAATTTGAAGTGTTAATTAGGAGAAGTGATTAAGTGGTTTAAGTAAAAGATAAGAATAGTATAAGTGGTTGAGAAATTGGATTGTACTGAGAGAAACAATTAAATAGTGAATTTTAACTGTATTGAATAAAGGGATTTATATTGAAAAGAATAAGTTCTATTATTTGTACCCACATAAACATTTTACATTGGTGTCAGAAGTGGGATAGGACTTATTGTGTGTAAAAAAAAAAAGTGTTTTCTGACTATTTGAAAAAGTTAGAATGGGTCGAAAACTATTACAGTTGACCCTCGTCCAACTCAAATCCGAGTTGAAAAAGAGAAGCCTCAGCGCTAGTGGAGGAAAAAGTGACCTGGTGCTCCAACTTCACGAGGCTTTGAACAACGAGGGACATGATCCTGATGCATATTCCTTTAATGTTGACGAGGATGAAGAGACAAGTACCGGCAATGACATGGCTGCGATGATGCAACTCCTCTTATTAAAAATGGACGAACAAAAGAAAAATATGGAAGAACAGACGAACATTCTCCAGAACAGTCTGGAACAAAAAATGGACGAACAGAAGAACAGTCTCGAACAAAAAATGGACGAACAAAAGAAAAATCTAGACGAGCAGAAGAGCAGCATTGAACAAAAATTCAACGAACAAACGTACGGTCTTCAACAGAAAATGGATGAACAAAAGAATAATCTGGAAAAACAAAAAAACATTCTCCAGCAAAAATTCGAAGAAATCGATGACAAATTTGAAAGAATAGAGAAGAACGTTGATGACAAATTTGATAGAATAGAGAAGAATGTTGATGACAAATTTGATACAATAGAGAAGAATGTTGGCGAAAAAGACGGAGAATATGGACGTACGCATATTGTTCAACACCACATTGACACCGGAGACGCTCGACCAATCCGTCAACCTGCAATCGTAAAGAAGCAAAAGAACAGGCAACTATCCAAGTGATCAGGACTGAGCCAATAGGGGGTTGGAGTATAGACGAAATCCGTTCCTCCCAACAGGCAGACAATGACATCGAACCAATATTGGCCTGGAAAGAACACGAGGAAAGACCAAGCTGGCAGCAGATATCAGATCGGAGCCAAACTCTGAAGGCATACTGGGCAAAGTGGGACTCGCTTTTTGTGCAAGATGGATTGCTGAAGAGAAAATGGGAAAGTGCAGATGGGACAACATCTCGTATGCAGCTAATTGTACCACGGTCCAGAGTCAACCAAGTACTCCATGAAATACATGACGGAATCTCAGGAGGCCATTTGGGAACAAACAAGATGTTGGAAAAGGTAAGGGAACGTTTCTATTGGCTAAGCGCTAAACAAGATGTCGAGAATTGGTGCAAAAAGTGCATAAGATGGCGGCTACCAAGGGTCCAAAAGTAAAGCCACATGGACAAATGCAACAATACAATGTCGGAGCACCTTTCGAACGAATAGCCATCGACATCGCTGGGCCGTTTCCCGAAACCTTTAATGGTAACCGATATACCCTCGTGGTCATGGATTACTTCAGTAAGTGGCCGGAAGTGTTTGCCATCCCAAATCAAGAGGCTTAGACCGTAGCCGAACAGATAGTCAACAACTGGGTGAGCAGATTTGGGGTCCCAATGGAGCTGCACTCTGATCAAGGGCGAAACTTTGAATCAAAAGTCTTCCAGGAAATATGCCAATATTTGGGAATAAGAAAGACAAGGACAACGCCACTACACCCTCAATCTGATGGAATGGTCGAGCGATTCAATCGGACCTTGAATGAGCATCTATCTAAGGTTGTCAGCAACTGCCAGCGGGATTGGGATCGACACATACCCCTCTTCTTAATGGCCTACCGAAACGCGGTCCATAGCTCAACAGGGCACACACCATCCGAGATCTTATTTGGTCAAACAATTCGGTTGCCAAGTGAAGCAAAATTCGGATCCCCACCGACAGAGCCCAAAGAGGTGAACGACTACGTGAATGACTTGCGCAGCAGGATTCTTAAATTGCATGAAGACACCAGAGAAAAGATGAAGCTAGCAAGCAGCCGCATGAAAACTAGGTACGATATCAAGGCGAAATCTTCCGGTTTCAACGAAGGAGATCTGGTTTGGCTGTAGAATCCTCAGCGTTAGAAAAGCAAATCACCAAAATTGCAACAGGACTGGGAAGGTCCATACAATGTGATAACCCGCATTAATGACGTTGTCTACCGGATCCAGAGTGGGGATCGAGGAAAATTGAAAGTGGTCCATTTGGATAGAATGTGTCATTTCAACGGGATGCTGAATGACGAAGTTGTTCGGGACGTACAACTGTAGGGAGGGAGCAATGTGATAACCACTTAAATGTGAGCAGCGACATCTAGATTCACAGAGCAGAAAATGTCTATACTCGAAGACAAGAAGATTTCGATACTGGAATAACAAAGTCTCGACTGGAGAGTGGAATCGAATTTTCTAGCAAATTGGAAATTGTATGGGACGCTGGATGGCGAGGATTGTTCTCGAAGTATGTCATTCGAGTATAAATACCAGCATCCCCAAAGTATGCAAATCAGTTCTAAAGTGTAATTTGAAGTGTTAATTAGGAGAAGTGATTAAGTGGTTTAAGTAAAAGATAAGAATAGTATAAGTGGTTGAGAAATTGGATTGTACTGAGAGAAACAATTAAATAGTGAATTTTAACTGTATTGAATAAAGGGATTTATATTGAAAAGAATAAGTTCTATTATTTGTACCCACATAAACATTTTACATTGGTGTCAGAAGTGGGATAGGACTTATTGTGTGTAAAAAAAAAAAAGTGTTTTCTGACTATTTGAAAAAGTTAGAATGGGTCGAAAACTATTACAGTTGACCCTCGTCCAACTCAAATCCGAGTTGAAAAAGAGAAGCCTCAGCGCTAGTGGAGGAAAAAGTGACCTGGTGCTCCAACTTCACGAGGCTTTGAACAACGAGGGACATGATCCTGATGCATATTCCTTTAATGTTGACGAGGATGAAGAGACAAGTACCGGCAATGACATGGCTGCGATGATGCAACTCCTCTTATTAAAAATGGACGAACAAAAGAAAAATATGGAAGAACAGACGAACATTCTCCAGAACAGTCTGGAACAAAAAATGGACGAACAGAAGAACAGTCTCGAACAAAAAATGGACGAACAAAAGAAAAATCTAGACGAGCAGAAGAGCAGCATTGAACAAAAATTCAACGAACAAACGTACGGTCTTCAACAGAAAATGGATGAACAAAAGAATAATCTGGAAAAACAAAAAAACATTCTCCAGCAAAAATTCGAAGAAATCGATGACAAATTTGAAAGAATAGAGAAGAACGTTGATGACAAATTTGATAGAATAGAGAAGAATGTTGATGACAAATTTGATACAATAGAGAAGAATGTTGGCGAAAAAGACGGAGAATATGGACGTACGCATATTGTTCAACACCACATTGACACCGGAGACGCTCGACCAATCCGTCAACCTGCAATCGTAAAGAAGCAAAAGAACAGGCAACTATCCAAGTGATCAGGACTGAGCCAATAGGGGGTTGGAGTATAGACGAAATCCGTTCCTCCCAACAGGCAGACAATGACATCGAACCAATATTGGCCTGGAAAGAACACGAGGAAAAACCAAGCTGGCAGCAGATATCAGATCGGAGCCAAACTCTGAAGGCATACTGGGCACAGTGGGACTCGCTTTTTGTGCAAGATGGATTGCTGAAGAGAAAATGGGAAAGTGCAGATGGGACAACATCTCGTATGCAGCTAATAGTGCCACGGTCCAGAGTCAGCCAAGTACTCCATGAAATACATGACGGAATCTCAGAAGGCCATTTAGGAATAAACAGAACGTTGGAAAAGTTAAGAAAACGTTTCTATTGGCTAAGCGTTAAACAAGATGTCGAGAATTGGTGCAAAAATTGCATAAGGTTACCAAGGGTCCAAAAGTAAAGCCACATGGACAAATGCAACAATACAATGTCGGAGCACCTTTCGAACGAATAGCCATCGACATAGCTGGGCCGTTTCCCGAAACCTTTAATGGTAACCGATCTTTTACTCAAACCACTCAATCACTTCTCCTAATTTAACACTTCAAATTCCACTGATGAACTGGCTTGCATAATTTTGGGATGCTGGTATTTATACTCGAATGACATACTTCGAGAACAATCCTCGAAATCCAGCTTCCCATACAATTTCCAATTTGCTAGAAAATTCGATTCCACTCTCCAGTCATCAAAGATCGAGACTTTGTTATTTAAGTATCGAAATCTTCTGCTCTTCGAGTATCGACATCCTCTGCTATGTCAATCTAGATGTCGCTGCTCATAATATAATCAATATAAATTTTATTTATTAACTAGCTGAACCCGTGCTCGCCTTGCTTCGCCCTCTTCATGGACAATTGTACTTTATTATAGTAAAAATGTTTTACAAAGCTTCTTTGTAAAGAATGTTTGATGTTGCGTTGCCTGGAGCATAAACAAATAAATTTTTACTACCGCTGACACGGGAAAGAGACACGTATAATTGACCGTGTGAGAATCAGCTGGTGCCGAGGTTAATTTGCCATTTTCTTCCAGAAGCGTTCCTCCACCAATTTTAAGTAATAAATCAGAGAAATGTTGTGCATATTGAGAGACTTGACTTTTTCAGACAGGCTTTTACTTCGTCAGCTTTTGTGCCTCGTGTCCCTATCGGCAACGTTTGTCTAAAGTGTCCGCAAAATAGCACTGTAATGCCTCCCATCGGTCGATCATTTTGTAGTATATCTTTTAAGGTTCTGTTAATGGCTTCCACTGCCTTACGGTGTGCCATAGTGCATTCGTCCCAAACAATTAGAGAATAGTCACGGAAAACTCGAGATTTATCACTATTTCGCGGATTGTTGCAAACTGGACTTTCAGTGGTGTCTAATTGTATGGGTATTTTAAACATTGCATGAGAAGTTTTACCACCAGGCAGCAATGTAGCTGCTATTCCTGACGACGCCACAGCCAATGCAATATAAACTGGGCTTCGTATCTGCGCTAGTATTACCCTTGTTAAAAAAGTCTTTCTGGTCCCACCGGGTGCATCTAAAAACAACAATTCTCCAAAGCTGTTTGTGACGCTTTGACAAACACGATCGAAAATTCTCCGCTGCTCTGCTGTGAGGCTAGGCACACCGTCTCGAAGTGCTTGTGCTGTTTCGACAGGGTCATAGTTAGTTTCGGATATATACTCTCTGTTACCACGCTCACCATCTGAGTTTGGTTCGGGCAAACCATATTTTGACAGAAGATTACCACCAATAGACAAAACTGTATCTTGTATAGCTTTTAAACAGCAATTAAGAACATTATCCCACAGCGTGTCGTCCAGTTCGCCACCGCCAATAATTTGCCTCGTGTCTCGGAAAAAATCTTCCAATAAACTCTGTTGATACTTTTGCCACAATAGAGCAGCATCAGAAAGTTCGCAGAATACCAACATTATGGCAAACAAATGCCGCAAGAGACGTGGGCTCTCGCTAACGCATGCTTCCGCCAGCGTATCGTCACAGTGCTGGTCGTCATCCAGCATATTTCGCGTCCGGCAAACAGCTTGAAAGGTGGAATATTCGACGTCATCAACCATTCGCAAGGCTGCGAAAGAAGTGGGTCCTCGTACTATGTGCAACAGCAAGCGTAAATAATAACATTCCGAATTGTTTGGATGAACTGTATAGACCCTTCCTATAACGTGTTCTTTGAACACGCCTGGAATACCTTCTATCGTTTTCGACGATCTAGAATACCATGTTGCTTATGATATGTGTAGTAGGATGGAACTTCTTCGTACAGTAGCGTTTTAGCAAAGTTGTCTGCCTCACATAACAGGAAAACTGACCGTAAAGTTGTATTTCTTGGGTTGTCTAACTGCTTTCTGATGTTCTCAGAGTTTTCCAATAACGACTTGACAACTTTTTTTTTAAATAAAACGCAAATCATTTGAGATGTTTCAAAAACTTTATTATCGGCTTGAAGTACAATCAAAACATTTATGAATGGAACTCGACTTCGTTCATATGGCCACCGCGGGCACGTTTGCAGCGGTCGATTCGTTGGACCCAATTTTCAACGATTCGGCCACACATTTCGGCCGAAACGGCCGCTATTTCGCGTTCAATGTTGGCTCTGAGCTCTTCCAACGTCGTTGGCGTGTTGTCATAAACCAATGACTTAACGTAGCCCCACAGAAAATAGTCAAGCGGCGTTAAATCGCACGAACGAGGCGGCCAATCGACTGGCCCATTTCTTGAGATAACACGCTCACCATACTTACTCTTCAATAAATCGATTGTAGCGTGTGCTTTGTGGCTTATGGCACCATCCTGTCTTGTGGCACCACATGTCGTCCAAGTCCATATCTTCCAATTCGGGCCAAAAATACTCGGTGATCATGGCGCGATAACGCTGACCATTCACAGTAACGTGACGATCGTTATCGTCGACGAAAAAATATGGCCGCCGGCATGCAAATCGCACCAAACAGTTATTTTCTGTGGATGAAGTGGTGATTCATGAAGCACATATGGATTTTCACCCGACCAATAACGCATATTTTGCTTATTGACGAACCCATTGAGCCAAAACTGAGCTTGTCACTGATGATGATTTTGCGATGAAATTCATCATCTTGGCGGATCTTCTCCAAAACCCAATCAAATGATCCATCGGCTCAAATTCTTGAGTCAGCTTGATCTTGTATGGGTGTAGACCAAGATCCTTACGCAAAATATGCCACAATGTGGTCTGAGCGATGCCCAATTCTTGAGAACGCCGTGGAATTGCCGTTGTCTCACTGATACGGCAACATCACACAACGAATATGTAGACTCAAATTGTTGCACTAAACTTGTTATTGCCTGTCTACTAGGGCGAGAATTACGACCGAAATTTGGAGTTAACGCTCGTAAAGTTGCAGTCACCGACTCTGAATTTCGGTAGAAAATTTTTATAATTTGCAGACGTTTCTCGTTCGCGTACTTTACCATGATGAAAATGTTGAGTTTACTGAATAAATTGACAGTGACAGTTTGATGATTAGTGAAAGAGTGCGTTCACAAATTAAATTCAAAGTTGTAAATACCTTATTGGTAAACCTTTGCATGCGTTGTGCGCCCTCTAAGTGAACGTTAAGATGTATGACCGGTGGGTAACTCTCGTGTATCGGAAACCTGAAAATTCGCCACATGGCCTCAGAAGAGCTTATATAACTGCCAGACTGGAATTGCGTCACTTCGTCGCTTTTTTTTCATTGCAAAAGTAGCTTGGTCACTACCTTTATTTACATACTTACATATGTACTTTATGGACTGAACGCTGTTACACATTTCCACGTTTATGTGAGCACAAAACGTATTTGACAGTACTAGCGAGTATGGTACGACCCATCTATTGTCTACCAGGATTTGCTGTCCCAGCAGTCTTATTTGTCCAGTAAATCCACTTTGCTGATATCCATCCTCTCCTGTTACAGTCTGTTGGATCTGCGCTCTCGGATATTTTTTCGTGCAGGGGTTATTTTGCATGCAGAGAGAGTTGGTTTCAATGTACCACAGGGACCATGCAACATTTGATTCTTTGCGATATCGTGTAATATTGGATCTTCGTTGGGGTCTGGAAATTCCGCACTAATTATATTTTCGACATCGTTGGAACGGACTTTTTCCTTCAACCATAGAAGAATGTGCGTATGTGGCAAACCACGCTTCTGCTACTCAACACTATACTCGTACATAAAGCATAAGGACGCACCGAACACATTTTTCTTTGTCATTAACTTGAGTTTTAAATGGAAAACTCTTGCTATGACATCGTGTCGATCATAAGAAGCTTGACCTGTGAAAAGCTCTTGGGTGACTTCGTCCCACTTAGGATTAGTGGTAAACGTTATAAGGAGGTCTGGGCGACCATACTTCCTTACATAGCAAAATGCATCTTGTGTGCGCTCGTGCATGTAGCGCTCGACGGCAGAATTACCAACCGCCCATGGCGTCCTGTAGATCAATATAATTTTCAGCACGCAATCTTTTTTGATTTGTTCGAATGTATACCAAACGCTCTGATGTTTTTTTTTTATTGTAATTTGGCAAACGGCAAAATTATATCCGTCCTCACTGCGACATTAAATCAGTGGGTACTGAAGACTATCATAGACTCTATGCGTTTCACTTATCCGTTGCAAGCGATCGTCACGGGTTAGCAGCACAATACAATATCACGCCTATCGCACTCCTGATCCACCAAAACAACGGCGACTTCGTTCGTGCCAGGGGAATTGTTCTGTCGCTGGTCGTTTATCAGCGCTGATTACAAATTCGTAATTATTTTGTTGATTTTGAGGAATAGACTCCAGTACAGCCTGGAAGTTATTCACATATGGATTGATTTCATGAAACATGCTTTGGAGCTCGGAAATCAGACTGGCGTTTAGATTTTGGAAATGTTGATTCCTGATATTTCGGTTCATCTGATAGCAACAGAGATCCAATTAAATGATAAGCTTGACCCTGCATTTTGAAGGTGGGCATAAATGACCCTTCTACAATTTGGTTTGCCCCGAACGAAGTCAACTAGAATGCACTGGAAGGCATACATTCCAAAAAAAGGTTAGGTTTTAGGTGATCCCCAGTCAATAGGGAATTCAAGGGTTCTGGTGGTTCTCGAAAAATATCTAAACGTACCTTTCCGCCTGAGCAGCAGACTCCATTCGACCCTTTTGCCCATTTAAGAGCTTCACAATGATCACAGGCCTGAGTCACTTCTCCATTTAAGAGCTTCACAATGATCACAGGCCTGGGTCACTTCACCTATATCAGCAAATTCGGCATAATTAATTCATTTAGTGTAACAAAAGTCACTTCTGTTTTTTTGATCCACTGAAGATGTGTATTTGTTTGTGGCATGCGAGTTGTAGCAAGACGTTCAACTTCGGTAAATGACATAATGTGACGTTCTTCCTTTGTTTTATATGATCGGGCTTGACGAATTATCCTAGCACGTTTTGAGCTTTGAGAAAGATTTGACTTTTTCCTCAAAGGCGTATTTTTATAAAATAAAAGGCGTTACCTAAAACAAAACGGTAAGTCTTGTGTCAAGAAATAAATCTATACATATGGTATAATAAAACTGTAAAGTTTTTCTTTTGTTACCTTATTAGCACCCGGTAAAGTGCTTTCAGCGCCCCTTGGTGGCATTTTTTTTTACCTCTACGGTTAAACAGATTTTTGGCACCTCGTTGCCGGGAGCAAATTCATAAGTAAAAATTAATTTCGGTGCGGGACAAAACAAATAAATTTGTGAAAGAATTTATTTCTGACTAATAAACAAAAAATTAAAATGTCGAGCAAAAATACGTGAGTTTCAAAATCAGTGCTTGTTATGTGTGGTGATAATTTAGTTTAAATAGAATCTTGCCTTAAAAAATGTAAGGCACTTGTAGAACACAAAAAAATTATTTGTGTTGTTATTTTTCTATTTAAAACTAAGTCAATAGTGAATAATATAAATGATTTTGTTTTAATACATTGTTAAACAAATCAGAAGAAGCAATATCCGTGACTGTGAAATGAAGCTGAACATTTTCATAGATGGAATCCTACTAATATTTTCGCAGAGTATTCCAAAGGGACTATTTCGCTTGGTGGAAGTGAAAAATTACCAGGATCTGGTTGCAATTACTCTCTTGCACTTGATCCTGCTTCAATTACAACTTAAAAACCAAGCCAATTTCCACTTTCACCAATCGAAATATTCCTTTTAAAATATTGTGCTATTTTTCAAAGTACAACTGTTTAATTTTAATCTAATGATTAGGAGGCGCAAATCTGCAGCATATTGCAGAGTTTCGCAATGTAAATCATACAAGACTAGTGCTATTTCAATGCATATGCTTCCTAAAATAGTGTTAAATATCTCCAAGGAGCTTCTTAAGTGGAAACATGCATTAAAAATGGGAAAACCATTTCCAAAATATTTTGTCATTTGTAGTCTCTACAGACAGTTAAAAAAAGCCGTCTTCTTGATTCAGCTTTTCTCACATTAAATCTCCCAAAGTCTGCGATTGCTACTGAAAAATGTATGGGAAAGCGAGGAATGAGAGGTTGAACAAAACAACATTACAAAACAAGGTATGTAAAGGGTTTTCCAATAGGGAATTGACAACTTTGAATTTAATTTGTGAACGCACTCTTTCACTAATCATCAAACTGTCACTGTCAATTTATTCAGTAAACTCTACATTTTCATCATGGTAAAGTACACGAACGAGCAACGTCTGTAAATTATAAAAATTTTCTACCGAAATTCGGAGTCGGTGACTGCAACTTTAAGAGCGTTAACTCCAATTTTCGGTCGTAATTCTCGCCCTAGTAGACAGGCAATAGCAAGTTTAGTGCAAAAATTTGAGTCTACATATTCGTTGTCTGATGTTGCCGTGTCAGTGAGACAACGGGTTGGTCGAAGTGTCGAAAATATCGCTGCCGTTCAGGCGTCAGTCAATTCCACGGCGTTCTCAAAAATTGGGCATCGCTCAGACCACATTATGGCGTATTTTGCGTAAGGATCTTGGTTTACACTCATACAAGATCAAGCTGACTCAAGAATTGAAGCCGACCATTTGAAGCGACTTACGTTCTCTGATTGGGTTCTGGAGAAGATGCGCCAAGATGATGAAATCATCATCTTCAGTGACGAAGCTCACAAAAAATAACTGTTTGGTGCGGTTTGCATGCCGGCGGCATTATTGGGCCATATTTTTTCGTCGATGATAACGATCGTCACGTTACTGTGAATGGTCAGCGTTATCGCGCCATGATCACCGATTATTTTTGTCCCGAATCGGAAGATATGGACTTGGACGATATATGGTTTCAACAGGATGGTGCCACACAGCACACGCTACAATCGATTTATTGAAGAGTAAGTATGGTGAGCGTGTTATCTCAAGAAATTGACCAGTCGATTGGCCGCCTCGTTCGTGCGATTTAACGCCGCTTGACTATTTTCTGTGGGGCTACGTTAAGCCATTGGTTTATGCCAACACGCCGACGACGTTGGAAGAGCTCAGAGTCAACATTGAACGCGAAATAGCGGCCGTTTCGGCCGAAATGTGTGGCCGAGTCGTTCAAAATTGGGTCCAACGAATCGACCGCTGCAAACGTGCCTGCGGTGGCTATATGAACGAAGTCGAGTTCCATTCATAAATGTTCTGATTGTACTTCAAGCCGATAATAAAGTTTTTGAAATATCTCAAAAAGTTGTCAAATCCTTATTGGAAAACCCTATATATAAAATATGAAATAAAACTGTCGTTAAACTTATTACTTCTTACCTTACATCCCATTCTTTCGTAGAACTAGCTAGTGATGTTGCAATTAATGTTGGAAATGTAAAATCTTGTGTCTCGACTGGAATTCAAGCCAGCATCAGTCAGCAAGATCAAAGCACTGAAGTGAATGAGCAAAATTTTCACTCATTGCCTTCCAGTTTTGTCTCGGCTGAGCAGCTAAAAACCACTACAGGAATTCTAACATTAGCACTTTTAGACACATTTGTTAAATTGTGTGCAACTCTTCGACCTGGAGAGCACAGGAACCTTGGCATGCCTCTTAAAAATAGAATTTTGCTAACTATGTGCAAATTGAAACATAATTTGTTCAATGCTATGCTAACAAACATGTTTAAAATTTCGGAAAAAACAACAAGGAAATATTTTCCAGATACAATTCAACTATTAGCAAAGGTTTTGGATTGTTGTATATACTGGTAAACAACAGAAGAAAACCGAAAAAGTTTGCCAGCGTGTTTTGTTAAATTTTCGAATACGGTTTCGAAATTAAAACAATTAGTTTGACTGCATTAACTACAGAACTTGTACCTATTCGCATTATAAGGGGACTAACACTGTGAAATTCCTTATTGGAATATCTCCATTAGGACATATAAATTTTATAAATTTAGCTGCATCTGGAAAGACTTCTGACAAAGCTATATTCAACCTAACAGACCTAGCCGAAAAGTTGAAACCAAGGGATGCTGTAATTGTACATAGATACATATATTCTTTATTTACATATCTCATTTAAACTTTTTTTCTTTCTATATATGTATATAAAGGTGGATAAAGATTTCACGATTGCCAATGAGCTCCAACAAATGGGCATCCAGATGATCCGGCCTCAATTAATGCAACCGAACAGGACAAAGGAAGATGTCGAAAACGATTGCCATATAGCATCAGCTAGAGTACATGTCGAAAGACGAATCGCTGGGATTAAAACATTTAAAATACTATACGAAACAGTGAAATACAAAAATCTGTCATATTTAGACGATATAATCAAAGTTGTATGCGCTATTTCAAACCCTTCTCCTCCCATTTTGAATGATAACAAATTTGTTTAAAATTCAATAAATATATTTTAATCAAAATAAATAAATCTATGTTAAAAAAACAATAAATAAAAATATAACAAAACATACATTCAGTCTTTCAATAAGGAACAGATAAGTTAATATTGCAATTGGTAAAAAGAATCCATATAAGTGCACGGAAGGATTGTGTACGAGTAAAAATTATGTATTTAAAATAAACTTAAGTTAATTTTGGTATAAATATATCTAAAAACTTGGAACAAATATTGGAACATTAATGGTAAAAATAGAATCATCAAAGGAACTGTAAATAGCAAAATCACAATTTCTTAAATTTAGTATACACAATCCTAATTGCATTTGACCACAATATTTGTGTTTGGGATTTAATTTGTACTTCCCATTCACAAACTTTAAAAATTTTTAATTTTTTCACAATATTCCTATGGTGGGACATTTAATTTCCACAGACTTCCACTCCTCGCCATTGAAAGCAATCTCATCTGGGCTACATGCTAGAAAAGAAAGTCCTGGGGATACGACTACACCACACTCAAACAATAAATTCAATTCCTATGGTGGGACATTTAATTTCCACAGACTTCCACTCCTCGCCATTGAAAGCAATCTCATCTGGGCTACATGCTAGAAAAGAAAGTGCTGGGGATACGACTACACCACACTCAAACAATAAATTCAACTTGCAGTATTTAATTTTAGCCTTTTTCGGCATTAAGTCCATATTTTGTGGTCTCGTTCCCGGCAAACGTAGCGTAGGTCCGGTTGATTTTTGCTTCCCATACTTCGTCGTGAGTCGAAGAAAAGGTGTACAGCTCATACGATATTCTGCCCGTGATTCTAAGCCTTCTCTCCATGAACCAGAGGGGACTATTTTGGGATGCAGTTTCCTCGCATATCGCAATAGCCTCCGGCGTAGACTTTCTTACTCTAGAGCTATAAAGATTAAAGGTAGAAACATTTAAAAAAAAATTTCACCCGAATCCATCCAGCGGTTCTCATGTCATTAGGTAACAAAAGAAAAACCTTACAGTTTTTTTATATGTACAAGGGTTGTCTGAAAAGTAAAGATAGCGGCATTCGTCAATAAAAGCTAGTGAATGCTAGTTGTGCATCTTTTAACATTTACTTACCGAAGTTTCAGTCATTTTGGACGCGCAGTTTTTAGTTCAATTCAAATTCAAATTTCTTTATTCATATGTATATACAAAAGTTACAAATTTAAAATACGATTTTACATGCATTTGATATGTATATATAGAATAGTTAGTGACACCTTTATTTATGAAAAATAGAGACGATGCCACATTATAAAAAAAAATAAAAAAATTACTTTGTGTGGGGTGTACAAAGGTAGAAAAACAGAAGTTCAATTCAAGAAAAAGAGGAAAGAAGAAAAAAATAATCTTTAACAAATTAAAAGCGCTTACATACAAAATTGAATGTAAATGGCAGAAATAGGTAAATATATAGTTGAGCAAATGAGCAAATCATTTTTATTTATTTACTTTACTATATTTTAAATTGGATAACTTAGTAGAGTTTCGATTTCATGATGATTAAAACTAAGAAGCCATGATTTAACTACTTTAGTGAATGCGGTCAAATTTCTTATGGATCGAATTTCTAAGGGCAGAGTATTAAATAGTTTGCATGAAACAATGGAGTAAAAGTTTCTGTAATTTGTAGTGCGAAAAGCAGGGACATTTACAACAAAGTTTGAATGGCTGCGTAAGCTACGAAAGTCAGAAATTGGACTCTCTAGATACCCGCCTCTCATAAAAAAGACCTTAAGGACTTTAAAATAGAATAGATGGCGCAAAGGGAGAATGTTCAAGGCCCTGAAAAGGTCCATTGTGTGCGCATAACGGTGAAAACCACAAACACTACGAATTGCAGATTTTTGAGGGACAGTTAATTGCTGCAGTTTACTAATATAAGCACCACCCCAACTACAAATCCCATATTGCAATCTTGACTGGAATACACCATAATAAACCCTTTTCGACGTGTTAATAGAGCAATACTTTCTAAGGCGGAAAAGGCAACGAGTAGCAGAAAGAAGATATTTTTTTAAGGCAGAAATGTGCTTGGACCAGTTCAAGTTTTGATCTATTGTAACACCAAGGTACTTGAAATTATCTACACCTTCAATTTTGAAGCAATCAATACTGCAGTTAGTATTCCTGTTGAAGGTTTGACCACCTTGGATTCTGAATTGGCTGTATAGCAAGTTGTGACACGGGCAGACTTTAGAATGAAATATTATGTCTAAGTCGGGGTACTCTTGCTCAGTAAGACTAATAAACATCAACTTAGTTTTACTACTAACAATAAGTTTGTGATTAGCAAACCAGCATCTAAGTAGGAAAACATCATGGTTTATATCAGCGATTAGATCTAGCGGACTGGCTGAACAATATGCAACTCCAAGGTCGTCGGCAAAAGCTGTAACTTTACCTATGAATGGGAGAGAAAATAAGGAATTTATGTATATTAGGAATAAAATTGGGCCAAATACAGAACCTTGGGGTACCCCCAGGTTATTGGTTTTTGAACTGCTTATATTGCTTCCAATTTTTACATATTGCATTCTATCTTTAAGATAAGACTCAAACCAATTGTGTATGAATCCTCTGAAACCGACCTTATATAGTTTATCTAATAGTATGACGTGGTCAACCATGTCAAACGCCTTAGTTATATCCACAAAAAGGCCTGCACAAAAATGTTTTTTATCTAGTCCCTTATGTAAAAAGGAGCAAAAGTCCAATAGAGCATCTTCAGTGGAGAGGCCAGTTCTGAAGCCAAACTGCATAGGAGAGAAAAAATTATAATGATTGAGATAAGTTAATATTCTCGTTTTAATTATTTTCTCAAAAACTTTTGAAATTGATGGCAGTAAGAAAATTGGTCTGTAGTTTGATTTATCTGTCCTGCTGCCCTTCTTAAATAACGGAATTACTACAGCGCATTTAAGTTCAGATGGAAAGGCACCAGACATAACACTAAAATTAAAAAGGTATGTTAAAATATCTACTAAGTTGGGTCCAATGTACTTGAGTACCAAATTCGATATTTTATCATTTCCATGTGAATTAGAATTAGGAAGGGAATTAATAGTTTTTAGTACCTCAAATCCCGTAATGAACTTAAACATGAAGCTGCTTCTAGAACAGTTTTTTTGAGAGCCAGCCTTAGGGCAACAGTTACACGAAATTTGCGAATTACTTGGAAAGGAAGTTTGTCCAATGGAAGCAAAGTAATTGCTGAACTCGTTAGCTATTTCCAAAGGATTTGAAATGTTAATACTTCCATTTTTAAGTACAATTGGATCTGCTTTAGTACACACTTTTCGACTAACAATACTGTTAACTACTTGCCACTCTTTCTTAAGATTTCCACTTGCCGCTTGTATTTTCGAACGAAAATAGTCATCCCGAGCTTTTTTACTTCTTTTGTCACTTTTGTGCAGAATTTATCAAAACGATTTTTTAAATTGGTATTCAAGGGATGTTTCCAACATTTTTTTCTTAATTTGTTTTTGATATTTATTTTTTTGATAAGGGTACGAGTTATCCAAGGCTTAAGGCGACACTCCGATTTTTTGTATGTTATAGTGTAAGTAGATGCGCTTATGTAATTTTTCAGAATACTAAGAAATGTACTATATGCTGAGGAAGCATTTCTTTCAATATAAACACTTTCCCAATATTCATAACGTAGCCTATTGTTCAATTCAGAAAAGTTAATTTCATCAAAGCTGGTTTGAGATGATACGTTTGATTTCCTGCATATTATATTTTCAAATATAGTTGACAGTCGTTTGAGTGAGTCGATGTAGCTGTTATTAAATTCTTGTTTTTGAAAGGCAATACGCCTACGCAAATCAAAAATGAGTTGGACTCTGTGTATGGGGACTCTGCCCCATCATTTACAACAGCGAAATTTTGGGCAGCTGAATTTAAACGTGGCCGTAAGAGCTTGGGATATTATGAACGTTCGGGACGTCCAAAAACTGCAACCATTGATGATAACATTGCTAAAGTTCACCAAATGATGTTAGACGACCGCCGAATTAAAGTGAGAGATATTGTAGAGGTTATGAAAATGTCCAAAGAACGTGTTTGTTACATACTAGTATTAAATTAAGTTTTAGGCATGAGAAAGCTGTTCGCGCTTTGGGTGCCGCGTTTGCTTACGTTAGACCAAAAACGCGTTCGAATGAATATTTCCAACGCTCTGTTGGAGTAATTTAGGCGCAATAAATCCGAGTTTTGACGCCGATTAATTACTGTAGATGAAACTTGGATACACCATTACACGCCCGAAACAAAAATTCAGTCAAACAGTGGACTGCAAAGGGCGAGCCGACTCCAAAAAAAGCAAAAACTATTTTTTTCGGCTGGGAAAGTGATGGCGACTGTTTTTGGCATAGTAAAGAAGTTATCTTAATCTATTATCTTCAAAAAGAGAAAACCATTATAGGAGTATACGGATCATTACTTGCCAAGTTGAAGGCAGAAATTGCGGAAAAACAGCCATTTTGCAGAAAAAGAAAATATTAGTTCACCAAGCCAGCACGCCGTCTCACACCTCAGCGGTTGCCATAACGAAAATCCATGAATTACGGTTGGAATCGCTTGATCAATCGCCTTATTCACCAGATCTAGCCCCAAGCGACTTCTTTTTGTTCCCTCATCTAAAAACTGCACTCGGAGGACAGAGATTTTCGTCAAATGAGGAGGCCACGTTCGTGAACAATTATTTTGCAGAGAACAACACCAAGTACTATTTGGACGGGTTAGAGAGATGGGAGCATCGCTGGGAGAAGTGTGTAGAGTTACAAGGAGACTATGTAGAAAAAAAAAAATTTGGAGAAAAAATGTCTTGTATCATTGTTCGGCCGGAAACTTTTCAGACAACCCTCGTATAGATAGACACTACGTTCCGTTTTCTTGAATGTTTTGTTTTCTTTACAAAAAAAAAAAAAAAAAAAAAGATAAATAACCTTTTTGATATATGCATACATATAACACAACTGATGTTAAGTTCATAGGTCTCGTGACACTTGGGTGAGGGTAGCATATTGTTATGCCGTTCGTCCATGTTATCCAGCCGTGTGGCATCTAGTAGTATAATGTAATAGAGCAAGTAGGCCATTCTTACAGCCGCTTTATATTAGAACGAAAGAGAATTGAACCTGTATTTATGTATGTTTTTTTAAAAGGATATGGAGATTTTTCCCAAACATCTTAGATCGTCTCATGAAGATTACCACTTCAGTTCCCGATACAAATATCGGACAATACTTACAGTTTAGCACACTGCCTAACTATTTTATGTATGTTCTCGAACTTTTGAAACCACCTCCTTCCACACTGACAGAATTGGGAACGAAAGAACGCAAAAAAACTGACAAAATCATACAATTGTGTTCATTTAAGAGTTTTGAAGGAATCCTTTCTGGAAATGACATTGTCATCAAGCTCATAACTTTCAGATACATTGTAGGTAACCGGGTAATAAAAGCGCAACTACGAGTATGTTCCATGCAACGATGTTCAGAACAAAAGCGAATCCCATGTCATTTTATCGTATCTGCAACGAAATGCAACGACCCGAATGCACAAAGATCCAACAGAGCATTAGAATCGAGTACGAGGCTACCAGTGCTTCTCCTAGTTGTCCTAAAGGCCTGTTGAGTCAGCTGTCCATCTGTTCGTCCGTTTATTATGTAATTCATTCTTGCTTTTATCGTGAAAGGAATCTAAGGATATTGTTCCACTTATTTTCTTTGCAGTTTATACCATTCGTCCTTTGTCCTTTGTCCATCCAACAAAGAGAATACGAATCTAAGTGAAATTCCGTGTTTCAATGTTGTTTGAGCCGGTGAAAGGAATTTTGTGGGGAAAACAACAACACTGTCGAGGACTTGTCTGCAATTGAATTCTTCCATGTGACTGAGTCCAACCAGGTTTGTGTGGCTTCCCAATTAAATTCAATTTGATAAGGTGAACCGGGGCTAGGTAAAGTCTCGATGGTTTAATTAAATATTAAAGCGGCATAGCCCAATGAACTAATTTGCATACCTTTTGGTTTATCACTTATTTTCAAGCAGTGGCTTATTGTTTTCGCTGTGCTAGGCCTTCGAGGATATGAAATCGAGACTAAACAAACGGGGGTTGTTTGAATTTTATTGCAGGTAAATTAATGAAAGTAGGTGCTCGTGACAGGTAGGACTCTTTGAATTGATTTCAACAAGGTAATTGAGTCAAATTGAATCCCTGCGGTGTGACAGCGGTAAAGAAAATGACTTACGGGTATAGTTTTATGATAATTTGGGGCACAATTACTTACTTTTGTTTGGATTCGAGATGACGAAGATGATACAGTTTGTGGCAAATGAGGTGGCGTAGACGTATTATACGTTGTAATAGAATGCTCGATTTCATCGTCCTCAGGCAGGTAAGTACTCGCGCAGCATGAGAAATGAAAAGTCCCTGTAGCTCTTGCCAGACATTGATTGCTGATATAAAGGTCAGACGTCAGCTGGGAGGAAATACGAGAAGGTTTGACGTCGGACGGTTATATTTGCATTAGACTTTCAGAGGTTCTTATCGACTACGTTTCCTTCAATTTCTCTCAAAATTCCGATACACAAGCATCATGAGGACCATTGGCGATATTGCGGGTTTCACAATGTGACCAAAACACAGAAAATCGTGGTTCGATGACGAATGCTGGCGGGTTCTTGCAGTCGAACAGGAGGCAAATCGTGCAGCGCTGTATAGAAGGACAACGGCTCAGGAGTACATGTACCTTCAGAGGAGAAAAGCGGAAAACAAATTTCTTCAAAGAAAAGAAGAGCGACCCACAGTTCTCATAGGTCGACGGATCAGAGACCTTTCCTATTTCACAGGTACGCTATGCGCAGTGTTACAAGTTCTCTGGCTGTCGAAATCAACATTCTTCGCTTGTTTGGTATTGCTCGCGGGCAAGGGCAACTAAAATAACTTCGGTGCGATCGTCGATGGCATTTGACGGCGCTGAAACAACCATCTTCAAAGCCCAGTTGAACAACAGCTGTTAGCCACGAAGTGCTGCGATCTAAGTAGCGCTAGTACCTCCAGAAGACAAAATTCGGTAAATTGCTCGAGCTCATCCAGCAAAGAGCGCAAAAGTCAGTCAAGAAACAGTGGGCGCTCCTGGTACAGTCAGCGTTACAGCTCTCTGGCGTACAAGTGCTCACTACCTTGCACATTCAAACAGAAAAATCAGGAAAACGGAAAATACAGCATTAGATCATTGAGCAATGACTACTCGTATAATCTTTCGAAAGCTAAGCCGACGGTCTCCACCTCTGTCACATTGCGGGAAATGGAAACCGACGACGAATCTAAAAACGAGTTTCCTTACGATTAGAGGATGACGATGAGCTTTTGGGCACATTTTCAGAATCGGGGGACTCAGATGACACCGCGGCGGAGGCTTCTCTGGTTGATTGTAAAAATGATGCTACTGTTTCTCTAGATTAACCTCCATCACTCCAGAAAGACCTCGGCCGTACTTATTCTGCATCTATCCAAAAACGCGAAAGGCATCATCCTAATCCAGGAACAATAGCTTGTAGAATCCAAGATTCGTAGACTTGAGACACTTGAATAGGTTCCGCTCTATTCAAAAGACAAAGGAAAGACCAAAATTTGTATATTAGTGAAACGTAGCTTTAGTGTACTCAATCTCAGCGACCCCGACATAATCGTTGCTAGGCTGGATACTGGCAGTGGCACATCTTGGCATATCAACGGCATATCTTGGACACAACTATGTGGGCCCACTCCCTTGTGAAAACCTAGAAAAGGTGGTCTTAGAGGATGGAAGGCAAAAACTGACCTCATCGTCGAGTGCGATGCCAAGGCACATCACACGATATGGGGCAGTACCTACACTAATGATGGAGGTGAGTCCCTTTTTGATCAAATTATAAGTACTAACGTCATTGTTCGAAATATTGGCAATGAGCACTCGATTGATAACGAACCGGATGGTATCGTCTGAACACATTTTTCGAGATCAC